>CM067847.1:111621698-112224198 GCA_034509565.1 Triticum monococcum | reverse complement strand
TTCAAGTCTCTTCGAATTGTCAGTTTGGTTTGGCCTACTAGATTGATCTTTCTTGCAATGGGAGAAGTGCTTAGCTTTGGGTTCAATCTTGCGGTGTCCTTTCCCAGTGACAGTAGCGGTAGCAAGGCACGTATTGTATTGTTGCCATCGAGGATAACAAGATGGGGTTTTCATCACATTGCATGAGTTTATCCCTCTACATCATGTCATCTTGCTTATGGCATTACTCTGTTTTCATGAACTTAATACTCTAGATGCATGTTGGATAGCGGTCGATGAGTGGAGTAATAGTAGTAGATGCAGGCAGGAGTCGGTCTACCTGTCTTGGACGTGATGCCTATATACATGATCATACCTAGATATTCTCGTAACTATGCTCAATTCTGTCAATTACTCAACAATAATTCGTTCACCCACCGTAAAATACTTATGCTCTTGAGAGAAGCCACTAGTGAAACCTATGGCCCCCGGGTCTATCTTCCATGATA
Organism: Triticum monococcum; assembly: GCA_034509565.1. Taxonomy (NCBI): domain Eukaryota; kingdom Viridiplantae; phylum Streptophyta; class Magnoliopsida; order Poales; family Poaceae; genus Triticum; species Triticum monococcum. Next base: position 112,223,710 of record CM067847.1, on the reverse strand, counting down.
TTAATCTTCCAACACTTAGCTATTTTCATTGCCTTTTATTTTACTTTGCATCTTTATCATAAAAATACCAAAAATATTATCTTATCATATCTATCAGATCTCACTCTCCTAAGTGGTCGTGTAGGGATTGACAACCCCTTATCGCGTTGGTTGCGAGGATTTATTTGCTTTGTGCAGGTACGAGGGACTCGCGCGTAGCCTCCTACTGGATTGATACCTTGGTTCTCAAAAATTGAGGGAAATACTTACACTACTTTGCTGCATCATCCTTTCCTCTTCCGGGAAATCCAACGCAGTGCTCAAGAGGTAGCAAGAAGGATTTCTGGCGCCGTTGCCGGGGAGTCTACACAAAAGTCAATATACCAAGTACCCATCACAATCCTTATCTCCCGCATTATATTATTTGCCATTTGCCTCTCGTTTTCCTCTCCCCCACTTCACCCTTGCCGTTTTATTCGCTCTCTCTCTATCCTCCCTCTCTTTCTCTATTTGCCTCTTTTCGCCCGCTTGCTTCTTGTTTGCTTGTGTGCTGGTTTGCTTGCATGCCTCGATGGCTCTTCCCTAATTTGGTGATCTTCACCTTAAAAGGTTAGAAGAAATCGAAAACAACGTTAGGAGTTTTATGGTCTTGCAATTTGAGCATAATAGTTTCTTTAGAAACGAGCTTAAGGAACAAAAAAGTTTTATGAGTTTTATGAATAAAGAGCTCGATGATATGTCTAAAGAATTTGATGGTTTAAGATCCCAAATTGCTCGTCTTGAGAAATTGACCGCTGAAATTTCGGATAAGCAAGCTACCTTAGTTAATAGGATGGCCGCTAAACCGGATTTCTATGAAAAGAAAGATGAAGATATAAAAGTTATTGATGTCTCCCCTATTAAATCTTTGTTTTACAATATGAATCTTAATAATGATGGGACTGAATATGACCCACCTTTACCTAGAAGGCGTTCCAAGAATTCGGACTTTTTCGATCTTGATGCTAAATTTGATAAAAGTGGGATTGAAGAAATTAAAACCCTAGATGTTGCTAAACCCACTATTTTGTATTTCAAGGAATTTAATTTATGAAAATTGCTCTTTGATTGATTGTATTTCCTTGTTGCAATCCGTGCTAAATTCTCCTCACGCTTATAGTCAAAATAAAGCGTTTACTAAACATATCGTTGATGCCTTGATGCAATCTTATGAAGAAAAACTTGAGTTGGAAGTTTCTATCCCTAGAAATATTTATGATGAGTGGGAACCAACTATTAAAATTAAGATTAAAGATCATGAGTTCTATGATTTATATGATTTATATGATTTATGTGATTTATGTGATTCCATGATTCCAAAGACATTGTGTGATCTATTAGGTTTCTGTGATTTTGTGATTGCTCTCTAAACTTGCACGTTGCGGATCCCACTATTAAGAAACCTATGGGAAGAATTAATGATGTTCTTATTGTTGCAAATAGGAATTATGTACCCGTAGATTTTATTGTTCTTGACATAGATTGCAATCCTTCATGTCCTATTATTCTTGATAGACCTTTCCTTAGAACGATTGGTGCAATTATTGATATAAAGGAAGGAAATATTAGTTTCCAATTTCCGTGAAGTTAAGGCATGGAACACTTTCCTAGAAATAAAATTAAATTACCTAATGAATCTATTATGAGAGCCACTTATGGATTGCCTACCAAAGATGGCAATACACAGATCTATCCTTGCTTTTTATGCCTAGCTAGGGGCGTTAAACGATAGCGCTTGTTGGGAGGCAACCCAATTTTGTTTTTATTCCTTGCTTTTTGCTCCTATTTAGTAATAAATAATTTATCTAGCCTCTGTTTAGGTTGTGTTTTTTGTGTTTAATTAGTGTTTGTGCAAAGTAGAACTGTTGGGAAGACTTGGAGAAAGTCTTGATATCTTGCTACAAAAAACAGAAACTTTAGCGCTCACAAGAACTGCTGCCATTTTTATTTGGAAAGTGCTATTTAGTTAATTATTTTTGAATATGGTTAATAGCTAAATTCCTCAAGTCTGGAAATTTATTTTAGAATTTTTGGGGTTCCAGATCTTGTGCTAGCTACAGATTACTACAGACTGTTCTGTTTTTGACAGATTCTGTTTTTCGTGTGTTGTTTGCTTATTTTGATGAATCTATGGCTAGTAAATTAGTTTATAAATCATAGAGAAGTTGAAATACAGTAGGTTTAACACCAATATAAATAAATAATGAGTTCATTACAGTACCTTGAAGTGGTCTTTTGTTTTCTTCCGCTAACAGAGCTGACGAGATTTTCTACTTTAAGTTTTGTGTTGTGAAGTTTTCAAGTTTCGGGTAAAGATTTGATGGATTATGGAACAAGGAGTGGAAAGAGCCTAAGCTTGGGGATGCTCATGGAACCCACAAGATAATATAAGGACACCTAAAATCCAAAGCTTGGGGATGCCCCGGAAGGCATCCCTCTTTTCGTCTACTTCTATCGGTAACTTTACTTGGAGCTATATTTTTATTCACCACATGATATGTGTTTTGCTTGGAGCGTCTTTGTAACGCCCCGAGACCGATGTGCCAGGTGTCTTCCAGTTATTCGCTGTTGTTGCCTTGTCATTGCTTGCGTGTCATGCATTCCATATCATGTCATCATGTGCATTTCATTTGCATACGTGTTCGTCTCATGCATCCAAGCATTTTCCCCGTTGTCCGTTTTGCAATCCGGCGCTCTTATGTCACTCGGTGTTCCTTTCTACCTTTTTTTCGTGTGCGGGTGTTAAATGTTTTCGGATTGGACCGAGACTTGGCATGCGGCCTTGGTTTACTACCGGTAGACCGCCTGTCAAGTTTCGTGCCATTTGGACTTCGTTTGATACTCCAATGGTTAACCGAGGGACTGAAAAGGCCTCATGTGTGTTGCAGCCCAATACCCCTACAAAGTGGCCCAAAACCCACCAAAATCCCCTCCATCATCTCGGTCGTTCGATCACGATCGCGTGGCCGAAAACCGCACCTCATTTGGACTCTCCTAGCTCCCTCTACCTATATAAATGTGTGCCTCCCGGAATTTTCGCGCAGATGAACCCTAACCTCCTCCTCCGCGCGCCGCCGGACATTTCGTCCCGTGCCGCCCGGACATGTCCGCGCCGCCGCCACATCGTCCGACCAATCCGGCGCCGCCACCTCAGCGCCCGCCGCCGCCCTCCACCACTCCCGCGGCGCCACCTCACCGCCCTCTCTCTCCTCCCACGCGAGGCCCTGAGGGCCCAGATCCGGCCCGCGGGATCCGGATCCCGTCGCCGCCCGAGGAGCTCTAGGCTGGCCTACCAGAACCTTGGACAATCCGGTGTGCCCCGAGAACGAGATATGTGCAGCTCCTATCGGGATTTGTCGGCACATTCGGGTGGCTTTGCGGGTCTTGTTTTACCATTGTCGAGGATGTCTTGTAACCGGGATGCCGAGTATGATCGGAAATGTCTTGGGAGAAGGAATATCCTTCGTTAACCGTGAGAGCTTGTGATGGGCTAAGTTGGGGCACCCCTGCAGGGATTTGAACTTTCGAAAGCCGTGCCCGCGGTTATGGGTAGCTGGGAATTTGTTAATGTCCGGTTGTAGAAAACCTAAAGTTTATCTGAATTAAAGTGCACCAACCACGTGTGTAACCGTGATGGTCTCTTTCCGGCAGAGTCCGGGAAGTGGACACGGTGTTGGAGTAATGCTTGACGTAGATTGTCCTAGGATCACTTCTTGATCATAGTTGTTCGACCGTGCTTTTGCCTTCTCTTCTCGCTCTCTTTTGCGTAAGTTAGCCACCATATATGCTAGTCGCTTGCTGCAGCTCCACCTCATACCTTTTACCCTCCCTATAAGCTTAAATAGTCTTGATCGCGAGGGTGTGAGATTGCTAAGTCCCCATGACTCACAGATACTTCCAAAAACCAGCTTGCAGGTGCCGTTGAACTGTGCAGATGACGCAACCAATCTCAAGGAGGAGCTCTATGAAGATCGTGTTCCTTATGTTGTTCCGTTTCCAGTTGATCAGTAGTGGAGCCCAGTTGGGACGATCGGGGATCTGTGTAGCATTTGGGGTAGTCTTCTTTTATTTTTTGTTCTGTAGTCGGACCTTGAGTGTATCTGGATGATGTAATGCTTTATTCATGTATTGTGTGAAGTGGCGATTGTAAGACAACTATGTATCTTTTTCCCTTATGTATTACATGGTTGTGTGAATATTACCTCACTTGCGACATTTCTTTCAATGCCGTTATGCCTCTAAGTCGTGCTTCGACACATGGGAGATATAGCCGCATCGAGGGCGTTACAGTCTTGTATGATTTAAGTCTTTGCTTTTTATTTTACCACAATCATCCTTGCTGTACACACCTTTTGAGAGAGCCATACATGATTTGGAATTTGTTAGAATACTCTATGTGCTTCACTTATATCTTTTTGAGTAATATAGTTTTGCTCTAGTACTTCACTTATATCTTTTAGAGCACGGTGGTGGATTTATTTTATAGAAACTATTGATCTCTCATGCTTCACTTAGATTATTTTGAGAGTCTTAAATAGCATGGTAATTTGCTTAAATAATCCTAATATGCTAGGTGTTCAAGATTAGTAAAAAAAATCTTATGAGTGTTTTGAATACTAAGAGAAGTTTGATGCTTGATGGTTGTTTTGAGATATGGAGGTAATAATATCAAAGTCGTGCTAGTTGAGTAGTTGTGAATTTGAGAAATGCTTGTGTTGAAGTTTGCAAGTCCCGTAGCATGCACGTATGGTAAACTTTATGTAACAAATTTGAAACATGAGGTGTTCTTTGATTGTCCTCCTTATGAGTGGCGGTCGGGGACGAGCGATGGTCTTTTCCTACCAATCTATCCCCCTAGGAGCATGCGCATAGTGCTTGGTTTTTGATGACTTGTAGATTTTTGCAATAAGTATGTGAGTTCTTTATGACTAATGTTGAGTCCATGGATTATACGCACTCTCACCCTTCCATCATTGCTAGCCTCTTCGGTATCGTGCATTGCCCTTTCTCACATTGAGAGTTGGTACAAACTTCGCCGGTGCATCCAAACCCCGTGATATGATACGCTCTTTCACACATAAAACTCCTTATATCTTCCTCAAACAGCCACCATACCTACCTATTATGGCATTTCCATAGCCATTCCGAGATATATTGCCATGCAACTTTCCACCATTCCGTTTATCATGACACATTCATCATTGCCATATTGCTTAGCATGATCATGTAGTTGACATAGTATTTGTGGCAAAGCCACCATTCATAATTCTTTCATACATGTCACTCTTGGTTTATTGCATATCTCGGTACACAGCCGGAGGCATTCATATAGAGTCATCTTTTGTTCTATCATCGAGTTGTAATCATTGAGTTGTAAATAAATAGAAGTGTGATGATCATCATTTTCTAGAGCATTGTCCCAAGTGAGGAAAAAAGAAAAAAAGAGAAAGGCCATAAAAAAAGAGAAAGGCCCAAATAAAAAAATGAGAGAAAAAGAGAGAAGGGACAATGCTACTATCCTTTGCCACACTTGTTCTTCAAAGTAGCACCATAATCTTCATGATAGAGAGTCTTTTGTTTTGTCACTTTCCTATACTAGTGGGAAATTTTCATTATAGAACTTGGCTTGTATATTCCAACAATGGGCCTCCTCAAGTGCCCTAGGTCTTCATGAGCAAGCAAGTTGCATGCACACCCACTTAGTTTCTTTTGTTGAGCTTTCATACATTTATAGCTCTAGTGCATCCGTTGCATGGCAATCCTTACTCCTTGCATTAACATCAATCGATGGGCTTCTCCATAGCCCATTGATTAGCCTCGTTGATGTGAGACTTTCTCCTTTTTTGTCTTCTCCACATAACCCCCCTCATTATATTCTATTCCACCCATAGTGCTATATCCATGGCTCACGGTCATATATTGCATGGAAGTTTATAGCTTTGAGATTACTAAAGTATGAAACAATTGCTTGGCTTGTCATCGGGGTTGTGCATGATGAGAGCATTCTTGTGTCACAAAAATGGAGCATGACTAAACTATATGATTTTGTAGGGATGAACTTTCTTTGGCATGTTATTTTGAGAAGACATAATTGCATAGTTAGTATGCTTGAAGTATTATTATTTTTGTGTCAATATGAACTTTTATCTTGAATCTTTCGGATCTGAATATTCATACCACAATTAAGAAGAATTACATTAAAGTTATGCCAAGTAGCACTCTGCATCAAAAATTCTGTTTTTATCATTTACCTACTCGAGGACGGGCAGGAATTAAGCTTGGGGATGCTTGATACGTCTCCAACGTATCTATAATTTTTGATTGCTCCATGCTATATTATCTACTGTTTTGGACATTATTGGGCTTTATTATCCACATTTATATTATTTTTGGGACTAACCTATTAACCGGAGGCCCAGCCCAAAATTGCTATTTTTTTGCCTATTTTAGGGTTTCGAAGAAATGGAATATCAGACGGAGTCCAAACGGAATGAAACCTTCGGGAACGTGATTTTCTCACCGAACATGATCCAGGAGACTTGGACCCTACGTCAAGAAACAAAGGAGGAGGCCACGAGGTAGGGGGCGCACCTACCCCCCCCCCCCCCAGGCGCGCCCTCCACCCTCGTGGGCCCCCTGTTGCTCCACCGACATAATCCTTCCTCCTATATATACCTATGTACCCCCAAACGATCAGATACAGAGCCAAAACCCTAATTCCACCGTCGCAACTTTCTGTATCCACGAGATCCCATCTTGGGGCATGTTCCAGAGCTCCGCCGGAGGGGGTATCCAACACGGAGGCCTTCTACATCAACACCATAGCCCCTCCGATGAAGTGTGAGTAGTTCACCTCAGACCTACGGGTCCATAGTTACTAGCTAGATGGCTTCTTCTCTCTTTTTGGATCTCAATACAATATTCTCCCCCTCTCTTGTGAAGATCTATTCGATGTAATCTTCTTTTTGCGGTGTGTTTGTTGAGACCGATGAATTGTGGGTTTATGATCAAGTTTATCTATGAACAATATTTGAATCTTCTCTGAATTATTTTATGTATGATTGGTTATCTTTGCAAGTCTCTTCAAATTATCAGTTTGGTTTGGCCTACTAGATTGATCTTTCTTACAATGGGAGAAGTGCTTAGCTTTGGGTTCAATCTTGCGGTGTCCTTTCCCAGTGATAGTAGGGGCAGCAAGGCACGTATTGTATTGCCATCGAGGATAACAAGATGCGGTTTTCATCATATTGCATGAGTTTATCCCTCTACATCATGCATCTTGATTAAGGTATTACTATGTTTTCATGAACTTAATACTCTAGATGCATGCTAGATAGCGGTCGATGAGTGGAGTAAAAGTAGTAGATGCAGGCAGGAGTCGGCCTACTTGTCTTGGACGTGATGCCTATATACATGATCATACCTAGATATTCTCATAACTATTCTCAATTCTGTCAATTGCTCAACAGTAATTCGTTCACCCATTATAAAATACTTATGCTCTTGAGAGAAGCCACTAGTGAAACCTATGGCCCCGGGGTCTATCTTCATCATATTAATGTTCCATTACTTAGTTATTTCCTTTTCTTTTACTTTGCTTTTATTTTACTTTGCATCTTTATCATAAAAATACCAAAAATATTATCTTATCTTATCTATCAGATCTCACTCTCGTAAGTGACCATGAAGGGATTGACAACCCCTTATCGTGTTGGTTGCGAGGAGCTATTTTCTTTGTGCAGGTACGAGGGACTCGCACGTAGCCTCCTACTAGATTGATACCTTGGTTCTCAAAAATACTTACGCTACTTTGCTGCGTCATCCTTTCCTCTTCGGGGAAATCCAACGCAGTGCTCAAGAGGTAGCAGCGCCTCTATGTTGGGCCACGCTGCGACGTAAATCCGAAAGAGTCCCTTTGCGGTTTTCGGATCGGGCGTGGCGAGGTTTGACACATCCGAATAGGTAGCCATTGTCGCGTGTTGAAGCATGCTTTCGTGATCCGTAGATCGGTCTTGCATTTCCTGCTCTATTGTCCAAGTCCCTCTGCAGGTTGTCTGGGTAATTGTGACCTTTGTTGTTCTTGCCTTTACGGCGAGGTGGGGCGGTCTGGTGTTCGGCTTGAGTTGCCTCTTTATCCGGACAGAGTTATCGGCGACCTGCCGCATTGTGTGACGATCATATGGGCTCCGAAGCCCTGTCATCGGACTGGTATAGCAATCTGTGCTTTGGGTAGCTTTTGGCTAGGCCACTAAGGCCGTATTCTTCGGCAACCAGGACTTCGGTCCATCTGTCATTGAGTAGGTCTTGGTCAGCTTGAAGCTGCTGCCGCTTCTTTTTCAGGCTCACCGTAGCTACCAGTCTGCGCTTGAAGCGCTCCTGCTCAAGGGGCTCTTCGGGTACAATGAAGTCTTCGTCGCCGAGGCTTACCTCATCTTCGGAGAGCGGAAGGTAGTTGTCGTCCTCCGAACCGTCGCTAGGCGGGGCTTGTTCATCGGGGCTGGCTTGCCCGTTTTCCTGTTCCTCCTGCTCGGTTATTGCTCCCATAGAGTCTTCATTGCTTTTGGCACCGTCCGGAGTACTATTTTCTCCAGTGCCATCGTTGCTTCGGCGTGACTTGGGGCGGCCTTTGGGGCGCCGGAACTTAGACTGTGTCTCAGGAGTTTTAACTGGATCTCCCTTGTCCTTGCCACGAGGCTTTTTAAGTGTATCGATTATGTACACGTCATATGAAGGGGTGGCCGTCCCACGCCTGCTGACTGGCGGGTCTTGGCCTTGCTCCTTATCGGCATCGTCGCCTATGCCGTCAATGTCTTCGGAGCCAGAAGCGGGCATGTCGGTTAAGTCCTCGACAGTGGCTATGAAGTGGGTGGCGGGTGGGAAGCGAAATTCTCCATTGTCAGCCTCTAGCTTGTACCGGACATAGTTCGGCCGTGAGTCCCCCATCGGGGACAGGTTTTTCAACGAATTCAGCACATCGCCAAAGGGTGAGTGTTGGAAGACATCTACGACGCTGAACTCGATGATTGATAACCGATCCAGCTCGGTGTCCGGGAGCGCGCAAGTTTCAGAACTTATAGTCGGAAACGAGTCCGAATTCTGTTGACACTGATATTATCAGGTGTTGAGTTTGTGTGCGGCTCCAACACCGCGGATTCTGTGGCTTCGGATGGTGCAAACTGCTCTGGATCTAAGGTCGTAGCAGTTATAGGAACCATCTCTAGAACCTGGTCCGATGACAGATTTAGGTCACATTCATCGGGGCGAGGGGGAGCGATCGCTGCAGTCTCAAATCCACTGAAGATCAAGTCTCCATGGATATCCGCGACATAGTTCAAGCTTCCAAATCTGACCTGGTAGCCAGGGGCGTAGCTATCGATCTGCTCCAGATGGCCAAGCGAGTTGGCCCGCAGTACGAAGCTGCCGAACACGAAAATCTGTCCGGGAAGGAAGGTTTCTCCTTGGACAGCGTCACTATAGACGATTGAAGGGGCCATCGAACCTTTCGTTGATGGCACAGTGGAACTCTCAATGAAAGCACCAATGTCGGTGTCAAAACCGGCGGATCTCGGGTAGGGGGCCCTGAACTGTGCGTCTAGGATCGATGGTAATAGGAGACGGGGGACACGATGTTTACCCAAGTTCGGGCCCTCTCTATGGAGGTAATACCCTACGTCCTGCTTGATTGATCTTGATGAATATGAGTATTACAAGAGTTGATCTACCACGAGATTGTAATGTCTAAACCCTAGAAGCTTAGCCTGTATGACTGTGGTAATGAATATATTCTTTCCGGACTAACCCCTCCAGTTTATATAGACACCGGGGGGCATCTAGGGTTACATAGAGTTGGTTACATAAGAAAGAATCTTCATAGTCGGTCGCCAAGCTTGCCTTCCACGCCAAGGAGAGTCCAATCCGGACATGGGTACAGTCTTCCGCCTTCATGTCTTCACAGCCCATCAGTCCGGCCCATGGATAACAAGCCGGACGCCCGAGGACCCCTTAGATCAGGACTCCACCATAATCCACCTCGGTCATATCGTTCTAGTGCTTAGGCGAAGCCCTGTACCGGTAGCATCATCATCACCGTCATCACGCTATCGTGCTGACGAAGCTCTCCCTCGACACTCAACTGGATCGAGAGTTCGTAGGACGTCACCGAGCTGAACGTGTGCAGATCACGGAGGTGCCGTACTTTCGGTACTAAGATCGGTCGAATCGTGAAGACGTACGACTACATCAACCGTGTTGTCATAACGCTTCCGCTTACGATCTACAAGGGTACGTAGACAACACTCTCCCCTCTCGTTGCATGAGCATAGGAATTTTCTTGAAATTACTGCGTTCCCCAACAATGGCATCCGAGCCAGGTCTATGCGTAGATGTTATATGCACGAGTAGAACACAAAGGAGTTGTGGGCGTGGGTATATACATATTTCTTGCCGTTACTAGTTGTTTTTTGATTCAGCGGTATTGTTGGATGAAGGGGCCCAGACCGACATTACGCGTACGCTTATACGAGACTGGTTCTACCGACGTGCTTCGGACACAGGTGGCTGGTGGGTGTCAGTTTCTTCAACTTTAGTTGAATCAGATTCAATGAACAGGGTTCTTTTTGAAGATTAAAAAGCAATCATTATACCGCGTTATGGTTTTTGATGCGTAGGTAAGAACGGTTCTTGCTTAGCCCGTAGCAGCCATGTAAAACTTGCAACAACAAAGTAGAGGACGTCTAACTTGTTTTTACAGGGCATGTTGTGATGTGATATGGTCAAGACATGATGCTAAATTTTATTGTATTAGATGATCATGTTTTGTAACAGAGTTATCGGCAACTGACATGAGCCATATGGTTTTCGCTTTATTGTATGAAATGCAATCGCCATGTAATTGCATTACTTTATCACTAAGCGGTAGCGATAGTCGTAGAAACAATAGTTAGCGAGACGACAACGATGCTTCGATGGAGATCAAGGTGTCAAGCCGGTGACGATGGTGATCATGACGATGCTTTGGAGATGGAGATCAAAGGCACAAGATGATGATGGCCATATCATATCACTTATAATGATTGCATGCGATGTTTATCCTTTATGCATCTTATTTTGCTTAGTTCGGCAGTAGCATTATAAGATGATCTCTCATTAAATTTCAAGGTACAAGTGTTCTCCCTGAGTATGCACCGTTGCTACAGTTTGTCGTGCCGAGACACCACATGATGATCGGGTGTGATAAGCTCTACGTTCACATACAACGTGTGCAAGCCAGTTTTGCATACGCAGAATACTCGGGTTAAACTTGACGAGCCTAGGATATGCAGATATGGCCTCGGAACACTGAGACCGAAAGGTCGAGCGTGAATCATATAGTAGATATGATCAACATAGTGATGTTCACCATTGAAAACTACTCCATCTCACGTGATGATCAGACATGGTTTAGTTGATATGGATGACGTGATCACTTAGATGATTAGAGAGATGTCTATCTAAGTGAGAGTTCTTAAGTAATTTGATTAATTAAACTTTAATTTATCATGAACTTAGTAACTGGTAGTATTTTGCATGTCTATGTTGTTGCAGATAGATGGCTCGTGCTGTTGTTCCATTGAATTTTAATGCTTTCCTAGAGAAAGCTAAGTTGAAAGATGATGATAGCAACTACACGGACTGGGTCCGTAACTTGAGGATTATCCTCACTAGTCGCAAACCCGTGCGACGCACGGGCTAGTTGTCATATACTTTCTTTGTTCCAAAATAAGTTAACTGCTTTTAGTTCATTTTGCAATGGTGAGAGTATTATTTTGCTGTCTACATTGACCATATAATGATTTGTGATTTTGCAGTGATGTGTGTGTACTCATATAGCTTTGGAGACATGGGAGTTCATATATGGGAGAATTCCGGATGGTAAAACAAATGAAATTAGTATAAATAATGTTCCCAAACTCATGAGTGTGAGAACTTAGTATCAAAATATTGTTCTGAGGGTCATCGTTTAAAGAATTTTGAAAATGGTTGAAGAAGTTATGCGTTCACAATTCCCCTAGAAGTATGCTTGTTGGCCATATTTGGGAAGCTGTAGAGCTACCAAATACCCTGATAATATTTACCTAAACATAGGGATGTGATGTTTTCTACATGTAACTACCTCAAAATATGGTTTAACATCATAAAGTATGTTAACCAAATTTACTTTTTGCTAAAAGGTTTTTATGTCTATGCTATTGTATGCTGAAAGATATACGATGTTGCATCTTTGCGACTCCAAATATAACATAGTAATATTTTGTGCAACACCTGAATGTCAATGGATGGCGCAGTCCGAAGCATACTAACAACCTTCTCTAATTCTGGTTATATTGTGTTTGGTTCAATGATAATACTATCACTCAATATTTATAGAAAATAGTTTCACAACATCATATTTGATTACAATGATTTATTAGCATATGATATGAAAATCAAAACTCAAAGTAAAATGTTACTATCGTGCTATGTCCAAATTGTCTTAAATTTTAAAAATAGGGAGTAATTGACTTAGCTAAAATCTCCTGTATGTATAGTACATGAAATATTATATTTATTTCATTACGTCTATACCTATAATTGGGAAAGTAGTAGCTGACCCCAGCTCGATGCACCCACGCTACACTCACAAAAGATAACATATAAAAACATTTAGAAAAATCTAAAATTTTCTGGAAGAGATTGCGAACAAATGAAATAGATGCTTGCAAAGACTGGTGGTCAAATGACCTCCAAGGAGCTCTGTACAAAATAAGATAAAATTACAAATTGTGCGCAAACATACATTTTCAGTAATTTTGTTTTTTTGCAGATCTCCTTCGAAGTCATTTGACCACCAAACTTTGCAAGCATCCGTAACATTTGTTCATAATCATTCTCACAAAGTTATAGATTTTTTCAAATATTTTTCTATGTTTTCTTGCGTGGGTGCACCAAGTTGGGGTGTAGAATCTACTCTCATACTAATTAGCCTGGTTGAAATTCTCCAAAGTATATAAGTACAGAATTGATATATGCCCATTTTCCTTCAAAAAATAGAACATCCCATTTTTTGGGGAAAATAAAAAATAATTAATTCATTAGTTCCATAAACCTATACCGAATAAAAGCGGAGAATTTTACAATTGTTCCGACAGTACTTAAAGAGTATAAGAATGTACCAGAATCAACAATTCAACATGTACATTGTTAGAAAATGAATACTTTATAAATACTAATACTGGTTGAAAAACATCATGATCGAGCAAACATATCGCACCGTTACACAATGTACCGGCACGAATTTGACCTGAAATAGTATCGTAAGAAGAAAACAATTTAGATGTTGATGATCTATATATATGACCAGAATGAAAAATTATGACATTTTAATCTCTTTATAATTCTATGGTTGCAGTTTGGACCAAGATAATGCATTGATAGCCAGAAAAGGTTCCACTAAGCCAGGAGAATGGAGATATTTAGAGATCTCAAAAACATTCGCCATGCAACGCACTACTATAGGAAAATATATAGTTATACTATAATGGAAATAGTGAGACACGAATAATCTCTATTACATGAGCTGCTCATTATCCATGTATAAAATTTGCAACTAATTGCATTCAGTTAACAAAAAAAATCTATTTGAAGATGTAATGCAAACAGAATGTCATTTATTCTAAATATCCAAACCATGGCGCAGTAACACAAACCTCTGGATGGTCGAGCAGTTTAATGTGTGCGGGTATCTTTGGTGCCAGATGCTAATCAAAGTAGCTCCCAAATTTTAGAACCCAACCAATGCCATGAATACGAAGCAAGCACAAAGCTAAAGCAACTTCTTGTATTTATGTCAGGTAACAATCTTGTAAAGACCACTTCAAGAAAAATCAGTCACTCAATGATTAGCATGGTAGGGTACTCCATCATTGCCAATGGACACAGCGGCACCCAAGCAGCAGAGATAACCCAACGGCTGGGAGGCTTTACGTAAGATGAAAATCTTGAAGAATAGTCAGTCACTGGATGATCCGATGGGCAGGGCATTTAATTATTGCTAATCGAGATAACTCCATCAGAAGGGGCAGAGATTATCTGGACTCTATAGAGGCTTGGTGCAGAAAGCATGGCACCATGCCACAATTGCAACGGGCCTATGGCTAGGAGGGGGACCTGCAGAAAAGGCAGGCATGAGAGCTTGCATGAATGCAAGCATATGCTACACGTACACCCAGAAGTGCGGTATCAGCGATGTAATAGCCATTGCCTATGACAGACATAACATCGGTTAATTTGTTGCATGTATATGATGCAATGCGAATGTTCTCTGATATTAACAGTAGGAACTTACGTGGCAACACGGGGTTCCCAATCCTTGCTTGTCTTTACCTTCTGAAGTCCATGTAATTAGTCTAGTTCCTTTGCTCTCATCAATTTTTTTGGAATCCAGTCATTTACATGACAGATGACAACTACATGTGACTCTGTCCTTTGAGCAAACCAACATGGTAAGGGACTCAAGTTATTGTGAATCTAAGATTATATGAATGAATGAATGAACTTCTCTGACAAAACCTGCATAAACCTAAAAATTCTGAAAGAACTTGTCCTTAAAAGCTGCAGAAAACTACAAATCTGACGCATAATATATCATTGCTGCAAAAGAGAACTAAAACAATGATCTAATATGGGCGAAGATAGATCAAACAGTTGACTATGAATAATTAGTCAATCTCTAAACTGACACTGTTCTGAACTATTACCTAATTTATTGGTAAACATTCTGTGAACGTGACTATAACTAAGGAAGGAATTTAGCCAATGGAACTATATTTTAATGTATTCTTATGTAACATAGGGGATCTAATTTAAAGCACATTCAACTTGCTAGTAGAGGATAGAGTAATTATAAGAGAACAGAATGCATACGTGCATTATAGAACTTTACGAAAAAGATATCAGGGAGCAGTTCACTCACCACTGTACCAAATTTTTTTGTCGTCACTTTGTCTCACCGAGAAGTGGGATGCCTATAACCGTCTCAAGTGTCTCTGTCCTGATCTTCTGATTTCTTGAGTCCTCAGCTAACGAGAGCGCCCAGAGGCACAAAAAATTAAGCTAACATCACACATATGCACATCTAGTTGATTCACACTGAACATAAAAAAATCTGCTCTTGCGCACATGTGCATCGTGCGACGTAGCAGTGTAGCATGAGTTTGCCCACAAAAGCAATCAGCAGCAGAATCCTGCCCTCGCCACCATTGGGGAAGCGCCCACTGTCGTGGTTCTAACTCTGACAGTGAAGTAGGGGGGTGTGTATGGAGAGGCTAGATCTCAGCTATTGAGAAGTTGTAAGCACACAAAGATGTACGAGTTCAGGCCCTTCGCGGAGGAAGTAACAGCCCTACGTCTCGGTGCCCGGAGGCGGTCGATTGGATTATATGCGTGTGAATAACAGGGGTGCGAACCCTTGATACTGAGGTGGGGGTGGCTTATATAGAGTTCGCCAGGACCCCGGCCAGCCCACGTTACCAAGGGTTCAATGTACATTAATGCGGGGCGTTACTGGTAACGCTGGTAATAAAATGCTATAATGACCATAAAGGCTACTTAATAGCCGACCGTTTGCCTGCGGAGTGACTTTAGGTCTCCTGGCCAGTCGAGTGGTTGGCTTCATGGTCGAGTGATAGCTTCTTAGTCGAGTGAGATACTTTCAAGTCGATTGAAAGATGACTTCTTCTAGGGATGTCCTTGGGTAGGGCTCTTTTGGACAGGCCCGTGCCCCTACCCTAGGTACATAGCTTCATCACCCACGAAAGCAATCAGCGGCATCACCTATGATAAGCAGAGAAGAGCACGACCAAATCTGCTCTTGGGGTCATGCAAGAACAGTAGGGGAAAACAGCAGCCGTGTGGAATCGAGGGGCAGCTTTTTCGGATATAGAGGAAGGAAAGGAATCGGCAGCGATTTTAGGGGAGAAGTTTCTGAAACCTAGATCAAGAAGAGGAGTCACGGCGGGGGGTTTTAGAGTAGGAGTCGTGAGGTGTTGGGAGATGAGCGATTTAGGGAGGAGGAGTCCAGAGAGAGACGTGAGAGAGATGGATAGAGATTATTTTTTATTTTCTTGGGAGGCGTGAGAGATTGAGAGAGAGAGACGTGAGAAAGAGATGGATACTTGAGATTGATTTTTTAGGTTTTTTCTTATACCGTTGAGATTGTTTTTTACAATAGAATTTATGAGTCGATCTACACCGTAATAATTCGGTCCCACCAGATTAACGGCTTTGGTAAACATTCTATGAACGTGACTATAACTAAGGAAGGAATTTAGCCAATGGAACTATATTTTAATGTTTGCTTATGTAACATAGGGGATCTAATTTAAAGCACATTCAACTTGCTAGTAGAGGATAGAGTAATTATAAGAGAACAGAATGCATACGTGCATTATAGAACTTTAAGAAAAAGATATCAGGGAGCAGTTCACTCACCACTGTACCAAATTTTTTTGTCGTCAGTTTGTCTCACCGGGAAGTGGGATGCCTATAACCGTCTCAAGTGTCTCTGTCCTGATCTTCTGATTTCTTGAGTCCTCAGCTAACGGGAGCGCCCAGAGGCACAAAAAATTAAGCTAACATCACGCATATGCACATCTAGTTGATTCACACTGAACATAAAAAAATATGCTCTTGCGCTTGCGCACATGTGCATCGTGCCACGTAGTAGTGTAGCATGAGTTTGCCCACAAAAGCAATCAGCAGCAGAATCCTGCCCTCGCCACCATTGGGGAAGCGCCCACGAAAGCAATCAGCGGCATCACCTATGATAAGCAGAGGAGAGCACGACCAAATCTGCTCTTGGGGTCATGCAAGAACAGTAGGGGAAAACAGCGGCCGTGTGGAATCGAGGGGCAGCTTTTTCGGATATAGAGGAAGGAAAGGAATCGGCAGCGATTTTAGGGGAGAAGTTTCTGAAACCTAGATCAAGAAGAGGAGTCACCGCGGGGGTTTTTAGAGTAGGAGTCGTGAGGTGTTGGGAGATGAGCGACTTAGGGAGGAGGAGTCCAGAGAGAGACGTGAGAGGGGTGGATAGAGATTATTTTTTATTTTCTTAGGAGGCGTGAGAGATTGAGAGAGAGAGAGACGTGAGAAAGAGATGGATACTTGAGATTGGTTTTTTAGGTTTTTTCTTATACTATTGAGATTGTTTTTTATAATAGAATTTATGAGTCGATCTACACCGTAATAATTCAGTCCCATCAGATTAACGGCTTTGGTAAACATTCTGTGAACGTGACTATAACTAACGAAGGAATTTAGCCAATGGAACTATATTTCAATGTTTTCTTATGTAACATAGGGGGTCTAATTTAAAGCACATTCAACTTGCTAGTAGAGGATAGAGTAATTATAAGAGAACAGAATGCATACGTGCATTATAGAACTTTACGAAAAAGATATCAGGGAGCAGTTCACTCACCACTGTACCAATTTTTTTTGTCGTCAATTTGTCTCACCGAGAAGTGGGATGCTTATAACCGTCTCAAGTGTCTCTGTCCTGATCTTCTGATTTCTTGAGTCCTCAGCTAACGGGAGCGCCCAGAGGCACAAAAAATTAAGCTAACATCACGCATGTGCACATCTAGTTGATTCACACTGAACATAAAAAAATCTGCTCTTGCGCACATGTGCATCGTGCGATGTAGCAGTGTAGCATGAGTTTGCCCACAAAAGCAATCAGCAGAAGAATCCTGCCCTCGCCACAATTGGGGAAGCGCCCACGAAAGCAATCAGCGGCATCACCTATGATAAGCAGAGAAAGCACGACCAAATCTGCTCTTGGGCTCATGCAAGAACAGTAGGGGAAAACAGCGGCCGTGTGGAATCGAGGGCCAGCTTTTTCGATATAGAGGAAGGAAAGGAATCTGCAACGATTTTAGGGGAGAAGTTTCTGAAACCTAGATCAAGAAGAGGGTCACGGCGGGGGTTTTTAGAGTAGGAGTCGTGAGGTGTTGGGAGATGAGCGATTTAGGGAGGAGGAGTCCAGAGAGAGACGTTAGAGAGATGGATAGAGATTATTTTTTATTTTCTTAGGAGGCGTGAGAGATTGAGAGAGAGAGAGAGACGTGGGAAAGAGATGGATACTTGAGATTGGTTTTTTAGGTTTTTTCTTACACTGTTGAGATTGTTTTTTACAATAGAATTTATGAGTCGATCTACACCGTAATAATTCGGTCCCACCTGATTAACGGCTTTGGTAAACATTCTGTGAACGTGACTATAACTAAGGAAGGAATTTAGCCAATGGAACGATATTTTATTGTTTTCTTATGTAACATAGGGGATCTAATTTAAAGCAGATTCAACTTGCTAGTGGAGGATAGAGTAATTATAAGAGAACAGAATGCATACGTGCATTATAGAACTTTACGAAAAAGATATCAGGGAGCAGTTCACTCACCACTGTACCAAATTTTTTTGTCGTCAGTTTGTCTCACCAAGAAATGGGATGCCTATAACCGTCTCAAGTGTCTCTGTCCTGATCTTCTGATTTCTTTAGTCCTCAGCTAACGGGAGCACCCAGAGGCACAAAATATTAAGCTAACATCACGCATATGCACATCTAGTTGATTCACACTGAACATAAAAAAAATCTGCTCTTGCGCACATGTGCATCGTGCGACGTAGCAGTGTAGCATGAGTTTGCCCACAAAAGCAATCAGCAGCAGAATCCTGCCCTCGCCACCATTGGGGAAGCGCCCACGAAAGCAATCAGCGGCATCATCTATGATAAGCAGAGGAGAGCACGACCAAATCTGCTCTTGGGCTCATGCAAGAACAGTAGGGGAAAACAGCGGCCGTGTGGAATCGAGGGCCAGCTTTTTCGGATATAGAGGTGTTGGGGAACGTAGTAATTTCAAAAAAATTCCTACGCACACGCAAGATCATGGTGATGCATAGCAACGAGGGGGAGAGTCTGATCTACGTACCCTTGTAGATTGCAAGCGGAAGCGTTATATCAACGCGGTTGATGTAGTCGAATGTCTTCACGATTCGACCGATCCAAGTACCGAAAGCACGGCACCTCCGAGTTTTGCACACGTACGGCTCGGTGACGTCCTCGCATTCTCGATCCAGCAAGAGGGGCGAAGTAGTAGATGAGTTCCGGCAGCACGACGGCGTGGTGACGGTGTTGGTGAAGAACAATCTTCGTAGGGCTTCGCCTAAGCACTACGAAAACTATGACGGAGGATAAACTAGAGGAGACAGGATTACCGGCACAGGGCTTCGTGTTTCTTGATGTGTCTTTGGTGCTAGCCCTGCCCCTCTATTTATATGTTGAGCCCTGGGGTCAAAACTTGGAGTAAAAGCCTCCTCAAAGTCGGTTTTGCCCGAAAGGCAAGAGTCCCACTCGGACTCCAGGACCAAACGCCACAAACCTTGGCGTCTGGCCCAGACGCCATGGGCCTCGGCGTCTGGCCCAGGGCCAGACGCCAGGGTCTCCGGCGTTTGCCGCCCTGGCCTCCGCAAAACTCCTTTTGCACCGACTTATAGCCCTGTGGGCTTGACCCCTTGGCCTAATCATATCATCCAATATATGAATCTTTACCTCCGGACCATTCCGGAGCTCCTCGTCATGTCCGTGATCTCATCCGGGACTCCGAACAACATTCGGTCACCAACATACATAACTCATAGTACTATATCGTCAACGAATGTTAAGCGTGCGGACCCTACGGGTTCGAGAACTATGTAGACATGACGGAGACACCTCTCTGGTCAATAACCAATAGTGGGACCTGGATGCCCATATTGGCTCCTACGTATTCTACGAAGATCTTTATCGGTCAGACCGCATAACAACATACGTTGTTCCCTTTGTCATCGGTATGTTACTTGCCCGAGATTCGATCGTCGGTATCTCAATACCTAGTTCAATCTCGTTACCGGCAAGTCTCTTTACTCGTGTCGTAATACATCATCTCACAACTAACTCATTAGTTGCAATGCTTGCAAGGCTTATGTGATGTGCATTACCGAGAGGGCCCAGAGATACCTCTCCGACAATCGGAGTGACAAATCCTAATCTCGAAATACGCCAACCCAACATGTACCTTTGGAGACACCTGTAGAGCACCTTTATAATCACCCAGTTACGTTGTGACGTTTGGTAGCATACAAAGTGTTCCTCCGGCAAACGGGAGTTGCATAATCTCATAGTCATAGGAACATGTATAAGTCATGAAGAAAGCAATAGCAACATACTAAACGATCGGGTGCTAAGCTAACGGAATGGGTCATGTCAATCACATCATTCTCCTAATGATGTGATCCCGTTAATCAAATAACAACTCTTTGTCTATGGTTAAGAAACATAACCATCTTTGATTAACGATCTAGTCAAGCAGAGGCATAATAGTGACACTCTGTTTGTCTATGTATTCACACATGTATTATGTTTCCGGTTAATACAATTCTAGCATGAATAATAAACATTTATCATGAAATAAGGAAATAAATAATAACTTTATTATTGCCTCTAGGGCATATTTCCTTCAAGAGGAAGGAAAGGAATCTGCAACGATTTTAGGGGAGAAGTTTCTGAAACCTAGATCAAGAAAAGGAGTCACGGCGGGGGTTTTTAGAGTAGGAGTCGTGAGGTGTTGGGAGATGAACGATTTAGGGAGGAGGAGTCCAGAGAGAGAGACGTGAGAGAGATGGATAGAGATTATTTTTTATTTTCTTAGGAGGCGTGAGAGATTGAGAGAGAGAGAGAGAGACGTGAGAAAGAGATGAATACTTGAGATTGGTTTTTTAGGTTTTTTCTTATACCGTTGAGATTGTTTTTTACAATAGAATTTATGAGTCGATCTACACCGTAATAATTCAGTCCCACCTGATTAAGGGCTTGTAAAATCTAATTTACGTGGGAATTTTTAGGGAGTCAAGAATTAATATAGATAGATAGATAGATAGATAGATAGATAGATAGATAGATAGATAGATAGATAGATTGTTGCACAGAAGAATTACGTCCTGAAAGCACCCCTAGGTGACAAACCCGCCGCAAGAGAAACGCCAGATGTTGTGAACACCTAGTAGAGCAAAGCTAATGACTACTCGATAGTTCGGTGTGTCATGCTTTATGGCTTAGAGCCGGGACTTCAACGACGTTTTGAACACCATGCAGCATATGAAATATTCCAGGAGTTGAAGTTAATATTTCAAGCAAATGCCCGGATTAAGAGATATGAAGTCTCCAATAAGTTATACAGCTGCAAAATGGAGGAGAATAATTCTGTCAGTGAACATATACTCAGAATGTCTGGGTACCACAACCACTTGACTCAGCTGATAGTTAATTGTTGACATGGTTTTTGACCAAAACAAAATAAAGTGCAAATACTGTATCAAAAGTTAGATAAATGCAAATGGCAAAAATCCATTTAATAATGAAAGGAAACAATTTAAAAATCGTCGATGGTTCAAAGCAATGGCTGATGAAAATAATATTGCTGAATGTTGATATTACGGACATCGAAAAGAGTCAGTAATTATAAAATGTGACAGAAAAAATAACAATCATCAAGTTGTTGTCTTAAGGAAATTATAGAGGACAAATAGCTTGCGCGCGTGTACCGTCATCGGCGGTAGAATTCTAATGTAAACATAAAATCCCGGCATCTTAGACGGGCGTCGGTATCAGCAAAATATAACACGTATGAGCACAACCCTTCCAAAATATCATTGTGAATTAACTAAATTTATAGAAAATATAATCTAAAGACGATAATAACATTGAGTCATTGGATGACACGTGCATACGTAAATACACGTATAAATTGTACGTACATGACATGGCCTATATAACCAGATACTAATGGATTTTCTCGTTTTCCTTCTGATCCATGCATAGACATGCATGCATGTGTATTAGGCTCAATGGGCCCAAGCCCAACCATGTTATACGTATCAATTACGGAAGACCAAGTCTGCAAAGTGACTGACTGATGGGACTTTGCCGGTTAATTAGTAATAAAAAATAAAAAAAGGAAGGAGCAGCCCCACTCCCACAATCCATCAGCACGATCCCACGATCTTGAGCGTGGGTGCGCGCGTCTAGCCGCAGCGCTGCACGCCTCCCTCCCTATAAATACCTGCTCGTCCAGCGTACAGGGGATTGGACGGATTTTGCTCCTTGAATTCTCTAGTCTTCTTCCTCCTCTAGTAGCAATATTCTACTACATACTATAAATCATATAAAAGCACATAGATAAAGAAGAGGAGGCATGGTGCTTGCTGGAAGGTTGAAGGTGAGATTCATGGCTCTTCCCTAGCTCCTGATTTGGCCATTGTGGTACAGATCAGGGAGCTTTCTTCTTCCTTCTCTCTCAAAACTCTAGCCCTTGGTTCGGCCATCGTGGTACAAATCAAGGAGCATGTTTCATCTCTCCAAAATTCTTGTCCTTAGTCCGGCCATCGCGGTACAGACTAAGGTGCATGTTTAATCCATCTCAAATTTTTGTCCTTGGTTCAGCCATCGCGGTACAAACCAAGGGACATGTTGTACACACCCCAAATTGTTGCCTTTGGTTCGGCCATCATGGTACAAATCAAGGAGCATGTTATATCTACCCCAAACTTTCGCCTTCGACTCGGCCATCGCGGCACAAGTCAAGGAGCATGCATGTTCCTTCTGTATGTTGCATATGCTTCATCCGAACGATCTCCTCTATTCGGTCCCCTTAGCGATACAAGCCAGGATGAACGTCTCGTTCATTGGTTTGGTCCCTATACGCGGATACAAATCAAGAGAGTATCATAGGCACGAAAACTTCATAAAAAATGCCTTAATTTGGTCATCATAAAAAATGGATATGACTAAGTTGGAATGAAATTACGAACATGCTAAGTTGAACTCATAATAAACTCTTGTTTGGTTGCACTATGGGCATTATGTGTCACGCTAGTTGTAATACAAGCAAGAGCATAAAATATATTTCCTCACTTGGTAACGCTGCACACGGGCATTATCATAATGCCACGCGGAGTTAGTAGTAATACGAGCAGGGCAAGACTTAATTAAAAAACGTGTTCACGATACACACCTAGAAACAAAATCATGCAAGATGAATTATAAAACATGTTGCATCATAAAAACCAATCTTACTTGATTACGCTACACGCGGGCATTATCTTAATGCTACGCGCTGTTAGCAGTAATACAGGTGAGAGAGAACTAAACAGAATATTCAGGCCACATATTTGGTCCAAAGTCAAATAAAATATGGCATGAAATGCTCCAACGCTATAAGAGCCTAAACTATTAGCATCATCAAAGTTACACGTCATAAACCAATTTTACTTGGTTACGCTACACGCGGACACGATATTCGTGTTACGCGGTGTTAGTAGTAATACAAGTAAGACAAATCTAAATAAAACATCCATGCCACATATTTTGGCCAAAGTCATATAAAAGATGTTGCAAACATGCTCCAATGCTATAAGAACCTAAATTATTAGCATCGTCATAAATGGATATCACAAACTCACTTTACTTGGGTTATGCTACACACAAGTGTCAATGATGTGACGCTATGTGGAGTCAGTGTTAATACCATGTAAGGTACAAACATAAAAGAAAATGATAAATGTCAGATTACTCACGCAACACCATAATTCCTGCACAAACCTTTGCTTGGTTACGCTACACGCGGGCATTATCTTAATGCCACGCGCTGTTAGCAGTAATACGAGTAAAACAAAACTTAATGAAAATATGTTTACTCCACATCTGCATATGCATCCAAAATTCATACAAAATACATGATAAGACATTCCATGTAGCCTACATAGGCTCTGAACAAACAAAAATATCATAAGAAAATTACACTCAGGTCAGGCTTGATATTGTCTGGGCGGACTTAGAGTCAACAAAATATGGGACATATCATATGCACCATAAAAAGCATCAACATTATGTCAGAAAGCTCCAGTCCATTACGCTACACACGGGCACCACATTAGTGTCGTGCGGTGATAGTAGTAATGTGATGATGCAAAACTTATTAAAATTGGCGTGTCACATATATCCATGCCACCAAAACCAAAGATGTTATATAAAATTCCCAAAGGAAAATATATACATATCCTATATGCCAGCCAAACTCAACCTGCATTCTGCATATAAATGAGGTTGAACACGCACAAATGGTTGCATGCTAGGAAATATATTCCCAAACATCATACATAAAATCGAAGAGGAGTACTTTCGTGGAACCAAACATAAAGCTCACCAAACAGGAGTTTGTCGTCGACCGCGAAGAGGATTTCTCTTGTAGCATATTGTAATAGGAATGTGATGCAATCCTATGTAATAGAAATGTTGGAATTCTTAATCAGGGGTTTTCTCTTCGGAGATGTAATTAACAGAATTTTTATGTAAATGTAAGAGTTCTGGAAATAAAGTACCTGCAATGTTTGATACTATTTTTATTTTATGCATTTAAATTTCACTCTGCATCAATGACGTGGACGCGTGTCTCACGCCCACCATTTTCCCGTCATCAGATTCTGGCACGCCCAGTGGGACCTATTTCTCCCCTCATCTTTGAATTCCAACATAGGATTGCAACATATGAATTTCTAAAGTTCATGAAATATATAAACATTGTGCACACTAAATATACTCAAAGAAAACTGATATAAAGTTTTCTTTATTCAGAAGTTATGGAAGGTCAAGTACCGCAGTCGGTCATGCTCCGCATTGGAGACATTTGGCTTGATGTGCCAGTTGGTCCATGTGCGGCTTCAACAAATCAGCATCTGGATAATATGACTGCATCACCGACTGAACATGACCAAGGATTGGAAGTCTTCTCTCCACTCAAGTTTGGGGGAAGTATAAGGGTAGACAAAGAAGGAAAAGGGAAGACAATGGACAAACTCCACTATGAGCAACCTATGAATGGGGCCAATACCATGATTATATTTCCCTCCTCATCGTTTCTTCATGGAAGGACGTCAGAGGTTCAGAATAAAGGTCAAGTTGATGCTTCAGAGCCTATTCTTCCGCTGGCCGATAAATCCATTAGAGAATGCTCTGAGATAGTTCTCGAGTTTTCCCTTGAATGCAAGAAAAAGCATCCCAATTCCCATGGCTATGAAACATGTCATGTGAACCCAACATCAACATTGTCAAGTCCCTTGTCGTCATCAACACTCGTTGCATATGATTCCTCTCTGATTTTGTTGGAGTCGGTGTGCCATCAACCTCAGCAAAGAAATGTTCGCCATGTCAACCTTCACAATATTAAGGTCGGCAAAGTCTGTATCCAATTCAAACCGCCTTTTTCATAGCAGCAAGGGTGGTATAAGAATTCATACTACGGTGACTAGAAACCCTTCAACAGTTGTTGCTTTCATCAGGTTCATCTGGAAAAAGTATCTTAATCATGCCAAGTGTCGTGTTGTCGGCCTCGACTGTGAATACACTAGATATGTTCATAGCAAAGAGCGTAAGAAGCTTCCACTTAAGCAACAACTTGCTCTCTCTAATCAAGAGCCACAACATGCTGCTTTCTTGCAGCTTTGTGTGGGCAAGCATTGCCTAATTTACCAGCTATACCAGGCTCGTGCCAGGAGTTTTATCCCTCCACTTCTGCGCAACTTCCTTGACAATGACACAGTCAAATTTGCGGGTGTCGCCATTGGGAATGACATAGAAAAACTCAAGTTCTATAACTTGGGATCAGAAAACCTGTTGATGTTCAGGGACTAGGTATCAAGGTTCCTAACCAAAAAGCAGGCAATTTGGCTTCATTGGAGAAGCTAGCAAAGAAGGTTGCAAACATAAGTCTTAACAAGGACAAAAGCATCACTGTTAGTCAGTGGGAAAAGTCCAACCTGGACCATGACCAGATCAAGTATGCATGTCCGGATGCCTATGCGAGCTTCGAGGTTTATAGGCGACATTCCAACATATCTGGTTATCTTAGGACCCGCTGAAATGTTTGTTCCTGAGTGAAATATGTAACCGGTTATCTTAGTGCATGTTGAAATGTTTGTTCCTAGGTGAAATATGTAAAAAAAGGTTGTTCAGTATTTATCAAAGAAAAAGATATGTACATGACCATTGTTTCTTTATATTATGGTTATGACTATTTCACTAGGTGCATTTGTTTAATATGATGATGCAGGGAAGAAAATGTTCTTGTATCATCATAATTTTGTTCTCATAGAAGACAAGTGAATCTGAAGATAAATGACATATGTTTTGCATTAATGCCTGCAATACAAATGTTGCTTCATTATGTGCACCTGATTAAAAAATACAAACATATATTACTCCAACAACTTATGAGTCTAAACTATGATGCAGAAAAAGGGAACATACTCCAATACCTCACGAGTATAAACTATGGTATAAAACATATATTACTCCAACAACTTATGAGTCTAAACTGTGATGCAGAAAAAGGGAACATACTCCAATACCTCACGAGTATAAACTGCGGTATAAAACATATATTACTCCAAGAACTTACGAGTATAAACTATGATGCAAAAAAATCATCACACATACTCCAATACCTCACAAGTATAAACAGTGGTATAAAACATATATTACCCCAAGAACTTATGAGTATAAACTGTGATGCAAAAAAATTCATCAAACATACTCCAATACCTCATGAGTATAAATTGTGGTATAAAACATATATTACTCCAAGAACTTACAAGTATAAACTGTGATGCAAAAAAATCATCAAACATACTCCATACCCTCATGACTACAAATTGGGGCTAAAAAAATCACTCCATAGCCTCACGAGTCTAAACTGGGGCACCCAAAAAAATACACTCCGATAAACTTATGAGTCTGAACTGTGATAAAAAAAATATTACTCCATACCCTCATGAGTATAAACTGGGGCTCCCAAAAAATATTACTTCATATCCTCAAGAGTATAAACTCGGGCACATAAAATGTTACTCCAATAACTTATGAGTCTAAACTGTGATGCAAAAAAATAAAAAACACTCCATACCCTCACGAGTCTAAACTGGGGCACCAAAAAAATACATTCCAATAAACTTACGAGTCTAAACTGTGATAGAAAAAAATATTACTCCATACCCTCATGAGTATAAACTGGGGCACACAAAAAAAATACTCCAACGACTTACGAGTATAAACTATGATGCCAAAGAAAATATCATCAAGCGTACTCCATATCCTCAAGAGTATAAACTGGGGCACATAAAATGTTACACCAAAAGCTTACGAGTCCAAAGTGTGTGATATAAAATAAAGCAAATATACTCCAAAACCTCATGATTATAAACTATGTCATAAAAAGAAATATTACTCCAACAACTTATGAGTCTAAACTGTGATGAAAAAAACACAAATCATAATACTTTCTCCATACCCTCAAGATTATAAACTGGGGAACAAAAAAACTCCAATGACTTACGAGTATAAACTGTGATGCCAAAAAAAATTATCAGACACTCCATACCCTCACGAGTCTAAACTGGGGCACAAAAAACATATACTCCAATAAACTTACGAGTATAAACTGTGACATAAGAATCTACTCCAATGCCTTATGAGTATAAACTATGGCATGTATAAAGAAAATATTACTCCAACAACTTACGAGTCTAAACTGTGATGCAGAAAAATCATCAAACAAACTCTGAAAGAGCGTGAATATAGATTGTGTCATATAAATAAAAGTTACTCCAAAAGATCACGAGTTTAAACCATGAGATAAAAATATAGCAATTTTACTCCAATAATTTACGAGTATAGATTACGACATAAAAATATACTACGCCAATATCTTACGAGTCTAAACTATGGCACTACAAATACAAATAAACTAATGGTTCAAATACCTTATGAGCTAACTATGGTCAACGTGAGCAAATTTATGTGATGAGTGTAAGGTGTGGTGCACTAAGAAAGTACGGACCATGCTTCAACTACTCAAGACATAAAAATCATTTTAATGGTTATAACAATGGACCAAACATAAAGAATGACATAATTGCCCATCGTGAAGTAAAATGCTATATAATAAAAGGCAAACCAAAATGAAACACAAATACGAGAATAACTCATTCCTATCAATTTTTAAGAAGGAATGTGTGCTCCATGATTATCTCTATGCTTGAATATTGTTGGTTACGTCCATGATGGGCCCAAAGGGGATACTAGCGCCAAGAAGGTGGTGTCATAAAAGAGCACCACCATGCTAAAAAAATTCCAATAACCCAAAATGGATGCAACTCCACTAAAAGTAAATAAATATGCTAGCTTATGGGAGAAGATTCAAAAGAGTGCAGGGGCAAGTTTTACCCTGAATCTCCTATAGTAGTAAGCATGACTTTAGAAAAATATTCTCCACGGATGTTGGGAGAATATTCGACCCAAACATCTCCTAATATGTAGGACTTGTGAGACGTGGAAATGGAAATTTGTTCTAGGTACCCCGTGGCGCGCGGGAGGGACGTTCAGCTACATCACTCCCATATATAACTTTATGCAAGCACATGAAGATCCTACCCCAGGAGGTTGGAGGAAAATCAACCTTACCTTATCCAATATGCTAAGGACAAATTCATCCAAATATGTCCAAGTCTAGCGAAACACAATAGCTTCGAAGGTTGAAGGCATCCACAAACGTCACATTCATATCACCTTTATATTTAGGGTGAATGCCAAAACCTCTAGCGAGGAATAGATGTGTAAAGTTCATCTCGCCCTTCAACAAAAGTGGGAAGAGATTGTTGACTTTTGAAATCATTTGGCCACTAACATATATAACAAAATGAAATACATCATGGAGTTGAGGCGACCGTCCATCTCGAGGCTCACTGTGTATATAAACATGCATACTGAATCATGAGGCCAGGGTACATCAAACCCTACAGCATGAGCTACGTAAAACAAAATACTCCGAATCAGATGAGTATAGTAAGATGTTCAAGGCAACAAGAGTATGGATTGTTAGCCGAATGTACAAAAAAATATACTCCAACATCTTAAGAGTATACACCGTGCTGCAACAAATCAACGGAGATTAAATATTTATCAAAAATTTGATGTTCAAACGTGTGCATCTAGCAGTAAATACTCGTAACATCAAATTAAAGAACCATATGTCTAATAGTGCTCCAATGCTTCAGGAGACAAAACTGCAAGCATATATTATTCTCTCGAGCAAGAGGTGCAAGAGAAATCATATTTCGCCAAAGCTTGCCTCACTGGCTCAAATTGGAAATGCAAGTATGCATAAAAAAATCACTGTCCTGTCATCCTACATAATGATTTATCTAAATTTCAGAAGTATTTCTGGAAAATAGCAGAATCACTCATAATCAAGTGGCTAAAGCACACCCGGGAGTACCACCGAAGCGGAAAAAGGATCAATTACGCTCCTTTGTTTCTTTTGAGTGGAAATATGTTAACAACAAACAATATCTTCTTTGAAATCGTAGAAAGTCAAGGAACAATCAATTTCAAACATATGACCCAATGCCATATCAACATAAGCCAGGTCATTGAAATAACTCTCTAATGCTTAACAAGATAAAAGTATAAGCATGGATATTCTATGTATAAAAAAGCCTACTCTTTCATGAGTCTAGCGAGAAACCAAACTAATAGCATCATCATTTAAAAAAAGGGTCACATGAATTAAAAAAAATAGTCAATAAATATGATCAACTTGACAAATACATACAAAAGGTATACCATTAAAATATGGTGGTAAATCAAGAGCATTGGGACAGGGGCACCATCATCCAAGGATGCTACATGTGAAGCATATATCCAATGGCACATAGGGAAAATGCACACTCAATATCTAGTGCAAAAAAATCCTCCCAACAGGTTGGCGATAAATCCAATCTTGCCTTATCCTAAAATATTGGGGGCAAACCCATCAAAATTTGTCCAAAATAATCATATATATGTCAACGTGCACGCTTCCCAATTTCTCACCAAAAAAGTAGTTGATGAGCTCATACCATTGTCTTTCATGTGGCATAGAAATGCTAAAGGTGCATTGTAGTGCAACCAAATATCAAACCCAGTGTCCTTCAGGTACATATGGTTATGCCAATTATCATGCGGAACAAAATCCGCGGGTTGAGGAGTGACTTCTATTGAGGAGCAGTTATCTCAATTAAATGATTTCTTCCATTAAAAGGAGGAAGAATCTACAAGCCTTGGAAATAAATAACACATCTTCAAGCAAAGAAAATTATGTATCTTCTTGTGTCACTCTTGAGATAATAAAATAGGTGATTTCCTAGCAAGCTAAGGTTTGACTCCTTTCCCAATCGAATGTTAACATATAGCTCATATAGTTGTCGTCTACCAAGATTCAACACATAGCAAAGCTATATTCTTTCGACAATTGTTCAAATTTCATCGCGACTAATTGTGTCCTTGGTAAAAAAAAGTTACAGCCATGTTCGATCAAGACTCGAAAAAATGCAAGATGTCCTTCTTGGGTATTTTGTATCAAAAAAATATCGCATGTTTCCCCAAATTGGCTATACAAAGAAAATGATGAACAAAATTGCTTTCTAAGTTATTATTAGGTGGAGAATTTAAGCCTCAGTGTGAAGAACAATTCATTGAGGTTGGCACAATATGGATATCCGTGGATATTCTCCTACCAAGTGTGCTGGCACTTACAAGGGGTGTGACTAATCACTTTTGAGGACTTGGCCCTGAAAGCCAGCGACATAGGAAACCATGAAGAAAAAGTTGCTCATCAAAATTATTCCATTGAATGACCCATGACTATAAACAGTCAGAGTTACAACAAAAATGAATAAAAAGATACTCCAACATAAATTATTGGCACCGTGCAAACACATCGACAGAAAATACTTCGATGTTACGCAAAGCATGATTCGCTGGCAGCATGACTACAAAAGCATGATATGTGTATCCTTCATATGGAAAATATAAGCTCCCATGATATACGAGTATAAATTAGTAGCCATATATGAAGAGAAAGAGATATAATGCTCCAATGCTATACGAGCCTAAACTACAAGCGTAGTGTGAAACTTTGAACACACATAAAAATGCTCCAATGCTATATGAGCCTAAACTATAAGCGTCATGTGAAACATTTTTACGCACATACAAAATGCACTAGTGTTATATGATGCTAACTATAAGTATGTTTCAAAAATGTTAAATTTGATCCAATCTTCATGAGTTTAAACTCCCAATGTTAAGTCATGCGCTCCAAAAAGAAAGAGTTCCGAGCCTCAATTATAATAAAAATGCAGTGTGTCGAAAAAAACTGCACATCCACATATAGCTGGGATGCATTTGAATAGAAAATCAGGTACTGAAAAAGAATACTAAAAAAATCATGAGCCACATACGGAAATACTGTAAGCACAAAATAGATTGTCAAGTTTCGAGCTCTGGGTCCGAGTCAAAAAAAATCTTCGAACCCAGACCTCGAGGGGCATCTGTTGACATGGTTTTTGACCAAAACAAAATAAAGTGCAAATACTGTACCAAAAGTTAGATAAATGCAAATGGCAAAAATCCATTTAATAATGAAAGGAAACAATTTAAAAATCGTCGATGGTTCAAAGCAATGGCTGATGAAAATAATATTGCTGAATGTTGATATTACGGACATCGAAAAGAGCCAGTAATTATAAAATGTGACGGAAAAAAATAACAACCATCAAGTTGTTGTCCTAAGGAAATTATAGAGGACAAATAGCTTGCGCTCGTGTACCGTCATCGGCGGTAGAATTCTAATGTCAACATAAAATCCCGGCATCTTAGACGGGCGCCGGTATCGGCAAAATATAACACGTATGAGCACGACCCTACCAAAATATCATTGTGAATTAACTAAATTTATAGAAAATATAATCTAAAGACGATAATAACATTGAGTCATTGAATGACATGTGCATACGTAAATACACGTATAAGCTGTACATACGTAACATGGCCTATAACCAGACACTAATGGATTTTGTCGTTTTCCTCCTGATCCATGCATAGACATGCATGCATGTGTATTAGGCTCAATGGGCCCAAGCCCAACCATCTTATACGTATCAATTACGGAAGACCAAGTCTGTAAAGTGACTGGCTGATGGGACTTTGCCGGTTAATTAGTGATAAAAAAATAAAAAAAAGGAAGGAGCAGCCCCACTCCCACGATCCATCAGCACGATCCCACGATCTGGAGCGTCGGTGCGCGCGTCTAGCCGCAGCGCTGCACGCCTCCCTCCCTATAAATACCTGCTCGTCCAGCGTACAAGGGATTGGACGGATTTTGCTCATGAGTTCTCTAGTCTTCTTCCTCCTCTAGTAGCAATATTCTACTATATACCATAAATCATATAAAAGCACATAGATAAAGAAGAGGAGGCGTGGTGCTTGCTGGAAGGTTGAAGATGAGATTCATGGCTCTTCCCTAGCCCCTGATTTGGCCATTGTGGTATAGATCAGGGAGCTTTCTTCTTCCTTCTCCCTCAAAACTTTAGCCCTTGGTTCGGCCATCGTGGTACAAATTAAGGAGCATGTTTCATCTCTCCAAAATTCTCGTCCTTAGTCCGGCCATCGCGGTACAGACTAAGGTGCATGTTTAATCCATCTCAAATTTTTGTCCTTGGTTCGGCCATCGCGGTACAAACTAAGGGACATGTTATACACACCCCAAATTGTTGCCTTGGGTTCGGCCATCATAGTACAAATCAAGGAGCGTGTTATATCTACCCCAAACTTTCGCCTTCGACTCGGCCATCGCGGCACAAGTCAAGGAGCATGCATGTTCCTTCTGTATGTTGCATATGCTTCATCCGAACGATCTCCTTGGTTCAGTCCCCTTAGCGATACAAGCCAGGATGAATGTCTCGTTCGTTGGTTTGGTCCCTCTACGCGGATACAAATCAAGAGAATATCATAGGCACGAAAACTTCATAAAAAATGCCTTAATTTGGTCATCATAGAAAAATGGATATGACTAAGTTGGAATGAAATTACGAACGTGCTAAACTGAACTCATGATAAACTCTTGTTTGGTTGGGCTACGGGCATTATGTGTCACGCTAGTTGTAATACAAGCAAGAGCATAAAATATATTCCCTCACTTGGTTACGCTGCACACGGGCATTATCTTAATGCCACGCGGTGTTAGTAGTAATACGAGCAGGGCAAAACTTAATTAAAAAACGTGTTCACGATACACACCTATAAACCAAAATCATGCAAGATGAATTATAAAACATGTTGCATCATAAAAACCAATCTTACTTGGCTACGCTACACGCGGGCATTATCTTAATGCTACGCGCTGTTAGCAGTAATACGGGTGAGAGAGAACTAAACAGAATATTCAGGCCACATATTTGGTCCAAAGTCAAATAAAATATGGCATGAAATGCTCCAACACTATAAGAGCCTAAACTATTAGCATCATCAAAGTTACACGTCATAAACCAATTTTACTTGGTTACGCTACATGCAGACATGATATTCGTGTTACGCGGTGTTAGTAGTAATACAAGTAAGACAAATCTAGATAAAACATCCATGCCACATATTTTGGCCAAAGTCATATAAAAGATGTTGCAAACATGCTCCAATGCTATAAGAGCCTAAACTAGTAGCATCGTCATAAATGGACATCACAAACTCACTTTACTTGGGTTATGCTACACACAAGCGTCAACGATGTGACGCTATGCGGAGTCAGTGCTAATATCATGTAAGGTACAAACATAAACGAAAATGATAAATATCAGATTACTCATGCAACACCATAATTCCTCTACAAACCTTTGCTTGGTTACGCTACACGCGGGCATTATCTTAGTGCCACGCGCTGTTAGCAGTAATACGGGTAAAACAGAACTTAATGAAAATATGTTTACTCCACATCTACATATGCATCCAAAATTCATACAAAATACATGATAATGCATATTCCACGTAGCCCACATAGGCTCTAAATAAACGAAAATATCATAAGAAAATTACACTCAGGTCAGGATTGATATTCTCTGGGCGGACTTAGAGTCAACAAAATATGGGACATATCATATGCACCATAAAAAGCATCAACATTGTGTCAGAAAGCTTCAGTCCATTACGCTACACACGGGCACCACATTAGTGTCATGCGGTGATAGTAGTAATGTGATGATGCAAAACTTATTAAAATTGGCGTGTCACATATATCCATGCCACCAAAACCAAAGATGTCATATAAAATTCCCAAAGGAAAATATATACATATCCTATATGCCAGCCAAAATCAACCTCCATTCCGCATAGAAAAGAGGTTGAACACGCACAAATGGTTGCATGCTAGGAAATATATTCCCAAACATCATACATAAAATCGAAGAGGAGTACTTTCATGGAACCAAACATCAAGCTCACCAAACAGGAGTTCATCGTCGACCGCGAAGAGGATTTCTCTTGTAGCATATTGTAATAGGAATGTGATGCAATCCTATGTAATAGAAATGTTGCAATTCTTAATCAGGGATTTTCTCTTCGGAGATGTAATTAACAGAATTTTTATGTAAATGTAAGAGTTCTGGAAATAAAGTACCAGCAATGTTTGATTCCATTTTTATTTTATGCATTTGAATTTCACTCTGCATCAATGACGTGGACGCGTGTCTCACGCCCGCCATTTTCCCGCCATCATTAATCTTTCTTATGGTAGTGTCATTGACAGAGTTCTTCAATCACTGCCACCAAGCTACAAGAGCTTCGTGATGAACTATAATATGCAAGGGATGGATAAGACTATTCCCGAGCTCTTCGCAATGCTAAAGGATGCCTAGGTAGAAATCAAGAAGGATCATCAAGTGTTGATGGTCAACAAGACCACTAGTTTCAAGAAAAAGGGTAAAGGGAAGAAGGGGAACTTCAAGAAGAACAGCAAGCCAGTTGCTGCTCAAGTGAAGAAACCCAAGTCTAGACCTAAGCCTAAAATTGAGTGCTTCTACTACAAAGGGACTTGTCACTGGAAGCGGAACTGCCCCAAGTATTTGGCGGAGAAGAAGGATGGCAAAGTGAAAGGTATATTTGATATATATGTTATTGATGTGTACCTTACTAATGCTCGCAGTAGAGCCTGGGTATTTGATACTGGTTCTGTTGCTAATATTTGCAACTCGAAATAGGGGCTACGGATTAAGCGAAGATTGGCTAAGGACGAGGTGACGATGCGCGTGGGAAATGGTTCCAAAGTTGATGTGATCGCCGTCGACACGCTACCTCTACATCTACCTTCGGGATTAGTTTTAGACCTAAATAATTGGTATTTGGTGCCAACATTGAGCATGAACATTATATCTGGATCTTCTTTGATGCGAGACAGTTATTCATTTAAATCAGAGAATAGTGGTTGTTCTATTTATATGAGTAATATCTTTTATGGTCATGCACCCTTGATGAGTGGTCTATTTTTACTAAATATTGATAGTAGTGATACACATGTTCATAGTATTGAAGCCAAAAGATGCAGAGTTGATAATGATAGTGCACCTTATTTGTGGCACTGCCGTTTGGGTCATATTGGTGTAAAGCGCATGAAGAAACTCCATTCTGATGGACTTATGGAATCACTTGATTATGAATCACTTGGTACTTGTGAACCATGCTGAGGGAGTCCTGGAATAAGGGGTCCTCGGGCGTCCGACCTATTAGACATGGGCCGGACTGATGGGCTGTGAAGATACAAAGACCGAAGACTCTACCCATGTCCGGATGGGACTATCCTTGACGTGGAAGGCAAGCTTGGCGTCCAAATATGAAGATTCATTTCTCTGTAA
Organism: Triticum monococcum; assembly: GCA_034509565.1. NCBI lineage: Eukaryota > Viridiplantae > Streptophyta > Magnoliopsida > Poales > Poaceae > Triticum > Triticum monococcum. The sequence goes on along the minus strand of CM067847.1, from coordinate 112,187,812 downwards.
CTGACCTTATGTAACCCTAGATCCCTCCGTTGTCTATATAAACCGGAGGGCTAGGTCCGTAGACACATATTTTCATAATCATAGTCAGACAGGCTAGACTTTTAGGGTTTAGCCATTACGATCTCGTGGTAGATCAACTCTTGTAATACTCGTATTCATCAAGATCAATCAAGCAGGAAGTTGGGTATTACCTCCATAGAGAGGGCCCGAACCTACGTAAATATTGTGTCCCCTATCTCCTGTTACCATCGACCTTAAACGCATAGTTCGGGACCCCCTACCCGAGATCCGCCGGTTTTGACAGCGACATTGGTGCTTTCATTGAGAGTTCCGCTGTGCTGTCGTCAAAAGGTTTGATGGCTCCTTCAATCATCTACAACAATGTTGTCCAACGGGAAGTCTTCCTCCCCGGACAGATCTTCGTGTTCGGCGGCTTCGCACTGCGGGCCAACTCGCTTGGCCATCTGGAGCAGATCGAAAGCTACCCCTCTGGCCATCAGGTCAGATTTGGAAGCTTGAACTACGTCACGGATATCCGTGGATACTTGATCTTCGATGGATTTGAGACCACGGCAGCCGCTCCCTGCCACCACGATGAACATGACGTAAATATGTCATCGGGCCATACCGAGGAGATAGTACCTGTAGCTGTTGTGGCCCTAGATCCGGAGCAGATCACGCCATCCGAAGATGGGAAGATCAACCCCACCGTGGAAGCCGCAGACTCAGCGGCGTTGGAGCAGCACACAGATCTTACTTCAAGTGACATTCGTGTCACCAGAACCATGGACTCGTCTCCGGCTACAGGTTCCGAACCTTGTGCATGCATCCACATACGTCGAGCTTGATCGATCATCGATCGTCGACTTCAGCTCCGCGGAGATCTTCTGGCACTCGCCTTTGGGCGACATGTTAAACTCGTTAAGAGTACTATCCTTAGCAGGGAGCTCAAAGACGAATTATATCCGGTTCGAACTGGAGGCTGATGACGGAGAATTTCGCTTCCCACCCACCGCACACTTTATAGCCACTGTCGAAGACTTAACCGACACGCTCGATTACGGCTCCAACAACATCGATGGTATGGACGACGATGCCGGAGAAGAAGAGGCCCAAAACCCGAGGTTTACCGGACGCTGGACGGCCACTTCCTCGTATGATGTATACATGGTGGATGCACCAAAAGAGAATAGCGGCGATGACAAGGAAGATCCGGTTGATGATAAACCTCCTGAGATACAACCAAAGCGCCGGCGTCAGCGGCGCCGCTCTAGGTCATGCCGCATTAAAGACAGCAGCACCGACACAGGAGAAGAAAACACTCCAGACGGTGCCGAAGACAATGAAGACCCCGTTCAACCAACTTTCGAACAGGATGAACGGGAAGATGGGCAAGTTAGCCCTGGTAAACAGGCCACACACGAAGATTCGAAGGATAGTAATTATCTTCCGCTCTCCGAGGACGAGGCAAACCTCGGCACTGAGGATTTTATCGTGCCGGAGGAACCTCTCGAATAGGAGCGCTTCAAGCGCCAGCTAATAGCCACTGCAAGGAGCCTGAAAAAGAAACAGCAGCAGCTTCAAGCTGATCAAGATCTACTCAACGATAGATGGACCGATGTCCTGGTAGCCGAGGAGCACGGCCTCAAGCGACCACTCAAAAGTTACCCGAAGCGCAAATTGCTACCTCAATTCGATGATGAGGCGTTGGAGCCCAGACCGTCAATACACAATGCGGCTGACCGACCACCACGTGGTCAGGACAAAACGGCAACACAAGCCGAACACCAGCCCGCCTTACCTCGCCATAAAGGCAGAGACAAAACTACTTAGGGATACACGTATGATCTCTGGCATGGCCTGAAGAATAAAATAGGCCCAGCCATATTGATCTACGGATCATGGGGGCATGCCTCGACGCGCGACGACGGCTATCAAGCCGAGCATGACAAGCCTAGTCACGTGTGGGCCGAAAACCACAGACGGACTCCAACGGAGCTACGACGCGATGTGGCCCGATATAGAGGCGCCGCACACCCTCTTTGCTTCACTGACGAAGTAACGGAGCATGAATTCCCAGAAGACTTATACATGTTCCTATGACTATGAGATTATGCAACTCTCGAATACCAGAGGAACACCTTGTGTGCTATCAAACGTCACAACGTAACTGGGTGATTATAAAGATGCTCTACAGGTGTCTCCGATGGTGTTTGTTGAGTTGGCATAGATCAAGATTAGGATTTGTCACTCCGTGTTTCGGTGAGGTATCTCTGGGCCCTCGCGGTAATGCACATCACTATAAGCCTTTCAAGCAATGTAACTAATGAGTTAGTTGCGGGATGATGCATTATGGAACGAGTAAAGAAACTTGTCGGTGACGAGATTGAACTAGGTATGATGATACCGACAATCGAATCTCAGGCAAGTAACATACCAATGACAAAGGGAACAATGTATGTTGTTATGCGGTTTGACCGATAAAGATCTTCGTAGAATATGTAGGAGCCTATATGAGCATCCAAGTTCCGCTATTGGTTATTGACCGGAGATGTGTCTCGGTCATGTCTACATAGTTCTCGAACCCGTAGGGTCCGCACGTTTAACGTTCGATGACGATTTGTATTATGAGTTATGTGATTTGATGACCGAAGTTTATTCGGAGTCCCGGATGAGATCACGGACATGACGAGGAGTTTCGAAATGGTCGAGAGGTAAAGATTCATATATTGGAAGGCTATATTCGGACATCGAAAATGTTCCGAGTGATTCGGGTATTTTTTAGGGAACCGGGGAGTTACAGGAATTCACCGGGGGAAGTATTGCGCCTTATTGGGCTTTAGTGGAAAGGGGAGAAGGGCCACAAGGGGAGGCAGCGCCCCCCATGGGCTGTTCCGAATGGGACTAGGAGGGGGCGCCCCCCCCCCACCTCTTTCCTTCTCCTTCTCCCTCTCCTTCCTTCTTCTCCTACTTGGAATAGGAAAGGGGGAAACCTACTCCTACTAGGAGTAGGAATCCCCCCCTTGGGCGCGCCCCTTGAGGCTGGCCCTCCGCCTCCTCCTCCCCTCCTTTATATACGGGGGAGGGGGGCACCCCATAGACACACAAGTTGATTTCTTAGCCATGTGCGGTGCTCCCCTCCACAGATTTCCACCTCGGTCATATTGTCGTAGTGCTTAGGTGAAGCCCTGCGTCGGTAACTTCATCATCACCGGCACCACGCCGTCGTGCTGATGAAACTCTCCCTCGGCCTCAGCTGGATCTAGACTTCGAGGGACGTCACAGAGCTGAACGTGTTCAGATCGCGGAGATGTCGTGCGTTCGGTACTTGATCGGTTGGACCGCGAAGACGTTCGACTACATCAACCGCGTTACTAAACGCTTCCTCTTTTGGTCTACGAGGGTACGTGGACACACTCTCCCCGCTCGTTGCTATGCATCTCCTAGATAGATCTTGCGTGATTGTAGAATTTTTTTTGAAATACTGCGTCCCCCAACACTTCAAATACTGATGACGATATCCAGACAATGATCATTATATATGCATCTCGTCCAAGATTAGTAGACCGGCTCCTGCCTGCATCTACTACTATTACTCCACACATTGACCGCTATCCAGCATGCATCTAGTGGATTAAGTTCATGGAGAAATAGAGTAATTAATGCAATAAGAATGATGACATGATGCAGACAATATCTATCTATGTACAGATAGACCCCATCGTTTTATCCTTAGTAGCAACGATACATATGTGTCGGTTCCCCTTCTGTGACTGTGATCAAGCACCGTAAGATCGAACCCACTACAAAGCACCTCTTCCCATTGCAAGATAAATAGATCAAGTTGGCCAAACAAAACCCAAATATCGAAGAAGAAATACGAGGCTATAAGCAATCATGCATATAAGAGATCAAAGAAACTCAAATAACTTTCATGGATATAAAAAGATAGATCTGATCATAAACTCAAAGTTCATCCGATCCCAACAAACACAACGCAAAAAGAGTTACATCATATGGATCTCCAAGAGACCATTGTATTGAGAATCAAACGAGAGAGAGGAAGCCATCTAGATACTAACTACGGACCCGAAGGTCTACAAAGAACTACTCACACATCATCGGAGAGGCACCAATGGAAGTGGTGAACCCCTCTATGATGGTGTCTAGATTGGATCTGGTGGTTCTGGACTCTGCGGCGGCTGGAATTGATTTTCGTCGACTCCACTAGGGTTTCTGGAATATGGGGGTATTTATAGAGTAAAGAGGCGATCCGGGGGGCACCCGAGGTGGGCACAACCAACCAGGACGCGCCTGGGCCTCCTGGCGCGCCCTGGTGGGTTGTGCTCTCCTCGGAGCACCCCAGGTGGAGCCTTGGCCCATTAGGTGTCTTCTAGTCCATAAAAAATCTCCTTAAAGTTTCGTTGCATTTGGACTCCGTTTGGTATTGATTTTCTGCGATGTAAAAAACATGCAAAAAACAGCAACTGGCACTTGGCACTATGTCAATAGGTTAGTAAAAAATGATATAACATAACTATAAAATGATTGTAAAACATTCAAGATTGATAATATAATAGCATGTGACAATAAAAAATGATAGATACGTTGGAGACATATCAGTGGTGCTCGCTGGGGGCTAGGGAAGGCAGCTCGATCGGCCTGCAATGGTGGCCGCCGATGCCATGGCAACCAACTAGTGAGGGTGGCTACGCGGCGACAGTGGTTGGTCTTTCCCTCCAATGCCCATTCGACTAGGTTCGATGGTCGGTGGCGGCCCTGTTGGCTGGTGTTGGCGGCCCGGCGCACTGTGCGCCATTGGACGGTTGATGGTGGTAGGATGACCCAAAGAAGGGGCAAGGGGCCTCATGGGCTTGCTGATGCTAAGATCTGGAGGGGTAAGATTGGTCGTGTTGGTGGCTCTGGTCCCGATGGAGCGGTGAGGTGGCTGCAGCGTGATTGGCAGTTGCCAGGAACCTCCCCCATGCCCGGATCTGGCCGGCTAGGCCACCTTACTTCCAATTCACTCATTTTTGGGGTGGAAGAAGGGCCCTTCTACCCTACACTGGTTGACGGCGTCCATATGCTCTGGTGGCAGCCGAGGGGTGGTCTCGGATATCAGGGCGGCATCCCCGGTGGTAGAAGCTGCAATGCTTGTGGGCATGCCTGGTGACTCAGGTGCGGGCGGGTTTCCATGGCCGTACGGGCGACATGGTGGCAGATGTACGGAGATCAGCGGTATTTTATAGGCGGAGAGCGTGTCATGTTGTAATCCATGTCTGGATTTTTCCGGGCCAACGATGGCGGTGACCGTCAGTGCTGCCTCCTTCCTGAAGGTGCCGTCATGACTACTTTCCTCCTTTGGCTTGCTTCGGGTGAAATTATGATCCTATCGAGCAGTGGACGCGCTCCATTGTCGTCCCCTTCCAGAAGGCGTCGTCTGGAGTCCATGGTTTCATCGGGCGCAACTTCTTCTCTTCGTAACACCTATGTCATGGTGGAGAACTTCGACGGCTTCCAGCGGGGCTCTCATTGCCTACCTCCGATGGTTTGGAATGGGTTTTTCATTTTTCTTCCAACGATCTCTTTGGTTGGCTTACATTTTCAGTTCATTTTTTTTCCTTTTATTCTCCCCATAAAATGCATGGATATTGTTTTTAAAAAGGTGACCATTTTTCTTGATTATATGCATATTAAAATAGACGTATGCAAATTTTAAAATGCATGAATAAATTTTAAAAGAAAGAACACTTCCGCAAAAATACATGCAAAAAATTAATCATTCGGGTGGACACATTTTAAATTACATGAAAATATAAAAAAAAGTGTTTATTGAAGTTTAAAACCAACTCTTTTATTAGAAGAATGTTAGCGTAATTCTTAAAGGTGTTCATGTCGTTCATAAAAAAGGTTCATAGATTTTAAAAATAGTTCACATATTCTGAAAAGATGTTTGTGAATAAAAATGAAAAAAATGAAAGTAAACATGCAATCTTTGTGTTTGTTTTAAACAAACAAAAACATAAAAAAAAGGAAAAACAAAAGAGAATAGTTAAAAAGAAAAGTGGATAAAAGTCAAAGAAGACTGACCAATAAAAAAATACACAAAAAGAAACCAAAACAAACTGGCGGAATCCGCATTAAGTAACCACTTGCAGTCCTCGTTTGGTTGCCCCATGGATATGGATGTATTTGTTTTGTTATTTTTTTGCTCTTTATCTAACATGGCATGATGCATACTAGATCAGAGGTTTCTTAAAAAAAATGGAAATGTTAACGTTCACATGTGTGGGCGTTGCATCTCATCCACATGCGTGGATCCGCGTCCGTTCTTGAGCGCACGAATCTTGGTATGTTTTTAGTGCCACGTAGGACTGGCTTGGTGTGTGCTTGTTCAGCCGGTCGCCCATACGGCCGTTTCACCACACAGGAGGGGCTGGTGTGTGGGCGTTCAGCAGTTCGCCCACACGCCACTTTGCACGCACACACAAGGGCTAGTGTGTGGGCATTTGCCATCTCGCCCACACGCCTGTCTCCTATCCCACACCCAAGCTGCTAGTTGTCATGTGTTTTGCAGTGCACATGGCAACTGCCCCTAGTGTGCTTTATAAGCAGGTGGCAACTCTCTTTTTTTACCCGAGTTTGCCATGTGTTTTGCAGGGTACACGGCAACTGCCTAGTGTGCACGTAAGCAGATGGCAACTCTCTTTTACCGAGTTGCCATATGTTTTTGCATGGTACATGGCAACTGCCCTAACGTGCATGTACATGGCAACTGCCCTAACGTGCATGTAAGCAGATGGCAACTCTTCCTTTTTACATGGCAACACAGCCCTAGCATTCTTGTGAGCACATGGCAACTCTCTCAACTGCCTAGTGTTAGTATGTGGCAACTCGTAAAGTTATGAAATCATGGCAACTACATTAGATCAGACCATACATGGCAACTGCAGTTGAGCAACCATGACAACTGCAGTTGTCCGACATGGCAACCGTAGTTCAGCGACATGACAACTGCAGTTAAACGAACATGGACGAGGGTCTGGATCATGGCAACTGCGGGCGCGCGGTGACCGTCACGCGTGGCGTGTGGGACCAGGAGGTACGAGGCCTGACATACGGGCGTGTGGGCGTTATCAACTTCGCCCACACGCACGCGTGTGAGAGGGATCGGGAGGGAAAAAAGAGGCGTGTGGGCGCTAATTGTTTTGCCCACACGTAGGTGTGTGGGCTGTCCCTCTTATACACCATACAAAATGTGTGGGCGGACTCCCTAACGCCCACACGTGTGACACTTATCAGCGTCCAAAAAAAAGGCATAATATAGGATGTACCCTCTTGCTGTTAGGGCATGTACAATGGTGCTATGTTTTAGTAATACTGAGATGAAGAAGAGAGAGTTGTATTTACGTTCTCATAATTAAGACTCGCCATATATGATATATCTAGGGATATCTAGTCTAGTTATTATAGATAAGATTGACATAAGATAAGATAGCCTCATCAACAATTATACGCGCCCTCAATTTCTCGGTCGCTCTCGCACTAAGGTACCGTACGGCGCGCGTCGTCCAGCTCCGCCGCGACGGTCCGTCGAACACGGAACGTCGGTTTTAACTCGATCGGCCGAGGAGCTGCACCTGCATGCATGCATGCGGTTGGCGGGACAACGTGTGGTGTGGGGCCCACACGTCAGTGCCGGATACCCGTCGCGCGGAACGATTCTCTTCCGCAACAGAATCCCCCCGATACTGGATGGCAGGTCGTTATAACTTTTTTTTTTTGAGAACAGCAGGTTGTTATTACTGGGGGAACGGGATCCCATATATATGCGCTCTCCCGCCGCGTGTGGTGGCTGGCTAGCTTCATTCCCTCGGGAATATACGGCGGCACTTGACTAGTATCTATCCATCCATCTCCTCTGACATACCTCGAGAGATCCCGTTCGCCGGAGCGGAGAGATCCGATCGGATCGGATCGGGTCGCGTCGCCATGGCCATGAACACGAGCAAGGCGGCGACGTCGGACAAGCAGCTGCAGGACATCGACGACTGGCTGCCCATCACCTCCTCCCGGAACGCCAAGTGGTGGTACTCGGCCTTCCACAATGTCACCGCCATGGTCGGCGCCGGCGTCCTCAGCCTGCCCTACGCCATGTCCGAGCTCGGATGGTACGCGCCCGCTCAGTCTCTCTTCTGCCATCTCTCGCTCCTGCTTGCTTACCATCAGATTGGATTTCGCCGCCTCCTCGATCGTACGTTCACTTGTTTAGATTAGATTGGATTCCTTTTCTAGATTAGCCTACCCCAGCCCGTGCATGGGTCGGCCGGCGTTCATGATCCGATTTATTTTGCCATGTCAAGATCCAACAGACTAGCCGGTGACCTGAGGTTTATAGTGAGGTTTTCAGATTGGAAACCATTTTGGCATCGCAATTACCACCACACATTATTTTCGAATCTGGGATAATATATCGGGAATTGAGATAAATTATGTGTCCGCGAATGCTGTTCTTTTTTTTGTACTACGTGTGCATGCATTCATATACTGTTTTTATGATTCCTTTTCACAGGGGTCCTGGCGTGGCGGCGATGATCCTGTCGTGGGCGATCACCCTGTACACGCTGTGGCAGATGGTGGAGATGCACGAGTGCGTGCCCGGCAAGCGCTTCGACCGGTACCACGAGCTGGGCCAGCACGCCTTCGGCCAGAAGCTGGGCCTCTGGATCGTCGTCCCGCAGCAGCTCGTCGTGGAGGTCGGCGTCTGCATCGTCTACATGGTCACCGGCGGCAAGTCGCTCAAGAAGGTGCACGACCTGCTCCGCCCGGAGCACAGCCACCCGATCCGGACAAGCTACTTCATCTGCATCTTCGGGTCGGCCCACTTCCTCCTCTCCCAACTGCCCAACTTCAACTCCATCACCGGCGTCTCCCTCGCCGCCGCCGTCATGTCGCTCAGCTACTCCACCATCGCCTGGGCGGCCTCGCTGCACCACGCCGGCAAGGCCGGGCCCGGCCACGTGGTTGACTACAGCATGACGGCCTCGACGACCCCTGGGAGGACCTTCAACTTCCTGAGCGCGCTCGGGGACGTGGCCTTCGCCTACGCCGGCCACAACGTGGTGCTGGAGATCCAGGCCACCATCCCCTCCACGCCAGAGAAGCCGTCCAAGAAGCCCATGTGGCGGGGCGTCGTCCTGGCCTACATCGTCGTCGCCATCTGCTACCTCCCCGTCGCCTTCCTTGGCTACTACGTCTTCGGCAACGCCGTCGATGACAACATCCTCATCACCCTCGAGAGGCCCCGCTGGCTCATCGCCGCCGCCAACATGTTCGTCGTCATCCACGTCATCGGCAGCTACCAGGTTACCTCCTCGTCATCCAACGTCGGCTCTCTTTTGCCACTAGAAAATATACTAACCGTGCTTTGTGCATGGCACGCGTGGAGTGGCAGATCTATGCGATGCCGGTCTTCGACATGCTCGAGACCTTCCTGGTGAAGAAGCTGAGGTTCAAGCCCGGGTGGCCTCTTCGTCTCATCGCACGCTCGCTCTATGTTGGTACGTCAAGCATCTATACCCACATATCTTTTTGTTACACAAACTTTAAAGGAATGGACTTACTGAAGATTTACTCTGATGATATGATCTGTTCGTTCAGCATTCACCATGATCGTTGGCATCGCCATCCCCTTTTTCGGTGGGCTACTAGGGTTCTTTGGTGGTTTTGCATTTGCCCCAACAACCTACTTCGTAAGATTCAACCTAAACTTTTCTCTCTACTTCTTTTAATTAGTTTAGGGAGCTATATACTACTTTTACTAGTTAGTTTCATCTATAGAAGTAAATCACATGATGAACCAGTTTGTTTCCTTAATTAATAACTGGATGGACTATAACTTCTTTGTATATATACAGCTTCCCTGCATTATGTGGCTGGCAATCAAGAAGCCAGCGAGGTTCAGCATGTCGTGGTGCATCAACTGGGTAAGTTTTCTCTAGTCTTTTCTTCTTTGCATAATCTGCCGCTGAATTCTCTAGATGATATCATCACAATCATAGAAACTCATAACTTGCTCAAAATTATCGGTGTCAGATCTGCATAATCATCGGCGTGCTTCTGTCCGTTTTGGCGCCCATCGGAGGCCTCCGTTCCATCATCATCAACTACAAGACGTACCAATTCTTCTCATGATCTGCTGGAAACGTGCATGCAGCAGTCCAGCTAGCTACTTAGATGCAGCGTATTATATGCATAGTGTGTGTTACCTTGTCATGTTTAAATTAGGCCAAAGAAATATTCGTGTGTTTGTGGATGTTGCTCGATCAGTTTGTGATAATTAAAGAGGATCAATGCCTAAATGGAGGTTCTCTCTTTAGATATTTGTGGGAATGTCAGTTTGGTAACCTACGGTCGGTCTTTTCAGCCGTCCGGGCTGCATGTTGATGCATGAATGCATCAACCCCAAGGTTTTTTTGTCTAGATAAAGAAACAGAAACATAAAAATGTGTAAACTGAAGGTGTCGATGGTGTAATTTCAGTTATACAAAACGAAATAACGCAAAATACAGTAGAAGTGTAAGTGATTAACAAAGATGGAAGAATGGATGGATGAAAAGATGCCACAAATAAAATACATATATAAGGTTCAAAGATGAAAACCATTCTAAAATCCTAAAACGATTACAATGTTGGTTCAAAACTGAGAACTCCACCTTGTTCAGCCATTCATGAGTTGCAACAATAAGGTGTCTTTTAGCGGGATTTTCTTATCCAATATATCCAAAAAATGGATCAGATTCTATCTAGAGATAACGGAACAAAAACAACGAAAAAAGCTCATGGTGCAACATACAATAAAAAGACTAAAATAAGGACGCCACGACGGGGGTGGGGTGGCAATATAGGGTGGAGAGCACCGGCCGATGCACAGAGTGGGTGTGGGGAGGTCGACGGATACGGGGTCAAAGGGGAAGGAGATGCAGCAAGGGAACCCTGTTAACAATGCCGACGACCAATCACAGAGGGACTCCGACAATGACAGGGAGGACCAGTGTATGAACTGTGTGGCGGAGTGGAAGCAATAGAAAAGGCTCGATTTATAAATTCATTGGATTTGAGTACATTGCTTGCAAGGGTTGTTCTTCACATAACTTTTCCCTAATTTATGTGCTTGAACCTAACACTGCGGAAAGTGTTGTTCTAATCACTCATGTAATTTTTTTGATTTTTTTGTGTGAAACTTTGACAAGCATTTTGATATCTTGCAAACTTTCATCATGATATGATGTTCGTGGAAGACGTGGCAAAAAAACTTGATGCACCAAAATGCAAGTGAAATAACATTTTGGAGTATCGAGTTTGTTTTTTCTTTGCCACATTTTCCATGAATTTCATCTGGTGATGAAATTTTGCAAGCTATTAAAACATTTTCAATGTTTCACATAAAAAAATCGGACTGTTTTGATTTTTGTCATTCTTTTTTATTTTTACAATTCACACGACCTCACATGAGCTCGGGATCACAACAGCCGGCTCGGGGTTGCACTTACGGTGTAGTAGGGGCGCACGCCGTCCAGCGCGCGGCACCAGCGGCTGTACAAGTCGATAACCGTGGCCAGGTCAAAGACGAAGAAGGTGCCCTGCTCCTCGGTGCCGGCGATGGAGCGCACGACGCCGGCGACGACGTCCTTCTCCCTGCGCTTGAACACGCGCATCTTCCGGCCCTTCACCGGGGGCCGCCGGCACCGATTGCATTTCGCTGCCTCCGACCATGTAATAGACCCTAGCATTTTGCAGTGGAGACCCTAAAGCTTTTGTTTCATCACAAACAAGTTTGCATTGGAGAGCCTAAGGCTTTTGTTTCATCACAAACAAGTTTGCATTGGAGACCCTAAGGCTTTTGTTTCATCACAAACAAGTCGGGAGGATTTTGACTAGAAATTTTGGCAGCATAACACATAGGTGGGGAAGCATCCAAATCAAGAAGAATGATGATGTGCTATTCATTTCAAAATCCCTTCCAAGTCAGTTAGTACAGTGGATGAACCTTGACCCATTCCATCCTACCAAATCATTTGAACAGACTGCGGGCATCAACAGTGTATAGAGGCAACCCAGCCTCTAAGCTGGGTCCCACATATGAGCCTCTAACCTTAGCGTCTGAAGCTGCAGTGTGTTTACAAGACTGTTGCCTCTAACGTGGATCCCATCTTTCAATTAAAAACAATAGAGCAGTACATACAACACCAGCTGACCAGTGGGTCTGGACCTTTACTTTTGAGCTTGGAGGCAGCCTCTTACGCTAGCGTCGATGCTAGTGTTTTTGGGTTAGAGGCAGAAACACACAGTATGTAGAGGCAGCTGCTACACGCTTGGAGGCCGGCTTAGAGGCAGAAATATCACACACTGTGGATGCTCTAACAAGCTAATCCAACACCATCACAAACTAAAAAAATAAGCTCTGGCAGCTTCCACTACTCATCGTTATCCCTTCTATGCTTGTGTTGTCACTAGTAGAAAAGGGGGCAAAGGTCCAGGCCGGGTCAGCCCATTAGTCTCGGTTCAATCCATAATCGGGACCAATGGGGGCATTGGACCCGGTTCGTGATCTCAGGGGGCTGGTCAGGCCACGTGGGCCATTGGTCCCGGTTCGTCTGGACCTTTTGGTCCCGGTTGGTGGGACGAACCGGGACCAATGGGCCTCGCTCCTGGCCCACCACCATTGGTCCCGGTTGGTGGCTTGAACCGGGACCAAAGGCTCCAATGAGGTGCCTATATATACCCCCTTGCGTAAAAGCAGAGCACACTGCTTTGTTTTTTTGGCCGAGGGGGAGAGGGCTTGGTGGTGCTCTAGCTCACCTCCTATGCACACAAGGTGTTCGATGGAATACCCGAGCCACACTACTTAAGCTTTCTCCTCTCCAAGCTCGACCTCCAAGCTCCATTTTCCTTAATATTTGTCTAGGTTTAGCGTTCTGTCACGCCCCGTCCCCGTCTTCACCGCCGTCGATCACCCGCGTCGAGCTCATCGCCGGCACCACCGTGGTGAGCCTCTTGTTCTTATCTTCTTTCTGAAAGGAAAAAATATTCTTACTTGTATGTTTACATAGATACTTGTATTATTTTCTTACATTTATTATTTCATCTTATATAGTGCGATGGTTTTGGTATCCGCCCCCATCGGCCCTCGTCCTGTCTATGATTCGGATGTGGTATATATATATTATCTTTATAACTATTGGTTCATTTATTGTTTATGAAAATTATGCCGACCAACGTGACATAGATTTTATTTATCTAGGATGTATGTGAACCAGAAATTCCAACCGACCCTATTGTCGAGAGGTTAAATTTAGTTGAAGAAGAAAACAATTTCTTGAAGGAAAAAATAAAAAAAATTGAGGAGGAGAAGATGATATTGGAGTTGCATGTTGCGGATGTCGTCGATGATCACAAGATCAAGATGGATGCAATGCGCTTGAAGATGAGAAAGATTAGAAAATATGACATTCATACCGAGGCTTGGTATCATTATGTCGTTGGATCAATTGTTACCTTGGTTGCGATTATGATCGCATTTGTTTTCGCATTGAAATATTTTACATAGTTTCAATGTATGGTTTAATTAATTAGATGCTCTGGAGAGCTATATGTTGTTAGATGAGAACTATGTATCTACTTTGGTTTTAATGTGATGATGAACTTCTATTAATTTAGACACTTAATTATATATAATGCGCGCAGATGAACCGGCAATGGATGTATGGTGACAGACACACCTCCGAGTACATTAAGGGCGTGCATGAGTTTCTCGATGCGGCTGAGGCAAACAAGCAGAATAGTTTTATGTGTTGTCCATGCACTGAATGTGGGAATACGATGTCTTACTCTAACCGGAAAATCTTTCACTCCCACTTGCTTTACAAGGGTTTCATGCCACACTATAATGTGTGGACGAGGCACGGAGATATAGGGGTTATGATGGAAGATGGCGAAGAAGAAGAGTACGATGACAACTATGTGCCCCCTGAATACGGTGATGCTGCAACGGGGGGATCTGGTGAAGATCAAGAGGAACCAGACGATGTGCCCAATAATGCTGCAACGGGTGAAGCTGTTGAAAATCAAGAGGAACCAGACGATGTCCCCGATGATGATGATCTCCGTCGGGTCATTGTCGATGCAAGGATGCAATGCGAAAGTCAAAAGGAGAAGCTGAAATTCGATCGCATGTTAGAGGATCATAAAAAAGGGTTGTACCCCAATTGCGAAGATGGCAACACAAAGCTCGGTACCGTACTAGAATTGCTGCAGTGGAAGGCAGAGAATGCTGTGCCTGACAAAGGATTTGAGAAACTACTGAAAATATTGAAGAAGAAGCTTTCAAAGGATAACAAATTGCCCGACAGTACATACGCAGCAAAGAAGGTCGTATGCCCTCTAGGATTGGAGGTGGAGAAGATACATGCATGCCCTAATGACTGCATCCTCTACCGCGGTGCATACAAGGATCTGAACGCATGCCCGGTATGCGGTGCATTGCGGTATAAGATCAGACGAGATGGCCCTGGTGATGTTGATGGCGAGCCCCCCAGGAAGAGGGTTCCTACGAAGGTAATGTGGTATGCTCCTATAATACCACGGCTGAAACGTCTGTTCAAAAACGGAGAGCATGCCAAGTTGATGCGATGACACAGTGAGGACCGTAAGAAAGACGGGAAGTTGAGAGCACCCGCTGACGGGTCGCAGTGGAGAAAAATCGAGAGAAAGTACTGGAATGAGTTTGCAAAGGACCCAAGTAATGTATGGTTTGCTTTAAGCGCGGATGGCATTAATCCTTTCGGGGAGCAGAGCAGCAATCACAGCACCTGGCCCGTGACTCTATGTATGTATAACCTTCCTCCTTGGATGTGCATGAAGCGGAAGTTCATTATGATGCCAGTTCTCATCCAAGGCCCTAAGCAACCCGGCAACGACATTGATGTGTACCTAAGGCCATTAGTTGAAGAACTTTTACAGCTGTGGAATGGAAACGGTGTACGTACGTGGGATGAGCATAGACAGGAGGAATTTAACCTAAAGGCGTTGCTGTTCGTGACCATCAACGATTGGCCCGCTCTCAGTAACCTTTCAGGACAGACAAACAAAGGATACCACGCATGCATGCACTATTTAGATGACATTGAAAATATATACCTGGACAAATGCAGGAAGAATGTGTACCTGGCCATCGTTGATTTCTTCCGACCAACCATCAATGTCGAAATAAAGGCAAGCATTTCAAAGGCAAGGCAGATCACCGGAAGAAGCCTGCCATGCGTACCGGTGATCACGTACTTGCTATGGTCAATGATTTACACGTAATCTTTGGAAAGGGTCCCGACGCACTAGCTGTTCCGAATGACGCTGAGGGACACGCACCCATGTGGAAGAAGAAATCTATATTTTGGGACCTACCCTACTGGAAAGACCTAGAGGTCCGCTCTTCAATCGACGTGATACACATGACGAAGAACCTTTGCGTGAACCTGCTAGGCTTCTTGGGAGTGTATGGAAAGACAAAAGATACACCTGAGGCACGGGAGGACCTGCAACATTTGCACGAAAAAGACGGCATGCCTCCGAAGCAGTATGAAGGTCCTGCCAGCTACGCTCTTATGAAAGAAGAGAAAGAAATCTTCTTTGAATGCCTACTCAGTATGAAGGTCCCGACTGGCTTCTCGTCGTATATAAAGGGAATAATAAATATGCCAGAGAAAAAGTTCCAGAACCTAAAGTCTTATGACTGCCACGTGATTATGACGCAACTGCTTCCGGTTGCATTGAGGGGGCTTCTACCGGAAAACGTCCGATTAGCCATTGTGAAGCTATGTGCATTCCTCAATGCAATCTCTCAGAAGGTGATCGATCCAGAAATCGTGTCAAGGCTAAGGAGTGATGTGGCGCAATGTCTTATCAGTTTCGAGCTGGTGTTCCCACCATCCTTCTTCAATATCATGACGCACGTCCTAGTTCATCTAGTCGACGAGATTGTCATTCTGGGGCCCGTATTTCTACACAATATGTTCCCCTTTGAGAGGTTCATGGAAGTCCTAAAGAAATATGTCCGTAACCACGCTAGGCCAGAAGGAAGCATCTCCATGGGCCATCAAACAGAGAATGTCATCAGGTTTTGTGTTGACTTCATTCCTGGCCTTAAGAAGATAGGTCTCCCTAAATCGCGGTATGAGGGGAGACTGACTGGAAAAGGCACTCTTGGAAGTGACTCAATAATATGCAGGGACGGATATTCTTGGTCTCAAGCACACTACACAGTTCTACAGAACTCTACCTTGGTGGCCCCGTATGTCGATAAACACAAGAACAGTCTGCCCTCCAAACACCCGGAGCAGTGCGACGACTGGATTACATGTGAACACATCAGGACTTTCAGCAGTTGGTTGGAAGCACGTCTCAGAGGTGACAACATTATTTATGATGAGTTGTACTTGTTGTTCAGGGGGACCATCTTTGACTGTATTGATTTACAAAGGATACAAGATAAATGGGAATACATTTTACACGATTGACCAAGACCAAAAGAGCACCAACCAATACAGCGGTGTCCGCTTTGATGCAACAACCGAGAGGGGAAATGACACATATTATGGTTACATAGTGGACATATGGGAACTTGACTACGGACATGATTTTAAGGTCCCTTTGTTTAAGTGCAAATGGGTCAGTCTGTCAGGAGGCGGGGTACAGGTAGACCCACAGTACGGAATGACAACAGTGGATCTGAAAAATCTTGGGTACACTGACGAACCGTTCGTCCTAGCCAATGATGTGGCACATGTTATGTATGTGAAGGACATGTCTACCAGACCGAGAAAAAGAAAAATATAAGGAAGCGAATACATCATATGATGAGCCAAAGCGCCACATAGTTCTTTCAGGAAAAAGGGACATCCTGGGAGTGGAGGGCAAGACAGACATGTCTGAAGATTATGAAAAGTTTCATGAAATTCCTCCCTTCAAAGTCAAGGTTGACCCAAGCATCCTGATAAACGATGAAGATTATCCATGGTTACGGCGCAATAAGCAAATGACACAAGCGAAGAAAAAGTGAAGACTTTCTCCCGCAACTATTATAATGATACCATGCCAACTTTGTAACAGACGAGTATGATACCATTGTCCGTTTTGTACATGCACATGCTATGCCAACTTTTTCAGAGTTCATTTGAAAACTATGAAATTAGGTCGAATTTTCTTTATAGGTGCATCTATGTTCATTTTTTTAGTAAAGTTAATCACAAACTTGTGATTCACACAAATTTCAAAGAATTCAAAGGCCTCTTAACCAGGACCAAAGGGCGGGAAGCGGCGGCCTTTGGTCCCGGTTGGTGGCACCAACCGGGACTAAAGGGGGCATTGGTCCCGGTTTATGCCATGAACCGGGACCAATGCTCCGTCTATATATACAGCACTTGTGAAAAAAATCAGTTCTTCGATCCCGCCCCGACGACGCCGCCAGACTGCCCATCTGCGCCTCGCCGTCGTCGCCCCTGCCTTCGACACCGTCCCGCGCCGCCCAGACACCGTCGCCACCCCGCGCCGCCCCGACGCCGTCGGCGCGTGCCACCCCGCGCCGTCATGGTCACCTCCCCACGCCGCCCCGATAATATTATTTTCCCATGTACGTATGTCGTCGTTGTCGATATACCCCAAACCCTTGAAGCGTTGTCGAGGCCACCCCAAACCCTAGAGAAGCAGCGTCGAGGCCACTAATTAATATTAGTTCTACATTTTCCACTAATATATCCATCTGTCATGTTTGAATAATAATTGCCATATTGTAAATATTTGTAGAAACTATGGACACCGCCCGAGACGAAGTACAAGAAGAGTTGTTGGGGGACATAATCGCACGGGGAAGTGATGCCGTCTGCTCGTTGTTTCTCAACGACACCGATGGTCTGGAAGCAGCTGGCTATGATTATGATGGCTCCGGTGACCAATGCCGGTGCAAGAAGGAGACCGTGAGGATGTCTCCAGTGACCCAATGCTGGTGCAAGAAGGAGACCGTGATGACGGCTCCGGTGACCGAACCGAGTCCGGCCAGGTATATATATTAGTTAAGCCTGTGCTGACTAGCTAATTGATGCATTCATTGTTTTGGTATGTACACATATTAATTAAGTCTTTTTTCTTTTTTCTACCCCTCCGGATCGAGCACAACTTCGGTAAAGAGACGAGGCCCGAAGAAAAAGTTGAGCTCGGATGAAAGGTTTGAGATCATAGCAATCGCGCCCGACAGCCAACTGATTGAACCCATCCGGACAAAGAACGCATTTGTTGCTCAGTGCGGCGTTCGGGTTAGGGACAAGATCCCGATCAGCATCTAGCAATGGTTAAAGCCGGCTACAGAAGACCCTGAGGTGTCTTATGTCAATGATATGCAGAAAAATGATCTTTGGACTGAGCTGAAGTCAAATTTCACCCTACCGCCAGAGGATGATCCGGAGAAGCCAGTTAAAGAGAAATTAATCAAGTCTTTTGCTCTTAAGAGGATGGCAGACCTATTCAGGAGGTGGAAGAAAGAGCTGAATAAGTTTGTCGATAAAAAAGAGACACCTGAATTCAAGGGCAGATATGAGAAGATCAGAGATCACTGGCCCGCGTTTTTGGCCCACAATACATCGGAAAAGAGTAAGAAGATGTCGGTGACAAACAAGCAAAATGCTGTGAAGAAGAAGCATCACCATCGCACGGGGTCAGGTGGCTACCTCGTAGCCCGGCCTAAGTGGGCCAAGACTGAGAATGATCTGGTTGATAAGGGGATCGAACCAAAGACAGTTAACTGGCCAGACCGTTGCCGGACTTGGTTCTTCGGGGCTGGCGGAAACTTGGACCCTGTACCAGGGAAGTGCATTTGGACGGACAAGCAAATTGAAATACCAGTCAATAGGCTTAAGCACTATATCGAAGCAGCGCGGCAAGGGACGTTCATTCCAGACAGAGAGAACGACGAGCTCACAATGGCCTCAGGAATCCTGAGCACCCTGGACGGACACGAGGCACGCCAGGCTTCATTCCGTGGAAGGCTGGGTTTCCGGTCGCAGGCGATTACAAATGCCATGAGAGGAGGAAGAAAGTGGAGCAAACCCAGCTACAGGCGCTGCACGCTAGGGTACAAGCGATAGAGGAACGAGAAGCAAATCACAGCAAACGAACTGCCGAAGCTTCCCCCGAAGCTACCCCGCCATCTCAGTGGAGAAGCAGCGTGGCTTCCACTGAGCTACTTCAGCCGGAGCATGTCTTGACAGCTCCTGCCAGCTATCCCGTGGATGCTATCACGGAGTCTCAAAATTGCCACCTTATGACGCAATGGATTAATATGAAGGTCAAGGCGGCTGTTGGCTCTGTTTTTCCTACTGAACCCGGCGCAACTTTTCACTGCCGGCCGATTCCAGAAGGATATGCTAGGGTGATGGTGGATGAAATAACGGTGGGATTTGAGAACCTCCAGCTTGACCACCCTACCGGTAAAGGGGAGACTCGGCTGGGTTCTGCTCTGAAGACTCCATGCCTATGGCGGAAGGAGCTCATCAACCTTCCGAACTGGACGCCTCCGCCTCCTCCTCCTCCTCCGGCGAGTTAGGGCACTCCGCCTCCTCCTCCAGCGAGTGACGATCAGGGCACTCGGCCGACTCCTTCTCCGGCGCGTGGCGGCACACCGCCTCCTTCTCCGCCTGCGCCGGCGCGCCCGAGCAGCCAGCCTCCTCCTTCTCCGCCTCGTCAGCCAGGGAGGAAGAGACCCGCCGCCGCTCTGGCTGCTCTGGCGCGTCGTAGTCCTTCTCCTCCGCCTCGTAAGCAAGTAAAGAAGACAGCCGCTCCGTCTGCTCTGCCGGCGTCCAGCAGTACAGCCAGAGGCGGGAGGACATACATATTCGGTCCTTCTCTGAAGACTCCAGAGAAGTTACCATACGAGAGGACCCCGGAGGAGAACGCCGAGATCGCGTGAGAAGTGAGGAACTTCTTTGAAGGGGTGAAAGCAAAGAAACATCCACCTCCGAAGGAGAAGGTAGATCCGGTGAAAGCGAAACGCACTCTGGCTGCCCTGACAAAACCACCTAAGTCTCCACCGAAAGGCAACTATGAGCACATTATTGGAAAGGCATTTGCCAAAGCAGAGCGGTCGGGAAGTACTGTCAGTGATCAAAGGATGAAAGAACAAGGAGGTGGGAAACAAATTGCCCAGCTCGGCGAACAAGCGAAGCAATCGTGCCCCCCGCTCAAGGTGCCTAGCGACATCGTCGCTAATGATCCAAGGATGGTGCCCGGTTATAGCAATCTTGGAGATTACCTGCCCGACGATGTACATTATGATTTCTTGGAGGTGCAGATACAAAGATACGAGTACGGGAAGCCTCTCGCCAAAGATGAAAGATCTCTATCAACGATGATGCGAAGATTGCATGATTGGTACTTGAAAATCTGTAGAGAGTCTGGGGGGGAGGAATACTTTGTATGTGAGAGTTAAAAAGGAGCATGACCTCGTTGGAATTGAACTGTTGCCTGTTCCATTTGAGGAGTTATTTTAGTTTTTCAATAAATTGGCCCTAGATAAAGCAA
Organism: Triticum monococcum; assembly: GCA_034509565.1. Classification (NCBI taxonomy): domain Eukaryota; kingdom Viridiplantae; phylum Streptophyta; class Magnoliopsida; order Poales; family Poaceae; genus Triticum; species Triticum monococcum. Next base: position 112,167,190 of record CM067847.1, on the reverse strand, counting down.
CGGTCATCTGCTACTGTCTGTAAGTAGTACTATTTCTGTCATTAAGTCTCTCTATATAGCTCACCTCTTTCATTGCATGTATTTATAATTATCCTCACTATATTATGCAGATTGAAGATCGTCGAATTGAAGAAAAGACAAATCGGTGATATTGAGTTCATTAACACAAATCTCATAGATGCAACTGAGGTTAAATTTCATGCCGCAGATACCGTGGCCAACTTGCTACGATCGTTGGTAATAAATGAAAACAAAGATATAATACTCTTTCCTTACAACTTCAAGCGAGTGTTACTGTCTTATGCATATTCGATTTCCCTTATATATTAGTCAAGGTTATAGTAATGTAATTGATGAGTTATGCATGCGTGCGCAGGTTCCACTATATTCTCCTAGAGATTAAGCTTGAGCAGGGAGTAGTAATTGCCCTGGACTCTAAACGAAAAGATCCCCACGAGTATGCGGACATGACTCAAATGCTGGAGAAATAAGTTAAATCGATCATTATCCACCATATTAGTAACTTTGTTCATTTCTGATATCAAGTAATTGTTTTCTTTGTCTGGCAGGGTTTGGAGAAAATTCACCAAAAAAGCTCCGGGACTGCCGAAGAAGCTGGAATTTAGACACCCGAAAGTAAGTACTATAGTACCATGTTTCGCGCATCTCCTAGTGATTCAAGCGCTAGTTTCATCAATACCATTTGGCATTCTTGCTTATCAGTTTGATTGACCTCTATTTCTTGTAAAGTGGTTGTGGCAGGAACAAGGGAATGATTTCTGTGGATACTACGTTTGCGAGCCCATCCGCCACACGACCTGTGAGCGGGGCTACTCTGACGAACAATATGAAGTGCGTAAATAACAACATTCACAATTTTATTTTATTACCATCATTTGTGTTGAGTTTCATTCATTCATATATATATATATATATATATATATATATATATATATATATATATATATTGACCCCCTTCTTCAAATTAGATATTTCGGAAGCGGGATGAACTCCTAGCACCAGCTCGCATGCGAGCAATTCAAGAGGAATTGGCGGCATTCTTTCTTGACCACGTGATCGCTGAAGACGGAGAATACTATGTGGACCATGTGTCTGTATGTTAGGAGATTATATTTGTAAGAGATAATTATTGTATATATGTAGCCGGTAGTGTCGGATAGATATACGAGAACTTGTTGTTCGATCAATCTCTCGGAGAAGGAGAGGTGGTCGATATCACTTCTCTCTGTATGCATATATGTTCATGACGATCTTCTGTTTCCTTCGTTTGCTTACTAGCTAGCTAGCGTGTCTAGTCCTCTCTATACGTATGTATAGTACGTAGGGTCAACCAAGCACGGATATAAGAGAGGACACTTCTCTCTATTAATTATATCTAGCTAACACAATATATGAAACACCTAAATTAACCCCCCCAAAACCCCCAACCCCCCCCCCCTCCCTCAAAAAAAAAACAAAAACCCCAGACACAGAAATGCTGACGCGTGGATGCCTATTGGTCCCGGTTGGTGACACCAACCGGGACCAAAGGCCCTCCTGTCTGGGCTTCGCGCACAGACCACGTGAAGGCCCATCTGTCCTAGTTCTGGACTGAACCGGGCCTAAAGGGATAGGGCATTAGTAATGACCCTTTAGTCCCGGTTCAGGAACCAGGACAAAAGGCCCTTACGAACCGGGACAATAGGCCCGTTTTCTACTAGTGTGTCATTCTTCTTCTCTTTGAATGAATGGTCACATCACAGGTATCGACAGAAACATCAACATGCGAGGGTATTCACCAACAGGTGCCGTCGACGGTGGCCTAACATGTTGCATCTATCCTGAGACCTTCCCAGGTTCCCCTACACTACCGTTTTGAAGCCCTTGGGTTGGCGGACCAGTTGCATAAATTGTGTGGGGCCTATGCTTCCGAGATCCTAGGTTGTTCACTGCAAGCAACCTCTCTGCCAACATATAACAACAGAGTTAATAAACCTCTCTGCGTGAACGAACAGAGTCACAAGTTTAGAAGTCGTAATAATAAAATCTTCAACATATATGTAGCAATGGTGGTAAGAGTAGGTGACAACTATGTGATATAGTAGTAAAAATGCCACCCGTAATAAGACCAAGATCCATCATGTTTACTCTGATGATATGATCCGTTCGTTCAGCACTCACCATGCTCGTCGGTATCGCCATCCCCTTCTTCGGTGGGCTACTAGGGTTCTTTGGTGGTTTTGCATTTGCCCCAACAACCTACACTTCGTAAGATTCAACCTAAGCTTTTCTCTGTACTTCTTTTAATCTAGGGAACTATATACTACTTTTACTAGTTAGCTTCATCTATAGTAGTAAATCACATGATGAACCAGTTTGTTTCCTTAATTAACTGGAGGACTATAACTTATTTGTATGCAGCTTCCCTCCATTATGTGGCTGGCAATCAAGAAGCCGACGAGGTTTAGCATGTCGTGGTGCATCAACTGGGTAAGTTCATATCCAGTCTTTACTTCTTTGCATAATCTGCCGCTGAATTCTCAATCATAGAAACTCATAGCTTCCTCAAAATCATCGGTGGCAGATCTGCATAATATAGTAGAAGATGGTAAGTGATTAACGAAGATGGAAGAATGAAATGGATGAAAAGATGCCACAAATAAAACTATACATATAAGGTTCAAAGATGAAAACCACACAGTTTTTAGATAAAAATACCTCGATGACGCAAACCATTTCTACAATTTTAAAACGATTACAATGTTGGTTTGAAACCAAGAACTCCACCTTGTTCAACCATTCATGAGTTTGCAATAATCTATAAGGTGTGGTTGGTTTTAGTCCAGCTCTCTTTTAGTTGGATTTTCTTATCCAATCTATCCAAAAAAATGGATCAGATTCTATAAAGAGATAATGGAACAAAAACAACGAAAAAGCTTCGGGTGCAACATACAAAATAAAAAGGCTAAAACAAAGTCTCGCTAATCGCTGCTGCATTTCAGCAGTTTGGTGGCAGTGCAAGAGGATGGCACGACAGCCATGGGGTCGCAATATACGGCGGAGAGCACCAGCAGATGCACATAGTGGTTGTGGGGAGGTCAGCGGATTCGGATCGAAGGGGAGGGAGATGCAGCAAGGGAACCCTGGTGACAATGTCAACGGTCAACCATAGAGGGACTCCGACAATGACGAGGAGGGCCAGTGCATGAACTGCATGGCGGAGTGGAAGCAACGGAAAAGGTTCGATTTATAAATTTCTTAAATTTGAGTCCATTGCTTGCAAGGCTTGTTCTTCAGATAACATTTCTCCAATTTGTGTAATTGAACCCAATGCATACCGTTGCGTGGACAAACCAAACAAAGTCCACCTTTTCTCTTTCTGTTTCCGTTATGAGCGCATTCTGATTTTGTTACCGTCCATGTTACCAATTTCTGAACCAAACGTGTCCTAGATCAATACCATTAGTTTTTCTATTTGCTATAGAAAAAAAATCAACACGGTAGATGAATCATGAAATATATTAGAGGTAAAATGCACAATTGTGCTGATACTTGGCATAAATGTTCGGTTTGATGCTTGCAGTCGTAAAATACATAGGACTTGTTACATAACTCGGTACGCGTGTGCAATACAATAAGATGAGATTACTATGGCTATATCTGGATGGAGTACAGTTTTTCTTTTTTGTGTGTGTGGGAGTACAAATTTTCTTTCTATGTGTGAGAATACAACAAGTACAGCTTGTCGAGAAGAAAGACCCGCGCGTTATTCATGCAAAAAATACCCCCAAAAAAAACAAAGGAGAAAGGAACATGCACGTACAATACAAACACCAATCGACGGCAAGGATTTCGGGCGTGCCCATGCATGCATGGCATGTGCATGTGCATGTTCCTTCCCTCGCCGAACCATTGGACGTTTGGAGCTACGTGGAGTAGGCCAAGTGCGTCTTTATGTCGGAGATCAAGAATCCGTTGAAGTTGGAGCCCGACGAGGCGGCGTAGGCGCCTATGCCGTCGAACACGAGCCAGTCCCCCATCTGCATCTCCGGCAGCTGGTACCCGCTCACCACCTTGTCGCGGGAGTCGCACGTCGGCCCGAACACCGTCGACGCGTACTTCTTCTCGCCGCCGGTCGGACACGGGGCGGCGAGCGGCCTCGGGCGCGGCACGTAGTCACCCAAGATGGTGCAGCTGAGGGCGCCATAAATGCCGTCGTCGATCCAGTACTGGCGCACCTCGCCGCGCGTGCGCCTGCCGATGACCCGCGCCGCGAGCGTGAAGGCCGTCTCGGCGAAGTACTGCCCCGGCTCGCCGATCACCTCCACGCCGCACCCGCGCGGGAAGTGCTGCGCGAGCGCGTCGCCGATGGCCTCCGCCGCCCCGTCGAACGTGGCGTCCGGCATGAATCCGCCGCCGATGTCGAGCACGCGCATGGGCGGCATGCCGAGCTGCGCGGCCGCGTCGAACGCCGCGCGAGCGGCCTCGATCGCGCCGCGGTACACGTCGACGCGGGACGTGCACGCCCCGACGTGGAACGCCACGCCGGCGACGCGGAGCCCCGCGCTCTGCGCGGCCCGCAGGAGCGGGACCACCTCGTCGGCGCGCGCGCCGTACTTGGTGCCGAGGTCGATCTTGGCGTCCGGGTTGTCGGGGCCCTTGATGCGGAGGAGGAGGTCGCAGCCCGGGTGGCAGCGCTTCACCTTGGCCACCTCGTCCTCGGTGTCGTAGGTGGCGAGGTTGACGCCGGCCTCGGCCGCGTACCTGAGGTGCGCCTCGGGCTTGCACGGGTTCGCGTACACGATGCTCCCGGGCCCGACGATTCCCAGCGCGAGGACGGCCTCGATCTCGGCGCGGCTGGCGCAGTCGAATCCCGCGCCGAGAGTCGCCATCGCGCCCAGCATCGCCGGCTCGGGGTTGCACTTGACGGCGTAGTAGGGCCGCACGCCGTCCAGCGCGCGGCACCAGCCGCTGTACAGGTCGACGACCTTGGCGAGGTCAAAGACGAAGAAGGCGCCCTGCTCCTCGGTGCCAGCGATGGAGCGCACGACGCCGGCGACCGCATCCTTCTCGCTGCCCTTGAACGCGCGCACCTTCCGGCCCTTCACTCCGGGGGCCGCCAGCACCGCCTGCATTGCGCTGCCTCCGGCCATGTCTGTCCGGCCGCGATCTAGTGGTGGACACGAAGAGCCGAATCCTATTCCTAGCTAGCTCCCCGGCGAGGTGTGTGCGCGGCTTGGGTGGCTGGGATGAACTGAGCTAGCTAGCTAGGCTCTTATATATAGTGCGTGCGTGCATGGTATGGCTGTGGAAATGCGACGCCGCGGCTGGCGTACGTGCGTCTGCGCGTGCTGCATAACGAGTTTTTTTTTTCAACCGGGCATAACTCCTGTTCATTACTTGCATAACGAAAATACAACAGTTCAGACGACAACAAGAAAAACGTAGAAAAGAAAAAGCGAGTTTAAAGCATCACTGGGAAACCCACGGTAATGATGTAATATGCCACAATAATGGTACGTGACCTAGACATGTTCCGGTTTTCTTCATGAACAGTGCCTATTCTTTTAACTTGCACAAACTAGAGAATGTCCCAAGGTCAACTACTCCATGGGATATACACATGAACTCGATCAGAGATAGGAGTAACTGGCATTGAACTCTTTCTTGGCAATTTGAACGGCTAATAGTGGTGTTTGCCTCGCATATCAGACGGAAGATCTGGTTATAAATCGAGTTATGTGATGGTAAACTGTAGGCCTCAACGCTGGCCTATTTTGTCGCATGTTTGCCGTTTCAGAGGTCGATCGGGTGTTCGTTTTCTTCTAGCAGATCTATCATCACCTCCAACGGTAAGAAAATGTATGCCACCAAGGCGAGCGGTTGATCGGTGGTGCCCCTACCGTGGTCGAAGACACGACCGAGTACAAGATTGTGGCATGCACTACAAACATTACTGGCCCCCGCTGCCATAGATGATGGCCATCTTTGCCTTCTTACTTCATATCAGGAGCCGCCGGCCATGACCTGACAACCCATGGTGCTTAGAAGGTACACCGAGACGAGAAGCTCGTGATTTTCATGCTCGGTCTACCTGATCAGCTCGTTGCCAGCTAGGCTCATGAAAACATTGAATTATGGGCGGACTAATAATATAATGTGTTGAGTTTCTCTTTAACCAAGCCCTCCTTGCCAAACAGGCCTGAAGGCTCTTAATCAATCCTAACAGTCTATGTGCGCAGGTACTGGAAGCCAAATACTGCCCGGAGGGGTGTCTTGAGGACACAATCTTCCCTGGAAATGCATCCCCCAATTGGCAGGCCATCCAGTATGGGCTTGAGCTCTTGATAAAGGGCCTAGTCTGGCGCGTGGGTGACGGATAAAGCATCAGGATCTGGCCGGACCGTTGGCTGCCCATGCAGCCGACTGGGCGTCCGATCACGCAGCAAGGAACATGCAGGATTCGACGAGTGGCAGAGCTCCTGGATGCGTCTGGTGCTTGGTGGCTGGACCTCCTACAACGCCACTTCCTACTGGCGGACGTGCATACCATGACCAACATCCGCATGTCGACCCGCATCACCGACAACATGATCGCCTGGAGCCCGGAGAAGAATGGTATCTTTACCGTTCGCTCCACCTACCGCCTTGCCATGAACAAGCGCGAACGTTCATCGGCGACAACCACAAGCAGGGCACCAGATGGTCATCGCGCCATATGGAAGATCATATGGGGGTGCCCTGCTCCCCCTAAGGTACGTGTGTTTGCTTGGAGAGTTGTGTCCAACTCGCTTGCTACTTGGGCCAACAAATTTTTCTCGCCATCTGGCGCTTAGTAACATATGCCCCCTATGTGGTATGGAACGTGAGGACGGGTTCCATGCGTTCTGCAGGTGCCCATTGGCTCATGAACTGTGGCATGCCATGGCCTTGGATTGGCCAATCCCGGAGGTGGACACTATATGCAACAATGGTTCGGAGTGGCTACTCTCCCTCCTTGAGCCGCTGTCAGAAACGCGCGTATGGTTGTCCTTATGACCATGTGGAGAGCTTGGTATGTGCGGAATGAGATCACACATGATAAGGCGCCTCTCGCCGTTTCCTTCATGGGTACATCACCTTTCTGCTTTATATCCATCAACACCCTCATGGCGACTTGGAGAAAGGGAAAATGGTGGTGCATGATAGCCTCCCGGTTATACACACAAGGGAAGTGCCCAAGCCGGAGTTGCATTGGACCCCTCCTCCATCGGGGTGGGCTAAGCTCAATACAGATGGCAGCCATGTCCCTCCAACCGGAGAGGCAGGGGGTGGTATGATTCTTCGTGATGATAGAGGCAACATCATCTATACTGCTTGTAGACAGCTCCTTACATGCGATAATGGCCTTGGGGCAGAGCTGGCTGCGTGCAGAAAGAGGGCCTGGAGCTTGCGCTTTACCGTACGAACCCGCCTATTATTGTTGAGCTCGACTGCGCCAAAGCAGTGTGTATGCTGCTAGCACGTACTGGAGATAGATCGCAATACCGTATGCTCGTTGAGGAGATTCGAAGACTAGCACAAGATGCTCGTAAGGAGATTTCTTTTACTCTTATTAGTCATTCGCAGAATAAGGTTAGTCGTGCGCTTGCCGCGTATGGACGTGCTACACCCTGCACTGCAGTTTGGCTGTGCTCGGCTGCTTGGGGCTGGACTTTGTTGTAAACCTTTCGAAGGCTGATATGCTTCCTTAAGTAATGAAATCTCCCTTTACCCCACAGAAAAAAAAAATAATGTGTTGAGTTTCATGTCACTGGCTGTAAGACCTGGAATTATGGTCTGCAACTAATCTAACGTGGCTGTCAGAAATTTAAAACAGAAAATGCCGCCCGATGATCCCGCGGTTCACTTGTATTGTTTCTGTCAAAACTGAAAATTAAAATAAATAAAATGCAGACCTGAAAAAGAGGCCGGCAGGCCGGCATGGCCAAGGTATGTGCTTTCCCCGAATCATTTTCATCCCCATCGATACCAAATCATTGAGGACATGTACATGGCTGCGAGCTTCAATCGAGAATTATGCGTTATGGAACGAAGTGGTGTCTTGATGGGTCGGTCCTTCGCTTGGACGATTGGAGTTATACCGACGCCCACGGCATTTCCTATTTGGCGCCACAAGCGCCAGTTAACGTGCATTTTGTTAACTGGCGCCTGTGGCGTCCGTAAATGGGCCGGCCCATCTAGGCGCCGGTTGAAGATTTTTTTTTTTGAAAATTCTGTGAACTTTCTTGAGATTGATGAACTTTTTTGAATATTGATGATTTTTTTCGAAATTTAATGAACATGTTGTCTTGAAAATGGATGAACTTTTTTTAAGTTCCATGAACTTTTTCTAAAAATACATGAACTTTTTTTCATTTTCTATGAACTTTTTTCAAATTTAATGAACTTTTTTCAAATTTAACGAACTTTTGCTAAATCCAATGAACTTTTTTCAATTTGAATTAACGTTTTTTCCAATTGATGAACTTTTTCAAAATTTATGAACCTTTTTAAAGAGATGAACATATTTTCAAATGGATGAACTTTTTTTCTTTTAATCTGTAAACCTTTCTTCATTTCATATTTTTATATTTTGTAAAAAAACGAAAAAAAACTTAGGACAGCACGCTAGTGGGCCGATCCATGCTTGCGGCGCTGCAGGCGCCGGATCGTTAATGGGCGCCAGCAGCGCTGTATAGGAGCTCCCGACGCCCACTCCTCCGATGTTTCCGATTCTCTCCTTGGGCACTCCTCTCCTTAAATAAATAGAAATGGAAAATGAGGTGATTCTCCAAGAAATCAATTGAACCCAAAATTGTGGAGCCAACAAATCAATCACATCGAGATGCATGTCTAACTAATCAATTACCTTTGGAAATTTGTAGCCAAGAAATGAATGAGTAGTTCAACTACAGGAGGAGGTAGGCTACCACGTGAAGCTCTCCTTCAGGCCAAGCCATGGATCATAGCCTCATGGTGTTGCTTTTATAGATTTTTCTTCTTCAGTTTAGAGTATGATTTTGCCTTCAAGGCTTGAATAAGTTTACGTGCAAATTAAAACTCAAAAATGATAAATTGAGCCGACCGATTAATGATTATTATGGTGTCATTCGAACTCACAATTGATAAAACGTTTTTATTGTAGAATTGTTGGAAAACTGAACTTATTGATAAGTTCTTCTCATAAATTATATACTTATTGATAAGTTCAAGGGCCGAAGACACAATATGAGTTGCAAAATTAAACTTATTAATACGTTCTTTTGATAGATTATGATAGTATGCAATGGCGGAGCTAGACAAAATCTATTTGGGGAGAGGCAAAGACAAAATATGAGTGTTGCGTGTGGAGCTGGGAGGCTAAAAAATCATATCTAAGCCTTCCCATAAGTCTTCATTGGCTGTGTTTGGTTCAGGGATATGTTAGGGTGGTTGTTTGGGGGTATCCCCAACCACCTGGCTAGGTATAGCCTCTTTTTTTTTGTTTGGTTGGGTAGGATGATAAATGGTTGGAGATATAGCCATGAATGTGTTTGATTTGATGGATGAGTAATGGATAAAAATTATAATGACTTTTTCTTATCGAGGTGGTGAGATTAACTTGTAACTTTTGTAATGGTACGATTTTCTAACCGAACAAAGATTAAAACAATGACATGATCTAGATTAAAACATTGCTTCGTCCTCACACGGCTTTGTATTTGCAAACCACATCAATGGATACATAAAAAATGGTAGCGGTGCACATAATGATTAGAAAATGTCACAGCATAGCATTGAGTGTTTGAGACACCCTGTGTTTGCAATCACCATCAACATTATGCGTGTTTGCCTGTTTGCACTCATTGCCATTAGCCCCCAACTACCATTTCGACGAACACCCGGCGAGCACCATGCAGTACACAACCAAGCCGAGCGTCGCGTCCCCCGACGACAGGACTCTGAATGACACAGTCAGAAAGGTGTCCAGCAGCAGTGGACTACGTCCTTCCGGTGGCAGCTCATCATGCTGCCGTCCTCGGCAGCAAACGGCGTGACGATACTCGCATTTACCAAATTTGTGACACGCGACAATTATTGTGGGTGAATGGGACGTGCGAGGCAGAAGTCACATACAAGGAGAGAGCGTGTGAGGCTGGATCATATGGCCAAAGGTAGGCACATCGTACGGTTGGGGAGGGGACCGATCTTGGCGATCAACAAACACCTTGCACTGCCCAAACAAAAAAAAATTATTGTCGATAAGGGACCAACACCCAGTTTTAGCCACATCATTTCCATTCAAAAAGATGATATGCTCCGAACGAAGGTCAGATTTTGTCCTGACCTCTATTAAAGGGCCAGAAGCTCAATGTCATCGTATTCCTAAGGTACTCTTCCGTTTCCCTTATATTCGACATTTCATTTTCAAAAATCAATTTAATCACTATCTTGTTCACCGATCACAAGTTTCTTGTGGAAGCACATATATAAGTGGCACTTGCCAACCAAAAACCCATGAGCTAGCTATTGCCTTGACCTGGACCTTCATAAAGACACGCACCTAAATTTCACAAGAGAAAAGAAAGTGGTGCTAGTCAGGAGCCACATGCTTCGCACTCATGGCCATGGCAAATAATTAATAGCCTTTGTTTAGTGAAACATTTTCTTCAAAAAAAAAATAGAAGTGATAATAAAATGATGCATATGCTTCCAGCGAACCAAGTTATATAAGATGGTAGAGCATTATAGACAGAACAACAGTAGTTCTTACAAAGTGAAAGAGAACAACAAAGAGGTACTTCAAAGTTTGCCATGGTTCTGATGTGGTCTTCCACCGGGACTCAAATTGCAACTCATGAGATTGGGGGATATTGGGAACCGCTTGTATGTGTATTGGTCATCACGACTTTCTGCACTGCCCTTGTTGCCTACTTGATGTGAACGTCCCACTATTGCTGTTCTAAGCTAGGGTAAGTGGCCTTGGCTTGGGGAACAAACTTGTGGGACTCCGGGTACAATATGGTCGTAGTGAACTGGGCCACGTAGTCTGTAGATTGAGTTCGGCTCCATGCCTCCATATCAATCCTCAACTTTTTTGGAATGCGATGGATAGATACTGGGGTATATTCTGAAGGATTCCGCCGCATGCTGTGCGCAGATATATATACAGGATGATGTACTTTTTTTTCGAAAAGGGGAGCTCCTCGACCTCTGTATCAGAATGATGCATACGGTCATCTTATTAATCCAAATAAATAGGATCCAACAAAGTCTCACAGTCTCCAAAAGCAAAAAGTAAATAAAAAAAGGGCTCACACAGAACCAAAAAGGCTAGAAACACAAACTAGCCAAAAGAAGGATGCCACAACCGGCTGGCTAAAAAGAGATAGGTAAACTAATTGTCTATCCTATTACATGATCGCCATCCAAACCGGTTGAATATATCCCGAGCTACCGTCTCCCAACGGATAGATCCAGTAACCAAACGCTCCCTGGCCTCTGTCGGAGCGAGTAGCGACCAGAAACGGATCAGTGCCGTAGCTCTGAAAATAACCTGCAAAAAATGAATGTGTGTTGTCCTGTTAAAAAGTAAATCATTCCTGCAATTCCAGAGCGCCCACACCAAGGCGCAGACTCCTACACGAATATGTCGCGCTAACTCGGGCTCTACCCCGTTAAGCCACATTCCAAATAACGTGTTGACTGAACTTGGTGGAGAAATATTGAAAGCAATATGGACTGTCCTCCATAAAACTTTAGCTAGTGGGCAATCAAGAAAAATGTGTTTAATCGTTTCATCCCAATCACAGAAACTACACCTAGTAGCTAGGTTTTGTCCAATTACGCTTTGTCAATTTATCCTTGGTTAAAATAACTTGTTTGTGGAGAAACCACATAAACACTTTAATTTTTAAAGGAACTTTGACAACCCACACATGTTGGGAACTAGGAATCGAGCTTGAATTGATCACATCAACATACATTGATTTAACTGTAAATTCTCCCGACCTAGTAAGCTTCCAGCGTAATTTATCGGATTGTTGGGAAAGTTGAACGTCCATCAGTCTCCTTACTAGATGTAACCATTCTTCCCAACGATTGCCCACTAACGCCCTTCTGAACTGAATATTAAGGGGGATTGATTGAAATACCGTTGCAACAAAAACCTCACGTCGTTGAACAATACGATACAACGACGGGTATTGGATGGCTAGGGGTACCTCTCCGATCCAAGTATCCTCCCAGAATCTCGTACTGGCTCCGTCACCAACAATAAACTTTGTTCTATTAAACAAGGAAAGCTTTACTTTCATAAGCCCTTTCCAAAAAGGTGAATCAGTCGGTCTTACTGTGACCTGAGACAAAGTTTTGGTTTGAAGATACTTACTACGAAGGATTTGTGCCCAAGTGGCGTCAGTTCCGCTAGATAACTTGCACAACCACTTGCTGAGAAGACATCTGTTCTTGACTTCAAGATTCTCAATCCCAAGACCCCCTTGGTCTTTCGGTCTACAGATGATATCCCATTTGGCTAAACGGTATTTTCTTTTTAGCTCATCACCCTGCCAAAAGAATCGAGATCGATAAAAGTCCAGTCTTTTCCTAACACCAACTGGGACTTCGAAGAAAGACAAAAAAAACATAGGCATACTCGTGAGAACCGAATTTATCAGAATTAAGCGGCCTCCTTATGACATGAGCTTGCCCTTCCAGCAGCTAAGTTTCTTTTCAAATCGGTCCTCGATGCACTTCCATTCTCTGTTTGTCAGCTTACGACTCTGTTTATCAGCTTATGATGGTAGATTGGTATTCCTAAGTATGTGAAAGGCAAAGCCCCCAAATCACACCCAAACAATTGCTTGTAGGCCTCTTGTTCATCATTGGCTCTACCAAAGTAGAACAATTCGCTTTTGTGAAAGTTAATCTTTAACCCAGTCAATTGTTCAAATAAGCATAACACCAGCTTCATATTTCTCGCTTTTGCCAAGTCGTGCTTCATAAAGATAATTGTATCATCGGCATACTGGAGGATGGACACCCCTCCATCAACGAGATGAGGTACAAGGCCCCCCACTTGACCAGCCTCCTTAGCCCTTCCTATCAAAATTGCCAACATATCAACTACAATGTTGAACAAAATAGGGGACATCAGATCCCCTTGTCTTAGGCCCTTTTGTGTCTGGAAATAATGATCGATCTCGTCATTCACTTTAATTCCAACACTCCCTTTTTGCGTATATGATTCAACCTGGCGTCGCCAGACTTCATCAAAACCTTTCATACGCAACGCCTGCTGTAGGAATGGCCACTTTACTTTATCGTACGCTTTCTCAACATCCACCTTAAAAATAACTCCATCCAATTTTTAAGGATGTTGTAGGATGACGTACCTGGAATAGCAAACTGGCTTCTTATGCTGAATTCTTGTTTTTTAGCTGTACATTTTTAAACCCCGAAGCAGTGGACTCTACTGTGGAGGAGAATCATTGATCGATTCATCTCGCCTGTGGCCGTAAGCCCATATATAGCTAACTAAAACCCTCGCTGTGCGTTGATATGAATACTGCTCTTTGTGCTCCATTCACGGATAAGGAAAAATGTGATGCGTTGTTCCAAATTGGGCCACTAAAAGCCCCGGGTCCAGACGGATTTCCGGCTCGATTTTTTCAGCGGAATTGGGCTTTAAGGAAAGAGGATGTAATGATGGCTGTCAGGTTGTTCTTTGAGACTAGACACATGCCGGATGAGGTAAAATCTGCTACTATTGTGCTTATTCCTAAGGTTGCGAATCCAAAGAAGCTGAATGAGTTCAGACCAATCAGTCTATGTAACTTAGTTTACAAGGTCATCTACAAGTATCTGGTAAATCGTTTGAGACCTCTCCTTGATGTTATTTGTTGCTCCTGAGCAGAGCGCCATCGTCCCTAGTAGACTTATTACAGATAATGCTTTCATAGCTTTTGAGTGTATGCATAACATCAAACAAGAAAGGAATCAGGAGAATAGTTTCTGTGCTTACAAGTTGGACCTATCAACGGCATATGACAGGGTAGACTGGAATTTCCTAGAGCGAATGATGCAACATTTGGGTTTTCATCACCGGTAGATACAACGGATTATGGCGTGTGTAACCTCGGTGAGATATAGTATTAAACTAAGTGGAGCCCTCTCGGATTTATTCGCACCGTCACGTGGACTTCGGCAGGGTGACCCTCTATCCCCGTTTTTGTTTTTGTTCGTAGCTGATGGACTTGATGCTATTTTGAAACAGAAGGTCAGACAAGCAAGGATTTCTCCTATTCATGTGTGTCCAAGGGCGCCAGGTATCTCACACCTCCTATTCGCGGACGACACTTTAATGTTCTTTCGTGCTACTCAGGAAGAAGCTACCTAGGTGGGAGATGCACTGGCTATTTATGAGCGCACTATAGGACAATTCATTAACCCGGTGAAATGTTCTATTTTATTTGGCCCATGTTGTGGTGACAACGACAAGCAGGAGGTTGTGCATACCTTGCAGGTTGAGACGGTGGGATTCGATGATAAGTATCTGGGTCTCCCCACACCATCTGGTAGAATGTCGAAGGGCAAGTTTCAAAATCTACAAGAGCAACTAACTAAGCGTATCTTACAATGGGGAGAAACGTCGTCACAAGGGGGCAAAGAAATTCTCATTAAGGCGGTTGCGCAGTCCCTACCTACATATATCATGGGGGTTTTCCATTTGCCCCGGAGTGTTTCTAATGATCTTACTCGCATGGTACGTAACTTTTGGTGGGGGGCCAAGGAGGGGAAGAGGAAGACACATTGGCGTGCGTGGGATACATTGATTAAACCAAAAGTGCAAGGTGGCATGGGGTTCCGTGACTTCAGACTCTTCAATTAGTCACTTCTGGCTAGATAGGCTTGGCGTCTTATTGCTTACCCTGACAGTTTATCTGCGCATGTGCTCAAAGCAAGATATTACACGGCGGGAAGTCTGGAAGATACGGCCTTTTCGGATAACTCATCCCAAACATGGCAGTCTATTGTCCACGGTATTGAGCTTCTCAAGAAAGGTCTAATTTGGCGCGTTGGTGATGGTGCTTCTATACGTATTTGGTGTGACCAATGGATACCACATCCACTTGCAAGGTTGCCAATATTACCCCAGGGGCGCTGCTGCCTTCGTCGTGTTAGCGAGCTCCTGGACGACCGAGGAAATTGGAACGTGCAACTACTTAATCAACATTTCATGTCAATAGATGTTATGGAAATTATGAAGATCAAGGTGGTGCCACAGCTGGGCGCCTGAGCGTACTGTATCGTTGAAGGAAATATGCCCTAGAGGCAATAATAAAGTTATTATTTATTTCCTTATATCATGATAAATGTTTATTATTCATGCTAGAATTGTATTAACCGGAAACATAATACATGTGTGAATACATAGACCAACAGAGTGTCACTAGTATGCCTCTACTAGACTAGCTCGTTAATCAAAGATGGTTATGTTTCCTAACCATGAACAAAGAGTTGTTATTTGATTAACGAGGTCACATCATTAGTTGAATGATCTGATTGACATGACCCATTCCATTAGCTTAGCACCCGATCGTTTAGTATGTTGCTATTGCTTTCTTCATGACTTATACATGTTCCTATAACTATGAGATTATGCAACTCCCGTTTACCGGAGGAACACTTTGGGTACTACCAAACGTCACAACGTAACTGGGTGATTATAAAGGAGTACTACATGTGTCTCCAATGGTAGATGTTGGGTTGGCATATTTCAAGATTAGGGTTTGTCACTCCGATTGTCGGAGAGGTATCTCTGGGCCCTCTCGGTAATACACATCACATAAGCCTTGCAAGCATAATAGCTAAGATGTTAGTTATGAGATGATGTATTACGGAACGAGTAAAGAGACTTGCCAGTAACGAGATTGAACTAGGTATTGGATACCGACGATCGAATCTCGGGCAAGTAACATATCGATGACAAAGGGAACAACGTATGTTGTTATGCGGTCTGACCGATAAAGATCTTCGTAGAATATGTAGGAGCCAATATGGGCATCCAGGTCCCGCTATTGGTTATTGACCGGAGACGTGTCTCGGTCATGTCTACATTGTTCTCGAACCGTAGGGTCCGCACGCTTAACGTTACGATGACAGTTATTATGAGTTTATGCATTTTGATGTACCGAAGGTTGTTCGGAGTCCCGGATGAGATCACGGACATGACGAGGAGTCTCGAAAAGGTCGAGACGTAAAGATTGATATATTGGAAGCCTATGTTTGGGCACCGGAAGCGTTCCGGGTGAAATCGGGATTTTTCCGGATTACCGGGAGGGTTACCGGAACCCCCCGGGAGGTAAATGGGCCTATTGGGCCTTAGTGGAAAAGAGAGAAGAGGCAGCCCACACCTGGCCGGCGCCCCCCCCCCTTTCCCAAGTCCTAATAGGACTAGGAAAGGTGGGCCGGCCCCCTCTTTCTCCTTCCCCCCAAGAATCCTAGTTGGAATAGGATTGGAGGGGAGGAGTCCTACTCCCGGTGGGAGTAGGACTCCTCCCTGCGCCTCCCTCCTAGCCGGCCGAACCCCCTACCCCTGGCCTTTATATACGGGGGCAGGGGGCACCCCAAGACACACAAGTTAATCGTTCCTTAGCCGTGTGCGGTGCCCCCTGCCACCAAATTCCACCTCGATCATACCGTTACAGTGCTTAGGCGAAGCCCTGCGTCGGTAGTACATCAAGATCGTCACCACGCCGTCGTGCTGACGGAACTCTTCCTCGACGCTTTGCTGGATCGGAGCC
Source organism: Triticum monococcum (assembly GCA_034509565.1). Lineage (NCBI taxonomy): Eukaryota > Viridiplantae > Streptophyta > Magnoliopsida > Poales > Poaceae > Triticum > Triticum monococcum. Next base: position 112,150,385 of record CM067847.1, on the reverse strand, counting down.
TGAGGAACGTCATCGAGCTGAACGTGTGCTAAGAACTCGGAGGTGCCGGAGTAACGGTGCTTGGATCGGTCGGATCGGGAAGAAGACGTACGACTACTTCCTCTACGTTGTGTGATCGCTTCCGCAGTCGGTCTGCGTTGGTACGTAGACAACACTCTCCCCTCTCGTTGCTGTGCATCACCATGATCTTGCGTGTGCGTAGGAAAATTTTTGAAATTACTGCGTTCCCCAACAGTGGCATCCGAGCCTAGGTTTTTATGGTTTGATGTTATATGCACGAGTAGAACACAAGTGAGTTGTGGGCGATACAAGTCATACTGCCTACCAGCATGTCATACTTTGGTTCAGCGGTATTGTTGGACGAGACGATCCGGACCAACCTTACGCGTACTCTTACGCGAGACCGGTTCCCTCGACGTGCTTTGCACATAGATGGCTTGCGGAAGACTGCCTCTCCAACTTTAGTTGAACCAAGTGTGACTACGCCCGGTCCTTGAGAAGGTTAAAACGGAGTCTATTTGACGAACTATCGTTGTGGTTTTGATGCGTAGGTGAGATGAGTTCTTACTTAAGCCCGTAGCAGCCACGTAAAACTTGCAACAACAAAGTAGAGGACGTCTAACTTGTTTTTGCAGGGCATGTTGTGATGTGATATGGTCAAGGCATGATGCTGATTTTATTGTATGAGATGATCATGTTTTGTAACCGAGTTATCGGCAACTGGCAGGAGCCATATAGTTGTCGCTTTATTGTATGCAATGCAATCGCGATGTAATGCTTTACTTTATTACTAAGCGGTAGTGATAGTCGTAGAAGCATAAGATTGGTGAGACGACAACGATGCTACGATGGAGATCAAGGTGTCGCGCCGGTGACGATGGTGATCATGACGGTGCTTCGGAGATGGAGATCACAAAGCACAAGATGATGATGGCCATATCATATCACTTATATTGATTGCATGTGATGTTTATCCTTTTATGCATCTTATCTTGCTTTGATTGACGGTAGCATTATAAGATGATCTCTCACTAAATTATCAAGAAGTGTTCTCCCTGAGTATGCACCGTTGCAAAAGTTCTTCGTGCTGAGACACCACGTGATGATCGGGTGTGATAGGCTCTACGTTCAAATACAACGGGTGCAAAACAGTTGCACACGCGGAATACTCAGGTTATACTTGACGAGCCAAGCATATACAGATATGGCCTCGGAACACGGAGACCGAAAGGTCGAGCGTGAATCATATAGTAGATATGATCAACATATTGATGTTCACCATTGAAAACTACTCCATCTCACGTGATGATCGGTTATGGTTTAGTTGATTTGGATCACGTAATCACTTAGAGGATTAGAGGGATGTCTATCTAAGTGGGAGTTCTTAAGTAAATTAACTGAACTTAAAAATTATCATGAACTTAGTACCTGATAGTATCTTGCTTGTTTATGTTGATTGTAGATAGATGGCTCGTGCTGTTGTTCCGTTGAATTTTAATGCGTTCCTTGAGAAAGCTAAGTTGAAAGATGATGGTAGCAATTACACGGACTGGGTCCGTAACCTGAGGATTATCCTCATTGCTGCACAGAAGAATTACGTCCTGGAAGCACCGCTGAGTGCCAGGCCTGCTGCAAGAGCAACACCAGAAGTTATGAACGTCTGGCAGAGCAAAGCTGATGACTACTCAATAGTTCAGTGTGCCATGCTTTACGGCTTAGAACCGGGACTTCAACGACGTTTTGAACGTCATGGAGCATATGAGATGTTCCAGGAGTTGAAGTTAATATTTCAAGCAAATGCCCGGATTGTGAGATATGAAGTCTCCAATAAGTTCTATAGCTGCAAGATGGAGGAGAACAGTTCTGTCAGTGAGCATATACTCAAAATGTCTGGGTATAATAATCACTTGATTCAATTGGGAGTTACACTTCCAGATGATTGCGTCATTGACAGAATTCTCCAATCACTGCCACCAAGCTACAAGAGCTTTGTGATGAACTATAATATGCAAGGGATGAACAAGACTATTCCCGAGCTCTTCGCTATGCTGAAAGCTGCGGAGGTAGAAATCAAGAAGGAGCATCAAGTGTTGATGGTTAACAAAACCACTAGTTTCAAGAAAAAGGGCAAAGGGAAGAAGAAAGGGAACTTCAAGAAGAACGGCAAGCAAGTTGCTGCTCAAGAGAAGAAACCCAAGTCTGGACCTAAGCCTGAAACTGAGTGCTTCTACTGCAAGCAGACTGGTCACTGGAAGCGGAACTGCCCCAAGTATTTGGCGGATAAGAAGGATGGCAAGGTGAACAAAGGTATATGTGATATACATGTTATTGATGTGTACCTTACTAATGCTCGCAGTAGCACCTGGGTATTTGATACTGGTTCTGTTGCTAATATTTGCAACTCGAAACAGGGACTACAGAATAAGCGGACACTAGCAAAGGACGAGGTGACGATGCGCGTGGGAAACGGTTCCAAAGTCGATGTGATCGCGGTCGGCACGCTACCTCTACATCTACCTTCGGGATTAATATTAGACCTAAATAATTGTTATTTGGTGCCAGCGTTGAGCATGAACATTATATCTGGATCTTGTTTGATGCGAGACGGTTATTCATTTAAATCAGAGAATAATGGTTGTTCTATTTATATGAGTAATATCTTTTATGGTCATGCACCCTTGAAAAGTGGTCTATTCTTATTGAATCTCGATAGTAGTAATACACATATTCATAATGTTGAAGCCAAAAGATGCAGAGTTGATAATGATAGTGCAACTTATTTGTGGCACTGCCGTTTAGGTCATATCGGTGTAAAGCGCATGAAGAAACTCCATGCTGATGGGCTTTTGGAACCACTTGATTATGAATCACTTGGTACTTGCGAACCGTGCCTCATGGGCAAGATGACTAAAACACCGTTCTCCGGTACTATGGAGAGAGCAACAGATTTATTGGAAATCATACATACCGATGTATGTGGTCCGATGAATATTGAAGCTCGTGGCGGATATCGTTATTTTCTCACTTTCACAGATGATTTAAGCAGATATGGGTATATCTACTTAATGAAACATAAGTCTGAAACATTTGAAAAGTTCAAGGAATTTCAGAGTGAAGTTGAAAATCATCGTAACAAGAAAATAAAGTTTCTACGATCTGATCGTGGAGGAGAATATTTGAGTTACGAGTTTGGTGTACATTTGAAAAATTGTGGAATAGTTTCGCAACTCACGCCACCCGGAACACCACAACGTAATGGTGTGTCCGAACGTCGTAATCGTACTTTACTAGATATGGTGCGATCTATGATGTCTCTTACTGATTTACCGCTATCATTTTGGGGTTATGCTTTAGAGACGGCCGCATTCACGTTAAATAGGGCACCATCTAAATCCGTTGAGACGACGCCTTATGAACTATGGTTTGGCAAGAAACCAAAGTTGTCGTTTCTTAAAGTTTGGGGCTGCGATGCTTATGTGAAAAAGCTTCAACCTGATAAGCTCGAACCCAAATCGGAGAAGTGTGTCTTCATAGGATATCCAAAGGAAACTATTGGATACACCTTCTATCACAGATCCGAAGGCAAGACTTTTGTTGCTAAATTCGGAAACTTTCTTGAGAAGGAGTTTCTCTCGAAAGAAGTGAGTGGGAGGAAAGTAGAACTTGACGAGGTAACTGTACCTACTCCGTTATTGGGAAATAGTACATCACAGAAAACTGTTTCTATGAGACCTACACCAATAAGAGAGGAAGTTAATGATGATGATCATGAAACTTTAGATCAAGATACTACTGTACCTCGTAGATCAACCAGAGTAAGATCCGCACCAGAGTGGTACAGTAATCCTGTTCTGGAAGTCATGCTACTAGATCATGATGAACCTACGAACTATGAAGAAGCGATGGTGAGCCCAGATTCCGCAAAGTGGCTTGAAGCCATGAAATCTGAGATGGGATCCATGTATGAGAACAAAGTATGGACTTTGGTTGACTTGCCCGATGATCGGCAAGCAATTGAGAATAAATGGATCTTTAAGAAAAAGACTGACGCTGATGGTAATGTTACTGTCTACAAAGCTCGACTTGTCGCAAAAGGTTTTCGACAAGTTCAAGGAGTTGACTACGATGAGACTTTCTCACCCGTAGCGATGCTTAAGTCTGTCAGAATCATGTTAGCAATTGCCGCATTTTATGATTATGAAATTTGGCAAATGGATGTAAAAACCGCATTCCTGAATGGATTTCTGGAAGAAGAGTTGTATATGATGCAACCAGAAGGTTTTGTCGATCCAAAGGGAGCTAACAAAGTGTGCAAACTCCAGCGATCCATTTATGGACTGGTGCAAGCATCTCGGAGTTGGAATAAACGCTTTGATAGTGTGATCAAAGCATTTGGGTTTATACAGACTTTTGGAGAAGCCTGTATTTACAAGAAAGTGAGTGGGAGCTCTGTAGCATTTCTGATATTATATGTGGATGACATATTACTCATTGGAAATGATATAGAATTTCTGGATAGCATAAAGGGATACTTGAATAAAAGTTTTTCGATGAAAGACCTCGGGGAAGCTGCTTACATATTAGGCATAAAAATCTATAGAGATAGATCAAAACGCTTAATTGGACTTTCACAAAGCACATACCTTGACAAGATTTTGAAGAAGTTCAAAATGGATCAAGCAAAGAAAGGGTTCTTGCCTGTATTACAAGGTGTGAAGTTGAGTCAGACTCAATGCCCGACCACTGCAGAAGATAGAGAGAAAATGAAAGATGTTCCCTATGCTTCAGCCATAGGCTCTATCATGTATGCAATGCTGTGTACCAGACCTGATGTGTGCCTTGCTATAAGTTTAGCAGGGAGGTACCAAAGTAATCCAGGAGTGGATCACTGGACAGCGGTCAAGAACATCCTGAAATACCTGAAAAGGACTAAGGATATGTTTCTCGTATATGGAGGTGACAAAGAGCTCACCGTAAGAGGTTACGTTGATGCAAGCTTTGACACTGATCCGGACGATTCTAAATCGCAAACCGGATACGTGTTTACTTTAAACGGTGGAGCTGTCAGTTGGTGCAGTTCTAAACAAAGCGTCGTAGCGGGATCTACATGTGAAGCGGAGTACATAGCTGCTTCGGAAGCAGCGAACGAAGGAGTCTGGATGAAGGAGTTCATATCCGATCTAGGTGTCATACCTAGTGCATCGGGTCCAATGAAAATCTTCTGTGACAATACTGGTGCAATTGCCTTGGCAAAGGAATCCAGATTTCACAAAAGAACCAAACACATCAAGAGACGCTTCAATTCCATCCGGGATTTAGTCCAGGTGGGAGACATAGAGATTTGCAAGATACATACGGATCTGAATGTTGCAGACCCGTTGACTAAGCCTCTTCCACGAGCAAAACATGATCAGCACCAAGACTCCATGGGTGTTAGAATCATTACTGTGTAATCTAGATTATTGACTCTAGTGCAAGTGGGAGACTGAAGGAAATATGCCCTAGAGGCAATAATAAAGTTATTATTTATTTCCTTATATCATGATAAATGTTTATTATTCATGCTAGAATTGTATTAACCGGAAACATAATACATGTGTGAATACATAGACCAACAGAGTGTCACTAGTATGCCTCTACTAGACTAGCTCGTTAATCAAAGATGGTTATGTTTCCTAACCATGAACAAAGAGTTGTTATTTGATTAATGAGGTCACATCATTAGTTGAATGATCTGATTGACATGACCCATTCCATTAGCTTAGCACCCGATCGTTTAGTATGTTGCTATTGCTTTCTTCATGACTTATACATGTTCCTATAACTAGGAGATTATGCAACTCCCATTTACCGGAGGAACACTTTGGGTACTACCAAACGTCACAACGTAACTGGGTGATTATAAAGGAGTACTACAGGTGTCTCCAATGGTAGATGTTGGGTTGGCATATTTCAAGATTAGGGTTTGTCACTCCGATTGTCGGAGAGGTATCTCTGGGCCCTCTCGGTAATACACATCACATAAGCCTTGCAAGCATAATAGCTAAGATGTTAGTTATGAGATGATGTATTACGGAACGAGTAAAGAGACTTGCCAGTAACGAGATTGAACTAGGTATTGGATACCGACGATCGAATCTCGGGCAAGTAACATACCGATGACAAAGGGAACAACGTATGTTGTTATGCGGTCTGACCGATAAAGATCTTCGTAGAATATGTAGGAGCCAATATGGGCATCCAGGTCCCGCTATTGGTTATTGACCGGAGACGTGTCTCGGTCATGTCTACATTGTTCTCGAACCGTAGGGTCCGCACGCTTAACGTTACGATGACAGTTATTATGAGTTTATGCATTTTGATGTACCGAAGGTTGTTCGGAGTCCCGGATGAGATCACGGACATGACGAGGAGTCTCGAAAAGGTCGAGACGTAAAGATTGATATATTGGAAGCCTATGTTTGGGCACCGGAAGCGTTCCGGGTGAAATCGGGATTTTTCCGGATTACCGGGAGGGTTACCGGAACCCCCCGGGAGGTAAATGGGCCTATTGGGCCTTAGTGGAAAAGAGAGAAGAGGCAGCCCACACCTGGCCGGCGCCCCCCCCTTTCCCAAGTCCTAATAGGACTAGGAAAGGTGGGCCGGCCCCCTCTTTCTCCTTCCCCCCAAGAATCCTAGTTGGAATAGGATTGGAGGGGAGGAGTCCTACTCCTCCCTGCGCCTCCCTCCTAGCCGGCCGAACCCCCTGCCCCTGGCCTTTATATACGGGGGCAGGGGGCACCCCAAGACACACAAGTTAATCGTTCCTTAGCCGTGTGCGGTGCCCCCTGCCACCAAATTCCACCTCGATCATACCGTTACAGTGCTTAGGCGAAGCCCTGCGTCGGTAGTACATCAAGATCGTCACCACGCCGTCGTGCTGACGGAACTCTTCCTCGACGCTTTGCTGGATCGGAGCCCGAGGAACGTCATCGAGCTGAACGTGTGCTAAGAACTCGGAGGTGCCGGAGTAACGGTGCTTGGATCGGTCGGATCGGGAAGAAGACGTACGACTACTTCCTCTACGTTGTGTGATCGCTTCCGCAGTCGGTCTGCGTTGGTACGTAGACAACACTCTCCCCTCTCGTTGCTGTGCATCACCATGATCTTGCGTGTGCGTAGGAAAATTTTTGAAATTACTGCGTTCCCCAACAATCGTTCGCAGTCCGGAGTGCTTATCATCTATCCTATGACGAGATTCACCGTCAGACTACAGTTGCATCGAGTAGGGCACCGGACGGGCGACATGTCGTCTGGGCACTTATATGAAGATGCCCTGCTCCACCAAAGGTGCGTATATATCTTTGTATGGCGTTTGGTCACAAATTCATTGGCTACTTGGGTGAATAAAAAATCATGAAAACTTGAGGTGTCTAACCTTTATCCGCTGTGTACGATGGAACTGGAGGACATGTTCCACACATTCTATAGATGCCCATTGACTGCTGCTTTTTGGAACGTCCTGCAGGATAAATGGCTATTGCTGGACTTAGCTTCAGTGATGAATACAGGCCGTGAGTGGCTTTTTGATCTTCTGTACAAGCTAAATGAAGATGATCACATGCATGTGTTGATGGTGCTGTGGAGTAGTTGGTACGTACGTAATGAAATAGTACACCATAAGCTACCACCTCCAATTGAAGCTTCCTGCATATTTCTGATTAGTTATATTGAATCTCTTCGATGCATCAATAATTTTCCAACCACTGACATCATCAAAAGGAAGATGGTGCTACCGCCGATTGGGTATAGTTCTATAATGATAAATACACCAACACAACATGCAGCCACGGTCCAGTGGTCTGCCCCGCCGGCCGGTCGCGTGAAGTTGAATGTTGACGGGTCGTTCGTTGATACCGACGGTGGATTAGCAGGAGTCGGTATGATCCTATGTGATAATGCCGGCAACATTATCTTCTCTGCTTGTCGTTTCATCTTGCATTGTTCCGGACTGCTTCAGGCTGAGTTGTTGGCGTGCGAGGAGTGATTAAGTCTTGCTCTACAATGGTCTACTCGTCCGATAGACATCGAGAGGGACTGCATAACGTTGTTAGCCACACCCTTGCTGCTTTCGAACGATGGGCCGAACTGCAGTTTGGTTGCACTCTGAACCTGCAGACGTTTCTCTGCTATGTAGGAACGAATATTCCAACAGTTGAGCAATGAAATTCTTTTAACCCTGAAAAAAAAACCTCGCTTTGCGGCCCAGATCAGATCCTCCACTGAACATATTCGGAAAAAAAAAATCCTCCGCTGAACGAACTAACCGACCCTTGTGCACGCTGTATGTCTCCATGCCTTTGAGCCTCACGCGGTGCAGCTGTACGTAGGTGCGAGAAAGACCGACCGAACAATTAATAGCAAATCGCACTGATCGGTCGAGGAGCCGAGTCCAATGATCTTACATAATCCTAGTCCCGTGGGAGCGAACAAGAAGCCAATTTGTTTCATCCCTATGACATATCTTAGAATCTATATATTTATTTATCCTGAATTCTTATTAGTGCGCACACACTATTTGGGGATTGTCAATAGCCGCTTCATGTAGGCATGCATGTGTGTAATTTTTGTCTGCTAGCGCATATCTCTTTTGATATTTAATGCATTCACACCGGTCATATCAGTTGGAAAAAATAGAGCACAGATGCATTTATTTCGGGTTTTCAAATTTTTAAAAAACCATATCTTCCAAACAGCGCATCGAAATTCAGATCCGTCTTCATCGTTGGATTCTTCGCGACGAAATCTTTGAAACTAGATCCCGCATGATTATATTTTGACAATTTTTTTGATGCCAACTTGATGCTATATGGTGCAACTTCAGAACTACATTGTGCTACATGATGTAACTTTTTGCAAAACCAGTTTTTGGAGCTGCATGATCTAACTTCATATGAGGTTGCAAACTAGCAACCATGACAACTTGATGTGCAACTTCTCTACTTTCCTGGCCAACTATCTAGTAGTTAATATGCAACCCTTGTCCCTACTCGTGGATGTGTAGTTTTTTTTAACAGTTGACACACTCTGCCCCACCTCTCCTACCAGCGATATGTGCAACTTAGTCTGTTGTTTGAGCTAACTACATATTACTCGATGTGCAACTCCTCCCCCCTACTTGTGGATATGTAGTTTTTGTTGGGGGCAACAAACAGAGTTGCACCAAGTCTGCTAGGCAGTTGATCGATGCAACATATGAAGTTGCACATCTCACAGGCAGCGATAGTTGGATTGTGAAAATTCCATATTCATGAGGGTAGTGAAAAGTCACATATTCATGAGGGTAGTGAAAATCTGCATATAAACAGGGCACCAAAGTTTGACATCACACTAGATGGGTGGTTTGGACCGAGTGCTACTAGGGAAATCACACATCCACGGGGTATGAGGGAAAATTGCATATCACTGGTAGACAATTGGCCATGGCAGTATCCGAATTTGCACATCCACTGCTATACAGTTGGATGATGCAGGAAACAATTAAAGCACAACCATGAGGAGAAGAAAAGTTGCACATCAACTACTGGGCAGTTGGCCTGCGCAACACACGAATTTCCACATCTCACTAGAAGGAGTTAGTTTGGGGGTGGAGGTACCATCAGTGAAAACTACACATCTACGGGTAGGTGAAAAGTTGCACATCCATGGCTAGGTAGTTGCATGTCGACAGCTAGGCAGTTGCACAAAACTGAGACTAAATTGCACAAAAAAATTGTCGAAACATACCATGCGGGATCTAGTTTGAAGAGCACGTCGCGAAAGTTTCGACAGTGAAAATGGATCTTAATTTCGATACGGGGTTTGAAAGTTATTTGATTTTAGAATTTTGAAAACTTGAATTAAGTGTGTTCACACATGTTCATGTTGGTGATTTGCATTTACTTTTTAGTTTTTTCTATTCATTTATTTTCACTCTTTCTAATATGGATTTACACTACTCACACTGGGGAGTAATTTTGACTAGTAATATACATATATTACTAGTCTATATTACTAAATCCATAGTGGATTGTAACATATGTATGGTGTCATGCAACATTTTGTTTATTAGCTTGTAGACTCATCTTATCTTGGTATGTGTGATGTTACCCATAGTATGATTAACTAGCTATGTTACTCAATTCATTTCTCTCCTCATTAAATCACTGCCACATAAGCAAATTTGTTGAGTTGGACCTTATGTTACTGCCGAAATTACTCCCACTATGGGTAGTGTTAGGGGTCAAACTATTTCTATTTATAGATTATTAGATGGACAAAATAGTTTTGACGTTTCCTTTTTCGTCTTGCTGCTCCGAAGAGCTGGGGAGCAGCCGACCGCTCCCTAGAACAATCCTTTATTTATTTATTTATTCATTTTGTGAAAAATCTAGATTCTAAGATTTTTCACAACAAATAAATAAATATATAGGTTCGGAACATTCCTTGTGTTCAGCGGAACGGACTAATACTTCTCCCCTCCTCTCGGGTCGCTCCGCACACTACCGGGAGGAAACCCTAGCCGCCGCCGGCGGGGTCTCCCGCCTTCTTCTTCTCCACCTCGCCACCGCTAGAGAGCGTGGCTAGGAGAAGCCTGGTTGGCGCCGACACCAGCGGGCTCGGAGCAAGCCAAGGCGGCTAGGTTAGGGTGTCGCGCTAGACGACGGGCACGATGGCGCGCCGGAGCCGTATGCGATGACGGCGTGGCGAGCGGCGTCCTAGAGGTGCGTGATACGTCTCCATCGTATCACTACTAGGAAAAGGCCTACTAGTGACACACATGTTTTGCCTACTAATGGCGCACTACAGGTGCACCACTAGTATCACGCCATTAGTATTTTTTACTAATGGCGCACCTGTGGTGCGCCATTAGTATAGCCCACGGTGCACCATTAGTATGCCTCCCAGGGGGCCATATTTATCCATGTGCTTTGGCATACTAATGGCGCACTGGTGGATGATGCGCCATTAGAGTCCTTTTGCAGTGCGCCATTAGTGTGCTGAGTGGTGCGCCACTAGTATGAATATTAGGGATTTTTTCTTTTCTGATATTTGCACAGGTTACAAAACATATTACTGCACATAATATAGAGAGCACAACATATAAACAACAGATTTATCGAATACAATAGAAGATTAGTCTCCGAATACAATTCATCATACTAGTCTCTGAATTTAAAATACCGAACATAGTTAGAACATTACAAGTCTCGAAACCGCGAGTAGCGAGTTTGTCTTCACATTACAAGTCGATATCGATCATCTAAACTACCATCACATAGAAGAGAGCTGCGGTCATCACGATGAGCATCATCGCGATGAAACTGGTCTTCATCCGGTTCCTCCAACGCTCCCTCCTCTCTCCCGCTAGATAGCTCGCGTATCTAACTTCCGCCTCCGCCCTAGTGGTGTATCCTTTATAACTGTTACCGCTGAAATGATGAACCTGTCTCCGACACTCCTCCCAGTCTCGTAGACTCCGGGAACCTTACCCTTGTACACGACATACGACGGCATCTCTATGCAGTAGCCAAACAAAACGTTAGTAACAATTCACAGACAATACATAAGCAATATATAAGTATGCAACAAAAGGATCGGAAGAGAAAAGCAACACATTAATAGCACGATTCATGGTCCTACTAGTAAATAGCATTGATTGCATATAAGTTGAACGACTGTCCAAACCAAAGAGACATACAAGTTCATTAAAATTTAATTACAACATGAGCCAATCGATGTTTCAGAACTACACATAGCATCACTACTTTCGACACGACTCAGGGACCAGAGCGTGGATGAAGCCGCCATCTCTCGTGATGGTCATGAAATCGCGGGCGTTGTCAGCCTGCATTTGTAGCATTGTGTCTATCTCACTGTTGGACGGTTGATATCTGAGGTAGAACTGCCCCGAGGTACGAAGGACATCTTGATGGATGATTTCCGCAAACTCCGACTGGATGTGAAAGAATTCTTGTCTGATGTCCGCGTCCTGGATTGCCGACAGTCTCGCGGCCCAATCTTTGAGATTATTTGGTAGCAGAAGGTGATTATGGTTCCGTACGATCGCCCGCATGTGATGGAGGGCGTAGTAGGTATCCTTATGACTGCCAGGCGGCTGCTTGACGCAGGGGAATGTCGTAGTGTGGGCGAACACGTGCTTGTCGTACCTACGAACTGGCCTGGTGAAGGTGCCTCCAGATCTGGCATAGCCGGGGAGAACATCATCAAGAACTTTCTTGATATTTGTGTAGTCTTTCTTCGACTGACGGTCCGAGTCAAAATACGTGGCCATGGAATATTTCGGGCTTAAGAGGATGAGTGTGCAATGTGTGTCATTGCACAAAACACGGAATGTTAGAAAAAAAAGAACGATCGAAATCTAAGAAATCATATGTTACGGGGCGGTGAGGGGATGACTTACTCGGGAAAGTAAGGCACGAGGAAGTTATCCTTATTTGGGTTTGCCAGAATGACGCCTTCGAGGTAAGAACTCGCGACTTGTCGGTCCCCAGCGCTGCCCAAGATCTTGGCACACATGTAGAAGGGGTCGACTATCACGATGTCCGGGGTCTTGTCTCTAATGATCCGCATCTCCATACTCAGCAAAAATAGCCGAACGAAGGTGTAGTGCAGCAGATGAAGGTTAAACATAGCGAAGATGTCATCAAACCGCAGGACGATCGTACCCCCGATGGCGTTATCGACAAAGCCCTTGCCCTCTGGCACCTTGGCCATGAAAACCGGGTATGCCACATCATTCTCGGAGAGACGCCGCTTCTCCAAAGAAAGAACATTGTCATGCAGACTCCGCATAGCACCGGTTGCAGCATTGAGCAGATTAGTCGGTAGCATCGGCCTACCCGCCACATGCACCCTCCTCGAGATATCCTTAGGTGAAGGTGGACCGTCCTAAGCACGGATCATACTCGGTGCCGGCTGGCTGGTACCCTTGTTACTCTTTCTTTCCCGTCCCTTCTTCTTCTGCTGTAATGGGATCGAGTTCTGCTCATAGACCGCCTTCTTGAGTGTGTTGGGGCTGATAATATTTGGCACCTCAGCTATCTGAGGCTCGGTGAAGGCGGCAGCTGGAGGCGTCTCCTGAGAACTGAACACCAGATGACGCGTGTTGCAATTTGGTTTCTCCGTGGTGCCAGCATGATCACGGTCGTCTTTTTCAGGGTTGGGTTCTTGAGAAGGAGGCCCGAAGAATTCATCACTGTACCCATGTTCGGCAAAGTACTTATCGATGTTGGTAAATGTACCATCGTTGTTGTCATTGTAGTCCGGATCCTGTGCCATATGCATGTTCGGATCCTGTGCCATAGGGATGTCTGGCATGTCCGGTAGCATTGCAGCGGTCTTGCCTGTTGGAAATATGCCCTAGAGGCAATAATAAAATGGTTATTATTATATTTCCTTGTTCATGATAATTGTCTATTGTTCATGCTATAATTGTATTATCCGGAAACCATAATACATGTGTGAATACATAGACCACAACATGTCCCTAGTAAGCCTCTAGTTGGCTAGCTCGTTGATCAATAGATGGTCATGGTTTCCTGATCATGGACATTGGATGTCATTGATAACGGGATCACATCATTAGGAGAATGATGTGATGGACAAGACCCAATCCTAAGCCTAGCACAAGATCGTGTAGTTCGTATGCTAACGCTTTTCTAATGTCAAGTATCATTTCCTTAGACCATGAGATTGTGCAGCTCCCGGATACCGTAGGAATGCTTTGGGTGTACCAAACGTCACAACGTAACTGGGTGGCTATAAAGGTGCACTGTGGGTATCTACAAAAGTGTCTATTGGGTTGGCACGAATCGAGACTGGGATTTGTCATTCCGTGTAAACGGAGAGGCATCTCTGAGCCCACTCGGTAGGACATCATCATAATGTGCACAATGTGACCAAGGAGTTGATCACGGGATGATGTGTTACGGAACGAGTAAAGATACTTGCTGGTAACGAGATTGAATAAGGTATCGGGATACCGACGACCGAATCTCGGGCAAGTACTATACCGGTAGACAAAGGGAATTGTACACGGGATTGACTGAATCCTTGACATCGTTGTTCATCCGATGAGATCATCGTGGAATATGTGGGAGCCAACATGGGTATCTAGATCCTGCTGTTGGTTATTGACCAGAGAGATGTCTCGGTCATGTCTGCATTATTCCCGAGCCCGTAGGGTCTACACACTTAAGGTTCGATGACGCTAGGGTTATAGGGAAAGTATGTACGCGGTTACCAAATGTTGTTCGGAGTCCCGGATGAGATCCTGGACGTCACGAGGAGTTCCTGAATGGTCCAGAGGTAAAGATTTATATATGGGAAGTCCCGTTTTGGTCACCGGAAAAGTTTCGGGTGCTATCGGTAACGTACCGGGACCACCGGGAGGGTCCCGCGGGTACACCAGGTGGGGCCACCAGCCCCGGAAGGCTGCGTGGGCCAAGTGTGGGAGGGGACCAGCCCCGGGTGGGCTGGTGCGCCCCCTACCAAGGCCCAAGGCGCATGGAGAGTGGGAAGGGGGGCAAACCCTAGGTCCAGATGGGCCTTAAGGCCCACCCTAGGGCGCCCCCCTCTCCTCTTCCCTTTGGCCGCCACCCTAGATGGCATCTAGGGCTGCCGCCCCCTAGGGAGGGAACCCTAGAAGGGAGCGCAGCCCCTCCCCTCCCCCTATATATACTGGAGGTATTGGGGGCTGCCCAACACATGATTTGATCTCTCTCTAGGCGCAGCCCTACCTCTCTCCCGCCTCGTCTCTCGTAGTGCTTGGCGAAGCCCTGTAGGAGTCCCATGCTCCTCCACCATCACCACGCCGTCGTGCTGCTGTTGGACAGAGTCTTCCCCAACCTCTCCTTCTCCCCTTGCTGGATCAAGGCGTAGGAGACGACACCGGGCTGCACGTGTGTTGAACGTGGAGGCGCCGTTGTTCGGCGCTTAGATCGGAATCGACCGTGATCTGAATCGCTGCGTGTACGACTCCACCAACCACGTTCTTGCAACGCTTCCGCTTAGCGATCTACAAGGGTATGTAGATGCATTCCCCTTCTCCTCGTTGCTAGATTACTCCATAGATTGATCTTGGTGATGCGTAGAAAATTTTAAATTTCTGCTACGATCCTCAACAGTGGCATCATGAGCTAGGTCTATGCGTAGATTCTATGCACGAGTAGAACACAAAGTAGTTGTGGGCGATGATTTGTTCAATTTTCTTGCCGTTACTAGTCTTATCTTGATTCGACGGCATCGTGGGATGAAGCGGCCCGGACCGACCTTACACGTACACTTACGTGAGACAGGTTCCACCGACTGACATGCACTTGATGCATAAGGTGGCTGGCGGGTGTCTGTCTCTCCCACTTTAGTCGGATCGGATTCGATGAAAAGGGTCCTTATGAAGGGTAAATAGAAATTGGCATATCACCGTTGTGGTTTTGCGTAGGTAAGAAACGTTCTTGCTAGAAACCCATAGCAGCCACGTAAAACATGCAACAACAATTAGAGGACGTCTAACTTGTTTTTGCAGGGTATGCTATGTGATGTGATATGGCCAAAAGGATGTGATGAATGATATATGTGATGTATGAGATTGATCATGTTCTTGTAATAGGAATCACGACTTGCATGTCGATGAGTATGACAACCGGCAGGAGCCATAGGAGTTGTCTTTATTTATGACCTGCGTGTCAATGAAAACGCCAAGTAATTACTTTAATTTATTGCTAAACGTTAGCCATAGTAGTAGAAGTAATAGTTGGCGAGGCAACTTCATGAAGACACGATGATGGAGACCATGATGATGGAGATCATGGTGTCATGTCGGTGATGATGGTGTTCATGCTACGCCTCGAAGATGGAGATCAAAGGCGCAAGATGATATTGGCCATATCATGTCACTTTATGATTTGCATGTGATGTTGGTCATGTTTACATCTTATTTGCTTAGAACGACGGTAGCATAAATAAGATGATCCCACACTAAAATTTCAAGAAAGTGTTCCCCCTAACTGTGCACTGTTGCTAAGGTCCGTTGTTCCGAAGCACCACGTGATGATCGGGTGTGATAGGTTCTAATGTTCGCATACAATGGGTGTAAGCCAGATTTACACATGCAATACACTTAGGTTAACTTGACGAGCCTAGCATGTACAGACATGGCCTCGGAACACGGAAGACCGAAAGGTCGAACATGAGTCGTATAGTGGATACGATCAACATGAAGATGTTCACCGATGATGACTAGTCCGTCTCACGTGATGATCGGACACGGCCTACTTGACTCGGATCATGTATCACTTAGATGACTAGAGGGATGTCTACCTAAGTGGGAGTTCATTGAATAATTTGATTAGATGAACTTAATTATCATGAACATAGTCAAAAGGTCTTTGCAAATTATGTCGTAGCTCACGCTTTGGTTCTATTGTTTTAGATATGTTCCTAGAGAAAATTTAGTTGAGAGTTGACAGTAGCAATTATGCGGACTGGGTCCGTGAACTGAGGATTGTCCTCATTGCTGCACAGAAGGGTTATGTCCTTAATGCACCGCTCAGTGTGTTGAACCTCGAGCATCGTCTGTAGATGTTGGGAAACATTTGACATACACGTTTTGATGACTACGTGATAGTTCAGTACGTAATACTAACGGTTTAGAATTGTGGCACCAAAGACATTTTTGAAACGTTGCAGAACATATGAGATGTTCCAAAGACTGAAATTGAATTTCAGACTAGTGCCCACGTCAAGAGATATGAGACCTCTGGCAAGTTTCTTAAGCCTGCAAATTAAGGGAGAAAAACTCAATCGTTGAGCATGTGCTCAGATTGTCTGAGTACTACAATCACTTGAATCGAGTGGGAGTTAATCTTCCAGATGAGATAGTGATGGTTCTCCATAGTCACTGCCACCAAGCTATTGGAGCTTCGTGATGAACTATAACATATCAGGGATAGACATGATGATCCTTGAGCAACTCGCGATGTTTGACACCGCGAAAGTAGAAATCAAGTAGGAGCATCAATTGTTGATGGTTAAACAACTAGTTTCAAGAAGGGCAAGGGAAAGAAGGGATACTTCATGAGACGGCAAATCAGTTGCTGCTCTAGTGAAGAAACCCAAGGTTGAACCAAACCCGAGACTAAGTGCTTCTATAATGAGGGGAACGGTCACTGAAGCAAAACCACCCTAGATACTTGGTAGATGAGAAGGCTGGCAAGGTCGACAGAAGTATTTTGGATATACGTTATATTATTGTGTACTTTACTAGTACTCCTAGTAGCACCAGGGTATTAAATACCGGTTCGGTTGCTAAGCGTTAGTAACTCGAAATAAAAGGCTACGGAGGCTAGCTAAAGGAGAGATGACGATATGTGTTGGAAGTGTTTCCAAGGTTGATGTGATCAAACATCGCATGCTCCCTCTACCATCGGGATTGGTGTTAAACCGAAATAATTGTTATTTGGTGTTTGCGTGGAGCATAGACATGATTGGATTATGTTTATCGCCACACGGTTATTCATTTAAGGTGAATAATGGTTACTCTGTTTATTTGAATAATACCTTCAATGGTCTTGCACCTAAAATGAATGGTTTATTGAATCTCGATCGTAGTGATACACATGTTCATGCCAAAAGATATAAGATAGTAATGATAGTACCACGTACTTGTGGCACTACCATTTGAGTCATGTTGGTGTAAAACGCATGAAGAAGCTCCACGTTGATGGATCTTTGGACTCACTCGTTTTTGAAAAGATTGAGACATGCGAACCATGTCTATTGGTAGATATGCATGAAGAAACTCCATACAGATGGATCATTTGGAATCACTTGATTTTGAATCACTTAAGACATGCAAATCATACCACATGGGCAAGATGACTGAAAGACCTCGCTTTCAGTAAGATGGAACAAGAAAGCAACTTGTTGGAAGTAATACATTTTGATGTGTGCAGTCCAATGAGTGCTAAGGCACGCAGTGGATATCGTTATGTTCTTTTTCACAGATGATTTGAGTAGATGCTGAGTATATTTACTTGATGAAACACAAGTCTGAATTATTGAAAGGTTCAAGTAATTTCAGAGTGAAGTTGAAGATCGTCGTGAGAAGATGATAAAAAGTCTATGGGCAAGATGAATATCTAAGTTACGAGTTTGGCACACAATTAAGACATTGTGGAAATTGTTTCACAACTAATACCGCCTGGAACACCATAGTGTGATGGTGTGTCCGAACATCATAACTTCACCCTATTGGATATGGTGCATACCATGATGTCTCTTATCGAATTACCACTATCATTTATGGGTTAGGCATTAGAGACAACCGCATTCACTTTAAATAGGGCACCACACAATTCCATTGAGATGACACCGTATGAACTATGGTTTAGAGAAACCTGAGCTGTCGTTTCTTAAAAGTTTGGGGCTGCGACGCTTATGTGAAAAAGTTTCAGGCTGATAAGCTTGAACCCAAAGCGGATAAATGCATCTTCATAGAATACCCAAAACAGTTGGGTATACCTCCTATTTCAGATCCGGAAGCAAACGTGATTGTTTCTAGAAACGGGTCCTTTCTCGAGGAAAAGTTTCTCTCAAAAGAACTGAGTGGGAGGATGATGGAGACTTGATGAGGTTATTGAACCGTCACTTCAACTAGTATGTAGCAGGGCACAGGAAGTTGTTCCTGTGGCACCTACACCAATTGAAGTGGAAGCTTATGATAGTGATCATGAAACTTTGGATCAAGTCACTACCAAACCTCATAGGTCGACAAGGATGCATGCTACTTCAGAGTGGTACATAATCCTATCTTGGAAGTCATGTTGCTAGACAACAATGAACCTACGAGCTATGGAGAAGCGATGGTGGGCCCAGATTCCGACAAATGGCTCGAGGCCATAAAATCCGAGAGAGGATCCATGTATAAAAACAAAGTATAGACTTTGGAAGAACTACTTGATGGTCGTAAGGCTGTTGGGTGCAGATGGATTTTAAAAGGAAGACGTACAATGATGGTAAGTGTCACCATTAAGAAAGTTCGACTTGTCGTTAAGATGTTTTCCGACAAGTTCAAAGGAGTTGACTACGATGAGACTTTCTCACACGTAGCGATGCTAAGAGTCTGTTGGAATTATATTAGCAATTACTGCATTATTTATGAAATCTTGCAGATAGGATGTCAAAACATTGTTTCCTCGACGATTTTCTTGAGGAAAGGTTGTATGTGATACAACCGGAAGGTTTTGTCAATCCTGAAATATGCTAATAAGTATGCAAAGCTCCAGCAATCCTTCTAAGGACTGGAGTAGGCATCTCGGAGTTGGAATGTATGCTTTGATAAGATGATCAAAGTTTTGGGTGTATACAAAGTCTATGAGAAACTTGTAATTCCAAAGAAGTGAGTGGGAGCACTATAGAATTTCTGATGAGTATATGGTGTTGACATATTGTTGATCAGAAATGATGTAGAATTTCTAAGAAAGCATATAGGGTTATTTGAAAAGTGTTTTTCAATTGAAAGCCTAGATTAAGCTACTTGAGCATTGAGCATCAAGATCTATATGGATAGATCAAAACGCTTAATGGAACTTTCAAATGAGCACATACCTTGACATGATCTTGAAGGTGTTCAAGATGGATCAGTCAAAGAAGGAGTTCTTAGCTGTGTTACAAGGTGTGAATATTGAGTAAGACTAAGACCTGACCACGGTAGAAGAGAGAGAAAGGACTAAGGTCGTCCCCTATGCTTTAGACGTAGGCTCTACAGTATGCTATGCTGTGTACCGCACCTGAAGTGTGCCTTGCCATGAGTCAGTCAAGGGGTACAAGAGTGTTCCAGGAATGGATCACATGACAGCGGTCGAACTTATCCTTAGTAACTAGTGGACTAGGGAATTTTCTCAATTATGGAGGTGGTAAAAGAGTTCGTCATAAAGGGTTACGTCGATGCAAACTTTGACACTAATCCGGATGACTCTGAGTAGTAAACCAGATTCGTATAGTAGAACAGTTATTTGGAATAGCTCCAAGTAGCACGTGGTAGCTGCATCTACAAGATGACACATGGATCTGAAAGGTTCAGACTCATTGACTAATAAACCTCTCTCACAAGCAAGATATGAACAAACCCCATGGGTGTTGGATTCATTACATAGTGATGTGAACTAGATTATTGACTCTAGTGCAAGTGGGAGACTATTGGAAATATGCCCTAGAGGCAATAATAAAATGGTTATTATTGTATTTCCTTGTTCATGATAATTATCTATTGTTCATGCTATAATTGTATTATCCGGAAACCGTAATACATGTGTGAATACATAGACCACAACATGTCCCTAGTAAGCCTCTAGTTGACTAGCTCGTTGATCAATAGATGGTCATGGTTTCCTGATCATGGACATTGGATGTCATTGATAACAGGATCACATCATTAGGAGAATGATGTGATGGACAAGACCCAATCCTAAGCCTAGCACAAGATCGTGTAGTTCGTATGCTAAAGCTTTTCTAATGTCAAGTATCATTTCCTTAGACCATGAGATTGTGCAGCTCCCGGATACCGTAGGAATGCTTTGGGTGTACCAAACATCACAATGTAACTGGGTGGCTATAAAGGTGCACTGCGGGTATCTCCGAAAGTGTCTGTTGGGTTGGCACGAATCGAGACTGGGATTTGTCACTCCGTGTAAACGGAGAGGTATCTCTAGGCCCACTCGGTAGGACATCATCATAATGTGCACAATGTGACCAAGGAGTTGATCATGGGATGATGTGTTACGGAACGAGTAAAGAGACTTGCCGGTAAGGAGATTGAACAAGGTATTGGGATACCGACGATCGAATCTCGGGCAAGTACTATACCGGTAGACAAAGGGAATTGTATATGTGATTGACTGAATCCTTGACATCGTGGTTCATCCGATGAGATCATCGTGGAACATGTGGGAGCCAATATGGGTATCCAGATCCCGATGTTGGTTATTGACCAGAGAGATGTCTCGGTCATGTCTGCATTATTCCCGAGCCCGTAGGGTCTACACACTTAAGGTTCGATGACGCTAGGGTTATAGGGAAAGTATGTACGCGGTTACCGAATGTTGTTCGGAGTCCCGAATGAGATCCCGGACGTCACGAGGAGTTCAGGAATGGTCTGGAGGTAAAGATTTATATATGGGAAGTCCCGTTTTGGTCACCGGAAAAGTTTCGGGTGCTATCGGTAACGTACCGGGACCATCGGGAGGGTCCCGGGGGTCCACCAGGTGGGGCCACCAGCCCCAGAAGGATGCGTGGGCCAAGTGTGGGAGGGGACCAGCCCCGGGTGGGCTGGTGCACCCCCCACCAAGGCCCAAGGCGCATGGAGAGTGGGAAGGGGCAAACCCTGGGTCCAGATGGGCCTTAAGGCCCACCCTAGGGCGCCCCCCTCTCCTCTCCCCTTTGGCCACCACCCTAGATGGCATCTAGGGCTGCCTCCCCCCTAGGGAGGGAACCCTAGAAGGGGGCGTAGCCCCTCCCCTCCCCCTATATATACTTGAGGTATTGGGAGCTTCCCAACATATGATTTGATCTCTCTCTAGGCGCAGCCCTTCCTCTCTCCCTCCTCGTCTCTCGTAGTGCTTGGCGAAGCCCTGCAGGAGTCCCGCGCTCCTCCACCATCACCACGCCATCGTGCTGCTGCTGTACGGAGTCTTCCCCAACCTCTCCTTCTCCCCTTGCTGGATCAAGGCATAGGAGACGTCACCGGGCTGCACGTGTGTTGAACGCGGAGGCGCCGTTGTTCGGCGCTTAGATCGGAATCGACCGTGATCTGAATCGCTGTGTGTACGAATCCACCAACCGCGTTCTTGCAACACTTCCGCTTAGCGATCTACAAGGGTATGTAGATGCACTCCCCTTCCCCTCGTTGCTAGATTACTCCATAGATTGATCTTGGTGATGCGTAGAAAATTTTAAATTTCTGCTACGATCCTCAACATTGCCATGGCTTGGCGCCGGCATGACTGGCGGTGTTGTCTGTGGGGTGGTGTCCCTCGCCCCCAAACGAATCTGGCTCTTCGGCCAAAGCAGGGTCTAGCTTACGCAGGCGCTGAGGGTCATCACATCATCTTCGTCGGCCCCAGCGGGTCGAATCAGAGGTAACAACTCGTCGCAGCCTGGCAGCACCCGAACCAGTTCAACCCTATACACGGTGGGTGGCATCGGATTACCGTGGAACACGGGGTTGCCCGGTTGAACGATTCTGCCCTTGGCGACATCGATCAACTCGCCACCCACGAAGTGCACGAGAGTGCATGGAACGTCGACGGTGCCCTGCGAAAACATGTAGGGTGTCAGGGATGCCCAGTCAAAGGGAAGGAGAGGAAGTCATCGGTCGAGAGGCTTAATTTGTTACCGTGATGGCATCGAGCTCGGCTAATGTCGAGGCACCGCCAACGGCGGGCGGGCAACTGACGGAGGGGCCGCTTGCTGCCGAGGTGCCGGCCGGCGTACATCCGGGTGCATTAAGCTCCAATGCCCGTGCCGGCGTCGGAGACACCAATACCGCCTCCGCCGGAGACACCAATGGCGCCGCCTGCGTGTTGTGCTAGTTGCTGGCCGTGAAGCTGGGAACCGGGGGCGGCCCCTGTTGGCCGCCCGCAATCCATGTCGTCAGCCCCTGAATCAAGGTAGGCACAATGGCGGTGAGCGTCGATCCCAGTTGTTGTTGCACTTGCTCTTAGACAATCTCCGGAATCCGCGCCACTTGTGCCTTGAGTTCTTGAACCTCGTGCGACTGGCTTTCCGAGCTGGTCTTTCTCTCCTTTCGCCCACCAGCGTTATAGTATGACGACCATTTTGTGGTCAAGCCTTTGCCGGCCACACGACCAGCTGACGATGGCTTACTAAGCTTATCCTTGTTGTTCATTACGTTCAACGCCCTATTTAGAGTGTTGTCCCAAGGGGTGCTCTGAGACGACCCCGCGCTACTGCTTTCAGTCTCCTGCGAAAGGAATGTGAACCATTTAGAAATTTGGCTTCATTAATTAGAATGCAACCATATGGAGCTAATTACGCGGGGGTGTATTCCTTACCAGAACAAGCTCAAGCGCCCTGGTCTTCGGATCCATGGTAAGCTCCTTTGTTACCGGGTCCTGACATAGTTCCTGGTCTGCTTGTCACAGTATTTCTCGAAGCGGGGCGGCAGGCCTTGCTCGGCATGCTTTGCGTCCTCCTTGTTCCATATAGTCCCTGCCACTCTGTAACCACCGGGACCGAGTTTGTGTTCCCCTAAGTTCAACTCCCGCATTTCTTCCCCACTGACTTGGTTCGGAGGTTGCGCTGCTCTCGCACTTGATCTTGAACTCCTTGTAGTCATCTTCAATTATCGAAGGATTTTTCGCCTTGATCTTCTCATAACTATCACCTTTGTCAATCATTCTCTTCACCGCGCTTCTCCAAGTAGACAGGGTCGTGCTCATCATTGTGAGGGTGGCACTGTTCACTTTATTCCCTGAGAGGCCTATGTTTACAAAGTCAGTGGGGAACTTGTATCGTTCGTGTAGCTTTGTGAAGAGGAGGTTGCGCAAATTCCCTCGGTCCTTAGGCCTTAGGTTCTCGGTGTTGATCGAGATGGTGCTCCGGAGAATGCACCCGAGCTGAAGCGAGTACCCCTTGACTAATTCTTTGGGCGCCGTTGGATGCCCGTCGGAGTTCACTTGAGTAAATTCCTCCTTGACAGTGCGGAGCACGTTCGGGCGCCAGTCCTTGTGTTACCTCTTCGGTTGGCTGCCATCTGTGCATGCGCTGCCATCATCAGTGGTGGCATCCTCGGCGGCACCATCAGTGGTGTCATCCCCGACGCCACTAGGGGTTGTGTAGTCAGGATCGGTGTCTTCCACGGCATCCTCATAGTGGTGAGGTTCTTCCTCCATCTCCTGGGACATCTCCCAGAATTGCTTGCCCGAACCACCGGCCTCATCGTTGTGGGCCATGTTTCGCTCTAAATAGGAAAAAAGTTTGGTCAAAAAGTTGGTTATTGTCAAGGAACAAGATCATGGTCTCATCATTTAGGGTTTGTCGACACCGAGGCATCCTAAAAGCTAAGCTTTTTATCATTTAGGGTTTGTCGACGCCGAGGCACCCTAAAAGCCTAAGCTTTCATCATTTAGGTTTTTATCGACACCGAGGCACCCTAAAAGCAAAGGTTTTATAATTTAGGGTTTGTCGACGCTGAGGCACCCTAAATGCTAAGTTAAGTTTTCATCATTTAGGGTTTATCGATGCCGAGGCACCCTAGCTAGGTTGACGCTGAGGCAGTTGATCCTACTTAATTAAGTACTAAGATACCCCGGCCCATGCATTAGTCGCAAGTACCCCATATGTCCTATTTTTAGCAAAGTCATGCTAAAATTCATGGAAAATTTCAGCATGACCTTTGCTGAAAATAGGACATATGGAGTACCCGAATTTGCCGGAACAGAAGTTAATCGACATTCCGGCAAACTCAAGGGCCTCTCGGGGGACCTGCAAAATCATCACGACACGATGGTCGGAGACATGACCTTTGCCTAACTGTTCTGAACTCCTGCCAAAACTGAACACAACATATACCAAGGAAAATCAACACTTCTAGATTCATATCAGACTAACAACCAACACTGCATAACAGTTCCATGTAGAATACAACCAACACTTCTTTGTGTCCATATCAACTACCTCAATAACCTGTCAATACTGAATATTAGAATTTTATAATTTAAAGCATGCTAAAGATATATAAAACTCCATTGCAAATGTGCCATGTCAATCAAAACCCCAATGGATGAGAACTACCATTCACTACAACAACTCTTAGAAGTGAAGAACAGGTTCTCCAAAATGAGTAGAAAGGGAGCATGTTGGCATCTATACAAGCTAATAATGATTTACTACTCAATGGAATGGGGAAAGATAAACACCAGTCAATAAATTTACTACATCAAAAGGAGTAAAACTCAACAATGCAGCACTATCTCTGAACCTAACCTTTGTTTAGCACACAAATTGTTTTCTGTAAAATATGATCATCATCTTTACAGAATAAAGCGACACCCTGCACTAGCCTAAAAACAAGTGAAATTTCACCCATATAAGAACAGGTGCAAACAAAATAATGACACTC
Source organism: Triticum monococcum (assembly GCA_034509565.1). NCBI lineage: Eukaryota > Viridiplantae > Streptophyta > Magnoliopsida > Poales > Poaceae > Triticum > Triticum monococcum. Next base: position 112,125,205 of record CM067847.1, on the reverse strand, counting down.
AATTTAGATAGCAAAAAAGTGAACATCAAGTACTAGGGCACATTGACACTCCTAGTTTTCTACAAACACCAGGTACTAGGGCACACCAAAGTTCTGAAATTTGTGTGCCTAACTGAATTAACTGAATTTTCAGTAACCGAATAAACTGAATTTTCAAAACTAACAAATATTAATAGGTTGACTATTAAGTTCAACTATTAATAGATAGCATCAACAATTCAACATTCAACTATTAAGTTCCTAATCCCTGAGGGGAGCACGGCCACGGCGGGCGGCAACCAGGAGCTCGGGTGCGGTGGTGCAACAGTCTACGGAGACGCAATCGAAGGGGGGATGGGAACCGGTGCAGCTCACCGAGAGGAAGACGATGGCGAGCTCGTGCGGGGCCGGGGTTGATGAGGTGACGCGGATCGACGGTGAGGCCGCGGTGGCCGGAGGTGGAAGAAGACCACGATCCGCACGATGCAGAGTCGTCGAGCTCGAATGGTTGGTCGTAGATGACGTAGAAGACCACTGCAAAGCTCCTGGACTCCTTGGTGGGGTGCGGGGATGACGGTGGTCGCGGGGACGATGCGGTGACGGCAACGACCTAGTCGAGTGAAGCAACACGAGGGGAGGGGAAGTGGGGAGGTGCTAGGGTTTGCACAGGGGTCTGGCTGGCCTTATCCAATAGGGGAGCCGGAGCGGGTGTGGAGCGGGCGTGGGGGTCGTCGGAGCGGGCGCGGGGGTCATCGGAGCGGGCGCGGGGGTTGTCGGAGCGGGCGCGGGGGTCATCGGAGCGGACGCGGGGGTTGTCGAAGCGGGTGTGGTGAGGGAGGGAAGGGGATCTGGTGAGGGAGAGTGAAGGGGGATCGGGCGAAGGGGTATCCAGCTAGAGGGGGGAATGTTAGTAATGAAGCACCATCTAGGGGTGCGTCATAAAAACACTAATAGCAATGGCGCACCATCCTCTGGTGCGCCATTAGTAACTTTTTTTTTCTGATAGCAATGGCGCACCCTCCTCTGGTGCGCCATTAGTCACTTTTTTTCATTATTTTTTGTTGCATCTAATAATTTTTTTTATCAAATTTGTTATTTTCATGAGGACTAGAACAGAAGATATCATCAAAATTGTTTTTTTGAAAATATCATCAATTTTTTTTAATTGAAAATATCATCAAATTTGTTATTTAAAAATATCATCATTTTTTTTGGTTTTTTAGTTGCATTAATTTGTGAATTGGTAAAACATTTATGAATATGAAAAAATATCATCAAATTGGAGGAATATTCATGAATTCAAAAAGTGCCCATGAAATTTAAAAATATTCATGAGTTCAAAAAATATTAACAAATTCAATATTCATGAGGACTAGAACAGAAGAAATATCATTTCAAAATGTCGAAATACAATCGAGAAATGAAGACTACGATTTAAATACAATCGATCTTAGATAGCTATCTTTTCACAATCTTCTTGCCCTTCTTTTTCTCAAATGGAGTTCTTCTGTTGAACGGACATCCTTTAGGTAGGGTGGTCCTGCTTCTTCTTGTGGTGTATGGCACTTAATCATCGTCGTCATGTTCCATCTTCGGGTCGCCGTACTTGTCGAAGTCTTGCTCATTGGCGACTCCATCCAGTCCGATGATCTTCCTTTTGCCTCTCCTCACGACAACACGACTGGGCTTTGACGGGTCGGTAATGAAGAAGCATTGGTCCACTTGGGAAGCCAGTACCGATGGCTCATTTTCGTGGTGACGTTTGCGCCCACGGTCTTGGATTTGCCTTCGGGTATAACCACGATGGTGAAATACCGGTCTTCTTTTATGATGCTCTTGGCCCATCTGACACGGAACATCGGGACCTTCTCTCCAGCGTAGCTCAGCTCCCAGATCTCCTCGATCCTTCCGTAGTATCTGTCCTTGTCGTTACCGGTGTAGGATTCCATCGTTACACCAGAGTTCTGATAACCATCGCTCTTCATGTCCTTGTCCTCGGTGTAGAATGTGTAGCCATTGATATCGTATGCCTCATAAGTCATCAGGTTGTGCTCGGCGCCCTGTGACAAGGCGGATATGAGTTTTTCTTCCGCGGAAGAATCCTCATGTAAAGGGTACGACAAAAGCTTCTTCTTGAACCAACGCGTGAAACATGAGTTGTTCTCTTTGATTATATCTCCGTCCGTCCTCTGGTGGCCTCGGTCATTGTACGTCTTCTCAATAAAGGTTTTGTGCTCTACCACCAAAGGATCGACCACGTCTATGTGTTGTAGCGCGACTAGGTTTGCTCTTTCAAAGTCAGTGAGTCGACCCTCCAAGTCGACATGCATTTCGCGGAGACCCTCGCGGTGACCCCATCCAGCGAGCCTGCCGAGGTGCCTGTTGATGGGCAGACCAACAGGGTTCTCGATGCCTAGATAATTCGTGCAGTAGGAGATGCACTCTTCGGTCAGAAAGCCCCTGGCTATGCTTCCCTCTAGACGTGACATGTTGCGAACGTATCCTTTGATGACACCATTCATCCTTTCGAACGGCATCATGCTGTGCAGGAACGTCGGCCCGAGTTGGATGATATCCTCCATGATATGGACTAGCAGATGCACCATAATGTCGAAGAATGCGGGCGGGAAGTACATCTCAAGCTCGCATAGTATCACCACGATCTCTTCCTGTAGCCTTCTGAGTTGCCTCACACCAACCGAACTTCCGAGAGATGACGTCGAAAAAGTTGCATATGCCAAATAGCGTTTCACGGACGTGCGCATCCATGATCCCACGGATTGGAACTGGAAGTATCTGCGTCATCAGCACGTGACAGTCATGAGACTTCATCCCGCTGAACTTCTGCTTCGCTGGGTCTAGGTATCTGCTTATCTTCCCCGCGTAACCGTAAGGAAGTTTTACTCCTACGAGGCAGGTGAGAAACTGCTCGATCTCCTCCTGACTAAGAGTGAAGCACGCGGAAGGGTAGTCATTTCCGGTCTTCTTGGCCTTTTTGCCTTTGCGATGACTTTCCGTGTCCTGCTTCGCCTCATCATCATCATCATCATCATCATCATCATCATCATCATCATCATCATTAGCGTGAAGCTCCTCCCTAATGCCCATTGATTTTAAGTCTGCCCTTGCTTTCGGCCCATCTTTGGTCCTCTCTGGCATGTTGAGCAGGGTACCAAGCAGACTCTCGCACACGTTCTTCGTGATATGCATGACATCAAGGCTGTGAGGCACACGGTGGATCTTCCAGTACGGCAAGTCCCACAAAACAGACCTCGTTTTCCATACCTTCAGCAGTGGCTCTGGCGCCTTTTGCATCTTTCCCGGCTCTGGCGCCTTTTGCCTCTTTCCCGGCAGTGGGCAATCTTTCCAATTTTTCAATAGCTCGTCTATTTCCCTGCCGCTCCTCGTACGCGGGCGTCTTGGGGGTTTGGTTTCACCATCGAACAGATCCCTGCGTTTTCTCCATGGGTCATCGTCGTGAAGCCACCTTCGATGTCCCATGAACACGGTTTTCGAAGACCCGAGATCTCTATCTAGCTGGCGATACGTTTTGTCATCCATGCACCTGAGGCATCCAGAAAATCCGTCGACCACCTGCCCCGCGAGATATCCGTAACCGAGATAGTCGTGCACCGTCGTGAGCAGTGCGGCTCTCATAGGGAAATATTCTTTCTCTACAGCGTCCCACGTATTGGTTGGCGTTTTCCACAGTGTGTCTAGCTCCTCTTTCAGCAGCCCTAGATACATATTGATGTCGTTCCCTGGTTGTTTCGGCCCTTCAATTAGCATACTCATGTGAATGTACTTCCTCTTCATGCACAACCAGGGGGAAGGTTGTACATCCACACAAACACAGGCCAGGTGCTATGTGTGCTTCTCTGGCTGCCAAACGGATTGACTCCATTGGTGCTCGCACCCAGCACGATGTTCCTTGGATCGTCCCCAAATTCTGGGTGTTCGAAGTTCAACGCTTGCCACTGGCTCGCATCCTTAGGGTGACTCATCATCTTGTCTTTTTTATGTATCGCTGGATCATTTCCGTCATCTTCTCGCTTCTTCTCCTCCCTATCCGCGTGCCAACGCAGGAGCTTTGCTAGCTTAGGGTCCGCGAAATACCGCTGCAGATGAGGAGTGATCGGAAAGTACCACACCATTTTTCAAGGAGATTTCTTCCTCTTCTTGTATCGAGTGATGCCGCACACCGGACATATGGTAGACTCCGCGTGCTCGTCCCGATAAATGATGCAATTGTTCATGCACACATGGTATTTCACGTGCGGTAAATCCAGAGGACACATGATTTTCTTCGCCTCCTCAAAACTGGTCGGGCACTTGTTCCCCTTGGGAAGACGTTCGTGCCAGAATGACATGTTCTCGTCGAAGCATGCATCGGTCATTTTGTGTTTTACCTTCATCTCCAGAGCCATGAGCATCACTTTCAGGCGGGTATCCTCGGGACTGCATCCTTCATACAATGGAGTAACCGCGCCTATCTCCAGTTGATCCATCTTGGCTTTCTCTCGGGCGGCATCTCTTGCGTTATATGAGGGTCCTGCACCCAGCCTCCATCGTCTTCTGCTCCGGCATATTCATCTTCATGATCATGCCCTTCGTCTTGATCTTCCTCATCATCATGTCCGGCATCTTCTACATGATGACTGTGTACAGCATCACCGTCGTGATCATGTCCTGGAGATTCTTCGTCTTCTCGCCTGCCCTCGCCGCGGTGGTTGTCTTGCTGCCCTTCCTCATTTCTTGCCCGGACCCCATGGACGACTTCATAGTCATCTTCATCACCTTGACACCGATAGCCATCCATGAAACCACGCAAGAGCAGGTGGTCCCGCACCTGCCCAGAATCCGGGTCCGCAATAAGGCTCTTCAGCTTGCATCTTTGACACGGACATCTTATCTCCGTCTCGTTCTTTTGAAGCATCTCAGCCTTCACGGAACTCAAAAACCTATTCACGATGCCTTCGGTCATCGTGCGGACCATGGTCACCTGCGGGGTAGAGCAAAACGATATTTTAGAACCAAGAACAAATTTGGCATGACTTTCCCTAAAAATAGGACCAAAAAGAATGCGTAGTGCCAAAATTCTCACCGAAACGGAAATGAATCAACATTCCGGCAAAATATTGGCAACTATCGCATTTCAAATACTGGTACCTGCAAACACAAACATATATGTAACACCACAAACATATGTGCAACACCACAAACATATGCAACACCACAAACATACATAGATCTAGTTAGGCCATAAAAAGTGCATGTGCACGTTGTTGGAGGGAGAAAAAAAGTAGATCTACAACATAAAGATAGCTTTCCCCTTACTTACCTATCAAAAAAAGGTAATTTGACCACTTAATTTGGATGAATCTATGGTGGAAATGAGGTGAGGAGGAGGAGGCAGCCGAGACAAGCTTGAAGGAGGAGGTGGAGAGAATGAAGTGGAGAAAGTGAGTGTGTAGGTGTGGCTGTCCAAAATATCTAGCTGGTCCCAGGTTACTAATGGCGCACCACCCACAAATGCACCATTAGTAACCCTGGTTACTAATGGCGCACCAGCTTGTGGTGCGCCATTAGTAGTTTTGCAAAAAAAATGATAGTAGTGGCGCACGTGGTGAGTGGTGCGCCATTAATTACTAGTTAAACTAGTAATGGCACACTGTTCCCTGGTGCGCCATTAGTATTTTTGGAAAAAAGTATGTTAGTAGTGGCGCACCATTGGTGTGGTGCGCCATTAGTGTGATAGACACTAATGGCACACCAGCACATGGTGCGCCACTGCTATATAGTAGTGGCGCACCACAGGTCTGGTGCGCCATTAGTGTCCATATTATCTATAGCCCTTTATCTAGTAGTGTATCTATAAATTTTGATTGTTCCATGCCAATATTCTACAACCTTTACATACTTTTGGCAACTTTTTATGCTATTTTTGGGACTAACATATTGATCGAGTGCCCAGTGTCAGTTTCTGTTTGTTGCATGTTTTTTGTTTCGCAAAAAATCAATATCAAACGGACTCCAAACAGGATAAAAACTTACGGAGATTTTTTTTGGAATATATGTGAATTTTGGAAAGTAGAATCAACACAAGACGATGCCCGAGGGGCCCACGAGGGTGAGGCATGCGCCACAGGGGGTAGGGGGTGCCTTGGGCCCTCGTGGGCACTCCGTGAGGCAGTTGGTGCCCTTCTTTCGCCGCAAGAAAGCCAATATCTGGATAAAAATCATGTCAAAGTTTTAGCCCAATCGGAGTTACGGATCTTCGGGAATTTAAGAAACGGTGAAGGGGAATAATCAGGGAGCACAGAAACAGAAGGAAACTAAGAGAGAGATCCAATCTCGGAGGGGCTCTCGCCCCTCTACCGCCATGGAGGCCATGGACCAGAGGAGAAACCCTTCTCCCATCTAGGGTAAGGTCAAGGAATAAGAAGAAGAATAAGGGAGACTCTTCCCCCTCTCTCCCGGTGGCGCCGGAACACCGCCGGGGCCATCATCGCAACAACGATCTACACCAACAACTTCACCGACGTCATCACCAACTCTTTCCCCCTCTATGCAGTGGTGTAACCCCTCTTTTACCCGCTATAATCTCTAATTAAACATGGTGCTCAATACTATATATTATTTCCGAATGATGTATGACTATCCTATGATGTTTGAGTAGATCTGTTTTGTCCTATGGGTTAATTGATAATCTTGATTGGTTTGAGTTGCATGTTTTATTATTGGTGCTGTCCTATGGTGCTCTCCGTGTCGCGCAAGCGTGAGGGATCCCCGCTGTAGGGATTGCAATATGTTCATTATTTGCTTATGGTGGGTGGCGTGAGTGACAGAAGCACATACCCGAGTAAGTAGGTTGTTTGCGTATGGGTGTAGAGAGGACTTGATGCCTTATAATGCTATGGTTGGGTTTTACCTTAATGATCTTTAGTAGTTGCAGATGCTTGCTAGAGTTCCAATCATAAGTGCATATGATCCAAGAAGAGAAAGTATGTTAGCTTATGCCTCTCCCTCAAATAAAATTGCAATAATGATTACCGCTCTAGTTATCGATTGTCTAGGGACAAATAACTTTCTCGTGACAAAAAGCTTTCTACTGAAATTAATTTAGTTATATATTTATCTAAACAGCCCCTAGCTTTTATTTACATGCTCTTTATTATCTTGCAAACCTAGCCTACAACACCTACAAAGTACTTCTAGTTTCATACTTGTTCTAGGTAAGGTGAACGTTAAGCGTGCGTAGAGTTGTATTGGTGGCCGATAGAATTTGAGGGAATATTTGTTCTACCTTTAGCTCCTAGTTGGGTTAGACACTCTTACTTATCGAAAGAGGCTACAATTGATCCCCTATACTTGTGGGTTATCAAGACCTTTTTCTGGCGCCGTTGCCGGAGAGCAATAGTGTGGGGTGAATATTCTCGTGTGTGCTTGTTTTCTTTATCACTAAGTGGATTTTTATTTGCTGTTCTAAGTTGTTCTCTATGTTTAGTTATGGATATGCACTCTTGCAGGATGGTCCAAATGCGACAGTCGAATCAGAGGCCCTTCTACGAAACTGTGTGTGATGCCATAATCGCAAACGGTGGTGTAAAAAAATTCAAAAAAGGTGCAAAACGTTTGCGATGACAGATGCATCAAACACGGTTCAGAATTTAGTTGCGTGTGCGATCCAGGGCATATGGTTCAGCTCAATAAACTGTTTGTGATGAGGAGGCACAAAAGAAACGGGCAGCCAAATGAAGGCGTGTGCGATATACAACATACGATTCACTGGGATGAACTATGTGTGATTAGGTAACACAATGGAAACGGTTCAACTGAACAAGATGTGTGTGATACGCGGCAAACAAATCCGTAATCTGAAATGTGTGTGAAGACCAATAATAACATAGACGATTGCTGCTAATAAGCCGTGTGAATTGCTCTGTCTACAGTAGAATAACATATATATATAACTGAAATAAACAATTACATAAGTGACTATACAGATCATTCGCACACACCTCAATAAACAATTGCATGCATTCTAAAGTAGGAGTTTCGGTGTCAAAACCGGCGGATCTCGGGTAGGGGGTCCCGAACTATGCGTCTAAGGCGGATGGTAACAGGAGGCAGGGGACACGGTGTTTTACCCAAGTTCGGGCCCTCTTGATGGAGGTAAAACCCTACATCCTGCTTGATTTATTCTTGATGATATGAGTATTACAAGAGTTGATCTACCACGAGATCGGAGAGGCTAAACCCTAGAAGCTAGCCTATGGTATGATTGTATGTTGTCTTTATGGACTAAACCCTCCGGTTTATATAGACACCGGAAAGGGCTAGGGTTACACAAGGTCGGTTACAAAGGAGGAGGTATACATATCCGTATTGCCTAGCTTGCCTTCCATGCCAAGTAGAGTCCCATCCGGACACGAGACGAAGTCTTCAATCTTGTATCTTCATAGTCTAATAGTCTGGCCAAAGGATATGGTCCGGTTGTCCGAAGACCCCCCTAATCCAGGACTCCCTCAGTAGCCCCTGAACCTGGCTTCAATGACGATGAGTCCGGCGCGCAGTATTGTCTTCGGCATTGCAAGGCGGGTTCCTCCTCTGAATACACCATGGAAAAATTTGAATACAACGATAGTGTCCGACCCTGCAAAATAAGTTCCACATTCCACCGTAGAGAGAATAATATTTCCACAAATCTAATTTGCTGACATGCTTTGGCACCATGACATTATGCCATGGCTCGGTAATTATTCGAACCGTTTCCTTTAACTAGCCCTGCACATAACGCGAGGCAGTTTTTTGACACGTCTTGTCAAAGTGGAGATCGTGTCCCCCTTATTACGGGATTCTCATCAATACGGGCATGGGTAACCCAACCGTGCCATCGATTACGGCGCTTGGGGGATAAGCGAGTTTTACCAGGCTAGTGGGGACGCATAGTTTCATCCGCCCATATAAAGGGACAAGGATTCACCTTTTCATCCACGCCTTCTTCCTCCTTTGCTCATCCATTTTCGCACACTCGAGCGCCAGCGCCCAAGTCCGCATTTCCCACCTCAACCTTCTCCAACCATGTCTGGAGCGGGAGGCAAGTGGATGGCTTCCTCCGTTACGGAGGGACACATCAAAAAACTGCGCGGAGCCAGATACCTAGCCGCGAATATCGCGCATCGGCTGCCTGCTACGGGACAGATCGTCCCTACCCCGGAACCTCATGAGAGGGTAGTTTTCCTCCACCACTTCCTCCGCGGACTGGGGTTTCCCCTCCATCCATTCGTCCATGGTCTCATGTTCTACTACGGGCTGGACTTCCATGATCTGGCCCCGAACTTTGTCCTCAACATTTCGGTGTTCATCATTGTGTGTGAGGCTTTCCTCCGCATCCGGCCCCACTTCGGCCTGTGGTTAAAGACCTTCAATATCAAGCCAAAGGTGGTGGGCGGCCAACAAGCAGAATGCGGTGGAGCCATGGTGGGCAAGATGCCCAACGTTATATGGCTTGAAGGCTCCTTCGTGGAGACCATAAAGGGGTGGCAGTCGGTGTGGTTCTACATCACCAAGCCGCGCGTCACCAAATGGGTGGCCGCCTCCAAGTTTCGATCCAGATTCCCCACATGGCTCACTTCCTGGAAAGAGAAGGGCTTGTCGTGGGGTTCATCGGTGGAGCTGGATGGACTCCAGAAATGTATCATGAACATGGCAAGCAAGAAGCTCAAGCTTGTCAACATAGTCCAGGTCATGCTCGTCCGCCGGATCCTCCCGTGCCAACAACGGGACTGCAACTTGTGGGAGTTCGACCCGGCCCAGCACCAGACTCTGAGCGAGCTCTTCGACACGACGCACAAGGACGTCTGGAAGGTGCTGTTCAAGGGCGCAGAGGTCCCTCCCTCTCCCACCGAGGACCGCGGGCTAAGCGCGAAGCACCGAGTTCATTCGGTGAGTTCTATACATCCGGTAGGATATTTTATTTCCCCTAGCTTAATTATGCGTGGGGTTTGATCTTCATGCCTTTGACAGGACTGGGTGGAGACGTCGGGCAAATTAACTGTCCGGCCCCTCTGCCTAAAGACACTGCGGACGCTCTCCTTACGGAGATGATGACTGCGGCCCCTTATAAGGTGCCGGAGAAGACCAAGAAGGCCAAGGTAACCCGAAAGAGTTCCCGGAGCCAGGCGTCATCGGACTTATCGTCCGATAACTCCACGACGCACTCCTCCCCTGAAGACGAGGAGGAAGATGAAGATGCTCCCCCTCCAGTCGGGGGAGACAAGAAAAGGAAGGCCGCCCCTACTGGGGGGGGGGCGAAGGGTGCAAGAAAGGAAGGACTCTCCTTCAGGATTACTCCACCACCGCCGCCGAAGGCGAAGACGAGTGGCGGCTCAGGGCCAAGCCCCTGGCAAAGTCGTAAGTATTCGGATGCCAGAGTACCTCATAGCATTCATTTGTCACATTGTTTCCTCTAACGCCGAATTATGATTATGCAGACCGCCACGAGCTCGTATCGATGTATCGTCGGACGGCTCCCTGGGCTCGTCGGATATGGATAGCGATCCACTTCCGACCGCCACCTCCCCTGCCCTATGGACAACGCCGAGGTATTGTCTCAAGAGGCACCTGGTCGAGGGGAGACAATCCCGGAGGCGCCTCAAGGTGACCTTCCGGACTCCGGGAGCAGAGGGAGCAAGGCTCCCGAGGGCTCCGAGTTCGGCCCTCAGCCGGACACCGCGCCGGAACCCCCAGTGGTTCCGGACTCGGGCAGGCGGCCTCCTTCTAAAAGGGGAAAAACGCCTGTGCCGGTTACCTCTGTCCATCCAGAGGCACCGAACAATCTGCTGGGTGCGCTTCACAGCGCTTCCATCGACGAGGAGCACCGCACTATTATGAGTGCGGTGGTCCAGAAGGTTCAGTCTGCCAAGAGCGGATTGACTGAAGCCTGTGCCAGCCTTCTAATAGGATTTGAGGTAAGTGTTTGAAATATAGGAAAAATATTACCGCATAGACAGTAGCCCCTGATGCTCTGTTCGGTGTTCAAAAAGAAAAGCCGAATAGAGGATCAAATAATACCGCAGGAGTCTAACATAAGTATGTCAATATGCGTATGCAGGCTTCGCTGCTGGCCTCAGTCGCACTGACTGCGGAGGTCGCCACGCTGCAGCAGGACCTCGAGGGGTCCAAGAAAGATCCCGGCCTTGCCAAGAGGCAGCTCGAGGAGAACAAGGGTAAGTAATACCCTGTCTATAGATATGTATATATATAAAAGAAGACGTGATTGCAAAATGACAGGATCATCTTATATTTGCCAGGGGCCACGACCAAGGTGGCGACCCTGAAGCAAGCACTATCCGAGGCCGAAGGCAAAGCGGCCAAGGAGCGCACCGAGCGAGAAAGGCAAGAGGCACGTGTGGGCGAGGTGCAGCAAGAGCTCCAAGCTCTCGTGTCGAAGCATGAGGCGTTGGAGCGTGACTCGAAGACGCGAGAGTCCGAGCTTGCCACGGCCCTCGGAAGCGCGAAAAATGCCAAGGCTGAAGCCCAGAAGGCCCTCCAGCAGATTGATGCGATGAGTAAGATAGCGGCGGGTAAGGCATTCTATATGCAAAGCAAGCATGTGAAAGTAAATTACCTGTTACTTACCCGAATCTAGAGCTCTCCAGGAGCATTCGCAGATTTGCCCCGCAGCGTGTCAGATGCCGCAACTTTTTACCAGGCCTAGGAGGGAAGCTCAACGGAGAAGTTGTTCTGGGCCCAATATACTGGGACTGAACACCCGGTGCCTATGAGCGACCAGCTAAAGTAGCTGGTCGAGCTACACAAGGCGGCCGAACAGGCCATGAAGGGCTTTATAGTCCCGCTGTGCCCTGGCGACGCCCTTCCGAACAGCTACTTCGGCCTAGTGAGGCGGCATGTGGATGCCTGCCCACGGCTGGAAGTCGTCAAGCGGTCCATCTACATTGAAGGTGCATGCCGGGATTTCGCCCGTGTGAAGGTGCAATGGGCCAAGCTAGACGCCGTGAAGCTGATCAAGGAAGGGCCGCCGGCGGGCAAGGAGCATCGCCACCCCGAGATGTACTGTGAGGGTGTCCTGAAGGGTGCCCGTCTCGTAGTGGACGAGTGTACGAAAGATGTAATATTTGAATGAATTTGCTCATGTGATCCTGTATGAAGAAAACTTGTTTCATATGCGCTATGCAACGCTTGTTTGAATTTAAAATATTACCTTCTGTTTAGCTGTTTATCCAATCTGAGAGATGGCTAGTCCTCGGCTTCTGCCCCCATGCCGCGAGTGCTGGGGTGTTCGGGATAAACCTGAGCACTCTTGTTCCCATTTTTGGGTCCTTCGAGGGAGCTGCTCAGCACAGCGAACCAGGCAACCGGACTAATAATGCTTTATCACTCTCACTTAGCTATAGAATTCTATAATTTTAAATTTCGGCGAAGCCCCTGGTATTCAGAAGGCCGAACTCGGGGCACGATACACGCCTTTAAGCCAGACAGGACTGGCTCCTCTCTCTAAGCGGCATAAGTCTTTAGGGACTCGAAACCTCGCCGAACAGCAACCAGTTTCTCGCCTTATCATGACAGTCAGTTTTAGCTTTCTCTACTGAGGTGCTTAGCCCAGCAGAACCGGGGCACAATCGCAATAGTTCTCCTAGTGCTACCTTAGCCGATAGAGCGGAACGTAAGGTACCAAAACATAGGAGCCGGGCAAATCCAACATTTGACCAAAGACATGATTCGGAGCTGATGCATATAATGCTATAAGTTTGGGGTGCCGCACTTGTGAAAGTGTTCGGACTTCTTACACCATATTGTGGGGTACTTAAACCCTGGTGTATTGGCCATACCAAAGTGTACGGTTGCAAGGCGTCATTAGTGAACACACACACACACACACACACACACACACACACACAGATATATATATATAAGAATGCAATAATAGTCTTAATGTTATGCATTTTTTATTCAAAAACGTGCGTTAAAGCAGAATGATACAGGCAGTGCGATAAGCAAAAAGTAGGACTATGTCCCCTCCAAGGGCAAGCTGAGGAATAGTATTAAAGTAAGTATTGCACTCATTATCGTAATCCACCTGGGAGTTCCGTGGTGTGACGTAGCTTTCTTCCTCCTTGGTTGCTACATCATGTGTTCGACAATCATGCTGCCGGTCAGGGTTTCCAAAGATTAAAGTCCTGAAAAGAGAAAGATAACAAAGCGGGAAGCCCCTAGTGCGGTTTAAGCCGCGTCTTGGGGCGTGCCGTAGTTGTGCCCCCCTCCCCACCTGTGCACATGGTATTTTAAATGCGTAATTGTGTACGTGTGGCACGGATTTTGCTATTTGGCTGGGACTGGGGTGGGGGCCGCATTGCTACGCGAGCTCAGATCGTGCCAGGCGGTCTAGTTGCCGATTACTCCGAGCACGCTTGAAGGTGTCCGGGACTTGAAACGCCGAACTAGTGGATTGCCTTGAGAGGCCGCTTTGCGCTTCCGCTGCGAGGGCCGCAGTGTGCTCCTCCGTTCGGAGAGAGCGCTCTGTGTTTTCATTAACTATAATAACCCCCCGAGGTCCTGACATCTTGAGCTTGAGGTATGCATAATGCGGTACCACATTGAATTTTGCAAATGCGGTTCGCCCGAGCAGTGCATGATAGCCACCACGGAACGGGACTATATCGAAGATTGATTCTTCGCTTCGGAAGTTATCCGGGGATCCGAAGACCACTTCCAGTGTAATTGAGCCTGTGCAATGGGCCTCTACATCTGGTATGACGCCTTTAAAGGTCGTTTTCGTGGGTTTGATCCTTGAGGGGTCTATACCCATTTTGCGCACTGTGTCCTAATAAAGCAGGTTCAGGCTGCTGCCGCCATCCATAAGGACTCGAGTGAGGTGAAATCTGTCAATGATTGGGTCTAGGACCAGTGCGGTGAATCCGCCATGACGGATACTAGTGGGGTGGTCCCTGCGATCGAAGGTGATCGGACAGGAGGACCATGGGTTGAAATTTGGGGCGACTGGCTCCAATGCATATACGTCCCTGAGCGCACGCTTCCACTCCCTCTTGGGGATGTGGGTTGCGTATATCATGTTCACCGTCCGCACTTGTGGAGGGAACCTCTTCTGTCCTCCGGTGTTCAGCTACCGGGGATCCTCTTCGTCATCGCTGTGTGACCCCTTATCTTTGTCTCCGGCAATTAACTTGCCGGCCTGCTTGAACACCCAACTATCCCTGTTGGTGTGGTTGGCTGGCTTGTTGGGGGTACCATGTATTTGACACGAGCGGTCGAGTATACGGTCCAAACTGGACGGGCCCGGAGTGCTTCTTTTGAATGCCTTTTTCCGTTGACCGGGTTTAGAGCCTTTGAATCCGGCATTGACTATCGTATCCTCGGTATTGTCGCTGTTAATGCGGTGCTTATGTTTGTTGTGACGTGACTTGCTATTGCGTCCTTGGTATCCGAAGTACCATGGTTCTTTGATATGTTATTACTACGAGCCAGCCAGCTGTCTTCTCCCGCACAAAAGTGGGTCATGAGTGTCGTGATGGCTGCCATAGATTTTGGCTTTTCCTGACCAAGGTGCCGGGCTAGCCACTCGTTGCGGATGTTGTGTTTGAAAGCTGCTAGGGCCTCTGCATCCGGACAGTCGACGATTTGATTTTTCTTTGTTAGGAACCGAGTCCAGAATTGCCTGGCCGATTCTTTTGGCTTCTGAATTATGTGGCTCAAGTCATCGGCATCTGATGGTCGCACGTAAGTGCCCTGAAAGTTGTCGAGGAATGCGGCCTCCAGATCTTCCCAACAGCTAATTGCTACCTCTTGAGCTTGCGTTGGTTTTCCCCGAAGAGGAAGGGATGATGCAACAAAGTAGCGTAAGTATTTCCCTCAGTTTTTGAGAACCAAGGTATCAATCCAGTAGGAGGCCATGCTCAAGTCCCTTGTACCTGCACAAAACGATAGCTACTCGCAACCAGCGCAATTAGGGGTTGTCAATCCCTTCACGGTCACTTACGAGAGTGAGATCTGATAGATATAATATTTTTGGTATTTTTGGTATAAAGATGCAAAGTAAAAAGTAAAGGCAAAGTAAAACGCAAAGCAAGATTAAAGTGATGGAGATTGATATGATGAGAATAGACCCGGGGGCCATAGGTTTCACTATTTGCTTCTCTCAAGAGCATAAGTATTCTACGGTGGGTGAACAAATTACTGTTGAGCAACTGACAGAATTGAGCATAGTTATGAGTATATCTAGGCATGATCATGTATATAGGCATCACGTCCGTGAAAAGTAGACCGAAACGATTCTGCATCTACTACTATTACTCCACTCATCGACCGCTATCCAACATGCATCTAGAGTATTAAGTGAAAAACAGAGTAACGCCTTAAGCAAGATGACATGATGTAGAGAGATAAATTCATGCAATATGAAATAAACCCCATCTTGTTATCCTCGATGGCAACGATGCAATACGTGCCTTGCTGCCTCTTCTGTCATTGGGAAAGGACACCGCAAGATCGAACCCAAAGCTAAGAACTTCTCCCATGGCAAGAACTACCAATCTAGTTAGCCAAACCAAACGGATAATTCGAAGAGACCTGCAAAGATAACCAATCATACATAAAAAATTCAGAGAAGATTCAAATATTATTCATAGATAGACTTGATCATAAACCCACAATTCATCGGTCTCAACAAACACACCGCAAAAAGAAGATTACATCGAATAGATCTCCACAAGAGAGGGGGAGAACTTTGTATTGAGATCCAAAAAGAGAGAGGAAGCCATTTAGCTACTAACTATGGACCCGAAGGTCTGAGGTAAACTACTCACACTTCATCGGAGAGGCTATGATGATGTAGAAGCCCTCCGTGATGACGGCCCTCTCCGACAGAGCTCCGGAACAAGCCCCAAGATGGGATCTCGTGGATACAGAAAGTTGCGGCGGTGGAATTAGGTTTTTGGCTCCTATTCTGTTCGTTTGGGGGTACGTATGTATATATCACTACTAGGAAAAGGCCTACTAATGGCGCACCTAATTTGGCCATTAATGGCGCATTAGTGGTGCGCCATTAGTACCACGCCATTAGTATATTTTACTAATGGCGCACCACTGGTGCGCCATTAGTATCTGGTATACTAATGTTGCACCACGCGGTGCGCCATTAGTATAGCCCACGGTGCGCCATTAGTATGCCTCCCAGGGGGCCATGTATACCTAGGTGCTTTGGCATACTAATGGCGCACAACAACAGGATGCGCCATTAGTAACTTCGGCATACTAATGGCGCACTGTTTAATGATGCGCCATTAGTATCCTTTGGCATACTAATGGCGCACTATGATGTGATGCGCCATTAGTATGAATATTAGGTTTTTTATTTTTTTATTTTCTGTTTTTTGCACAGGTTACAAAATGTATAATTGGACAAAATATAGACAGCACACATCAACAACAGATTCATCGAATAAAATAGAAGATTAGTCTCTGAATACAATTCATCATTTTAGTCTCCGAATACAATTCATCATATGAGTCTTCGAATTGAAAAGACCGAACAAAGATAGAACATTATATTACAAGTCTCGAGACCGCGAGTTTGTCTTCACATTACAAGTCGATATCAATCATCTAAACTACCATCACATAGAAGAGAGTTGCGGTCATCACAATGAGCATCATCACGATGAAACTCGTCTTCATCCGGTTCCTCCAACGCTCCCTCCCCTCTCCCGCTAGATAGCGGGCGTATCTAGATTCGGCCTCGGCCCTAGTGGTGTACCCTTTGTAACTATTACCGCTGAATCGATGAACCTGTCTCCGACACTCCTCCCAGTCGTTGTAGACTCCGGGAACCTTACCCTTGTACACGACATACCACGACATCGCTATGCAGTAGCCAAACGAAACGTTAGTGCCAATTCACAGACAATACATAAGGAACATATAAGTATGCAACAGAACGATCGGAAGAGAAAAGCAAAACATTAATAGCATCGATTACATCTAAGTTGACCGACTCTCGAAACCAAAGAGACATACTACAAGTTCATTAAAGTTTAATTACAACATGAGCCAATCGATGTTTCAGAACTAGACACAGCATCACTGTTTTCGACTCGACTCAAGGGACCAGAGCATGGATGAAGCCGCCGTCTGTCGTGGGAGTCATGAAACAACGGGCGTTGTCAGCTTGCATTTGTAGGATTGTGTCAATGTCACTGTTGGACGGTTGATTTCTGAGGTAGAATTGCCCTGAGGTACGAAGGACATCTTGATGCATGATTTCCGCAAACTCCGACTGGATGCGAAAGAATTCTTGTCTGATGTCCGCGTCATGGATTGCCGACACGCTCGCGGCCCAATCTTTGAGTCTACTCGGTAGCAGAAGTTGATGATGGTCCTGTACGATCGCCCGCATGTGATGGATGGCGTAGTAGGCACCCTTCTGACCGCCAGTTGGCTGCTTGACGCAACAAAACGTCGTATTGTGGGAGAACACGTGCTTGCCATACTTACGAATAGGCCTGGTGAAGGTGCCCCCAGATTTGACGTAGCCGGGGAGAACATCATCAAGAACCTTCTTGACATTTGTGTAGTCTACGTTCGACTGACGGTCCGGGTCGAAATATGTGGCCATGGAATATTTGGGGCTTAGGAGGATGAGCATGCAACGTGTGTCACTGCAGAAAACACGGAATGTTAAAAGAAAAACGATCGAAATCTAAGAATTCATATGTTACGGGGCGGTTGAGGGGAGGACTTACTCGGGAAAGTAAGGCACGAGGAAGTTATCCTTATCTTGGTTTGCCAGAATGACGCCTTCGAGGTAAGAACTCGCGACTTGCAGGTCCCCAGCGCTGCCCAAGATCTTGGCACGCATGTAGAAGGGGTCGACTATCACGATGTCCGGGGTCTTGTCGCGAATGATTCGCATCTCCATACTCAGCGAAAATAGCCGAACGAAGGTGTAGTGCAGCGGATGAAGGTTCAACATAGCGTGGATGTCATCAAACCGCAGGACGATCGTACCCCCGATGGAGTTATCCACAAAGCCCTTGCCCTCTGGCACCTTGGCCTCTCGGTGTTGATCGAGACGGTTCTCCAAAGAATGCACCCGAGCTGAAGCGAGTACCCCTTGACTATTCGTTCGGGCGCCGTTGGATTCCCGTCGGAGTCCACTTTAGTAACTTCCTCCTTGAGGGTGCGGAGCCCGGTCGGGCGCCGGTCCTTCCGTTGCCTCTTCGGTTGGCTGCCATCTGTGCGTGCGCCGCCATCATCAGTGGTGGCATCCTCGGCGGCACCATCAGTGGGGTCATCCTTGGCGGTACCATCAGTGGTCTCAGGATCGGTGGGGAAGGCGGCAGCCTCATACAAGTGAGGTTGTTCCTCCATCTCCTGGGACAGCTGCCAGAATGCCTTGCCGCTCGAACCCCCGGCCTCATCGTTGTTGGCCATGTTTCTCTCTAAATAGGAACAAATTTGGTCAAAAAGTTGGTTATTGTCAAGGAACAAGATCATGGTCTCATCATTTAGGGTTTGTCGACACCGAGGCATCCTAAAAGCTAAGCTTTTATCATTGAGGGTTTTTCGACGCCGAGGCACCCTAAAAGCCTAAGCTTTCATCATTTCGGTTTTTATCGACACCGAGGCACCCTAAAAGCCATGCATTAGTCACAAGTACGCTGGGGCACTTGATCCTACTTAATTAACTACTAAGATACCCCGGCCCATGCATTAGTCACAAGTACCCCATATGTCCTATTTTTAGCAAAGTCATGCTAAAATTCACGGAAAATTTCAGCATGACCTTTGCTGAAAATAGGACATATGGAGTACCCGAATTTGCCGGAACGGAAGTTAATTGACATTCCGGCAAACTCAAGGGCCTCTCGGGGTACCTGCAAAATCATTATCCAATGAAGGAATTGTGCCGCACACTGCTGCCAAAATCATTATCGACATGCTGAACTTGTATTTCACTCTGCATAGCTGAACAGTCTAACAACCAGAAATTCTAGGGTATATTACACTGTAATTCTAGGGTATATTACACTGACAAATACACTCAAAATATGGGATAAATTGCACTATAATTCTGGGGTATATTACACTGAGAATTCATCAAAAGTTGCTGAGCTTACACTAAAATACATCTGCACTGCAGGGCATGTACACACAAATTCAGTGAGATGATCTAACACTGACAAAATAAAGGAAACACCTACTGAACCAATACAGGGCTAAAAACACATGGGGGTTACACTTAAAAACATCCAGTGAAAGGCACTAGAAAACCATATAGACACAGGAATAAAGCAGAGCTGACTCATTAAATCTGATACACTGAGAAAACCCTAAACTAGGGAAACTAATCACCTGCATCTAACCTACCAGGAGGTAACAGAACACCAAAGGCATCTTCAAAGTGAAAATTCTTACCCCTACACAACTATTCGGCATAATCAGAATTCAAAAGTAACATTCTTCGATATAGATCATGGGTGCTCGGGGGAAAGTAGCACAAACAGACAATGCAAACAACCAATCAACTAGTGAAGCCAATCAAGAACCTAGAGATATTGCTAGCAAACTGAGAAGCACATGCAGATCAAAAGCGAAAAGGTTACATGTTCACTGCAGAGCAAAACCTAGAGATATAGCTAGCAAAATGATGTACTGCTGCTTTCAGTTAATTCAAATTAGCTAAAACCTTTTACTGTCAAATAGTGCTAATGTTTACTCTATGAAATAAACTACTCCTCCTCTCTTCTCTTCTTCAGTTAATTAGGAATAGTTTTAGAGGTAACTAACTGAAACTATTTATCATGTTGACAACAGTAGCATGTGGACCTATCATGGTGATTTCATATCAAAATAGAGGAGTACTCCTGTTCATTTGGAGAACTCATACAACAATTGTTATGCATCAAACTTGGGATCAACAGTAGCATGTGGCCTTATCATTCTGGTCTTGGGATTCCACTAAAAATGCCACTTGCAAATACAGAAACAGAACTGAATTGTTTTCTTTATTTTTATACCAACTATGGGAAGCACATAATACCAATGCTTACAGAAAAGAAATCTGTGTGCTCAACAAAACTTAGGCATTGATCCTATAACTCATCATGCCAGAGAGAGAGAGGGGGGGGTCTGACCTGCTGCTGTTCGTCTGAGGCACGGTGCGTGGGAGGTTTGCCAGTGATGGATGTCGCCTGCCTGCCGGTGACGGATGCCGCCTGCCTAGATGCAAATGGGGGTTGAGTGAGTCACAGCAGGCCAGGGAGAGAGAGAGAGAGAGAGGCTTACTGACCTGCTGCTGTCCGGCGGCGGCTGTTCCAGATCCAGGAGCCTCTGTGGCCGAGCGGGATGGGGCGCGGGGAGGATGCCGGGTGGTGGTGGTGCTCCGGCGACGGTGGTGTGGACGGGGCGGCGTCCGGGCGGCGGGGTCGCGTCGAGGCGGTGGGGCAGCATCGAGGCGGGGCAGCGGCGTCGGGGCGGGGTCGAGGCGGCGTCGGGGCGGTGTCGGGGCGGCGGGGCAGCGGCGTCGGGGCGGGGTCGAGGCGGCGTCGGGGCGGCGAGGCAGCGTCGAGGCGGCGGGGCAGCGGCGTCGGGAGAGGAGAGGGGAAGGGGATCGAGGGCGAGGGCGAGGGAGAGAGAGGGGATAGGGAGGGGCCGGCCGGGGAGGGAATATGGATGGGGCCGGGCACAATACTAATGGCGCACCACCTCTCGGTGCGCCATAAGTACATCCATACTAATGGCGCACCACGTGAGGTGCGCCATGGCGCACCACGTGAGGTGCGCCATTAGTATTTTTTTCTTATAGCAATGGCACAATACTAATGGCGCACCACCCCCCGGTGCGCCATAAGTACATCCATACTAATGGCGCACCTCACCGTGATGCGCCATTAGTATTTTTTTATAAGACAGTAATAATTTTTAAACTAGTTTAAATCATAACAGTAATTTTTTTATAAGACAGTAACAGTAATATTTTTTTATAAGACAGTAATAATTTTTTTTATAAGAGGGTGCGCGGGGTGCGGGGGGTCGGCGGCGGCGGTTGAGTAGGGGGAGGGGTGCGGGGGGTCGGCGGCGGCGGTTGAGTAGGGGAGGGGTGCGGGGGGTCGTCGGCGGCGGTTGAGTAGGGGAATCGAGGGTGCGGGGGGTCGGCGGCGGCGGTTGAGTAGGGGAATCGAGGGTGCGGGGGGTCGGCGGCGGCGGCCGGTGGACCGGGGGGTGCTCGGCGGCGAGGGGGACCGGATCTGGCGAGGTGGGATAGCGATCGAGATAGAGGGGGATCGAGATCGAGTGTCCATGAAATTTAAAAATATTCATGATAGTTCAAAAAGTGCCCATGAAATACAATCGAGAAATGAAGGCTACGATTTAAATACAATCGATCTTAGCTAGCTATCTGTTCACAATCTTCTTGCCCTTCTTTTTCGCAAATGGAGTTCTTCTGTGGAACGGACGTCCTTTAGGTAGGGTGGTCCTGCTTCTTCTTGTGGTGTATGCTGCTACTTCATCATCGTCGTCATGTTCGATCCTCGGGTCGCCGTACTTGTCGAAGTCTTGCTCATTGGCTACTCCATCCATTCCGATGATCTTCCTTTTTCCTCTCCTCACGACAACACGATTGGGCTTTGACGGGTCGGTAATGAAGAAGCATTGGTCCACTTGGGAAGCCAGTACCCACGGCTCATTTTTCACGGTGACGTTTGCGCCCGCGGTCTTGGATTTGGCTTCGGGTATAACCATGGTGGTGAAATACCGGTCTTCCTTTAGGACGCTCTTGGCCCATCTGACACGGAACATCAGGACCTTCTCTCCAGCATAGCTCAGCTCCCAGATCTCCTCGATCCTTCCGTAGTATCTGTCCTTGTCGTTACCGATGTAGGATTCCATCGTTACCCCGGAGTTCTGATAACCATCGCTCTTCATGTCCTTGGCCTCGGTGTAGAATGTGTAGCCGTTGATATCGTACGCCTCATAGGTCATCAGGTTGTGCTCGGCGCCCTGTGACAAGGCGAATATGAGTTATTCTTCCGCGGAAGAATCCTCATGTAAATGGTACGACAGAAGCTTCTGCTTGAACCAACGCGTGAAACATGAGTTGTGCTCTTTGAGTATATCTCCGTCCGTCCTCTATTGGCCTCGGTCATTGTACGTCTTCTTAATAAAGGTTTTGTGCTCTACCACCCAAGGATCGACCACGTCTATGTGTTGTAGCGCGACTAGGTTTGCTCTTTCAAAGTCGGCGAGTCGACCCTCGAAGTCGACATGCATTTCGCGACGACCCTCAAGGTGACCCCATCCAGCGAGCCTGCCGAGGTGCCTGTTGACGGGCAGACCAACGGGGTTCTCGATGCCTAGATAATTCGTGCAGTAGGAGATGCACTCTTCGGTCAGAAAGCCCCTGGCTATGCTTCCCTCTGGACGTGACATGTTGCGAACGTATCCTTTGATGACAATATTCATCCTTTCGAATGGCATCATGCTGTGCAGGAACGTCGGCCCGAGTTGGATGATGTCGTCCACGATATCGACCAGCAGATGCACCATAACGTCGAAGAATGCGGGTGGGAAGTACATCTCAAGCTCGCATAGTATCACCACGATCTCTTCCTGTAGCCTTCTGAGTTGCCTCACGCCAACAGACTTCCGAGAGATGACATCGAAAAAGTTGCATAGGCCAAATAGGGTTTCACGGACGTGCGCGTCATCAGCACGGATTGCAACTGGAAGTATCTGCGTCATCAGCACGTGACAGTCGTGAGACTTCATCCCGCTGAACTCCTGCTTCGCTGGGTCTAGGTATCTGCTTATCTTCCCCGCGTAACCGTAAGGAAGTTTTACTCCTACGAGGCAGGTGAAAAACTGCTCGATCTCCTCCTGACTTAGAGTGAAGCTCGCGGGAGGGTAGTCATTTCCGTTCTTCTTGGCCTTCTTGCCTTTGCGACAACTTTCCGTGTCCTGCTTCGCCTCATCATCATCATGATCATCATATATAGTGTGAAGCTCCTGCCTGATGCCCATTGATTTCAAGTCTGCCCTTGCTTTCGGCCCATCTTTGGTCCTCTCTGGCATGTTGAGCAGGGTACCAAGCAGACTCTCGCACACGTTCTTCGTGATATGCATGACATCAAGGCTGTGAGGCACACGGTGGATCTTCCAGTACGGCAAGTCCCAGAAAACAGACCTCGTTTTCCATACCTTCAGCAGCGGCTCTGGCGCCTTTCGCTTCTTTCCCGGCTCTGGCGCCTTTTGCTTCTTTCCCGGCAGTGGGCAGTCTTTCCAATTTTTCAACAGCTCGTCTATTTCCTCGCCGCTCCTCGTACGCGGGCGTCCTCAGGGTTCGGTTTCACCATCGAACAGATCCTTTCGTTTTCTCCACGGGTCAGGTCGCGAAGCCACCTTCGATGTCCCATGAACACGGTTTTCGAAGACCCGGGATCATCCATGCACCTCGTTGTGTCATCCATGCACCTGGCGCATCCAGAAAATCCATGGACCACCTGCCCCGCGACATATCCGTAACCGAGATAGTCGTGCACCGTCGTGAGCAGCGCGGCTCTCATAGGGAAATATTCTTTCTCTGCGGCGTCCCACGTATTGGCTGGCGTTTTCCACAGCGTGTCAAGCTCCTCTTTTAGCAGCCCCAGATACAGATTGATGTCGTTCCCTGGTTGTTTCGGTCCTTCAATTAGCATACTCATGTGAATGTACTTCCACTTCATGCACAACCCTGGGGGAAGGTTGTACATCCACACAAACACAGGCCAGGTGCTATGTGTGCTTCTCTGGCTGCCAAACGGATTGACTCCATCGGTGCTCGCGCCTAGCACGATGTTCCTTGGATCGTTCCCAAATTCTGGGTCTTCGAAGTTCAACGCTTGCCACTGGCTCGCATCCTTAGGGTGACTCAGCATCTTGTCTTTTTTATCTATCTCCGGATCATTTGCGTCATCTTCTCGCTTCTTCTCCTCCCTATCCGCGTGCCAACGCAGGAGCTTTGCTACCTTAGGGTCCGCGAAATACCGCTGCAGACGAGGAGTGATCGGAAAGTACCACACCACTTTTCGAGGAGCTTTCTCCTCTTCTTGTATCGAGTGACGCCGCACACCGGACATATGGTAGACTCCGCGTGCTCGTCCCGACAAATGATGCAATTGTTCATGCACACGTGGTATTTCACGTGCGGTAAATCCAGAGGACACATGATTTTCTTCGCCTCCTCCAAACTGGTCGGGCACTTGTTCCCCTTGGGAAGACGTTCGTGCCAGAATGACATGTTCTCGTCGAAGCATGCGTCGGTCATTTTGTGTTTTACCTTCATCTCCAGAGCCATGAGCGTTACTTTCAGGCGGGTATCCTCGGGCCTGCATCCTTCATACAATGGAGTGACCGCGTCTAACTCAAGTTGATCCATCTTGGCTTTCTCTCGGGCGGCAGCTCTTGCGTTATCCGTCTGCTTGAGAAGCAGCTCTTGAAGATGAGGGTCCTGCACCCAGCCCATCGATGGTCCAGCGTCGTCTGCTCCGCCGGCATCATCATCTTCATGATCATGCCCGTCGTCTGCTCCGGCATCTTCCTCATCATCATGTCCTGCATCTTCTACATGATGAATGTGTACAGCATCACCGTCGTGATCATCTCCTGGGGATTCTTCGTCTTCTCGCCCGCCCGAGCCGCGGTGGTTGTCTTGCTGCCCTTCCTCATTTCTTGCCCGGCCCCCATGGACGACTTCGTAGTCATCTTCATCACCTTGCCACCGATAGCCATCCATGAAACCACGCAAGAGCAGGTGGTCCCGCACCTGCCCGGATTCCGGGTCCGCAATAAGGCTCTTCAGCTTGCATCTTCGACACGGACATCTTATCTCCGTCTCGTTCTTTTGAAGCATCTCGGCCTTCGCGGACCTCAAAAACCTATTCACGATGCCTTCGGTCATCATGCGGACCATGGTCGCCTGCGGGGTAGAGCAAAACGATATTTTAGAACCAAGAAAAAATTTAGCATGACTTTCCCTAAAAATAGGACAAAAAAGAATGCTTAATGCCAAAATTCTCGCCGAAACCGAAATGAATCAACATTCCGGCAAAATATTGGCAACTATCGCATTTCAAATACCGGTACACCTCCAAACACAAACACATATGCAACACCACAAACATATGCAACACCACGAACATGCATAGATCTAGCTAGGCCATAAAAAGTGCATGTGCACATTGTTGTAGGGAGAAATACATAAATATAGCTTCCCCCATTACTTACCTATCAAAACAAGGTAATTTAACCACTTAAATTGAATGAATCTATGGTGGAAATGAGGTGAAAAAGAGGAGGCACCCGAGACAAGGAGGAGGTGGAGAGAATGAAGTGGGGAGAAAGTGAGTGTGGATAGGAGAGGCTCCCCAAAATATCTTGTTGCTGCCCACTTACTAATGGCGCACCAACTCCAAATGCGCCATTAGTAATCTAGGTTACTAATGGCGCACCATCTGGTGGTGCGCCATTAGTAGTTTTGCCAAAAAAAAATTACTAATGGCGCACTGTCCCGCAGTGCGCCATTACTAGTTTGAACTAGTAATGGCGCACGATGCAACAGTGCACCATTAGTAGTTTTGCAAAAAAGGAATAAAAAATATAATAAAAAAAACAACATTAGTGGCACACTTTCCGACAGGTGCGCCATTACTAGTTACAACTAGTAATGGCGCACTTTGTCTGGATGCGCCATTAGTATGTTTAGACAGGCGCACTAGTTCAAAAAAAAATTTAATACTAATGGCGCACCCTGTGCCCGGTGCGCCATTAGTAGTTTCAACTCTAATGGCGTACGAGATGGTGGTGCACCATTAGTATATACTAATGGCGCACCGCTTGTCAGGTACGCCATTAGTGTCAATCCCATCTATAGCCCTTTTTCTAGTAGTGATCATTTCCAATTCAAACAGATGATATGCTCCGAACGAAGGTCAGATTCTGTCCTGAC
The DNA here is from genome assembly GCA_034509565.1 of Triticum monococcum. Classification (NCBI taxonomy): domain Eukaryota; kingdom Viridiplantae; phylum Streptophyta; class Magnoliopsida; order Poales; family Poaceae; genus Triticum; species Triticum monococcum. Next base: position 112,099,203 of record CM067847.1, on the reverse strand, counting down.
CTCTATTAAAGGGCCAAAAGCCGAGTAAATTACACAAAACCACCACTTTGAAGGTAAGGTTTGCGAAAACCACTACAATACATTTTTTGCAGAAAACACTGTGTCTTCGGTAATCTTTTTGCAAAAAACACTGATCGGCGGATTTGGCTCCACTGAGCACGTTTATGACAGTTGGGGCCCTTTTTTGCCTACATGGCGTAACATTTCGTGCCAGATCACTTTTATTCTGAATTTACAAACTAGTCCTTAGTTTTTACATAGAAAACCCTAAGTCAAAAAGAAAAACGCAATTAGCGCACCCCCACCGCAACCACCCACGCCCCACTCCCTTCGATCCCATCTCGCTCCTCGAAGCGCAGCGGCGGCAGCGCGGCTAGCGGAGCGGCGGCGGGAGCAGGCGGAGCAGGGCGGCGGCGGGCGTGGCTGGCAGAGCAGGGCGGCGGCGGCGTGGCTGGCGAGGTAGCGGGCGTGGGCGGAGCAGGGCAGCGGAGGCGCGTGGCAGGGTGGCGGGCACGGGCGGAGCAGGGCGGCGACACGGCTGGCAGAGCGGCGATGAGCGCGGACGAAGTAGGGCGGTGGTGGCGCGGCTGCCATGACGGCGGGCGCGCAGCCAAGCAGAGGCGGGCGCGGCCGGGCAGAGGCGGGAGCGTGGCGGGGCCGGGCAGAGGCGGGAGTGCGGCGGGGCGGGGCAAGCGAGGTCGAGGGTTGGAGCTCCGGCGAGCTGCTACGTGCGACGGCGCGCGGGATGGGGAGCTCCGGCTGACTGTGATGGCAGAACAAGGCAAGGGCCTGGGCAACACAGGGAAAAACCTTGCGGGTGTTTTTGCATTTTTACCCATCTAACACTGTCTTTGGCAAAACGTGATGCCACGTCAGCGAAAAATGGGACCCATGTATCATAATCTCACTTAACAGAGTAAGATCCGCCGATCAGTGTTTTTTGCAAAAAGATTACCGAAGACACGGTGTTTTCTGCAAAAAAAATGTATTGTAGTGGTTTTCGTAAACCTTACCTTTAAAGTGGTGATTTTGTACAATTTACTCGCCAAAAGCCCGATGCCATCGTATTCCTAAGGTACTCTTCCGTTTCCCTTATATTCGACAAATTCATTTTTCAAAAACCAATTTAATCACTATCTTGTTCACAGATCACAAGTTTCTTGTGGCAGCACATATATAAGTGGCACTTGCCATCCAAAAACCCATAAACTAGCAATTGTCTTTCCCTGCAAAATAAAAAAAGCTAGCTATTGCCTTGACCTGAACCTTCATAAAGATATGCACCTAAATTTCACAAGAGAAAAGAAAAGCTGTGCTAGTCAGGAGCCACATGCTTCGTACTCATGGCCATGTCAAATAATTAGTAGCCTTCCTATAGTGGAACATTTTCTTTCAAAATATATATAATGAAAGAAATAATGAAACGATGCATATGCTTCCAGCTAACCATGTTATATAAAATGGATAGAGCAGCATATTGCATATATAGACCAAACAACGGTAGTTCTTACAAAGTGAAAGAGAACAAGAAAGGGGTACTTCCATGGTTCTAATGTGGTCTTTCGCCGAGAGCCAAATTGCAACCCATGAGATTGGGAGATATCGGGAACCGCTCGTATATGTATTAGTCATCACGACCTTCTATTTTGCCCTTGTTGCCTGCATGATGTGAACTTCCCTCGAGTGTTGTTCTAAGCTAGGGTAAGTGGCCATGGCTTGAGGAACAAACTTTTGGGACACCGGCTACTATTTGGTCGTATTGAGATGTGCCACCTAGTCTATAGTCTATAGCTTGAGTTCGGCTCCGTATCGATCTTCAACTTTTTCAAAATGCGATGGATAAATACTGATGTCATGTTCTGAAGGATTCAACCACACACTCTGCACCCATACATATGGGATCACGTTCCTGGAATAGCAAACTGGCTTCGATGTCGAATTCTTGTTTCTTTTTTAGCTGTAGATTATTGTTGTTTCGAAACCGTATCAGTGGATTCTGCTGTGGAAGAGAATCGTTCTGCCCCATATGCATGCAGATACAGCTCCTCGGTTCATGGACCGATCCCGCCCTTGGCTGTAAGACCGTAGCTAACTAAAACCCTAGCTGTGCGGCCCCAAATCAAATCCTCCGATGAACTAGTCTAAAAAAAGATCCTCCGCTGAACGAGCTAACCAACCGTCGCGCGCGCCATACGCCTACACACCTTCGACCCTCATGCGGCGCAGCTGTACGTAGGTGCGAGAAAGAGCGACTGAGGAATTAATAACAGGTCGACCGATCGGTCGAGGAGCCGAGTCCAACGATCTTACAAAATCCATGTCCTATTTTTTCTGCGGGGTACAAAATCCATGTCCTTCTAAGCAGTTGAGGTTCAAACAGTTGATGAAGGCAACGGAGAAAAAGATTAAGCTCGAAAAGAGGAGGACCATGTTCGAAAAGAGGGAGGCGGCGCTAGAGGAGAAGAAGGCCGCGCTCGAGGAAAAGAAGATAAAGATCGCCGTCAATGCGGAAGACGTCAAGATGTTGACCTTAAATATCGACTCTTTAGATGTCGACGCTAAAATTATCGTGCAATCTGTCCGCTACTAGATGCTGCCATGCTGCAGCGGCAGAAAGATGATTAACCATGGTGGAAGATGAGGACGCGGCGAAGGCGGAGGTGGACATGGACGCGGAGGCTGCCTACGTGGCCGCGATGACATCTCCTTGATTGAGAAATTTGAAACAGAAAATGCCGCTCGATAATCCCACGGCTCACTCGTATCGAGACCTTCTACAGTACATCAAGTGTATTTGAGCCGTCCATTTATGTGGTTGAAGGGCCCAGATGAGCCAATACTACCACAGATATTCGGTAGTATATTGATTAGTTAGGGGCTTTATAGGCAGTTCACTGTTAATCTATCTGTTTATATCAATCTTGTGGATAGGTCCACACATGCAGTTCTGTTTCCCGCCATCGTCGAGCACTCATCTCATCCAAGTGCCCTCCCGTAATGAGCAGTAGTATTACTCGAAGTGAATCTTCTCGGGAGGAACTAAACACCGCTGCTTGCCGTGTTCTTGTATTGTGTGGCCTGAGGTGAGCCGTAGTCGAAGTCGATTTCGAGCATATCGCCGTCGTTGAGAATAAAATATGTAATAAATTGTATGGGAGGGATGCTTTTCAGGAGGTGTCTGTTGGGGAAAGAGGTGTCTCCCCGACACACCTTTCAGCCTGTATATAAATGGGTCTCCTACATTGCAATAGACTAAAAGAATCATTTGGACTCTTTGTTTGTCTCTTTGATTTTGCTCTACAATCCATTATCAGCACTTCGCTCTCCATTGAGACTAAAAGGCCATCCGAGACAGGAGACTATCGGCAGCGCTTGCCTACAGGATCCAATCACTCTGGATGGGTACAGACAGATCCATTCCTTCTTGCGGGTCTTGATGCTCCACCCTTTGACGCAGACGTACTTGCATCGGCGACGATGGCTGGCGCAGGACATGGCTGCTTGGTGCGGCCCGCTACCGGCGCGAAGGGGCGCCAAGCCTGTGCGGCAGATCTCGACCTCAGCGCTGCTCCTTCCGGCGTGATTGCGTGAACCTTCGAAATCGATGGCGGATGCACTCCATTAGGACGTCCACGGCAAAGACGTACATGCATTGGCATGCATGCATGCATCTGTTAGAATATTGTTAGAGATAGATTTTGATGTATTCGGTTAGCTAAGATAAAGCTAAACCGAACCCTAGTCTGTTCAGATTTGTATCTTATCTCTATCTTCTTGTACTACAAGTTTTGTAACAATCCTTCCATGTAAATGCCGTGATCAAGGATTATTCTGATCCTATATAAACACGCAACCAGCGGCCTACTACGGTAGGTAGAAACGCTTCTGAAAATTCACATGGTAATCAGAGCCTTCCTTCCAAAATACATCTAGCTTTCCTTCCCAACCGGAGCCATGTCATCGTCCTCCCACAGCACCGCCAATCCCCTGAACAATCAGATCACAGAAAAGCTTACCCGTGACAATTTCCTTCTGTGGAAGACCCAACTCCTTCCCCAAATTCGTGCTGCTTCCCTTTTCGCATACCTTGATGGATCCACCCCTGAGCCGGAGCCTACCATATCCACCACAGACAAAGATGGCAAGGTCACGAACCTGCCAAACCCAGAGCATGCAGCCTGGGTCGTTCAGGACCAGCAAGTGCTGGGCTATCTCCTGACGTCCGTCTCCAAAGAAGTCCTGACACAGATGGTGTCGGTCGAGACGGCGCACGCGGCATGGACCGCCCTGACGAACATGTTCGTCTCCAATTCGCGCTCCCGCATCAACAATCTTCGGATCTCCCTCTCCAACGCAGAGAAGGGAAATCAGTCGGTGGCCGTCTACTTCGCCCGCATGAGGTCGCTTGCTGATGAGCTAGCGGCTGCAGGCAGACCCCTCCAGGACGACGAGCTCATCTTCTTCATCTTGGCCGGCCTCGACATGGAATACAACCCCCTGGTATCCGCCCTCGACGCTCGCACTGAACCTCTCACCCTCGATGTACTGTACTCGCAAATGGCCAACTTCGATCAGAGAGTTGAGCTCCTGCAACGAACCGGTGGTGGCTTCAAATCATCTGCAAACGCAGCTGCTCGTGGGCGTGGTCAGCAGCGCGGACGCGGCGCGCCGCGTGGCCGTGGTGGCGGCCGCGGCGGCGGCAGCCGTGGCCCTGGCAGTGCGCCCCCTGTCTACAACAACAATGGGGGGGGGGGGAGCCTGGACCTGGCGGACCTGGAGGACCCGGGCCAAATGGTGGTGGTGGTTTCCGCAATGATCGCCCCCACTGCCAGATCTGCAACAAGCCCGGTCACATCGCCATGGAGTGCTGGTACAGGTTCACTGATGATTATCTTCCAGAAGAAAAAGTGGGGGGATCGGCCACTACATCCTCCTATGGGGTGGATACCAACTGGTATGCAGATAGCGGCGCTACAGATCACATCACCGGGGAGCTCGAGAAGCTAACCGTTCGAGACAAGTATCGCGGGCATGATCAGATCCACACTGCTGATGGTGCAGGTATGAGCATTAGCCATATTGGACATTCCTCTATTAATACCCCTAGTGATACTCTTCATCTAAACAAAGTTTTGCATGCCCCCACTGCCTCACGAAATCTTATTTCCATTCATCGTCTCACCTTGACAATCATATCTATATTGAATTCTGGCCTTATTTCTTTCTTATTAAGGATCAGGCCACGGGGAGGGTGCTGCATCGAGGCATATGTAGAGGAGGACTTTATCCACTGCTTCCATCTAGGACATCAAATAAACAAGCGTTTGGTGCTGTCAAGATGTCTTCATCGGGATGGCACGATCGCCTTGGCCATCCTTCTTTTCAAATAGTTCAACGTGTGCTTAGGAATAATAAACTCTCTTATCATGGGGAGCCAAATTTTGAGTCGGTGTGTGACTCATGCCAATGTGCAAAAAGTCACCAATTACCTTATCTCGTGTCTACTAGTGCATCTCCCAAACCTCTTGAGTTAATCTTTTCTGATGTATGGGGAGATGCCCCTCTTTCTGTTGGTAGATACATGTATTATGTTAGCTTCATTGACGATTATACCAAGTTTTCATGGATTTATCTCATTAAGAAAAAATCCGATGTCTTTGAAGTTTTTCATAATTTCCAAGCATTCGTTGAACGTCAATTTGATGCCAAAATACTCACTGTCCAATCTGATTGGGGTGGGGAGCACGAGAAACTAAACTCATTTTTCCAAAAGATTGGAATTGCTCATCATGTTTCTTGTCCACATGCTCATCAGCAAAACGGATCTGCCGAAAGAAAACATCGTCATATCATTGAAGTAGGTCTTGCACTTCTTGCAAACGCCTCTATGCCCTTGGGATGAGGCTTTTCTTGCTGCCACATATCTTATCAACATTTTGCCAAGTAGTGTCATCAATTTTGACACCTCGTATGAACGACTATATCAAAAAAAACCCAACTATGAATCTCTACGTGTGTTTGGATGCGCCTGCTGGCCCAACCTCAGGCCATACAACGCTCGCAAGCTTGCCTTTCGTTCCGAACAATGTGTCTTCCTAGGTTATAGTCCTCGACACAAGGGGGTCAAGTGTCTAGATGTCTCTACCGGCCGAGTATATGTCTCTCGTGATGTCATATTTGATGAAACTGTCTTTCCATTTGCATCACTTCATCCTAATGCTGGCGCTCTCCTACGTAAAGAAATTTTGCTCCTTCCCGATCATCTTCACTCATCCACCTTTTTTGATCATGGGGGTAGTAATGGCAAAATAATATGGCTATTACTCGTACTAATCCGCGTTGTCCAGATGATGCAGAAAGTGCAAGAGAAAATTTGGCAGAAAATGATGCAAATTTGGTGCCAAACAGACTAAATATGGGGTCTATACCGTATGTCACGCTAAGAGACAGCGGCACAAGATCCGGTGCAGATCCGTGCATGCAATGCCTTGCAGATATGGGTGCAGACAGCACGGGATCCGGCGTAGCGTCAGCGCCAGGCAGTGGCGGCAGCGCGTCAACACCAGACAGCAGCAGCGGCGCGGAGCAATCAGCGGGCGACCGGTCAGCCAGTCCAGCGCGCGCCTCTTCATCTGGCCACCCGCGCCAACAGGCGGACGACATGTCAGCCGGCCCCGCGCGCGCCTCTCCATCCGTGATGAGTGCGCCGTTGCCATCGCGGGCCAGGCGACCAGGTGCTGTGCAAGACACGCTGGTTAGGCAAGAAAACCCGACTTCGTTCCCAGTGCCGCATGGAACAAGTGCTTCTGGATCTTCTGTGCAAAGTGAAGATTCTCCAACTCCAGAAGCTCCTGTTTTAGGGCGTACACGACTCCAAACAGGGATCCGGAAGCCACTGTTGCCTTCAGACGGTACAGTTTTATATGAAAAAAAATTCAAAGTTAAATATGCTTCGTTATGTTCCACAGGTGAACCACAGAGTGTTCAAGAAGCCTTGGATGATAAAAGATGGAGAACAGCAATGGATGAAGAATACCAAGCACTCATGAAGAACAAAACATGGCATCTCGTTCCTGCAAACAGTGGTAAAAATATCATAGACTGTAAATGGGTATACAGAATTAAAAAGAAAGCTGATGGTAGCATAGATAGGTATAAAGCCAGATTAGTAGCAAAAGGGTTTAAGCAACGATATGGTATAGACTATGAAGATACCTTCAGTCCAGTTATTAAAGCAGCTACTATTCGACTTGTTCTATCTATTGCTGTATTCAGGGGTTGGAGCTTGCGACAGCTAGATGTTTAGAACGCGTTCCTTCATGGTGTTCTGGAAGAAGAGGTGTACTTGAGGCAACCACCAGGTTATGAAAGTAAAAATTCACCCTTTCATGTGTGCAAACTGGACAAGGCACTCTATGGGCTTAAACAAGCTCCAAGGGCATGGTACGCTCGGTTGAGCTCTAAACTTCAGCAGTTAGGATTTGTTCCATCAAAGGCTGACACCTCACTTTTTATCTTCAATAAGTCCATGGTGACCATATTTGTTCTTATTTATGTTGATGATATTATTGTGACAAGCTCTTCTCAAGAAGCAGTGTCAGCATTATTAAAGGATTTGAGCTCAACCTTCGCTCTAAAAGATCTGGGAGATCTGCATTTCTTCCTTGGCATAGAGGTAAAGAAAATTGATGATGGTATTGTGTTAACACAAGAAAAATATGCCTTGGATCTTCTAACCAAAGTGGGTATGAAAGACTGCAAGCCAGCACCCACACCTTTGTCTAGTACTGAAAAATTATCAGCTCATGATGGAGAGCTTCTTTCATCAGAAGATGGTACAAGGTACAGAAGTATTGTTGGTGCATTACAGTATTTGACTCTCACAAGGCCATATATCTCTTTTTCAGTCAATAAAATATGTCAATATTTGCATGCACCAACCACAGTCCATTGGACTGCAGCTAAAAGAATTCTTAGATATGTCAAGCACACTATGAATTCAGGATTAGCTTATAGAAAGTCATCCCCTACTCTTTTGAGTGCCTTCTCATATGCAGACTGGGCAGGTGATATTGATGACAGAAGGTCAACAGGTGGTTTTGCAGTTTACTTTGGTCCAAATTTAATATCTTGGAGTGCCAGGAAACAGGCTACTATGTCTAGATCAAGTACAGAGGCAGAATATAAATCTGTAGCCAATGCAACTGCAGAAATCATTTGGGTTCGGTCACTTCTAAAAGAACTCCGAGTATTTACTAGACAAATTCCATGTCTTTGGTGTGATAATCTTGGAGCTACTTATTTATCTGCCAATCCTGTGTTCCATGCTCGAACCAAGCACATTGAAATTGACTATCATTTTGTCAGAGAAAGAGTAGCAAACAAACTTCTTGATATAAGGTTTGTTTCTTCAAAGGATCAGATTGTTGATGGGTTTACGAAGGCATTGCCTATAAGAAACTTGGAGAACTTCAGGCACAATCTCACCTTGACCAAGGTGTGATTGAGAGGGGATGTTAGAATATTGTTAGAGATAGATCTTGATGTATTCGGTTAGCTAAGATAAAGCTAAACCGAACCCTAGTCTGTTCAGATTTGTATCTTATCTCTATCTTCTTGTACTACAAGTTTTGTAACAATCCCTCCATGTAAATGCCGTGATCAAGGGCTATTCTGATCCTATATAAACACGCAACCAGCGGCCTACTACGGTAGGTAGAAACGCTTCCGAAAATTCACAGCATCGGCATGCATGCATGCATCGCTACAGGGAAATCGATCAGGGAGAACATTAATTTATTTGTCTTCTTGCAATTAAGATCAACAATCTAACGATTGTGTTCTCACTATGTGAACCGGCGTGGCCAAAGGCACAGCATGGCTGAGGCCGACGACGTGCTCCATTGTTGCCTGCTCAAAGTGTAATGTGTACATTAGTGACGACTGGATCACAAGGCCTCACCGCCAGCGTCGAACTTGCCGGAGACCGTGAATCCCAGCGTGGAGGCATCCATGGCTCAGGGCGTCATATCGACGGAGGCGGTGCCTGGTGCAGATGCAGCCCTCGGCCGTGGTGCGGCTTCGTCCGGCAGGGCCGAATCATCCCGGACGACAATGGCGGTTATTCCTCTCAGAAGGGGAATTGGTAACCGCACAAGGTGAGGAAGAGAAATTATACCCTTTTCATGATTCTACAAATCAGTCACTGATTCTTTGCAAATCATGGACAAGTCCGGACAATTATTATTTTTTGGATCAACCCTTAGGCTTATCTGAACTTACTACTAGGCCCTCTTAATTACAAATGAGCCATTAGGCTCATGGGACTTTGTAGTTTAGCCTTGCTACTTTCAGCACTGTAACTATAGTGTCACATACTCCATCGGGAGATGAATCCAAGGCATTGGTGACTATGCTGCATATTATGCTATGAAGAGAATTATGCAAAACACTTGCATATTTTGGTGATTACCTTCCATGCATACACAACTTATGAGACGCCATCATAGCTATGAATTAAGGTTATGCACAACTGAGAGGTTTACGCCATTTTATGGTGATTACCTTCATGTGTTATAGATAACATAAGGTTGTGGAGGCTATGATCAATGGGAACTGTCCATAATAGTGAGGCACCACTAGGTGGTCGACTACCTCTATGTGTTTTAAGGAAATTAAAGGATTGTCCCTTTTGAGGTGACTAACTTTACTTGGAAGATCCACACCACATTAGTGTTCTTCTGGAAGGCTTGCCCTATGGGTCACTAAGAATCGCCATCACCATGATCATGCTTAGCCATAGTATTTTCATCCTACTTAATTTACTGAAGGTAAATTAGTGCATGAGAATTTCATGCAACATATGGCTGGCCTTTTTGGAAAGGAAATGCGATGAGATGACATTTGGTTGGAGTAACTATTTAAGATGGGTCATGGACATTAAAGATTTTGTCGACCTGGAGCCTTGTTTCCACAGGAACTCCACCTGCAAAAAATGTCATGGCTATTTAAGAATATGCATATTTGCATTTCTGTGCCATCGCAATGGCTCGGTTCTCAAACTGAGTATGTAATGGATGATGAATATCCATTTTTTCCTTTGAGCCTTCATTGAGGCGAGATATATTGTTATAAGCATGACATGAATGATTATCCATTCGTTGTCAGGACTTCGAGTCCGTTGAGGCTTATAATTCTGTTGTCTATAAATCAACACTAAGTTGAGATTATATGATAAGGCAGTCTCAGATCTTGATCTGATTGTATGTCCTTACTGCACTTTACATTCTCCTATGATGGTAAATGAAATACCATCTTTATTTCAGGGTAAAAATATGACGAACTTCTTATGAAGAATCAACTGGTACACACTAACAGATGCTATAACATTACCTGAAATTTGTGCTAGTGCTTACAGTACTAAGCAATTTTGTGGTTAAAGAACCACGAGGAGTTGAATGTAAAGTGAAGAAAAAATGACAAGCAGAAATAGAGTGTATATCTCAAAAGGGAATGGATCATTTAATCTAAATGATCACAATGACAACTTTCAAGTTTGTCAAAGTGGTGGTTGTACGAAATATCGTACCAATGATTACTAGTTGGTCAAGTATTGGATTAATCATACCACCGACTCACTCGAGGGAAATGATTTTATGCGATAAGTTTGAAGTTCTACTTCAAAAGGAAATAACCAAAAAATATTCTGGCATGGTAGAAGGAGAATGAACTCCTCTACATTGATGATATGCTTGTGGAATGATAATCCCAAGATATTTTGGAGATCTCGTGTAGTCTCCTAGTTATCCCTAAATATCGTTAGCCTAAAATTGTACTAGTACATGTAGTATAAATTGCAACATCTTGTCCATTGGACATGATAGTTGAGGAAATTGAGTGTATGATTCAGTTCAAACTCAATCTTGTTGCATACACAATAATTTTTCCTCCCTTATCATCATGGTATTGGACGATTAGAGAAATTATTTGCAATTCTGTTGGCCACAACTTGACAAGTTGCAATATTCCCAACAATCATCAGATTGTTTTGTGCACTACATGTGACATTGGGGAATTAAGTTTAAGGCACTCTCACCTTAAAATTTGAAATGAGCCAGCCAATACTCTTGATTGCATTCAAGAATATGTTTGGATTATTCAATCATTATCTGGGTTATGTTGGTACTTCATGGTGTTCATAGACGCATCTAGAAGATGGTCTTAGATGTGTATCATTCACACAAAACCATGTGTTTACTAAATTAATTGCTCAAATTGAAGAATTTAGAGCAAATTATTGATACATCTCCAACGTATCTATAATTTTTTATTGTTCCATGCTATATTATATTCTGTTTTGGACATTATTGCGCTTTATTATACACTTTTATATTATTTTTGGGATTAACCTACTAACCGGAGGCCTAGCCTAGAATTGCTGTTTTTTTGCCTATTTTCGGGTTTCGAAGAAAAGGAATATCAAACGGAGTCCAAACGGAATGAAACCTTCGGGAACGTGATTTTTGGAATGAACAAGATCGAGGGAGACTTGGACCCTACGTCAAGCAATCAACATGGAAACCACGAGGTAGGGGGCGCGCCCACCCCCCCCCCCACCCCTCCCAGGCGCGCCCTCCACCCTCGTGGGCCCCCTGTTGCTCCACCGACGTACTCCTTCCTCCTACACTAGTAGAAAACAGGGCTTTGGTCCAGGACGGGTCAACCCATTAGTCCCGGTTCAGTCCAGAACCGGGACCAATGTGGGCATTGGTCCTGGTTCGTGAGCCCAGGGGGCCGGCCGAGCCACGTGGGCTATTGGTCCCGGTTCATCTGGACCTTTTGGTCCCGGTTGGTGGGATGAACCGGGACCAATGGGCCTCGCTCCTGGCCCACCACCATTGGTCCCGGTTGGTGGCTTGAACCGGGACCAAAGGATCCCCTTTAGTCCCGGCTCATGTCACCAACCGGGACCAATAAGGTGCCTATGTATACCCCTCGCTCGCGAGCAGAGCACCCCAGTGCTCTGTTTTTCTCTGGCCGAGGGGAAGAGGGCTTGGTGGTGCTCTAGCTCACCTCCTATGCACACAAGGTGTTCGATGGAATGCCCGAGCCAAACTACTTAAGCTTTCTCCTCTCCAAATTCGACCTCCAAGCTCCATTTTCCATAATTGTCTAGGTTTAGCGGTACGTCATGCCCCGTCCCCGTCTTCACCGCCGTTGATCACCCGCGCCGAGCTCATCGCCGGCACCACCGTGGTGAGCCTCTTGTTCTTATCTTCTTTCTGAAAGGAAAAATATTCTTACTTGTATGTTTACATAGATACTTGTATTATTTTCTTACTTTTATTATTGCATATTATATAGTGCGATGGTTTTGGTATCCGCCCCCGTCGGCCCTCGTCCTATATATGATTCGGATGTGGTATATATATTATCTTTATAACTATTGGTTCATTTATTGTTTATGAAAATTATGCCGACCAACGTGACATAGATTTTATTTATGTAGGATGTATGTGAATCGGAAATGCCAACCGACCCTATTGTCGAGAGGTTAAATTTAGTTGAAGAAGAAAACAATTTGTTGAAGGAAAAAATAAAAAAATTGAGGAGGAGAAGATGATATTGGAGTTGCATGTTGTGGATGTCATCGATGATCACAAGATCAAGATGGATGCAATGCGCTTGAAGATTAGAAAGATTAGAAAATATGCCATTCATACCGAGGCTTGGTATCATTATGCCGTTGGATCAATTGTTACCTTGGTTGCGATTATGATCGCATTTGTTTTCGCATCGAAATATTTTACATAGTTTCAATGTATGGTTTAATTAATTAGATGCTCTGGAGAGCTATATGTTGTTAAATGAGAACTATGTATGCACTTTGGTTTTAATGTGATGATGAACTTCTATTAATTTGGACACTTAATTATATATAATGCACGCAGATGAACCGGCAATGGATGTACGGTGACAGACACACCTGCGAGTACATTAAGGGTGTGCATGAGTTTCTCGATGCGGCTGAGGCAAACAAGCAGAATGGTTTTATGTGTTGTCCATGCACTGAATGTGGGAATACGAGGTCTTAATCTAACCGGAAAATCCTTAAATCCCACCTACTTTACAAGGGTTTCATGCCACACTATAATGTTTGGACGAGGCACGGAGAAATAGGGGTTATGATGGAAGACGGCGAAGAAGAAGAGTACGATGACAACTATGTGCCCCCTGAATACGGTGATGCTGCAACGGGGGGAGCTGGTGAAGATCAAGAGGAACAGATGATGTGCCCAATGATGCTGCAACAGGTGAAGCTGCTGAAGATCAAGAGGAACTAGACGATGTGCCCGATGATGATGATCTCCGCTGGGTCATGGTCGATGCAAGGACGCAATGCGAAAGTCAAAAGGAGAAGCTGAAGTTCGATCGCATGTTAGAGGATCACAAAAAAGGGTTATACCCCAATTGCGAAGATGGCAACACAAAGCTCGGTACCATGCTGGAATTGCTGCAGTGGAAGGCAGAGAATGATGTGGCTGACAAAGGATTTGAGAAGCTACTGAAAATATTGAAGAAGAAGCTTCCAAAGGATAACGAATTGCCCGGCAGTACATACGCAGCAAAGAAGGTCGTATGCCCTCTAGGATTGGAGGTGGAGAAGATACATGCATGCCCTAATGACTGCATCCTCTAACGCGGTGCATACAAGGATCTGAACGCATGCCCGGTATGCGGTGCATTGCGGTATAAGATCAGACAAGAGGACCGTGGTGATGTTGACGGCGAGCCCCCCAGGAAGAGGGTTCCTACGAAGGTGATGTGGTATGCTCCTATAATACCACGGTTGAAACGTCTGTTCAGAAACGAAGAGCATGCCAAGTTGATGCGATGGCACAGTGAGAACCGAAAGAAAGATGGGAAGTTGAGAGCACCCGCTGACGGGGCGCGGTGGAGAAAAATCGAGAGAAAGTACTGGGATGAGTTTGCAAAGGACCCAAGGAATGTATGGTTTGCTTTAAGCGCGGATGGCATTAATCCTTTCGGGGAGCAGAGCAGCAATCACAGCACCTGTCCCGTGACTCTATGTATGTATAACCTTCCTCCTTGGATGTGCATGAAGCGGAAGTTCATTATGATGCCAGTTCTCATCCAAGGCCCTAAGCAACCCGGCAACGAAATAGATGTGTACCTAAGGCCATTAGTTGAAGAACTTTTACAGCTATGTAATGGAAATGGTGTACGTACGTGGGATGAGCACAGACAGGAGGAATTTAACCTTAAGGAGTTGTTGTTCGTGACCATCAACGATTGGCCCGCTCTCAGTAACCTTTCAGGACAGACAAACAAAGGATACCACGCATACACACACTGTTTAGATGACACTGAAAGTATATACCTGGACAAATGCAGGAAGAATGTGTACCAGGGCCATCGTCGATTTCTTCCGACCAACCATCAATGTCGCAAGAAAGGCAAGTATTTCAAAGGCGAGGCAGATCACCGGAAGAAGCCCACCATGCATACCGGTGATCACGTACTTGCTATTGTCAATGATTTACATTACGTAATCTTTGGAAAGGGTCCCGGTAGACTAGCTGTTCCGAATAACGCTGAGGGACACACACCCATGTGGAGGAAGAAATCTATATTTTGGGACCTACCCTACTGGAAAGACCTAGAGGTCCGCTCTTCAATCGGCGTGATGCATGTGACGAAGAACCTTTGCGTGAACCTGCTAGGCTTCTTGGGCGTGTATGGGAAGACAAAAGATACACCTGAGGCACGGGAGGACCTACAACGTTTGCACGAAAAAGACGGCATGCCTACGAAGCAGTATAAAGGTCCTGCCAGCTACGCTCTTACGAAAGAAGAGAAAGAAATCTTCTTTGAATGCCTGCTCAGTATGAAGGTCACGACTGGCTTCTCGTTGAATATGAAGGGAATAATAAATATGCCAGAGAAAAAGTTTCAGAACCTAAAGTCTCATGACTGCCACGTGATCATGACGCAACTGCTTCCGGTTGCAATAAGGGGGCTTCTACCGGAAAACGTCCGATTAGCCATTGTGAAGCTATGTGCATTCCTCAATGCAATCTCTCAGAAGGTGATCGATCCAGAAATCGTACCAAGGCTAAGGAGTGATGTGGCGCAATGTCTTGTCAGTTTCGAGCTGGTGTTCCCACCATCCTTCTTCAATATCATGACGCACGTCCTAGTTCATCTAGTCGACGAGATTGTCATCCTGGGGCCCGTATTTCTACATAATATGTTCCCCTTTGAGAGGTTCATGGGAGTCCTAAAGAAATATGTCCGTAACCGCGCTAGGCCAGAAGGAAGCATCTCCATGGGCCATCAAACAGAGGATGTTATTGGGTTTTGTGTTAACTTCATTCCTAGCCTTAAAAAGATAGGTCTCCCTAAATCGTGGTATGAGGGGAGACTGATTGGAAAAGGCACTCTTGGAAGAGACTCAATAATATGCAGGGACGGATATTCTTGGTCTCAAGCACACTACACAGTTCTACAGAACTCTACCTTGGTGACCCCGTATGTCGATGAACACAAGAACAGTCTGCGCTCCAAACACCCGGAGCAGTGCGACGACTGTATTACATGTGAACACATCAGGACATTCAGCAGTTGGTTGGAAACACGTCTCAAAGGTGACAACACTGTTTGTGATGAGTTGTACTTGTTGTCCAGGGGACCATCTTTGACTGTATTGACTTACAAAGGATACGAGATAAATGGGAATACATTTTACACAATCGCACAAGATCAAAAGAGCACCAACCAAAACAGCAGTGTCCGCTTTGATGCAGCAACCGAGAGTGGAAAGGACACATATTATGGTTACATAGTGGACATATGGGAACTTGACTACGGACCTGATTTTAAGGTCCCTTTGTTTAAGTGCAAATGGATCAATCTGTCAGGCGGCGGGGTACAGGTAGACCCATAGTACTGAATGACAACAGTGGATCTGAAAAATCTTGGGTACACTGACGAACCGTTCTTCCTAGCCAATGATGTGGCACGGGTTATCTATGTGAAGGACATGTCTGCCAAACCGAGAAAAAGAAAAGATAAGGAAGCGAATACATCATACGATGAGCCAAAAAGCCACATAGTTCTTTCAGGAAAAAGGGACATCCTGGGAGTGGATGGCAAGACAGACATGTCTGAAGATTATGAAAAGTTTCATGAAATTCCTCCCTTCAATGTCAAGGCTGACCCAAGCATCATGACAAACAATGAAGATCATCCATGGTTACGGCGCAATAAGCAAATGACACAAGCGAAGAAAAAGTGAAGACTTTCCCCCGCAACTATTATGATGATACCATGCCAACTTTGTAACACATGAACATGCTACCATTGTCCGTTCTGTACATGCACATGCTATGTGGGTGAAATTATGATACCATGCCAACTTTCAACTTTTCCAGAGTTCATTTGAAATGCTTTCATGTCTTATGGTTCGGCCCTCGTAATACCATGACCATTAGTCCCTGGCCCATGCCAACTTTCAACTTTCTAAAACTAATGGCACTAACAGAAAGTTTATAATTTTGCTCCTCGCCCCTGGCCCATGACCATTAGTCCCGGTTTGTGCCACAAACCGGGACTAAAGGGTTGGTCCTCGTTGCGGGCAGAGTTTAGTCCCACCTCGCCAACCGAAGGGGGCTCACACCGGTTTATAAGCCCTTCCCTCTCTGCCTTGTTGAGCTCCTCTCAAAGTGAAAATAGATGTCCTAATAGAGAAAAGTTTAACCTAAATTCATAGTGAATTTCTCTAAAATTCATAGAAATTTACTATGGATTTAGGTTGAATTTTCTCTATAAGCGCATCTATTCTCATTTTTTTAGTAAGTTAATCACAAACTGGTGATTCAAGCAATTTTCAAAGAATTCAAATTTTGACTATTCAAATTTGAAAACTAATAGCACTTACAGAAAGTTTATATTTTTTCTAAAACTAATGGCACTAACAGAAAGTTTATAATTTTGCTAACCTAAAAGCAAACAGAATTAAAAATTAAAGCAAAAACAAAAGAAAATAAATAATGCAAAAAACAAATAAAAAAATAGGAAAAAACTATTTTTATAGTAAAGTTAATCACAAAATAAAATGGCACTAACAGAAAGTTTATAATTTTTCTAAAACTAAAAGCAAAAAAGAATAAAACAATAAAGCAAAAAACAAAATAAAATAAATAATGGAGAAAACAAAACAAAAAAACTGGAAAAAATAGCAACAATAAGTATTTGGTTGTAAGCAGAAACAAAATAAAATAAATAAACCAACAAAGAAAACAAAAAAACAAAAAAAGTGTTTTCAAATTTGAAAACTAATGGCATTAACAAAAAGTTTATAATTTTTCTAAAACTAAAAGCATAAAGAATTAAAAAATAAAGCAAAAACAAAAGAAAATAAAATAAATAAAGCAACAAAAAAATGCCACCTACTGGGCCCCCACGGCCTGAATACGACTAGAAACCCATCAAAGGGCCATGATTCAGGCCCGCAGGAGGCCCAGTAGGCCCACAGGCATAGCAGTGACAATTAGGCCCGTAAGCCTGCAATGGAGAGAAGCTCGACAGGGGTGCGGCAGTGGGGCTTATAAACCACTGCGCACCCCTCTCAACTAGCGAGGTGGGACTAAACTTTCGACGCAGCAGTCGCACAAGGCCTTTGGTCCCCGTTGGTGGCACCAACCGGGACTAAAGGGGGCCATTGGTCACCGTTCGTTGCACAAACCGTGACCAATGCCCCCCTTTAGTCCCGGTTGGTGCCACCAACCGAGACCAAAGGCCTCTTTTCTATATAAGCCGGCACTTAGGAAAATTTCACATTTCCCTCGCAGTTGCCCCCCGACGACGCCGAGCACATCGACGCCGCTAGGCTGCCCCAACGCCGCCCCAGCCATCGCCGTCGCCCGCGCCCCGAGTCGCCGTCGCCCGCGCCCTCGCCCGACGCCATCGCCCGCGCCCTCGCCCGACACCGTCGCGCCGCGCCGCCGTCCCCTGCCCCGACGCGCGCCGCCCCTGCCCCGTCGCCGTCGCCGTGCCGCCGTCCCCTGCCCCGAACGTCGCTGCCTCTGTGAGCACCGCACGTCTGCCGCCCCC
This sequence comes from Triticum monococcum, assembly GCA_034509565.1. Taxonomy (NCBI): domain Eukaryota; kingdom Viridiplantae; phylum Streptophyta; class Magnoliopsida; order Poales; family Poaceae; genus Triticum; species Triticum monococcum. The sequence continues at coordinate 112,081,068 of CM067847.1, read as the reverse complement.
GCCGCCGCCGTGCATTTTTTTTATTATACATGCTATTTTTTTACATGTTTTTAGATTTTCATATATATGTGTATGTATGTATTTTTTAGATATACGTATTTTTTGATGTATGTTCATATATGTATGTATGTATTTTTTACATGTTTTTTGTATGTATGTATGTATTTTTTCAATTGTAATGATGTTTTAAAAATACATATATGCAAAAGTGAGATTTTTAATTAGAATTTTTTTATCTATATATGTTCTCTAATTTAGTATATTTTAGGTTAGTTTCATTTTAAAAAAAGTTTTATATATTTAGGAAGAAGGAATAGAAGGAAGAAAATGTTTTATATATGAGGGTCGAGAGGGGGTCAACGGTCGAGAGGGGGTCGAGAGGGGGTCGTCGAACATGAGAGGAAGAAAAGGATAAAAAAGAAGAGGAAAAAGAAAAAAAGAGGAGAAGAAAGAATAGAGGAGATCTTTTCCTCTATTTTTTCTTCTCTTCTTTTTTCTTCTTCTTCCTATATGTATTAGTTTTTTTATTTAGGTTGTTAATTAGTAGATATTAATTTTGTTCATATATGTATGGATGCATGTGATATGTATGTATGTATCGGGTATGTCGTTGTCGATATACGCCCTACCCGATAACTTCGACATGAGGGGTCGAGAGGGGGTCTAGGGTCGCCGAGGGGTCGAGGACCCTTTTTTTCTTCTTCTTCCTCTTCTTCTCTTTTTTTTCTTCTTCTTCCTCTTTATTTTATCGGGAACGAGGGTCGTCGAGGGTCAGGGTCGCCGAGCGGTAGAGGAAACCCTAAATAGAAAGTATCGTCGGTGTGAGATACATGTGGCCGTCGGTGTCGGACACTACATCCACGTCCCACAAGTAGCGCTGGCTTCGACGCCCATGTCACTTGTGGGACGTGGATGTAGTGTCCGACACCGATGGCCACATGTATCTCACACCCACGATAATTGATATTTAGGGTTTCCTCTACCGCTCGGTGACCCTCGACGACCCTCGTTCCCGAAAAAAAAAGAGGAAGAAGAAGAAAAAAAGAGGAGAAGAAAGAATCTTCTCCTCTTTTTTTCTTCTTCTTCCTCTTTTTTTATCCTTGAAGCGTTGTCGAGGCCACCTCAAACCCTGGAGAAGCAGCGTCGAGGCCATCCCAAACCCTAGAGAAGCAGCGTCGAGGCCACCCCAAACCCTAGAGAAGCAGTGTCGAGGCCACCCCAAACCCTAGAGAAGCAGGGTCGAGGCCACTAATTAATATTAGTTCTACGTTTGCCACTTATATATCCATCTGTCATGTTTGAATAATAATCGCCATGTTGTCAATATTTGTAGAAACTATGGACACCGCCCAAGACGAAGTACAAGAAGAGTTGTTGGGGGACATAATCGCACGAGGAAGTGATGCCGTCTGCTCGTTGTTTCTCAACGACACCGATGATCTGGAAGCAGCTAGCTATGATTATGATGGCTCCGGTGACCTAATGCCGGTGTGAAAGCACAAGTGCTCCCTAGGTGGTTTTCAGATAAGTTCAACAATGGAGTGGCATGGACTAAAGGTTGTGGGAACCTCTTCAAGATGCTAAGGACAAAGGATTGGCTAAAGCTTCAAGCTCAAGACTCTTCCTTTTATATATTTTAGTGATCCAAGATCACATTGAGTCTTTAGGAAAAGCCAATACTATCAAGAAGGGATGAGGTGTTGTTTAATGAGCCTCTTGCTCAAGTGCTTAATGATATGCTCCAAAATCCTTAGCCACTTTCCCACTTCCACAAATGACTTAAACCCTAAGCCAAACTCGGTCATACCGATTCTGTCAATCCGGCGCCACCGAGTTTCACTTGTCATTTGCCACTGCCAAACCCTAGCAATTCGGTCCTACCGATAAGGTTCTCGGTCTCACCGAGATGGGCTTGCAAACTCTCTGTTACCTGTTGCAATATCTTCGGTCCCACCGAGATATGCAATCGGCCCCACCGAGTTTGCTTGGCCAACTCTCAGTTTCACTTATTACCAAAATCGGTCCCACCGAGTTTGAGTAATCGGTCAAACCGAGTTTTGGATTTTCCCAAACCCTAACCGAATCGGTCCTACCGAGTTGCATCTCAGTCCCACCGAAATTCCTAACGGTCACTAGGTTTACCATTTCGGTCCGACCGAGTTTGATGATTCGGTCCCACCGAGATTGGAAAACTGTGTGTAACGGTTGGATTTTGTGTGGAGGCTATATATACCCCTCCACCACCTCTTCATTCGAAGAGAGAGCCATCAGAACACACACTCCATTCCTACTCATATGTTCTGAGAAAGAACCACCTACTCATGTGTTGAGACCAAGATATTCCATTCCTACCATATGAATCTTGATCTCTAGCCTTCCCCAAGTTGCTTTCCACTCAAATCTTCTTTCCACCAGATCCAAATCCTATGAGAGAGAGTTGAGTGTTGGGGAGACTATCATTTGAAGCACAAGAGCAAGGAGTTCATCATCAACACACCATTTGTTAATTCTTGGAGAGTGGTGTCTCCTAGATTGGCTAGGTGTCACTTGGGAGCCTCCGACAAGATTGTGGAGTTGAACCAAGGAGTTTGTAAGGGCAAGGAGATCGCCTACTTCGTGAAGATCTACCGCTAGTGAGGCAAGTCCTTCGTGGGCGATGGCCATGGTGGAATAGACAAGGTTGCTTCTTCGTGGACCCTTCGTGGGTGGAGCCCTCCATGGACTCGCGCAACCATTACCCTTCGTGGGTTGAAGTCTCCATCAACGTGGATGTAGGATAGCACCACCTATCCGAACCACGGGAAAAACATCCGTGTCTCCAATTGTGTTTGAATCCTCCAAACCCTTCCCTTTACATTCTTGCAAGTTGCATGCTTTACTTTCCGCTGCCTATATACTCTTTGCATGCTTGCTTGATATGTATTGTGTATGTTAAAATTATGCTTAAACTCCACTTAAACCGAAAAACCTTAAAAAGTACAACTTTAGCATTAAGTGTCTATTCACCCCCCCCCTCTAGACACTCCTTCTAGATGCTACACGGTGCAAGAAGGAGACCGTGAGGACGGTTCCAGTGACCCAATGCCGGTGCAAGAAGGAGACCGTGATGACGTCTCCGGTGACCGAACCGAGTCCGGCTAGGTATATATATTAGTTAAGCTTCTGTTGACTAGCTAATTTATGCATTCATTGTTTTGGTATGTACACATATTAATTAAGTCTTTGTTCTTTTTCTGGCCCTCCAGATCGAGCACAACTTCGGTAAAGAGACGAGGCCCGAAGAAAAAGTTGAGCTCGGATGAAAAGTTTGAGATCATAGCAATCGCGCCCGATGGCCAACCGATTGAACCCCTCCAGACAAAGAGCGCATTTGTTGCTCAGTGCGGGGTTTTGGTTAGGGACAAGATCCCGATCAGCATCCAACAATGGTTAAAGCCGGCTACAGAAGACCCTGAGGTGTCTTATGTCAATGATATGCAGAAAAATGATCTTTGGACTGAGCTGAAGTCAAATTTCACCCTACCACCAGAGGATGATCCAGAGAAGCCAGTTAAAGATCAATTAATCAAGTCTTTTGCTCTTAAGAGGATGGCAGAACTATTTAGAGGTGGAAGAAAGAGCTGAATAAGTTTGTCGAAAATAATGAGACACCAGAATTCAAGGGCAGATATGAGAAGATCAGAGATCACTGGCCCACATTTGTGGCCCACAAGACATCGGAAAAGAGTAAGAAGATGTCGGTGACAAACAAGCAAAATACTGCGAAGAAGAAGCATCACCATCGCACGGGGTCAGGTGGCTACCTCGTAGCCCGGCCTAAGTGGGCCAAGACTGAGAATGATCTGGTTGATAAAGGGATCGAACCAGAGACAATTAACTGGCCAGACCATTGTCGGACTTGGTTCTTCGGGGCTAGCGGAACCTTGGACCCTGTAACAGGGAAGTGCATTTGGACGAACGATCAAATGGACATACCAGTCAGGAAGCTTCAGTAGTATATCGAAGCAGCGCAGCAAGGGACGTTCTTTCCAGACAGAGAGAACGACGAGCTCACAATGGCCCTCGGGAATCCTGAGCACCCTGGACGGACACGAGGCATGACAGGCTCCATTCCGTGGAAGGTTGGGTTTCCGGACGCAGGTGGTTACAAATCCCAGGAGAGGAGGAAAAAATTGCAGCAGACCCAAATGCAGGCGCTGCAGGCAAGGGTACAAGCGATAGAGGAACGAGAAGCAAATTGCAGCAAACGTACTGCCGAAGCTTCCCCCGAAGCTACCCCGCCATCTCAGCGGAGAAGCATCGTAGCTTCCACCGAGCTGCTTCAGTCGGAGCATGCCTTGACGGCTCCTGCCAGCTATCCCGTGGATGCTATCACGGAGTCTCAAAATTGCCACCTTATGACGCAATGGATGAATTTAAAGGTCAAGGCGGCTTTTGGCTCTGTTTATCCTACTGAACCCGGCGCAACTTTTCACTACCGGCTGATTCCAGAAAGATATGCTACGGTGATGGTGGAGGAAATAACGGAGGGATTTGAGAACCTCCAGCTTGACCACCCTACAGGTGAAGGGGAGACTTGGCTGGGGTGTAACGCCCCACATGTAACCTTCCCCAATTGTACTCCGACTCTTGCCGTTTCCGACATTAAGTTATATTTAATTCTCGGGTTCGGGTCTTTGTCTCCATGTGTTGTTTTGTTTTTCGTGCATCTCATATCATGTCATCACGTGCATTGCATTTGCATACGTGTTCGTCTCATGCATTCGAGCATTTTCCCCATTGTCCGTTTTGCATTCCGGCGCTTCGTTCTCCTCCGGTGGCCATTTCTAGCTTTCTTTCGTGTGTGGGGATTAAACATTTTCGGATTGGGCCGAGACTTGCCATGCGGCCTTGGTTTACTACCGGTAGACCGCGTGTCAAGTTTCAGGTCATTTGGACTTCGTTTGATACTCCAACGGTTAACCGAGGGACCGAAAAGGCCTCGTGTGTGTGCATCCCAACACCCCTCCATTTTGGCCCAAAACCCACCAAACTCAGCTCCATCGTCTCGGTCGTTCGATCACGATCGTGTGGGCAAAAACCGCACCTCATTTGGACTCTCCTAGCTCCCTCTATGCCTATAAATACATCCCCCCGAAATTCGGATCTCTCCCCCCTCTCGAAACCCTAAAAAAAAGGAATCCGCCGCCGACGGACGTGTCCGGGTGGAGCCGGACAACGTCCGCCGCGCCCCCGCCAGTCTCGGGCTGCCACGTGGCGCCGCCACACCTACCGCGCCGCCGGGCCCGAAGACCCACGGCTGGCCCTCCGAGCCCGCGCCCTCCGCCGCCTCGCGCCGCCCGGTCCCGCAGTTCCCCGCCGCCGCCATCCTCCGCTCCGGTGGTCGGAGTAGCGCCGGCCACCGCGCCCGCCATCGCTGGCTGCCGCCGTGCCGGCTCGCCGCGGCATCCGCGCCACCGCCCGGGTCCGCGCCCTCGCCGCCAAGCTCGCCGCGGGCCTCGCCGCCGCCCCCGCCGACCGCCGGACCTCGCCCGCCGCCCCGGCCTTCGTCTCCCTCACCGGCGACCTCGGATCCGGGCCGGCGAACCTCGAAGGTCGCGCCCTGCTACAGTGATCCCGACTGGATCTGGATCTGAAATCCTCCTCGGTTGACTTTTGACCTAATATTCCAGTTTTTCATGCTATGTTTGACCTGCCATATCTTTGCATCCGTAGCTCCGTTTTGGACGTATGATATGTCAAAATCTTTGTCTCGACGAGTACATCATTTAATTCCATTGTATCATTTGCATTTGAGGTCATCTTGTTGCCCAAAATGCTGTTGGAAGGAGGCATGTTAAGTTAAATTGCAGATCTGTTAGTCCAACATGCACTTTTGTCATTTTTGCCATATTTAATCCGTGCATGATATGCCTGTGCCCCTTTGGGATGAATTGTTAAGCATGTTGTCTTATTTCCAGAGGTTCCTTCCATGTATTTTTAGGATGTGTATGTTGTCTTGTGCAAGCTTGCGAAGAGGGCTGCCTGAGATTACCGATTCCAGGGACTTAGTGATTTTCACTAAGTCTGAGCCGTTTTAGTTCACGATGCTATATGTCCGGCTTGTTTCCTAGTGATCCGTGCCTCTTTTGGGGATGATCAGTAAGAGTGGTTTGTTATGCTTGTTGTGCTGAATCCATCCATGTCTTTACTTGTTATGTTGGAGCACCCTAGGTTGACTCAATCGAGCTCAACTTTTGGATAGTTGCTGTTTTGGGCAGATCGTGAACTCTTTTGCGATTTTGCCGGAGTGATTGCTAGTGATCCATGCATGATATGCCATTGTTCTTGCCATGTATAGCTAGAATTTTGTGCCTTCTTAATGGATATATGCTTGCCTTGCCATGACTTGCACCGTAGTGAGAGCATCGAGCTCGTTTACATGCCTCCATGAGTTATTATTTCAGCATGTCCCAGTTTTCACTAAGTCTGAAAACTGATTGTGTTTCATCGATGTTCGTGTGCTCGGTAGAGTATTTTGTGAACCCTTTTGACCCCAGGTCATTTTGGGTGTTTTGTTAAGCTTGTTGAGTAGCTCCATGCCATGCTCTTACTTGCCATGTTCAGGTTTTCCTTCATGTTGTTTTGCTGCTCCGAAGAGAGCATCGTGGTCTGAAATTTCAGACTAGCGTTAATTTCGCTAAGTCTGAAATCTGTTTTGCTTATTCAGTTTTGCCATGCTTGTTTGAAGCCCTTAATGGATGAATTTGCCTATGCCTCAGTCATGATGATTTGTTAAGCTTGATGAGTACATCACTGCCATGCAATTTGTTTTCATGTTGGGTGGCTGTAGCATGTTCATTTTGTTGTATTTAGGAGCCTACTTGCTGTAAATCGTAGATCGGTTCGTTTAGTAAAACGCTTGCCATTTCTTAACCGTAGCTCCGATTGCCATGATCTTTATATCGTTTTCAGGGGATTTCTTCCCCTCTATCCAGTGGAACACTTGGTTTTCCAAGTTGTGGCCAGGTTCATGCATTTCCTGTTACATGTTGCATTCTTGCATCCCGCATCGCATCCCGCATAGCATATCGTCTTTGCATCTTATTGCTTGCCCTTGCACGTGGTTGATTGTATCCTTGTTGCTTGTTTGTGTTGTTGGGTAGAGCCGGGAGACGAGTTCGCTAACGAGGAGCCCGTTGAGTTTGCTTTTGAGGATCCAGTCAATTCTGACAACTGTGCAGGCAAGATGATCACACCCTTGAAATCACTACTATCTTTGCTATGCTAGTATGCTCGCTCTTTTGCTTTGCCAATGCTACGATCCCTACCACTTGCTTGTCAGCCTCCCAATTGCCATGATTGAGCCTCTAACCCACCTTTGTCCTAGCAAACCAATGATTGGCTATGTTACCGCTTTGCTCAGCCCTTCTTATAGCGTTGATAGCTGCAGGTGAAGATTGGAGCCGTTCCTTGTTGGAACTTTTATTTACTTGTTGGGATATCATTATATTGCTATATTATCTTTACTCATCTATATACTTGGTAAAGGGTGGAAGGCTCGGCCTCTCGCCTAGTGTTTTGTTCCACTCTTGCCGCCCTAGTTTCCGTCATATCGGTGTTATGTTCCCGGATTGTTGCGTCCCTTACGCGGTTGGGCTATAATGGGAACCCCTTGATAGTTCGCCTTGTTTAAAGATTTTCCAGCAATGCCCAACATTGGTTTTACCATTTGCCACCTACCCTTTTCTTTCCCTTGGGTTTCCGGAGCCCGAGGGTCATCTTTATTTTAGCCCCCACGGGCCAGTGCTCCTCTGAGTGTTGGTCCGAACCAGGCAGCCTGCGGGGCCACCTCGGGGAAACTCGAGGGTTGGTTTTACTCGTAGCTTGACCTATCCGAGCGTGCCCTGAGAAAGAGATATGTGCAGCTCCTATCGGGATTTGTCGGCACATTCGGGCGGTGTTGCTGGACTAGTTTTGACCTGTCGAATCATCTTGTTGTACCGGGATACCGAGTCTGATCGGTGGGTCCTGGGTGGAGGTCTATTCCTTCGTTGACCGTGAGAGCTTGTTATGGGCTAAGTTGGGACCCCCCTGCAGGGATTGACCTTTCGAAAGCCGTGCCCGCGGTTATGGGCAGATGGGAATTTGTTAATGTCCGGTTGTAGATAACTTGAACTTAATTAATTAAAATGAATCAACTGCGTGTGTTGCCGTGATGGCCTCTTCTCGGCGGAGTCCGGGAAGTGGACACGGCGTTGGAGTTATGTTTGCGTAGTCGGCTCTATTTAGTTTCCGCTCGTGCTTTGCTTCTCTTCTCGCTCTCTTTTGCGAATAAGTTAGCCACCATATATGCTAGTCGCTTGCTGCAGCTCCACTCACATTACCCCCTTCCTTACCTATTTAGCTTAAATAGTCTTGATCGCGAGGGTGCGAGATTGCTGAGTCCTTGTGGCTCACCGATTACTATATCACCAGATGCAGGGACCGATGATACTCCTCCGGATGGCGCGTTCGAGCTGAAGTGGGAGTACGACGGGGACTCTCAGCGATACTATGTTTCTTTTCCTGATGATTAGTAGTGGTGCCTGCTCGGGGTTCGATTCAGGGATTAGTCGCATGTTGGGGGTCTTTTCTATTTTGGCGCCGTAGTCGGGCCATGAGTGTTTGTATGATGGATGCTATTTATGTACCTTGATGTGACGTGGCGAGTGTAAGCCAACTATTATATTTATTTCCCCCTTTATATTATATATGTACATGGGTTGTGTGAAGATTGCCTCACTTGCGACATATGCCTTCAATGCGATTATGCCTCTAAGTCGTGCCTCGACACGTGGGAGATATAGTCGCATCGAGGGTGTTACAAGTTGGTATCAGAGCCTTCCCCGACCTTAGGAGCCCCATTGCTTGATCGTTTCTAGCAGCTGAGTTGTGTCTAGAAAAAATGTTTTGAGTCCTTAGGTATTATATATCGGAGAGCTTAGGAATTCTTTTTACTTCCTAGTCTCCTCATCGCTCTGGTAAGGCATCCTGACGTAGATTTTTGACTCTTCTCTTCTCAAATTTCACTAAATTTTTTTTAGGATCACGCGAGTATCTTAGTTTTGTTCCGATGGCTTATGATGAGAATACTGTCTTGGTGCCTCCTGTCAGGGGTTTAGTGGAAGTGTCCCGGGGAGTTGAGCTCTGAGGTGTTGTCATCATAATTCTATCGTTGCAACTCTTGCATACTTGAGATATGTGCGCGACATCGAAAATCTCCTTTATGCAGTTCGTTGGTGAGATAACCTCGACGCCACCCAGTACTGGGGCGGGAGTTCGGGAGTATCGCCATAACTTGTATAACGGATGCTTTTCGAAGGTTGAGATAGATGGTTTCCGAAGGTTTCTTGGTTATGTGTTGAAGGATGGATGCAGCTGGATGTAGGATTTGCTATCTTGGGTGAGATATTATGCTTCCCCTGTATCCTCAACACCTGATTGCATAACCGGAAAGTTTCGAGAGTTCCATAGGTGGGAATTCAAGTAGCCTCAGGATATCTTTCCAACAGATGTGTGATATGAAATTGGGGTACGACGTCTAGTGGTTCGCCTATTCACGGTTGATTTTACAGTAGCCTCGTTGTGTCTTAAAGAGTCCTTGGCTTTGCTGACTCGGGGACGCTTCATATGTCATGTGCACTGCCTTGTACATGATGGTGCTGTACGGTCGAGCCCGTGTAGGTCCTACCATGAACACTTCGGACGAAATTTCTATCATGTGTTTGTTCCGGCTTATTCCGCAAGCCAACCCTTGTTTTTATTTCGAGTTGTGGTATTCGTTCTTCTTCGACGTCATATGTTGATTCCATCCCTCATTGATGTATCTCTTCTACCTGAGTCTTCGTGGCTTCACAATTTAGGAATATGTGACCACTTCAAGAGAAGTGCATTCGTTCATTTTGTTCGGATGTGAAGACTTATGTTGCAATTTTCATTCCGTTGGATTCACCTTCTATATTTGTCTATTTGTGTGCTAATGGTGGTCAACCTCTTCAGGATGGCTCCTCCAACGCGCACGACTCCGAACCCAGATCCTCCGCCACCTCCGCCTCCTCCGGAAGCATGGCAGGCTGTGATGGCTGCTACTAATGCAAATACTCAGCTGATCATGCAAATCATCCAAGAGCTGAATCAAAGCAGTCAAGCGAATCAAGGCAACAACCAGAACCAGTTTGCAACTCTGAATCAGTTCCTCGCAAATGGTCCAAAGACGTTCAGTAACTGCGTTGAGGCTACTGATGCTGATGATTGGTTAGTCGATCTGGGCAAGCATTTTGAATGTAGCAATGTCAGACCTGAAGATTTCGTCAAGTTTGCGTCTTTCCAGCTCAAGGATCAGGCCGCAGAGTGGTTTCAGCAGTACCGGGATTCCAGAGGTGGACGTTTGATCACTTGGGATGATTTCCGTCGTGATTTTCGAGCTCATCACATTCCTCAAAGTGTGACTGAAAGCAAACGTGAAGAATTCCGCAATCTAAAGCAAGGCTCTTTGTCTGTCTATGACTACAACAAGTTGTTCCAGAAGCTCGCCCGTTTTGCCAAGCAGGATGTTCCTGATGAGAAGAGCATGATCTATCAGTTCAGGGGTGGTCTTCGTGAAGAAATTCAGCTCGCTCTTGTCCTCTTCGAGCCGCTGAGATACGATGAGTTCTACAACATGGCACTGAAGCAAGAGGCTGCTCAGCTCAGGTGTGATGCTTCCAGGAAGCGAGTCAGAGATACTTCGTCTTCGTCCTCTACTCAAGTGGCCAAGCAGCAGAAGTATTGGCTTCCTCCTCCTCCGTTCCGTCATCCGTATCAGCAGAAGAGCAAAGGTGGCAGTGGTTCGTCCCACCCACCCAACCCAGGCTTTCAGAACAAGACTTCGTCTCAAGCTCCAAGATCGAATGCTCTGTATCACCGTCCGCTCTCAGAGGTCACGTGCAACAAGTGCCAACAGAAGGGTCACTACGCCAACAAGTGTTTCAACCAGAGGCGTCTTCCTCCTCCTCCTCCTGTTAGATCGGCAAGTACAGCTGTGGTCAAGCATAATCCCAAGCACGCCAAGGTCAATATGGTGAATGCAGCTCAAGCAGAGGATTCGTCAGATGTGATCATGGGTAACCTTCCTGTTAATGATATTCCTGCAAGAGTTCTTTTTGATTCAGGTGCATCGCATTGTTTCATGTCTAAGCCATTTTTTACCAAGCACGAGTTCGTTTCTTCGCATTTGGGTAAACAAATGGATATTGTTTCTCCTGGCAAACGACTGAGTGCAAGTCTGGAGGTGCCAGATGTCTCTATCACGTTGGGCGATTTCAAGTTCTTGGCTTCTCCAATGGTTCTTGGCAATTCTGATATCGACCTCATTCTTGGGATGGACTGGCTCTCTAAACATAAAGCTCAGCTGGATTGTGCAGCCAAGCAGATTCAACTGACTCATTCGTCTGAGGAAGTAATTGTCTTTGCTGCTCGGGATAATACCATCCGGTTATTCTCTCTCAATGAGAAGGGTGAATTGGATGCTATTTCGCAGATTCCGGTTGTTTGTGAGTATCAAGATGTCTTCCCTGAAGAACTCCCAGGCATGCCTCCAAACCGGCCCGTTGAATTCGTTATTGAACTTGAGCCCGGTACGGAACCGGTGTGCAAACGGCCTTACAAGCTCGGCCCCGAAGAGTTGAAGGAGTTGAAGAAACAGCTCGATGTGCAAGAAAGGATGGGTCTTATTCAGCCTAGTACTTCTCCGTGGGGTTGTGGTGTTCTTTTTGTGAAGAAGAAGGATGGAACGGACCGACTTTGTGTTGATTACCGTCCATTGAACAAGAAGACCATCAAGAACAAATATCCACTTCCCAACATTAATGAGCTGTTCGAGCAACTCAAGGGTGCCCAAGTATTCTCCAAGCTTGATCTCCGTATGGGTTATCATCAAATTCGCATTCGTGAACAAGATATTCCAAAGACGGCGTTCAGAACAAGCTATGGGTCATATGAATACACTGTTATGTCTTTTGGCCTCGCCAATGCTCCTCCGACGTTCTCTCGCATGATGAACTTCATCTTCAACCCCTACACCAACGACTTTGTTTTGGTCTATCTCGATGATATCCTGCTTTTCTCAAAGAACAAGGAAGATCATGCCAAACACTTGCGTTTGGTTCTTGACAAGCTAAGGGAACATCAATTCTACGCCAAGTTCTCCAAGTGTGAGTTTTGGCTCGATGAGGTTCTTTATCTTGGGCATATTATCTCTGCCAAGGGCATTTCCGTGGATCCTGAGAAGGTGTCTGCAATTGTTAATTGGGAACCTCCTCAAAATGTGAAGCAACTCCGTAGCTTCCTCGGTCTTGCAAGTTATTGCCGAATATTCGTTGAAAACTTCTCCAAGATCGCGAAGCCTCTCTCAAATCTTCTTCAGAAGCACGTCAAGTACGTTTGGTCTCCGGAGTGTGATGTTGCTTTCAACGCTTTGAAAGAGAAATTGATCACTGCTCCAGTTCTAACTCCGCCTGATGAAGCCAAGCCGTACGAGGTCTTTTGTGATGCCTCTCTCCAAGGTCTCGGTGCAGTACTGATGCAAGAGAAGAAAGTTGTTGCTTATACCTCTCGCCAGTTGAAGCCAAATGAGAAGAACTACCCCACTCATGATCTCGAGTTGGCGGCAGTTGTGCACGCATTGTTGACTTGGAGACATCTTCTCTTGGGAAGGAAAGTGGACATTTTCACTGATCACAAGAGTCTCAAGTACATCTTCACTCAGCCTAATCTCAACCTCAGGCAGACTCGATGGGTCGAAATGATTCAAGAGTACAATCCGAGTATCGAGTATACTCCAGGCAAGGCTAATGTGATTGCTGACGCTTTGAGCAGAAAAGCATATTGCAATAGTCTGATTCTCAAGCCTTATCAACCCGAGCTTTGTGAAGCCTTCCGCAAACTTAATCTGCAAGTTGTTCCTCAAGGTTTCCTTGCCAACCTTCAAGTTCTCCTACCTTGGAAGACCAGATTCGCCAAGCCCAGCTTCTTGATGCTATGGTGAAAAAGGTGAAGATTGGTATTGCAAAGAGTCAGTCCAAGTACAAGTGCTACCGACTTGATGACAAGGACACTCTCTTCTTCGAGGATCGAATTGTTGTGCCCAAAGGTGAACTTCGTAAAGTGATCATGAATGAGGCTCACAACTCTCTCCTCTCCATCCACCCTGGGAGCACGAAGATGTATCAAGACCTGAAGCAAACTTATTGGTGGACTCGAATGAAGCGCGAGATCGCTCAATTCATGAATGAATGTGATGTGTGCAGAAGAGTGAAAGCAGAACACCAAAGGCCAGCAGGTCTCCTCCAACCTCTCACCATTCCAGAATGGAAGTTTGACCACATTGAAATGGACTTCGTGACTGGGTTTCCTAAGTCCAAGCGTGGCAATGATGCTATATTCGTTGTCATCGATAAGCTCACCAAAGTCGCTCATTTCCTGCCTATCAAAGAGTCAATCACTGCAGCTCAATTGGCGGAGCTCTACACCTCTCGCATTGTCTCTCTGCACGGTATTCCTCAAGTGATATCTTCAGACCGTGGCAGCATCTTTACCTCCAAGTTTTGGGATTCTTTTCAGAAGGCCATGGGCACCAGCATTCGCTTCACCACTGCTTTCCATCCTCAAACAAGCGGTCAAGTCGAGCGTGTCAACCAGATTCTTGAAGATATGCTCATAGCTTGTGTTATCTCCTTCGGCATGAAGTGGGAGGATTGCCTTCCTTATGCTGAATTCTCATACAACAACAGTTTCCAAGCAAGTTCCGGCAAGGCCCCGTTTGAAATTCTGTATGGTAGGAAGTGCCGTACACCTCTCAACTGGTCTGAAACCGGTGAACGTCAGCTGCTGGGTAATGACCTGATCACAGAGGCAGAAGAAATGTGCAAGGTCATTCGTGATAACCTCAAAGCAGCCCAGTCTCGTCGGAAGAGCTACTACGACAGCAAGCACCGTGATTTGGCCTTCGAGATCGGAGATCATGTCTACCTCCGCATCTCTCCTATGAAAGGGACTCGTCGCTTCGGTATCAAAGGGAAGCTTGCCCCAAGATACGTCGGGCCTTTCAAGATCGTCAGCAAGAGAGGCGACCTCGCCTATCAACTCGAGCTTCCTGCAACCTTTGCCAATGTTCATGATGTGTTCCACGTCTCGCAACTCCGTAAGTGCTTCAAGACGCCTGAGCGCACCGTAAACTTCGAGGACATTGAGCTCCAAGAAGATCTCTCCTACCGTGAGCACCCGGTTGCAATCCTTGAAGAGACTGAACGCAAAACTCGCAACAAGTCAATCAAGTTTCTCAAAGTTAAGTGGTCACACCATTCCGACCGTGAAGCTACCTGGGAACGCGAGGATCACCTCCGTTCTGAGTACCCGGAGTTCTTTCAGTCCTAGATCTCGGGACGAGATCTTTTCGTAGTGGTGGAGTGTTGTAACGCCCCACATGTAACCTTCCCCAATTGTACTCCGACTCTTGCCGTTTCCGGCATTAAGTTATATTTAATTCTCGGGTTCGGGTCTTTGTCTCCGTGTGTTGTTTTGTTTTTCGTGCATCTCATATCATGTCATCACGTGCATTGCATTTGCATACGTGTTCGTCTCATGCATTCGAGCATTTTCCCCGTTGTCCGTTTTGCATTCCGGCGCTTCGTTCTCCTCCGGTGGCCATTTCTAGCTTTCTTTCGTGTGTGGGGATTAAACATTTCCGGATTGGGCCGAGACTTGCCATGCGGCCTTGGTTTACTACCGGTAGACCGCCTGTCAAGTTTCGGGTCATTTGGACTTCGTTTGATACTCCAACGGTTAACCGAGGGACCGAAAAGGCCTCGTGTGTGTGCAGCCCAACACCCCTCCATTTTGGCCCAAAACCCACCAAACTCAGCTCCATCGTCTCGGTCGTTCGATCACGATCGTGTGGGCGATAACCGCACCTCATTTGGACTCTCCTAGCTCCCTCTATGCCTATAAATACATCCCCCGAAATTCGGATCTCTCCCCCCTCTCGAAACCCTAAAAAAAAGGAATCCGCCGCCGACGGACGTGTCCGGGCGGAGCCGGACAACGTCCGCCGCGCCACCACCAGTCTCGGGCTGCCACGTGGCGCCGCCACACCTACCGCGCCGCCGCGCCCGAAGACCCACGGCCGGCCCTCCGAGCCCGCGCCCTCCGCCGCCTCGCGCCGCCCGCTCCCGCAGTTCCCCGCCGCCGCCGTCCTCCGCTCCGGTGGCCGGAGTAGCGCCGGCCACCACGCCCGCCATCGCCGGCCGCCGCCGTGCCGGCTCGCCGCAGCATCCGCGCCACCGCCCGGGTCCGCGCCCTCGCCGCCAAGCTCGCCGCGAGCCTCGCCGCCGCCCCCGCCGACCGCCGGACCTCGCCCGCAGCCCTGGCCTTCGTCTCCCTCACCGGCGACCTCGGATCCGGGCCGGCGAACCTCGAAGGTCGCGCCCTGCTACAGTGATCCCGGCTGGATCTGGATCTGAAATCCTCCTCGGTTGACTTTTGACCTAATATTCCAGTTTTTCGTGCTATGTTTGACCTGCCATATCTTTGCATCCGTAGCTCCGTTTTGGACGTATGATATGTCAAAATCTTCGTCTCAATGAGTACATCATTTCGTTCCATTGCATCATTTGCATTTGAGGTAATCTTGTTGCCCAAAATGCTGTTGGAAGGAGGCATGTTGAGTTAAATTGCAGATCCGTTAGTCCAACATGCACTTTTGTCATTTTTGCCATATTTAATCCGTGCATGATATGCCTGTGCCCCTTTGGGATGAATTGTTAAGCATGTTGTCTTCTTTCCATAGGTGCCTTCCATGTATTTTTAGGATGTGTGTGTTGTCTTGTGCAAGCTTGCGAAGAGGGCTGCCTGAGATTACCGATTCCAGGGACTTAGTGATTTTCACTAAGTCTGAGCCGTTTTAGTTCACGATGCTATATGTCCGGCTTGTTTCCTAGTGATCCGTGCCTCTTTTGGGGATGATCAGTAAGAGCGATTTGTTATGCGTGTTGTGCTGAATCCATCCATGTCTTTACTTGTTATGTTGGAGCACCCTAGGTTGACTCAATCGAGCTCAACTTTTGGATAGTTGCTGTTTTGGGCAGATCGTGAACTCTTTTGCGATTTTGCCGGAGTGATTACTAGTGATCCATGCATGCTATGCCATTGTTCTTGCCATGTCTAGCTAGAATTTTGTGCTTTCTTAATGGATATATGCTTGCCTTGCCATGACTTGCACCGTAGTGAGAACATCGAGCTCGTTTACATGCCTCCGTGAGTTATTATTTCAGCATGTCCCAGTTTTCACAAAGTCTGAAAACTGATTGTGTTTCATCGATGTTCGTGTGCTCGGTAGAGTATTTTGTGAACCCTTTTGACCCTAGGTCATTTTGGGTGTTTTGTTAAGATTGTTGAGTAGCTCCATGCCATTATCTTAGTTTCCATGTTCAGGTTTTCCTTCATGTTGTTTTGCTGCTCCGAAGAGAGCATCGTGGTCTGAAATTTCAGACTAGCGTTAATTTCGCTAAGTCTGAAATCTGTTTTGCTTATTCAGTTTTGCCATGCTTGTTTGAAGCCCTTAATGGATGAATTTGCCTATGCCTCAGTCATGATGATTTGTTAAGCTTGATGAGTACATCACTGCCATGTAATTTGTTTTCATGTTGGGTGGCTGTAGCATGTTCATTTTGTTGCATTTAGGAGCCTACTTGCTGTAAATCGCACATCGGTTCGTTTAGTAAAACGCTTGCCATTTCTTAACCGTAGCTCCGATTGCCATGATCTTTATATCGTTTTCAGGGGATTTCTTCCCCTCTATCCAGTGGAACACTTGGTTTTCCAAGTTGTGGCCAGGTTCATGCATTTCCTGTTACATGTTGCATTCTTGCATCCCGCATCGCATCCCGCATAGCATATCGTCTTTGCATCTTATTGCTTGCCCTTGCACGTGGTTGATTGTATCCTTGTTGCTTGTTTGTGTTGTTGGGTAGAGCCGGGAGACGAGTTCGCTAACGAGGAGCCCGTTGAGTTTGCTTTTGAGGATCCAGTCAATTCTGACAACTGTGCAGGCAAGATGATCACACCCTTGAAATCACTACTATCTTTGCTATGCTAGTATGCTCGCTCTTTTGCTTTGCCAATGCTACGATGCCTACCACTTGCTTGTCAGCCTCCCAGTTGCCATGATTGAGCCTCTAACCCACCTTTGTCCTAGCAAACCATTGATTGGCTATGTTACCGCTTTGCTCAGCCCTTCTTATAGCGTTGATAGCTGCAGGTGAAGATTGGAGCCGTTCCTTGTTGGAACTTTTATTTACTTGTTGGGATATCATTATATTGCTATATTATCTTTACTCATCTATATACTTGGTAAAGGGTGGAAGGCTCGGCCTCTCGCCTAGTGTTTTGTTCCACTCTTACCGCCCTAGTTTCCGTCATATCGGTGTTATGTTCCCGGATTGTTGCGTCCCTTACGCGGTTGGGATATAATGGGAACCCCTTGATAGTTCGCCTTGTTTAAAGCTTTTCCAGCAATGCCCAACATTGGTTTTACCATTTGCCACCTACCCTTTTCTTTCCCTTGGGTTTCCGGATCCCGAGGGTCATCTTTATTTTAGCCCCCACGGGCCAGTGCTCCTCTGAGTGTTGGTCCGAACCAGGCAGCCTGCGAGGCCACCTCGGGGAAACTCGAGGGTTGGTTTTACTCGTAGCTTGACCTATCCGAGCGTGCCCTGAGAAAGAGATATGTGCAGCTCCTATCGGGATTTGTCGGCACATTCGGGCGGTGTTGCTGGACTAGTTTTGACCTGTCGAATCATCTTGTTGTACCGGGATACCGAGTCTGATCGGTGGGTCCTGGGTGGAGGTCTATTCCTTCGTTGACCGTGAGAGCTTGTTATGGGCTAAGTTGGGACCCCCCTGCAGGGATTGACCTTTCGAAAGTCGTGCCCGCGGTTATGGGCAGATGGGAATTTGTTAATGTCCGGTTGTAGATAACTTGAACCTAATTAATTAAAATGAATCAACTGCATGTGTTGCCGTGATGGCCTCTTCTCGGCGGAGTCCGGGAAGTGGACACGGCGTTGGAGTTATGTTTGCGTAGTCGGCTCTATTTAGTTTCCGCTCGTGCTTTTCTTCTCTTCTCGCTCTCTTTTGCGAATAAGTTAGCCACCATATATGCTAGTCGCTTGCTGCAGCTCCACTCACATTACCCCCTTCCTTACCTATTTAGCTTAAATAGTCTTGATCGCGAGGGTGCGAGATTGCTGAGTCCTTGTGGCTCACCGATTACTATATCACCAGATGCAGGGACCGATGATACTCCTCCGGATGGCGCGTTCGAGCTGAAGTGGGAGTACGACGAGGACTCTCAGCGATACTATGTTTCTTTTCCTGATGATCAGTAGTGCTGCCTGCTCGGGGTTCGATTCAGGGATTAGTCGCATGTTGGGGGTCTTTTCTATTTTGGCGCCGTAGTCGGGCCATGAGTGTTTGTATGATGGATGCTATTTATGTACCTTGATGTGACGTGGCGAGTGTAAGCCAACTATTATATTTATTTCCCCCTTTATATTATATATGTACATGGGTTGTGTGAAGATTGCCTCACTTGCGACATATGCCTTCAATGCGATTATGCCTCTAAGTCATGCCTCGACACGTGGGAGATATAGTCGCATCGAGGGTGTTACAAGTTGGTATCAGAGCCTTCCCCGACCTTAGGAGCCCCATTGCTTGATCGTTTCTAGCAGCCGAGTTGTGTCTAGAAAAAATGTTTTGAGTCCTTAGGTATTATATATCGGAGAGCTTAGGAATTCTTTTTACTTCCCAGTCTCCTCATCGCTCTGGTAAGGCATCCTGACGTAGAGTTTTGACTCTTCTCTTCTCAAATTTCACTAAAAAATTTTTGAGGATCACGCGAGTATCTTAGTTTTGTTCCGATGGCTTATGATGAGAATACTGTCTTGGTGCCTCCTGTCAGGGGTTTAGTGGAAGTGTCCCGGGGAGTTGAGCTCTGAGGTGTTGTCATCATAATTCTATCGTTGCAACTCTGGCATACTTGAGATATGTGCGCGACATCGAAAATCTCCTTTATGCAGTTCGTTGGTGAGATAACCTCGACGCCACCCAGTACTGGGGCGGGAGTTCGGGAGTATCGCCATAACTTGTATAACGGATGCTTTTCGAAGGTTGAGATAGATGGTTTCCGAAGGTTTCTTGGTTATGTGTTGAAGGATGGATGCAGCTGGATGTAGGATTTGCTAGCTTGGCTGAGATATTATGCTTCCCCTGTATCCTCAACACCTGATTGCATAACCGGAAAGTTTCGGGAGTTCCATAGGTGGGAATTCAAGTAGCCTCAGGATATCTTTCCAACAGATGTGTGATATGAAATTGGGGTTCGATGTCTAGTGGTTCGCCTATTCACGGTTGATTTTATAGTGGCCTCGTTGTGTCTTAAAGAGTCCTTGGCTTTGCTGACTCGGGGACGCTTCGTATGTCATGTGCACTGCCTTGTACATGATGGTGCTGTACGGTCGAGCCCGTGTAGGTCCTACCACGAACACTTCGGACGAAATTTCTATCATGTGTTTGTTCCGGCTTATTCCGCAAGCCAACCCTTGTTTTTATTTCGAGTTGTGGTATTCGTTCTTCTTCGACGTCATATGTTGATTCCATCCCTCGTTGATGTATCTATTCTACCTTAGTCTTCGTGGCTTCACAATTTAGGAATATGTGACCACTTCAAGAGAAGTGCATTCGTTCATTTTGTTCGGATGTGAAGACTTATGTTGCAATTTTCATTCCGTTGGATTCACCTTCTATATTTGTCTATTTGTGTGCTAATGGTGGTCAACCTCTTCAGGATGGCTCCTCCAACGCGCACGACTCCGAACCCAGATCCTCCGCCACCTCCGCCTCCTCCGGAAGCATGGCAGGCTGTGATGGCTGCTACTAATGCAAATACTCAGCTGATCATGCAAATCATCCAAGAGCGGAATCAAAGCAGTCAAGCGAATCAAGGCAACAACCAGAACCAGTTTGCAACTCTGAATCAGTTCCTCGCAAATGGTCCAAAGACGTTCAGTAACTGCGTTGAGGCTACCGATGCTGATGATTGGTTAGTTGATCTGGGCAAGCATTTTGAATGTAGCAATGTCAGACCTGAAGATTTCGTCAAGTTCGCGTCTTTCCAGCTCAAGGATCAGGCCGCAGAGTGGTTTCAGCAGTACCGGGATTCCAGAGGTGGACGTTTGATCACTTGGGATGATTTCCGTCGTGATTTTCGAGCTCATCACATTCCTCAAAGTGTGACTGAAAGCAAACGTGAAGAATTCCGCAATCTGAAGCAAGGCTCTTTGTCTGTCTATGACTACAACAAGTTGTTCCAGAAGCTCGCCCGTTTTGCCAAGCAGGATGATCCTGATGAGAAGAGCATGATCTATCAGTTCAGGGGTGGTCTTCGTGAAGAAATTCAGCTCGCTCTTGTCCTCTTCGAGCCGCTGAGATACGATGAGTTCTACAACATGGCACTGAAGCAAGAGGCTGCTCAGCTCAGGTGTGATGCTTCCAGGAAGCGAGTCAGAGATACTTCGTCTTCGTCCTCTACTCAAGTGGCCAAGCAGCAGAAGTATTGGCTTCCTCCTCCTCCGTTCCGTCAGCCGTATCAGCAGAAGAGCAAAGGTGGCAGTGGTTCGTCCCACCCACCCAACCCAGGCTTTCAGAACAAGACTTCGTCTCAAGCTCCAAGATCGAGTGCTCCGTATCACCGTCCGCTCTCAGAGGTCACGTGCAACAAGTGCCAACAGAAGGGTCACTACGCCAACAAGTGTTTCAACCAGAGGCGTCTTCCTCCTCCTCCTCCTGTCAGATCGGCAAGTACAGCTGTGGTCAAGCATAATCCCAAGCACGCCAAGGTCAATATGGTGAATGCAGCTCAAGCAGAGGATTCGTCAGATGTGATCATGGGTAACCTTCCTGTTAATGATATTCCTGCAAGAGTTCTTTTTGATTCAGGTGCATCGCATTGTTTCATGTCTAAGCCATTTTTTACCAAGCACGAGTTCGTTTCTTCGCATTTGGGTAAACAAATGGATATTGTTTCTCCTGGCAAACGATTGAGTGCAAGTCTGGAGGTGCCAGATGTCTCTATCACGTTGGGCGATTTCAAGTTCTTGGCTTCTCCAATGGTTCTTGGCAATTCTGATATCGACCTCATTCTTGGGATGGACTGGCTCTTTAAACATAAAGCTCAGCTGGATTGTGCAGCCAAGCAGATTCAACTGACTCATTCGTCTGAGGAAGTAATTGTCTTTGCTGCTCGGGATAATACCATCCGGTTATTCTCTCTCAATGAGAAGGGTGAATTGGATGCTATTTCGCAGATTCCGGTTGTTTGTGAGTATCAAGATGTCTTCCCTGAAGAACTCCCAGGCATGCCTCCAAACCGGCCCATTGAATTCGTTATTGAACTTGAGCCCGGTACGGAACCGGTGTGCAAACGGCCTTACAAGCTCGGCCCCGAAGAGTTGAAGGAGTTGAAGAAACAGCTCGATGTGCAAGAAAGGATGGGTCTTATTCGGCCTAGTACTTCTCCGTGGGGTTGTGGTGTTCTTTTTGTGAAGAAGAAGGATGGAACGGACCGACTTTGTGTTGATTACCGTCCATTGAACAAGAAGACCATCAAGAACAAATATCCACTTCCCAACATTAATGAGCTGTTCGAGCAACTCAAGGGTGCCAAAGTATTCTCCAAGCTTGATCTCCGTATGGGTTATCATCAAATTCGCATTCGTGAACAAGATATTCCAAAGACGGCGTTCAGAACAAGCTATGGGTCATATGAATACACTGTTATGTCTTTTGGCCTCGCCAATGCTCCTCCGACGTTCTCTCGCATGATGAACTTCATCTTCAACCCCTACACCAACGACT
Source organism: Triticum monococcum (assembly GCA_034509565.1). Taxonomy (NCBI): domain Eukaryota; kingdom Viridiplantae; phylum Streptophyta; class Magnoliopsida; order Poales; family Poaceae; genus Triticum; species Triticum monococcum. The sequence continues at coordinate 112,059,096 of CM067847.1, read as the reverse complement.
TTGTTTTGGTCTATCTCGATGATATCCTGCTTTTCTCAAAGAACAAGGAAGATCATGCCAAACACTTGCGTTTGGTTCTTGACAAGCTAAGGGAACATCAATTCTACGCCAAGTTCTCCAAGTGTGAGTTTTGGCTCGATGAGGTTCTTTATCTTGGGCATATTATCTCTGCCAAGGGCATTTCCGTGGATCCTGAGAAGGTGTCTGCAATTGTTAATTGGGAACCTCCTCAAAATGTGAAGCAACTCCGTAGCTTCCTCGGTCTTGCAAGTTATTGCCGAATATTCGTTGAAAACTTCTCCAAGATCGCGAAGCCTCTCTCAAATCTTCTTCAGAAGCACGTCAAGTACGTTTGGTCTCCGGAGTGTGATGTTGCTTTCAACGCTTTGAAAGAGAAATTGATCACTGCTCCAGTTCTAACTCCGCCTGATGAAGCCAAGCCGTACGAGGTCTTTTGTGATGCCTCTCTCCAAGGTCTCGGTGCAGTACTGATGCAAGAGAAGAAAGTTGTTGCTTATACCTCTCGCCAGTTGAAGCCAAATGAGAAGAACTACCCCACTCATGATCTCGAGTTGGCGGCAGTTGTGCACGCATTGTTGACTTGGAGACATCTTCTCTTGGGAAGGAAAGTGGACATTTTCACTGATCACAAGAGTCTCAAGTACATCTTCACTCAGCCTAATCTCAACCTCAGGCAGACTCGATGGGTCGAAATGATTCAAGAGTACAATCCGAGTATCGAGTATACTCCAGGCAAGGCTAATGTGATTGCTGACGCTTTGAGCAGAAAAGCATATTGCAATAGTCTGATTCTCAAGCCTTATCAACCCGAGCTTTGTGAAGCCTTCCGCAAACTTAATCTGCAAGTTGTTCCTCAAGGTTTCCTTGCCAACCTTCAAGTTCTCCTACCTTGGAAGACCAGATTCGCCAAGCCCAGCTTCTTGATGCTATGGTGAAAAAGGTGAAGATTGGTATTGCAAAGAGTCAGTCCAAGTACAAGTGCTACCGACTTGATGACAAGGACACTCTCTTCTTCGAGGATCGAATTGTTGTGCCCAAAGGTGAACTTCGTAAAGTGATCATGAATGAGGCTCACAACTCTCTCCTCTCCATCCACCCTGGGAGCACGAAGATGTATCAAGACCTGAAGCAAACTTATTGGTGGACTCGAATGAAGCGCGAGATCGCTCAATTCATGAATGAATGTGATGTGTGCAGAAGAGTGAAAGCAGAACACCAAAGGCCAGCAGGTCTCCTCCAACCTCTCACCATTCCAGAATGGAAGTTTGACCACATTGAAATGGACTTCGTGACTGGGTTTCCTAAGTCCAAGCGTGGCAATGATGCTATATTCGTTGTCATCGATAAGCTCACCAAAGTCGCTCATTTCCTGCCTATCAAAGAGTCAATCACTGCAGCTCAATTGGCGGAGCTCTACACCTCTCGCATTGTCTCTCTGCACGGTATTCCTCAAGTGATATCTTCAGACCGTGGCAGCATCTTTACCTCCAAGTTTTGGGATTCTTTTCAGAAGGCCATGGGCACCAGCATTCGCTTCACCACTGCTTTCCATCCTCAAACAAGCGGTCAAGTCGAGCGTGTCAACCAGATTCTTGAAGATATGCTCATAGCTTGTGTTATCTCCTTCGGCATGAAGTGGGAGGATTGCCTTCCTTATGCTGAATTCTCATACAACAACAGTTTCCAAGCAAGTTCCGGCAAGGCCCCGTTTGAAATTCTGTATGGTAGGAAGTGCCGTACACCTCTCAACTGGTCTGAAACCGGTGAACGTCAGCTGCTGGGTAATGACCTGATCACAGAGGCAGAAGAAATGTGCAAGGTCATTCGTGATAACCTCAAAGCAGCCCAGTCTCGTCGGAAGAGCTACTACGACAGCAAGCACCGTGATTTGGCCTTCGAGATCGGAGATCATGTCTACCTCCGTATCTCTCCTATGAAAGGGACTCGTCGCTTCGGTATCAAAGGGAAGCTTGCCCCAAGATACGTCGGGCCTTTCAAGATCGTCAGCAAGAGAGGCGACCTCGCCTATCAACTCGAGCTTCCTGCAACCTTTGCCAATGTTCATGATGTGTTCCACGTCTCGCAACTCCGTAAGTGCTTCAAGACGCCTGAGCGCACCGTAAACTTCGAGGACATTGAGCTCCAAGAAGATCTCTCCTACCGTGAGCACCCGGTTGCAATCCTTGAAGAGACTGAACGCAAAACTCGCAACAAGTCAATCAAGTTTCTCAAAGTTAAGTGGTCACACCATTCCGACCGTGAAGCTACCTGGGAACGCGAGGATCACCTCCGTTCTGAGTACCCGGAGTTCTTTCAGTCCTAGATCTCGGGACGAGATCTTTTCGTAGTGGTGGAGTGTTGTAACGCCCCACATGTAACCTTCCCCAATTGTACTCCGACTCTTGCCGTTTCCGGCATTAAGTTATATTTAATTCTCGGGTTCGGGTCTTTGTCTCCGTGTGTTGTTTTGTTTTTCGTGCATCTCATATCATGTCATCACGTGCATTGCATTTGCATACGTGTTCGTCTCATGCATTCGAGCATTTTCCCCGTTGTCCGTTTTGCATTCCGGCGCTTCGTTCTCCTCCGGTGGCCATTTCTAGCTTTCTTTCGTGTGTGGGGATTAAACATTTCCGGATTGGGCCGAGACTTGCCATGCGGCCTTGGTTTACTACCGGTAGACCGCCTGTCAAGTTTCGGGTCATTTGGACTTCGTTTGATACTCCAACGGTTAACCGAGGGACCGAAAAGGCCTCGTGTGTGTGCAGCCCAACACCCCTCCATTTTGGCCCAAAACCCACCAAACTCAGCTCCATCGTCTCGGTCGTTCGATCACGATCGTGTGGGCGATAACCGCACCTCATTTGGACTCTCCTAGCTCCCTCTATGCCTATAAATACATCCCCCGAAATTCGGATCTCTCCCCCCTCTCGAAACCCTAAAAAAAAGGAATCCGCCGCCGACGGACGTGTCCGGGCGGAGCCGGACAACGTCCGCCGCGCCACCACCAGTCTCGGGCTGCCACGTGGCGCCGCCACACCTACCGCGCCGCCGCGCCCGAAGACCCACGGCCGGCCCTCCGAGCCCGCGCCCTCCGCCGCCTCGCGCCGCCCGCTCCCGCAGTTCCCCGCCGCCGCCGTCCTCCGCTCCGGTGGCCGGAGTAGCGCCGGCCACCGCGCCCGCCATCGCCGGCCGCCGCCGTGCCGGCTCGCCGCGGCATCCGCGCCACCGCCCGGGTCCGCGCCCTCGCCGCCAAGCTCGCCGCGGGCCTCGCCGCCGCCCCCGCCGACCGCCGGACCTCGCCCGCCGCCCCGGCCTTCGTCTCCCTCACCGGCAACCTCGGTTCCGGGCCAGCGAACCTCGAAGGTCGCGCCCTGCTACAGTGATCCCGGCTGGATCTGGATCTGAAATCCTCCTCGGTTGACTTTTGACCTAATATTCCAGTTTTTCGTGCTAAGTTTGACCTGCCATATCTTTGCATCCGTAGCTCCGTTTTGGACGTATGATATGTCAAAATCTTCGTCTCGACGAGTACATCATTTCATTCCATTGCATAATTTGCATTTGAGGTCATCTTGTTGCCCAAAATGCTGTTGGAAGGAGGCATGTTGAGTTAAATTGCAGATCCGTTAGTCCAACATGCACTTTTGTCATTTTTGCCATATTTAATCCGTGCATGATATGCCTGTGCCCCTTTGGGATGAATTGTTAAGCATGTTGTCTTATTTCCAGAGGTGCCTTCCATGTATTTTTAGGATGCGTGTGTTGTCTTGTGCAAGCTTGCGAAGAGGGCTGCCTGAGATTACCGATTCCAGGGACTTAGTGATTTTCACTAAGTCTGAGCCGTTTTAGTTCACGATGCTATATGTCCGGCTTGTTTCCTAGTGATCCGTGCCTCTTTTGGGGATGATCAGTAAGAGCGATTTGTTATGCTTGTTGTGCTGAATCCATCCATGTCTTTACTTGTTATGTTGGAGCACCCTAGGTTGACTCAATCGAGCTCAACTTTTGGATAGTTGCTGTTTTGGGCAGATCGTGAACTCTTTTGCGATTTTGCCGGAGTGATTGCTAGTGATCCATGCATGCTATGCCATTGTTCTTGCCATGTCTAGCTAGAATTTTGTGCCTTCTTAATGGATATATGCTTGCCTTGCCATGACTTGCACCGTAGTGAGAGCATCGAGCTCGTTTACATGCCTCCGTGAGTTATTATTTCAGCATGTCCCAGTTTTCACTAAGTCTGAAAACTGATTGTGTTTCATCGATGTTCGTGTGCTCGGTAGAGTATTTTGTGAACCCTTTTGACCCCAGGTCATTTTGGGTGTTTTGTTAAGCTTCTTGAGTAGCTCCATGCCATGCTCTTACTTGCCATGTTCAGGTTTTCCTTCATGTTGTTTTGCTGCTCCGAAGAGAGCATCGTGGTCTGAAATTTCAGACTAGCGTTAATTTCGCTAAGTCTGAAATCTGTTTTGCTTATTCAGTTTTGCCATGCTTGTTTGAAGCCCTTAATGGATGAATTTGCCTATGCCTCAGTCATGATGATTTGTTAAGCTTGATGAGTACATCACTGCCATTTAATTTGTTTTCATGTTGGGTGGCTGTAGCATGTTCATTTTGTTGCATTTAGGAGCCTACTTGCTGTAAATTGCAGATCGGTTCGTTTAGTAAAACGCTTGCCATTTCTTAACCGTAGCTCCGATTGCCATGATCTTTATATCGTTTTCAGGGGATTTCTTCCCCTCTATCCAGTGGCACACTTGGTTTTCCAAGTTGAGGCCAGGTTCATGCATTTCCTGTTACATGTTGCATTCTTGCATCCCGCATCGCATCCCGCATAGCATATCGTTTTTGCATCTTATTGCTTGCCCTTGCACGTGGTTGATTGTATCCTTGTTGCTTGTTTGTGTTGTTGGGTAGATCCGGGAGACGAGTTCGCTAACGAGGAGCCCGTTGAGTTTGCTTTTGAGGATCCAGTCAATTCTGACAACTGTGCAGGCAAGATGATCACACCCTTGAAATCACTACTATCTTTGCTATGCTAGTATGCTCGCTCTTTTGCTTTGCCAATGCTACGATGCCTACCACTTGCTTGTCAGCCTCCCAATTGCCATGATTGAGCCTCTAACCCACCTTTGTCCTAGCAAACCATTGATTGGCTATGTTACCGCTTTGCTCAGCCCTTCTTATAGCGTTGATAGCTGCAGGTGAAGATTGGAGCCGTTCCTTGTTGGAACTTTTATTTACTTGTTGGGATATCATTATATTGCTATATTATCTTTACTCATCTATATACTTGGTAAAGGGTGGAAGGCTCGGCCTCTCGCCTAGTGTTTTGTTCCACTCTTGCCGCCCTAGTTTCCGTCATATCGGTGTTATGTTCCCGGATTGTTGCGTCCCTTACGCGGTTGGGCTATAATGGGAACCCCTTGATAGTTCGCCTTGTTTAAAGCTTTTCCAGCAATGCCCAACATTGGTTTTACCATTTTCCACCTACCCTTTTCTTTCCCTTGGGTTTCCGGAGCCCGAGGGTCATCTTTATTTTAGCCCCCACAGGCCAGTGCTCCTCTGAGTGTTGGTCCGAACCAGGCAGCCTGCGGGGCCACCTCGGGGAAACTCGAGGGTTGGTTTTACTCGTAGCTTGACCTATCTGAGCGTGCCCTGAGAAAGAGATATGTGCAGCTCCTATCGGGATTTGTCGGCACATTCGGGCGGTGTTGCTGGACTAGTTTTGACCTGTCGAATCATCTTGTTGTACCGGGATACCGAGTCTGATCGGTGGGTCCTGGGTGGAGGTCTATTCCTTCGTTGACCGTGAGAGCTTGTTATGGGCTAAGTTGGGACCCCCCTACAGGGATTGACCTTTCAAAAGCCGTGCCCGCGGTTATGGGCAGATGGGAATTTGTTAATGTCCGGTTGTAGATAACTTGAACTTAATTAATTAAAATGAATCAACTGCGTGTGTTGCCGTGATGGCCTCTTCTCGGTGGAGTCCGGGAAGTGGACACGGCGTTGGAGTTATGTTTGCGTAGTCGGCTCTATTTAGTTTCCGCTCGTGCTTTGCTTCTCTTCTCGCTCTCTTTTGCGAATAAGTTAGCCACCATATATGCTAGTCGCTTGCTGCAGCTCCACTCACATTACCCCCTTCCTTACCTATTTAGCTTAAATAGTCTTGATCGCGAGGGTGCGAGATTGCTGAGTCCTTGTGGCTCACCGATTACTATATCACCAGATGCAGGGACCGATGATACTCCTCCGGATGGCGCGTTCGAGCTGAAGTGGGAGTACGACGAGGACTCTCAGCGATACTATGTTTCTTTTCCTGATGATCAGTAGTGGTGCCTGCTCGGGGTTCGATTCAGGGATTAGTCGCATGTTGGGGGTCTTTTCTATTTTGGCGCCGTAGTCGGGCCATGAGTGTTTGTATGATGGATGCTATTTATGTACCTTGATGTGACGTGGTGAGTGTAAGCCAACTATTATATTTATTTCCCCCTTTATATTATATATGTACATGGGTTGTGTGAAGATTGCCTCACTTGCGACATATGCCTTCAATGCGATTATGCCTCTAAGTCGTGCCTCGACACGTGGGAGATATAGTCGCATCGAGGGTGTTACATGGGGTCTGCTCTGAAGACTCCATGCCTATGGCGGAAGGAGCTCATTAACCTTCCGAACTGGACGCCTCCGCCTCCTCCTCCTCCTCCTCCGGCAAGTTAGGGCACTCTGCCTCCTCCACCGCCTCCTCCTCCGGCGAGTCAGGGCACTCCGCCTCCTCCTCCGGCGAGTGACGATCAGGGCACTCGACCGGCTCCTTCTCCAGCGCGTGGTGGCACTCCGCCTCCTTCTCCGCCTGCGCCGACGCACCCGAGCAGCCAGCCTCCTCCTTCACCGCCTCGTCAGCAAGGGCGGAAGAGACCTACCGCCGCTCCGGCTGCTCCGGCGCGTCGTAGTCCTTCTCCTCCGCCTCGTAAGCAAGTAAAGAAGACAACCGCTCCGTCTGCTCTGCCGGCGTCTAGTAGTACAGCCAGAGGCGGGAGGAAATATAGATTTGGTCCTTCTTGGTCCTTCTCTGAAGACTCCAGAGAAGTTACCATACGAGAGGACCCCGGAGGAGAACGCCGAGATCGCACGAGAAGAAGTGAGGAACTACTTTGAAGGGGTGAAAGTAAAGAAACATCCACCTCCGGAGGAGAAGGTAGATCCGGTGAAAGCGAAGCGCACTCTGGCTGCCCTGACAAAACCACCCAAGTCTCCGCCAAAAGGAAACTATGAGCGCATTATTGGAAAGGAATTTGCCGAAGCGGAGCGGTCAGGAAGTACTGTCAGTGATCAAAGGCTGAAAGAACGACGAGCTGGGAAACAAATTGCCCAGCTTGGCGAACAAGCGAAGCAATCGTGCCCCCCGCTCAAGGTGCCTAGCGACAACGTCGCTAATGATCCGAGGATGGTGCCCGGTTATAGCAATCTTGGCGATTGCCTGCCCGATGATGTACATTATGATTTCATGGAGGTGCAGATACAAAGATACGAGTACGAGAAACCTCTCGTCAAAGATGAAAGATCTCTATCAACGATGATGCGAAGATTGCATGATTGGTACTTGAAAATCTGCAGAGACTCTGGGGGAGGAGTACTTTGTATGTGAAAGTTAAAAAGGAGCATGACCTCGTTGGAATTGAACTGTTGCCTGTTCCATTTGAGGAGTTCTTTCAGTTTTTCAATCAATTGGACCTCGATGAAACAACGGTCGCCTGCTACTGTCTGTAAGTAGTACTACTTCTGTCATTAAGTCTCTCTATATAGCTCAGCTCTTTCATTGCATGTATTTATAATCATCCTCAATATATTATGCAGATTGAAGATCGCCGAATTGAAGAAAAGACAAGTCGGTGATATTGGGTTCATTAACACATATCTCATAGATGCAACTCAAGTTAAATTTCATGCCACAGATACCGGGGCCAACTTGCTACGATCGTTGGTAATAAATGAAAACAAAGATATAATACTCTTTTCTTACAACTTCAAGTGAGTGTTACTGTCTTGTGCGTATTCGGTTTCCTTTATATTTTAGTCAAGGTTATAGTAATGTAATTGATGAGTTATGCAAGCGTGTGCAGTTACCACTATATTCTCCTAGATATTAAGCTTGAGCAGGGACTAGTAACCGTCATAGACTCAAGACGAAAAGATCCCCGGGACTATGCAGACATGACTCAAATGCTCGAGAAGTAAGTTAAATCGATCATTATCCATCATATCAGCAACTGTGTTCATTTCCTCATATATCAAGTAATTGTTTTCTTTGTCTGGCAGGGTTTGGAAAAAATTCTCCAAAAAAGCTCCAGGACTCCCGAAGAAGCTGCAATTTAGACAGCCGAAAGTAAGTACTATAGTAGCATGTTCCGCGCATCTCCTATTGATTCAAGCGCTAGTTTCATCAATACCATTTGGCATTCTTGCTTATCAGTTTGATTGACCTCTATTTCTTGTAAAATGATTTTGGCAGGAACAAGGGAATGATTTCTGTGGATACTACGTTTGCGAGTCCATCCGCCACATGACCTGTGAGCGGGGCTACACTGACGAACAATATGAAGTACGTAAATAACAACATTCACAATTTTATTTTATTACCATCATTTGTGTTGAGTTTCATTCATTCATATATATATGTATTGACCCCCTTCTACAAATTAGATGTTTCGGAAGTGGGATGAACTCCTAGCACCAGCTCGCATGCGAGCAATTCAAGAGGAATTGGCGGCATTCTTTCTTGACCACGTGATTGCTGAAGACGGAGAATACTATGTGGACCATAAGTCTATATGATTATATTTGTAAGAGATAATTATTGTATATATGTAGCCGGTAGTGTCGGATAGATATACGAGAACTTGTTGTACAACCAATCTCTCGGAGAAGGAGAGGTGGTCGATATCACTTCTCTCTATATGCATATATGTTCATGACGATCTTCTGTTTCCTTCGTTTGCTTACTAGCTAGCTAGCGTGTCTAGTCCTCTCTATACATATGTATAGTACGTAGCGTCGATCAAGCACGGACATAAGAGAGGACACTTCTCTCTATTAATTATAGCTAGCTAACACAATATATGAAACACCTAAATTAACCCCCCCAAAACCCCCAACCCCCCCCCCCCCCCCCCCCGCGCGCCACCTTTCAAAAAAAACAAAAACCCCAGCCACAGAAATGTTGACGCGTGGATGCCTATTGGTCCCGGTTGGTGCCACCAACCGGGACCACCAACCGGGACCAAAGGGTCTCCTGCCTGGGCTCCGCGCACAGGCCACGTGGAGGCCCATCTGTCTCGGTTCTAGATTGAACCGGGACTAAAGGGACAGAGCATTAGTACTGACCCTTTAGTCCCAGTTCAGGAACCGGGACAAAAGGCCCTTACGAACCGGGACAATAGGCCCTTTTTCTACCAGTGCTACATATACCTACGTACCCCCAAACGATCAAATACGGAGCCAAAACCCTAATTCCATAGCCGTAACTTTCTGTATCCACGAGATCCCATCTTGGGGCCTGTTCCGGAGCTCAGCCGGAGTGGGCATCGATCACGGAGGGCTTCTACATCAACACCATAGCCTCTCCGATGAAGTGTGAGTAGTTTACCTCAGACCTTCGGGTCCATAGTTATTAGCTAGATGGCTTCTTCTCTCTTTTTGGATCTTAATACAAAGTTCTCCCCCTCTCTCGTGGAGATCTATTCGATGTAATCTTCTTTTGCGGTGTGTTTGTTGAGACCGATGAATTGTGGGTTTATGATCCAGTTTATCTATGAAAAATATTTGAATCTTCTCTGAATTCTTTTATGTATGATTGGTTATCTTTGCAAGTTTCTTCAAATTATCAGTTTGGTTTGGCCTACTAGATTGATCTTTCTTGCGATGGGAGAAGTGCTTAGCTTTGGGTTCAATCTTGCGGTGTCCTTTCCCAGTGACAGTAGGGGCAGCAAGGCACGTATTGTATTGTTGCCATCGAGGATAACAAGATGGGGTTTTTATTATATTGCATGAATTTATCCCTCTACATCATGTCATCTTGCTTAAAGCGTTACTCTGTTCTCTTGAACTTAATACTCTAGATGCATGCTGGATAGCGGTCGATGAGTGGAGTAATAGTAGTAGATGCATGCTGGATAGCGGTCGATGAGTGGAGTAATAGTAGTAGATGCAGGCAGGAGTCGGTCTACTTGTCTCGGACGTGATGCCTATATACATGATCATACCTACATATTCTCATAATTATGCTCAATTCTATCAATTGCTCAACAGTAATTTGTTCACCCGTCGTAAAATACTTATGCTCTTGAGAGAAGCCACTAGTGAAACCTATGCCCCCCGGGTCTATCTTCATCATATTAATCTTCCAACACTTAGTTATTTCCTTTGCTTTTATTTTACTTTACATCTTTATCATAAAATACCAAAAACATTATCTTATCATATCTATCAGATCTCACTCTCGTAAGTGACCGTGTAGGGATTGACAACCCCTTATCGCGTTGGTTGCGCGGATTTATTTTGTTTTGTGCAGGTGCAAAGGACTTGCGCGTAGCCTCCTACTGGATTGATACCTTGGTTCTCAAAAACTAAGGGAAATACTTACTCTACCTTGCTGCATCACCCTTTCCTCTTCAAGAGAAAACCAACGCAATGCTCAAGAGGTAGCAATTATCCTCACGTGGGATAATTCCATTGGAATAGAAATGTCATTGAACTTGATTCACGAGCATTCAATGGTTATATTCAGTATATAGTACATAACCAGAATGGTTTGGCTTGATCTCTTATGAAAGAGATTCAATATTGCATAGCCAATGTTACAGAATTGTGATTTACCAAAATTTCGTTAATGATAGCATGCGGTCTCACACTCCGCATATTTGGTCTAAATGAGATCAAATGATACTGCACCCCTTGCAGTTTGTACGTGGAAATAAGTTAAGTATTTCCCATCTGCGGTAATTCGGTTGCATACCGATATCACCACCCCAACGTATATCATGGGCCTTCACATATTGTTGGGATCTATCTGAGGAATAACTATGGTACGATCATTAATCCGTCGAATACCTTAACCCTATGAAGGGAGTTATTTGCAGCCCATACGCTGATTGCTTTTGCAATAAGAACATTTTCTGGCATTAGAGGGAGATATGTACCATAAAGAATGCCAGGAAAAGGATAATAAATGTCATAGACATTCCACGTACTTAAGAATCTGGACTTGAGGTTCACGTTATGATAAATTTGCAGCATATTGCAAATAATCTGCCAAGTATATTTACTGATGACAAAGGTGCCACTATGGTCAAGTAGTAGAGCGAGTGGAGGTACCTAATAAACCACTCGTCTCCCTATATGAGAGCAAGAGGGGGGAATTCTGGTTGCATGAGATTAAGTTCTCATATGTTTCAGTGGAAACAGAGGAGATTGACCCCTCGATCAGTAAATATGATTCAACCTTGGGTTGAATGACACCTGAGGGATGCGCGGCATCCAAAGTCCAACACATATGTGCATGCATTTTTAGGTGTTGGGACATCGAAACACCTTGACTCCGTTGTCGTGGAAAATCACAAGGAGTTAATAGGCGTAATAAGAATTCCACAATGACATTGATTCATGAGAATCGTATATGAGAAAGTCTACATATGTAGACATAAAATTCTTCTCGAGAATTGCTAGAATCCTTTTGGACCCTGAACCAAATCCAAGGACTGTGTTGTTGCACTTATATTGGTTCAAATGAAAGGTAGCAATTAAGGAAGAGTGGCACTCGCTCATCAAGAGAGAGGTATTTACCATTCTAAAACCTGTTCCTCATAAGTATCTTCCAGAGGGAAGAGAAGTGAATTTTCGTTTGGAAATGAAAATAAATGAGGTGGTGAGAAAGCGAGGCTTGTAGCACAAGGGTTTTCACAGAGACCCGACATCGGTTACGGTGTAGCATGCCTTCTTGGTATGAGTGGAATTATGTTTCGAAACTGAATGTTAATGGCAGTACAGATCCATACTGTTGATGTATGTAATGTCTACATACTCCCATGGGTCAATTAGTCTGGATGTATATATTGAAGTCATTGAATGACTCAATATTCTGAATCCAAAGGTAAATCGCAACATGCATGTGTGGAACTTCTGAAGTCATTCTATGACTTGAAGTAGTCGGAGAATTGTGTGGTGCAACCGACTAAGTGAGCTATTCCTTGACAAGGATTACTCTAATACTAATGATTGTTGACGTGTATTCATGAAGAAATCCTGGATTGGATTTTACATCACCTTAATTTGTGGTGTCGATGATCTTATCATCAAATTCTATATAAGACATGAAATACACACAATGTTAAGACGGATATTTGGGTTAAACCAAAGTATGCTAAGTTTGTGACTTGAGCATATCCCCCTAAGATATCAGTCTTCATATATCCGAAATTATTGGAGAAGTTCAATATGGATATATTATATCAAAGACACATATGGTCATATTATACCTAATATGGGACGCAGATCCTTGAGACATAGGGGAGATGTGAAGTGATAGTGGGGCATGAATTGCCATATCTAAATACCATCGAAGCACTCATATATCTTGCAAAGTATGTCAAGCCTGACACTATAGTTTTTGGCAATTTATTGAGAGTGCAATTCCCTGAAAGGTATAAGGTTTGTGTAAGGAATATCCTGGGATATATCCAGGGCACAAAGGGTCTTGATCAATTCCATCCGGAAAATCAAGATGGGACCATGGTTTGATATATTGATAGTGGCTAATTATCTGATCCCACAATGCCATATCAAAGACTGGGTTTGCTGGAATAGTATTTTGCAGGAAGTCTTCAGAATAGACTCTAAATGAGTCCTTCCAGTAATCACTCTGTTTTATTTGAAGCATCAAAAAATGTGGATGACTTCATAGAATGATTGGGCACATGTAAAGTCATGTGAAAATTATCATTATCTACCAACATAATGTCACTTGTATTGCTTATCATTGTGAATTACAGAAATGTAAGAGGATAATATGCAAACAGATTATTGTGATATTCACAATGTCTCTATCAATGTGTATATTCCAGAACTAGGTTCGTGGAATTGGTATGAGATATTCTTGAGGTTTGCAAAGTTCAGGCGGAGTAAAATCACAAATAACCCATTGGTGATCTTGTGATCACTCATATTGTACTCTTTTTCCCTTTATGAGTTTTTCATGATGATTTCTCATATAAGGTTTTTAACGAGACAATATAAATACAAGTGCGGACATATATCATATGTTTCTTCTTATATTTTTCCCACTGGGTTTTTGAAGGAGTTTTCGGTGGCATATCATTATAAAGTTTCTTCTCAAATTTTCCCACAGGGTTTTTAGGAGGAGTTTTTGAATTGCAATATACAGATGACGAATTGATCAAGGGAGAGTGTTAAGAATAAAATATGTGATTAATTGTATGGGAGGGATGCCTCCCAGAAGGTGTTTGTTGAGGGAAGAGGTGTCTCCTCAACACACCCCTTCAGCCTGTATATAGATGGGTCTTTCACATTGCAATAGACTAAGAGAATCATTTGAACTCTTTGTTTGTCTCTTTGATTTTGCTCTACAATAGCCGTGACTCCGCGGGCTCCTGGTTCAAGGCAACACACTAGCATGCGTCGATCTCCAGCTTGACTCGCCCTGTCGTCTACTTGAATCATTTGGACTCTTTGTTTGTCTCTTTGATTTTGCTCTACAATAGCCGTGACACCGCGGGCTCCTGGTTCAAGGCAACACACTAGCATGCGTCGATCTCCAGCTTGACTCGCCCTGTCGTCTACTTGTCCATCAGCTCGATGAGGCCCAACGCCTTCATACAAAACGGTTCCTCCTCGTTACCGTCGTCCATGTCCGGCCGGCGAAGAAGCGTATCCATGTCAGCAGCGAACACCATGAGCCATGCGGACTAAAGCTTAGTACGTTGCCGAGAAAGAACTGAATGTTAGCGCAGGCCCCGGCTCACATCACAGGTCTCGTCAAGGAAATTTATGTCTGCCAAAGAACTCACGAACGAAGCGCGACACAAATGTGCAAGGACAAGCAGATGATTGAGATCCTCGAGAAACTAGCACGCATGCACATAGAAAGCTAACCTCTCCAGCGAGCTGGCTGCTGGATGGATTCTTCCGATGGACAAGCAAGCAAACACTACCCATACGAATCGATTCCGCCGGCCGGAGATGCAAGAGAAACGTACCCGAACCCACTGATCTGATCTGAACACACGCACACACGGCGTCATGTGTGATGGATTAATTTAGTTAATTAGATTATCATCATTAAAGAACAAATCTACGTCTAATAAGGAATTACCAATATATCCTAAAGAAAAAATTTAACCGATCAATACTGACCATTGGATCAAGTAAATACTACTACTCACTATTTTGGGTAGTATGATGTACCGTAAAAAATCTTATAAAGTGTGGAAGATAACAGAAAAGAGACACTACAAACCTTGCCATGATTCCGATGTGGCTTTTGAACAAGAGCCAAATTGCAACTCATGGGATTGAGAGACATGGGGAACCGCTCATATGTGTATTGGTCATCAGGACCTCCCCTCCTCGAGCTCTTTTATGGTCCCCTGTATTGAATATTGGCCGTCTATTGGCAAAGATCCAAGGATGGGTGCCTATCTGTACTGATGAAACTGGATCAGCAGTATCGCTAGTACCGCACATCTCACGTCCACCAGTATAATACTCGGAGGGCATTATCGGTGATTCTCTGCATCACAGGCAGCCGCCCCAGGGGCTCGCCTCCTCTTCGACCGCTTGCCCGTCGGGGCACCTCCTCCCTTCCCTCCCTTTAACCCGCCGTGCTATCCTTCTATGGTTTTGGACTTCTGGCATGCCGCTGTGCGCCCCATCCCCCTTCCACGCTATCGCCGCGATGTTCTTTGCCGTCCCGCATGGCTGAGCAGTGAGCACCTTAGCATGGCACTTATTGTGTTGCCTCGTTCATGATGCCAGTGCATGCCAAACCACCCTGCGTCGCTGACAAGCTCGCCGTCGTCGATGATGAGGCCACAATGTGTACACCGTCATGGTCTTCTGGCGCACGGAGAGCCGCGGCTACGAGAGTGCCGGAACCCGGCGGAACCTCGCCTATTTTCTGCTAACCATGCCCTCGCTACGCCTATTTTGTGCTAACCATGCCCTCGCCTATTTTTACTACGGCTCGCCTTCCTGATCGAGCTCTTCATGGCCTGGATCACGCTTTACTTTGGCCGCAGCTCGCGGGACGTGGAGCAGCTACACATCTGCCTTTGCTGTGAGGTCGACGACCACGTCATGTGCTCAAAAGCTCACCCAGGCAGGGCTCAACATACCTGTGTGGCTGTGTCCTTGTAGTCACCCCGCCGTCACAGACTCATAGGAGTGCACAATGCATTCCGAAATATTGATCTGCCAGAGCAATTTCCTTTATGAGCACAAGAAAAGCTTTCACCGTCACATATACTGCTCCCTCTCCAGTAGCAGTATAGGGTACCGTAAAAACCCTCTCCTCCTTTGCCTTGGCTCGAGGAACAAACTTCTGGGACTCCTACTCTGTTTGCCCCCAGTTCATATCTTCACCAAGTACAGACGGTGATGGATTGTTACTGTTGTCATGCCCCGAAGGAATTCAGCACATCAAGTACACGCTGTGCGCACATATACGTGAGATCCTGTTCCTGGAATAAAAACTGGCTTCTCATATATATATATATATATATATATATATATATATATATATATATATATTCTTGTTTGCTTTTTGTGTTGTACATTCTTGTTGTTTCAAAACCCGTATCAGTGGATTCTGCTGTGCAAGAGAATCATTCTGCCCTAGAAACTTGCAGATGCAGCTCCTCAGTCGATCAATCGATCTCGCCCACGGTCGTTACTAATACTCCCTCCGTTCCGAATTACTTGTCTTGGATTTGTTTAGATACGGATGTATTTAGACTTTTTTTAGTGCTCCATATCTAGACAAATTTAAAACAAATAATTCGAAACGGAGGAAGTAAAACCTTAGCGACCGAGGAATTAACAATGGATCTATCGAGGAGCCCAGTCCGGTGAGCACACAAAATCCAAGTCCTCCTATTGAAACTAACAAGAAGCAATGTAAAGAAAAAGCAAAACTTACAAGAAGCCATTTTTTTTTTACATAGTACAGACTCAAGCGCTCATATACACACACATACACTCATCCCTCTGAACGCAAACACTACCCTATGAACACCTCTGAAAGACTAATCTAAGAATAAATGCAAGCAGCAGGACTTGAACCTTGGTGGGCTGGGGAATACCACAGTCTCTCTAACCATCCAACCACATGTCGGGTCATGGCTAAATCAGATTTGTACTTATCTTTGTGGTATCTTAGAATCTACTCCCTCCGTTCCAAAATAGATGACTCAACTTTGTACTAGCTGAGTCATCTATTTTGGAACGGAAGGAATATATAAGTCCAAGATTACGTAATGATTTTACATGTTAGATCATCATTTGAGTCTGTGAAGAACGACCTTGATTATTTGGCGACCACATTACCCAAGAAAAATAAATCAAGAGATACCGAACTAGTTGTGTTACATAGCTTTAGATAAAGATCATGCTCAAACAAAACTTCAGTTTCATACTCCCTCCGGTCCTTTTTATTCTGTATATTAGGTTTGACTAAAGTCAATCGCATCCAACTTTGATCAAGTTTATATAAAAAAATTATAGACATTCACATAACAACACCAATATCATTAAATTCATCTTGGAATATATTTTTATATTATATTTATTAGATATTATAAATGCTAATAATTTTTAATATAAATTTGATCAAACTTAACAAAGTTTGACTTTCGGCAAATCCAATGTGCAAAGTAAAAAGGACCGGAGGGAGTATTTCAGTGCTACGTATGCCGCTCGACTATTGGATCTTAGGATTTTGGATAGTACTTGTCATTGTAATATTGCTATGAAATTCCGACCCGAGCTCGGTGGTGAGGTCGGTGGCAGGCAGAAGAGAGGACGTAATTGAGAAATTTAGTTTGGGTGGAGGAAAAGGCCAAGAGATTAGGGCATCTCCAACGCGGACGCTAGCAGCCGGGCGCCAGGATTTATTCCCGGGCCAATCGGCAGTTACGTCGCTCAATCCTAGCGTCGGCTGCTTCCTCGACGCAAAAGAAGGAGCCGAGCGCTAGGCCCTTTCCTTCACAGCCTGAGACGAGGCGCTGTTTTTTTTCCGTTAATTTAGCACCCCTGGTTAGCGCCTTGCATTGGAGCAGACAACGCTTAGCGCTTTTTAATTTTTCTGGTATTTATTTTATTCTGTCTAAGCGTCTAGATAAGCACCTCCCATTGTAGATGCCTTTAGTGTGATCATGAGAGTGTGGTTGTGCCAAAGAGGGAGGTTAGTAAGGGCCGAGGGATTTCCCAGGTATATCTTGGCCGTGGGGTGAAAGCTGAATCGATGGCGTACAAGTGGTCTGACGATTGACTCGCATAGGGCCACCGATAGTAAGTGTTTCCCCAGATATAATGGGCGCTTGCCAACTAGAAACCTGTAAGCCTTTGCCTTGCACGGAAGCTTCATAAAGACATGTACTAAATTTCACAAGAGAAAAATAAAGTGGTTCTAGTCGGAAACCACATATTTCGTGAGGCAGAATGATTCTCTTCACTCTGACTATCTTGTGTATGTACCGTCCTCCAATTTTCTAGGCAGCGTCCCTCTCTCGCGACCTCCTCGCGACCCCCATGTCGCCTCCCGCGGCGGCGGCAGGGGAACCCTAGCTGCGCCGCCGCAGGCCCCTCCCCACCCCGCCCCATCTTCTCGCCGCCGCCTGAGGCAGCTGTCGGGCAAGCCCGGGGCGCCAAGGATGGTGGCGACGAGGTCCCGGCTGCCTTGCCTCTGTGTGGGGAGTCCCAGATCTGGAGCGGCGACTTCTTTGGCGAGGTATGGCAGGCTCCGCTCGAGCAGCCATGCGGGCGGTGGATCTGGCGTCCTGGCCGTGCGAGCGGCGGGATCCCGGTGGTCGACTGGCGGCGGCTTCTGCGGCGGTCGGTGCGCGTGATCTGGCGCCTCCCCTTCTCCCATGTTCGGCGTGTGGGCCAGCCTGGTCGGGCCACGCTTTTCTTGCTCGCCGGTTCTGTACAGGAGGCGCTGCTGGTGGCGGAGATCTAGTTCGGGCGAAATGCATGGCCGCCGACGGCGATGCCTAGGGCGCCGTTCTCCTCCTTGGAGGCGTCGGTATGGGCTGGTCTCCTCACTTCCCCTTTCCCTAGGTCTCCCAGGCGAAAGCCCTAACTTTGTTGGGCGGCGGCGGTGCTCACGGCGTCGTTCCCTTCTTGAAAGCGCCGCTTTGGGAACCTTGGGGTTGGGTGGCGCTTGTGGGTGGTGGGCGACGGCGATGGTACAGACCTATCCTATTATGGATCTACGTCTGTTGTCTGGAGATGGACTCACGTAGGTGAAGGTCGTCGTTTGGCCTCATGGTGGCATCCATGGCGGAGGACCTGCCAAGGCTCGTGTAGGTGGAGGTCGTCGTTTGGGGTCATGATGGCGTCGATGGCGGAGGACCTGCCAAGGTTGACACCTTAATCTGCTCTGAAGATAGACCAGTGGAAGATGGCGTCAACGACACATGTGAGTGCGTCGGACCGGTTTGTGTCCCGGACCCGGTAGATGGCTCGGTCAGGGCCTCCGGTTTTAGATGTCAGGCTTAGGTGAGAGATCTGGGTAAATGGCCCGACTTACACCACTTCATCATATGAATAGGAGTAACGGCAGATGTTGCCAAGACGGCGGATTCAAACATATTGTTGGTCTACTTTGTAAAGTCCTTGAAAATAATCAATAAAATAGCCGCATGCATCTTTCAGATACAGAGACCGGAAATCATCCTCCTTTCTTAAAAAAATTCGACTGTCATAACTAACGAAAACCCCTCACTCCGCGGCCCCGGATCAGATCCTCCTCTGAACGAATTAACAAACCCTCACATGCCGGTGCATACATGCATAGGTGCAAGAGTGACTGAGAAATTAACAGCGGTACGACCGATCTATGGACGAACCAAGTCCCGTGAGCTTAGAAAATCCAAATCCTCCTATGGAAGTAACAAGAAGTCATCTAGAAAAATGATTGACATGAAGCCAATTTGTGCCATGGCTAAATTGGATTGGTAATTTATCTTCACAATATCTTAGAATCTATATAAGCCCAAGATTATGTAATAATTTTACATGTAAGATCATTGTTTTGTTGTGACCTCTGTGAACAAGGACCCTGATTATTTGGTGACCATACTACCCGAGAAAAGTAAATCAAGAAATCCCAAATTAGCTCTTGTCGCTCTACTATACGTGTCCTTTTAGGTTCGCGGTAAATAGCTTTAGACAAAAATCACGCTGAAACAGAGCTTTAGTTTCATATTTAGTGCTACGTATGCCGCCCGACTATTGGATATTAGGATTCTTTTTTTATGAGAAATTTGCATTCAAATTATGAATCAGTACAAAGTAGTTGACCCTTACAAGCACACTGAAACGCAAACACAAAAGACCATGAACACCTAGAGTACTCTAAGACAGCCATAACACAAGAAGATGTCCGGAGCCCTGTGTTATCATCCCTGAACCTTGAGAGAAGACCCCTGCAGCAGAAGGATCTGCAACCAGTCGCAAACAGATCATCATCTTCGACCACGGTACAACTGCCGCCACGCTGCTTCCTCCCTTTCTTGACACCAGCGCTGAGAGGGCATGGACATCAATCCAACACACCTGCAACAGCCATCGCCATCTTTGGCTTTGAGTACCGCGAAAAATGTCCCTTTTGGAAGGAAGAGAATTCGAGTCATCATCCGACCGGTCCAGCACCGCGGCCTGGCCATCCGCCCGGACAAAGCAGGATCTCCCACCAGCATCAGCACAGAGGAAAGAGAAGAACAGCAGCAGCAAATCATACCAACAAGGAAGAAGAAATGTCTTCGTCTCCCAGCCTCCATCGCCCATCTCAGGATCCAAACGGCCAGTGCCGATGGACCTCCAACCACCATAGCCCGCGACCTCGACGAGATCCGGGGATCCCCAACACCGCTAGCTCCTAGACGAAGGCAAAAGCCTCGCCTGACCACGAACGGAGCCCGGAGAAACTTATTCCGACGCGACACCACAACAACGGCCTCGACAGCTTCTCCCTCAACCCCAACCCTACCACACACCCACCTAGCGAACAGACCCGAGGTTTCCCCTCCCTCCCGCCGCAGGAGCGGCCGACGGAGAGAGAGGGAACCGGCGACGTCACCGGCGGCACGCAAGGGATCCCTCTTCGCCTCCTTGATCGCCTAGATCCTACTTTTCCGGTTCGGATGGGAGGATATTAGGATTCTGGATTGTACTTGTCATTGTAACACTGCTATGAAATTATTTATCTGTTTTATTTTGTACGCATCTCTTGGGAACCAGGTTCTATTCTTATCAAATGAGATGGTAGTGGTTCATGCATTAGGGTGACGTGTCATGCCATTACACACAGGAAGTTGCAAAAGGGCTGATGATAATGTTAGAATTTGAAGTTCTTTCTACTATGTTCATGAATTTCTCATTCTTCTAATTATGTTCATCATTATTTTACCAAATTTCCTACACGAGCTCGGCATTGAGGTGGGTTGCAGGCAGGAGAGAGGAACATAGGTGAGAAATTTAGTTTGGGTGGAGGAAACGGGTGAGAGATAACTGGGATCATGTGAATGTGGCAATGTCAAAGAGGGAGGTTAGAACGGGGCGAGGGGTTTCCTTGGTATACCTAGGCTGTGGGAGAAAGCTGAATCGATGGCACAGGATGGTCTGACGATTCATTCATATACGAATACCGATAGGAAGTGTTTCCCTAGATATAAGGGGTGCTTGCCGACTAGAAACCCGCAAGCTTTTACCTTGCACTGAACCTTCATAAATACATGCACCTAAATTTCACAAGAGAAAATTAAGTGGTACTGAACCACATGGCTCGTACTCATGGCCATGGAAAAAAATTAATAGCCTTCGTTTAGCAACACATTTTCTCAAAATTGCCTGGTTACAGGGGTTATTGCCGGCTAACCCTCCCGACTTGCCCGACCCGCTCCCACGAGCGGGAGGGGGGAGGAACCCTTCCCCGGCCGCCGCCGCCCCCTCCACCCTCGATCCCCCCCCCCCCCCCCCCCCCCCCCCCGCCGGAGCACGCCGTCGGGCAAAGCCTGGCCGCCGGCGGCGGCGGGCCTTCTTCTCCCTTCGCACGGGGCTGGCTGGCGCGGGGCAGCCCCCTTGGGTGTATGCGCGACGTTGGGCAGGGCACGGCGGCGCGACGACGACAGTCGTCCCGGCGACGATGGCGGCTGGTGGCGGCGCGTGGAGGGCTGCTGGGGTCGGCGGAGGGTGCCTGCGCAGGGTGGGCGGCGTCGGGGTTGGGGTGGTTCGATCCAGATCTGGCGGGCTGCTCCTCCGGCCGGCTGTTCTCGCGGGCGGCTCGGGCTCAGGCGGCGTGGTCCGGTCGTCTCTAGCGGTCCTTTGGTGCTGGACGTGGCCGGAGCGGGGGTGTGCCATGGTGGGGTGGCCAGCGGCGTCTGCTGCTAGGCCGGCCTATTCGAGTGGTGCAAGTCGGTACGGCGGCGCGGGGCTCCCCCTAGGGATCCCGGCGTGGATGTGGGCTGCCACGACGTGGTGGTGGCTCATGGCGGTGGTTTGGCTCGTTCAAGGCGGCGGATGGAAATCTCCGTGTCGGCCCGTCGGTGTGCGGCCTGTGCCGACCTTCGATCCTTCTTCTCGGTCATTCATTTGCTACCTTCGTCGATGGTTGGCCCTCCCCCAGCTGCGGTCCATCACTCGTCTCGCGCCCGGCAGCAGGACTGACCTTGTCTCGCGCCCGGTAGCAGGACCGAGCTCGTCTCGCGCCTGGCAGCAGGATCATGCACGTCTCGCGCCCGGCAGCAGGACCGAGCTCGTCTCGCGCCCGGTGCAGTGGGACGGGGCGATGGAGGCTAGTTTTGGCCGGCCTATTGGATCTCGGCACTGGGGGCAGCACAGGGGTGCGAAAGGTGGGTCCTTTCCGCTCGTGTCTTTTTTAGGGTATCGGCGGATCTCGGGTGAGATGGTGTCAAGGTCTTGGATGTCAGGGGGACGGCCCTGGTGGTGGGTTCGCGAGGTTCATGGGCAGAGCCCGTGGCTTGGTACTGCCCGGTTGCAACGGCCGTGTGGGCGGCGTGGTAGCCGGGGTGTGGCGTTCGGTGGAGGTGATTGGTGGCCGGGGTGAAAACCTACTCTATCTTCGGACGGACCGGCGGCGGCGAAGCTCGTTCCTTCTTGAAGGCGTCATCGCGGCTCTCATTGCCCGTCGTGTTGCTCCAGGGGAAACTCTGATCCTCGGATCGGGCGGTGGCGGTGCTCTAGTGTTGTCCCCTTCCTGAAGGCGCCGCCTTGGAGCCCACGGTTCGTCATATGCGGCTTCACCTCTTCGCGTAGTGCTAGGGATGGTGTTACTGCGTACAGCGTCTATGTATCATGCCTTGAGTGTGTGTGCGTCTATTGTGGGATGCGCGTTTGTATCGGATGCTGTTGATCATTGCTTTATATATAAAACGGAGTGAAAGCCTTTTTCGATAAAAAAATTATATAATGAACGATGCATATGCTTCCAGCCAACCATGTTATATAAGATGGACAGAGTAGCATTGACCAAGCAGCTATTGTTCTTACAAAGTGGAATAGAGCGAGAAAGAGGTACAAAGCTTGCCACGGCTGCCTTTTGATGAAAGCCAAATTGCATCTCATCGGATTGAGAGACATGAGGAATTGCTCGTGTGTGTATTGGTCATCACAACATTCTCCTTTGTCATTGTTGTCCGCACGAGAGGAACGTCCATTGATAGTTGTTCTAAGCTAGGGTAAGCAGTCGTAGCTCAAGGAACAGTCTTTTGGGACTCCAGCTACATAGACATGGCGTGCAGCTGGTCACCTAGTCTAGATTTTTTGTTCAAAAGGAACACTTAACCAAATGAATTGATAAAAAAGACTACTTGTGAATCAATTTGACAAAAAAGACCTCAGCGGTGGTGGCAGGCGCGGTAGCCGACACATGGCGCTTGCCACCGGTAGGAGGCGGCGGGCCCTGCCGCCACGCAGCGAGGCGACCAACAGCCCAGAACGTGTTTCCATTGCTGGGACGGAACGGGCTAGAGCGTGTGGGCCACACCGCCACTGGACGAGGCGGCCGCCACTGTTGCTACCGCGCCCAGGCCGACAGCGCGTGTTGCGCGCTGGCCGAGACCGCAGGCCATGCCGCCTCTCCACAAGGCGGCAACCCTGTTGCGGCTGCATGTGGCGCGGCAAGTTTGCTGTGGCAAACGGCGATGATTCCCACACGGACGACGCTGATTTCCACGGGCGGGAATCTGATGTTGTGCAGTGATTCATATGCCCCTGGTAATCACTCACTCTGCTGGCTTTTGCTTCAGCGGACGCGGCCGCATCAGTCACTCGGCACTGCTTTTGCTTCAGAGGACACGACGACACTGCGGGAATTAACTCACTCATTGTTCCACTAGTGCAAAACCGGGCAATAGCACCGGTTCGTAAGGCTCTTTAGTGCCGGTTCCATAACCGGCACTAAAGTGTGGTCACTAAAGCCCCCCCCCCCTTTAGTACCGGTTCAGCACGAACCGGTGCTAAAGGGCAACCACGTGGCACGAGCCAGCTCCGGGGGCCGGGAGCCCTTTAGTACCGGTTGGTAACACCAACCGGTACTAAAATGTTTGGGGGGTTTTTGGTTTTATGATTTCTTTTTCATTTAATTTTGTGTTTCCATTTTAATTCTTTTTCATTTGCTGGTATTTTACGGTACTACACATTGTACACGTTATGCATATATATATATATATATATATATATATATATATATATATATAGAATTTCAAGTAGAACCAATCATATATATATCATCAATGTCTCACAAACCACCATATTAATTCACACATACACACATGTATAGCTATATATAATTTTTCCTACATATGCATGTTGCCTTCGGAGCCAGTGGCATTAGCCTAATTGGTGCCTTCGGAGCACGATGACAATTGGAAGTGGTTCATGACCTGGTCGATGGGGGCAGTAGCGGGTAATAGTATTCTCCCTTCGGATTTATGACCTGGTCGAGCAAAAATCCCGCTATTTCCTCTTGAAGTGCTTCTACGCGCTCCGTTTCTAGGAGCTTGTCCCGCACCTCTTTGAACTGTTAAGAAGGAGATCAATATGCATGTGTATTAGTTGTGTGACTAGATATCGATAATGGTGTAAAAATTGTGAATAATGTTCTGACAAGTATACTCATTTCTGTTTTTGAGATCTGCTCCTTTCGGACGCCATCATGCGAATGTTCTCGCAAACGCAGAATGCACACAGATCAGTCCCCTGCGCCTGCTTCAGGGCCTTTATTACGAGAATGGAATTTAATTTGATCAGATAATAGTTAATCAAGCATGATAATTAAAGAGATGGCAGCTAACTAGCTAGCTAGTACTACTTAATTACTTACCTTGGGTCGAAACCATTTCAGCTGTCGTTTTCATTCGCCTTCCGTGACGCTGATGAACCTTGCCCAACCCCTGCCCGCCGACAAAGAAAATGAATAAAGGGGTTATTAAATAGTTCATATCATGAAATGACGAACTAAATAGGCCGAGATATATAGTTAATAATGATTGAAATTACCTGTTGACTATTCCAAACAAGATGTTATAGTCACTATTTGCTTTGAGTAGCGAGTCCAGTATTTGAACTGTTCCGGCGTCAACTTTAACGATACACAAGATCCAGTGAAATCTGCATGCACACACGTTTGCATGTCTTAATTAAGCGGGCATATGTAAGCACTAGTGCACAACCGGGCAATAGTACTGGTTCGTAAGACCCTTTAGTGCCGGTTTAGGAACCGGCACTAAAGTTTCGGCACTAAAGCCCCCCCTTTAGTACCGGTTCAGCACGAACCCGTGCTAAAGGGGAACCACGTAGCATGAGCCAGCTCCGGGGGCCGGGAGCCCTTTAGTACCGGTTGGTAACACCAACCGGTACTAAAATGTTTGGGGGGTTTTTGGTTTTATGATTTCTTTTTTATTTAATTTTGTGTTTTCCATTTTAATTCTTTTTCGTTTGCTGGTATTTTACGGTACTACACATTGTACACGTTATGCATATATATATAGAATTTCTAGTAGAACCAATCATATATATATCATCAATCATGTCTCACAAACCACCATATTAATTCACATATACACACATGTATAGCTATATACAATTTCTCCTACATATGCATGTTGCCTTCGGAGCCAGTGGCATCAGCCTGATTGGTGCCTTCGGAGCACGATGACAATTGAAAGTGGTTCATGTCTTTTTCGATGGGGGCGGTAGCGGGTAATAGTATTCTCCCTTCGGATTTATGACCTAGTCGAGCAAAAATCCCCTATTTCCTCTTGAAGTGCTTCTACGCGCTCCGTTGGTAGGAGCTTGTCCCGCACCTCTTTGAACTGTTAAGAAGGAGATCAATATGCATGTGTATTAGTTGTGTGACTAAATATCGATAATGGTGTAAAAATTGTGAATATTGTTCTGACAAACGTACCCATTCCTGTCTTTGAGATCTGCTCCTTTCGGACGCCATCATGCGAATATTCTCGCAAACGCAGTATGCACACAGATCAGTCCCTGTCGCCTGCTTCAGGGCCTTTATTACGAGAATGGAATTTAATTTGATCAGATAATAATTAATCAAGCATGATAATTAAGGAGATGGCAGCTAGCTAGCTAGCTAGTACTACTTAATTACTTACCTTGGCTCGAAACCATTTCAGCTTTGGTTTCCATTCGCCTTCCGTGACGCTGATGAACCTTGCCCAAGCCCTGCCCGCCGACAAAGAAAATGAATAAAGGGGTTATTAAATAGTTCATATCATGAAATGACGAACTAAATAGGTCGAGATATATAGTTAATAATGATTGAAATTACCTGTTGACTATCCCAAACAAGATGTTATAGTCAC
This sequence comes from Triticum monococcum, assembly GCA_034509565.1. Lineage (NCBI taxonomy): Eukaryota > Viridiplantae > Streptophyta > Magnoliopsida > Poales > Poaceae > Triticum > Triticum monococcum. Next base: position 112,032,937 of record CM067847.1, on the reverse strand, counting down.
TATTTGCTTTGAGTAGCGAGTCAAGTATTTCAACTATTCCGGCGTCAACTTTAATGATACACAAGATCCAGTGAAATCTGCATGCACACACGTTTGCATGTCTTAATTAAGCGGGCATATGTAAGCAAAAACATGTAGCTAGCTAGTAGGCAAAAACAGAGAATTTGTAGTACAAGAAAGTGTGACTCACTGGAAGTTGTAAGGAAGTAGTATATCTTCATTGTATTTGAGGCGCTTCAAGAACTCTAGCATGCTGTCCTCTACCTCTTTTCCATAATATGCATCTAATTTCCATGTGTATTCATTAACGGTGTTTGGGTCAATGAACCCAATGCCATAGCGTCCACCTTTTCTCATTTCATACATCTTCATCCTGCATAATACCACAGAAAAGAATATAGTGAGGATAATTACACGTAATGATTGATCAAAAGGATCACTACAGCTAGCTTGAGACTTAAATTACAGAAAGAAATCACTTACAGACAATAGCAACTGACGATAGATTTGTCGAGTGCGTCTTGATTGTATAACTAAAACAGTTCAGAATACTCAACGGCCACAGCTTTCTCATGGTAGTAATCATCCTTCTTGACATACACCATGAGGGACTCTTGATCGGATCTCTTGATAATGTCCATGTACCATTGATGCAATTCATACATTCTCGTTGGGAGCTTCTTGACATCTTCTGGCTCGACCAAAGGTTAGCCCCGGACAAATTTCCGTTTTATTTCCTCCTCTGTAATCAGAGGCATGTCCTTGATCTCGAGGAGTTGTCCAACAGTGATCTTGAGTTCTTCAGCCTGCATTATATGCTCCTGGGTTATTACCACATCTCCCACCTTTGGAACGTAAACTGTTTGGCCACAATAATATTGGGCGCGCGTACTGTCACGTGTTGTTGGCGGCACAACAAGCGGGGGGGGGGGGGGGTCGATTGCGCCGCCTGTTTTCCCAGCTGGGCAACTGTTTTCCCGCATTTTTTGACAGCTGCTTGTTGTTTGCTCGAGCTCGAGCTAGCCTCCTTCTGTAGACGTTGTCGATGTAATTTCCTGATGTGGCGCTCATAGTCTGAGTCAACAGGCTTAGGAGCTGGTGGTTGAGCCATACGAATGAAGTGGTCAACTACTTCCACAAGCACTTTCTCCCTTGGTGGCGGTGGCGGTTTCGGTCCAAAATGGGCGTCGACTTCTGCCCGCACTATTGCATTGGTTTGCTCCTCGGTCCTGTCGTAAGCCCTCACAGGAAGAGGAGTAGTGAGGTTTGGACCATATTGAAGGAAATATGCCCTAGAGGCAATAATAAAGTTATTATTTATTTCCTTATATCATGATAAATGTTTATTATTCATGCTAGAATTGTATTAACCGGAAACATAATACATGTGTGAATACATAGACAAACAGAGTGTCACTAGTATGCCTCTACTTGACTAGCTCGTTAATCAAAGATGGTTATGTTTCCTAACCATGAACAAAAAGTTGTTATTTGATTAACGAGGTCACATCATTAGTTAAATGATCTGATTGACATGACCCATTCCATTAGCTTAGCACCCGATCGTTTAGTATGTTGCTATTGCTTTCTTCATGACTTATACATGTTCCTATAACTATGAGATTATGCAACTCCCGTTTACCGGAGGAACACTTTGGGTACTACCAAACGTCACAACGTAACTGGGTGATTATAAAGGAGTACTACAGGTGTCTCCAATGGTAGATGTTGGGTTGGCATATTTCGAGATTACGGTTTGTCACTCCGATTGTCGGAGAGGTATCTCTGGGCCCTCTCGGTAATACACATCACATAAGCCTTGCAAGCATTATAACTAAGATGTTAGTTGTGAGATGATGTATTACGGAACGAGTAAAGAGACTTGCCAGTAACGAGATTGAACTAGGTATTGGATACCGACGATCGAATCTCGGGCAAGTAACATACCGATGACAAAGGGAACAACGTATGTTGTTATGCGGTCTGACCGATAAAGATCTTCGTAGAATATGTAGGAGCCAATATGGGCATCCAGGTCCCGCTATTGGTTATTGACCGGAGACGTGTCTCGGTCATGTCTACATTGTTCTCGAACCGTAGGGTCCGCACGCTTAACGTTACGATGACAGTTATTATGAGTTTATGCATTTTGATGTACCGAAGGTAGTTCGGAGTCCCGGATGTGATCATGGACATGACGAGGAGTCTCGAAATGGTCGAGACGTAAAGAGTGATATATTGGAAGCCTATGTTTGGACATCGGAAGTGTTCCGGGTGAAATCGGGATTTTACCGGATTACCGGGAGGGTTACCGGATCCCCCCGGGAGCCAAATGGGCCAACATGGGCCTTAGTGGAAAGGTGAAAGGGCTGCCCACATAGGGCTGCGCACCTCCCCCCTCTCTCTAGTCCTATTAGGACTAGGAGAAGGTGGCCGGCCCCCCTCTCTCCCTTTCCCACTTGGGAATCCTAGTTGGACTACGATTGGAGGGGGGAGTCCTACTCCCGGTAGGAGTAGGACTCCTCCTGCGCCTCCCTCCTCTTGGCCGGCCAGCCCTCCCCCTCTCATCCTTTATATACGGGGGCAGGGGCACCTCTAGATACACAAGTTGATCCTTGAGATCGTTCCTTAGCCGTGTGCGGTGCCCCCTGCCACCAAATTCCACCTCGATCATACCATTGCAGTGCTTAGGCGAAGCCCTGCGTCGGTAGTACATCAAGATCGTCACCACGCCGTCGTGCTGACGGAACTCTTCCTCGACGCTTTGCTGGATCGGAGCCCGAGGATCGTCATCGAGCTGAACGTGTGCCAAGAACTCGGAGGTGCCAGAGTAACGGTGCTTGGATCGGTCGGATCGGGAAGACGTACGACTACTTCCTCTACGTTGTGTGATCGCTTCCGCAGTCGGTCTGCGTTGGTACATAGACAACACTCTCCCCTCTCGTTGCTATGCATCACCATGATCTTGCGTGTGCGTAGGAAATTTTTTGAAATTACTACATTCCCCAACACATATTTATATCGCTTGCCTCCGCCTGTACTTCCTGTACTATGACGTCGACTCGTACCGCTACGCACCATAGCTGCGGGGTGTCTCTTCTGCGATTGCTGAGGCGGCGGAGATGGCTGACGGGGCTGAGTTGGACGAGGAGGAGTGGCCTGAAGCTGTGCCGGACTTGGAGGAGGAGTGGCCTGAGGTTGTGCCGGACTTGGAGGAGGAGTGGACGTCTGACGCTGTGTCGGACTTGGAGGAGGAGTGGCCTGACACTTTGCCGGACTTGGAGGAGGAGGAGTGGCCTCACGCGTTGGTGGACTTGGAGGAGTGGGAGTCTGCTGACTCGGTGGCGAACTTCGACGAGGAGTCGGGTGACGCGGTGTCGGTGGCCTTCGAAAGATGATGCAATCCTTTCTCCATAGGATGATACGATGTTTGGCATCTCCGAGTGTGTGCTCCTCGTCACCTCCAGGAATGTCAAGCTCTAGCCCCGAATATTGGTCCACCACCTCATCAACCACGACACGAGCATAGCCTGCTGGAATCGGGTTGCAATGGAAGGTTGCATCGGGGGAATTTGTATAAGCAACACCGTCCGCCACCTTCAAGGATATGTTCTTAATTTTGAAGTGTAGCTCGCAGTTAGTGTTCTCCGCGATATCATCCACGGGGTATCTATCCAGCAGTGCGTCGCCCGGGGCGGAACCCACGCTGCTTCTCGGCATGGATGTGGCGGTGGTATCCAATGCTGGATCATCCGCTAGCTGCTGCAGCTGCTGAGACCCCCTTTGCTGGCTAAGTGAGTCGATCTGCTCCTGCTGCCGCTGGAATTTAGCTGCCAATTCCGCTTGACTTGCTTCTAGGCCTTGAAGGCGTTCATAGTCCCGCTTCCTCTGCTCCTCCTCCATCTTCCTCTTCTCCTCTGCAATCTTCTTTCTCGCACGGGTTCTGTAGTTGGCGTTCCAGTCCGAAAACCCCTCATACCACGGAATAGTGCCCTTGCCTCGTGTTCTTCCCGGGTGTTCAGGATTTCCGAAGGCACGCGTAAGCTCATCGTTCTCTCTGTTGGGCTGGAACACCCCCGATCGAGCCTCTTCTATTGCAACAAGTAGCGCATCATCGGCTCTGTTCAGACATGCCTTCGTCGAAACATTGCCTGTCTTCGGGTCCAACTCCCCCCATGCGCATAGAACCAAGTCCTGCACCTGGGGGCCAGCTCAATGTTTCTGGAGTGACACTTGCATCCAGCATCTCTTTCTCAGACTTATCCCACTTAGGCATTCCCACCGCATAGCCACCTGGCCCCAGCTTATGGAACTTATCCTTTTTTGCGGCATTGGCCTTATTTATTCTTGACCGTTCCTTAGATAATTCCGAATCCTTGAATTTCACAAAATCGTCCCAATGAGCACTTTGATTCTCTAGTGTTCCCTCGAATACTGGAGTCTTCCTTCCTTCCTTGACGTACTTGTCCCAATCACGATTCTTGTGGTTCGTTCATGACTTCATCAATTCGGTCGTCGCGATCGAATATCGTATCACCCTCTCCGGTGTTGTTTTGAAATTCGGAGCCATCATAATCTTCTTCATTCTGATCATCATCTGGCCCGCGTATTATATCGAACATGGTCTGTTCTCCCTCTCTGTTGGTATTGTTCGCCATAGCTTTTATTTAACTATGCCAAAAGAAATATAAAACAATTTAGTATTCAAATTACATCGTCTCGAATAATAGATATAATCATGAATACATCGTCTCGAATAATAGATATAATCCCGAATACATCGTCTCGAATAATAGATATAATCTCGAATACATCGTCTCGGATAATAGATATAATCTCGAATACATCGTCTCGAATAATAGATATAATCTCAAATACATCGTCTCGAATAATAGATATAATCTCGAATACATCGTCTCGAATAATAGATATAATCTCGAATACATCGTCTTGAATATTATATATCGAGTACATCACTGGCTAGGTAGCTAATAAAGCTCGAATACTACAGAAGAATCTAGGACACTCGCGGTTCCTGCGGCGCGGGCGGTGGACACCCAAAGAGAAGGAACCCTCACAGGATCATAGCTGAAGTGAGATCCCTGAAGAAACTGCCAGGTATTGGAGAACCTGCCACCCTCTAACGCAACCATGTAGCGATGGACGTGCTCGTCCTCCTCCTTGACACGGCGACGTACCACCTCCGGCAGGGCCGGCTCCCTCCGCACCGAAACTGGCCCACACGAACGCCACCAAATGAGATCAGGGTCGACGACGGGACCCGGGGTCGGGTTCCTCATCAAGCGGCGCGCCCCTCCAGGCAGCACCTCCCAGTGCCAACCCGGCGGAGCCTAGTCCCGGACATGGGTCAGTCGGACGTCGTAGCGGACGGGTCGACGGCGAGGATGCGGGTCGGGCATCGTCGAGAACAAATACTAGCTATATGCCCGCAAAAAGTAACATTTTTTAATGATTGGATTTTGATAACTAAAATTTCTAACATTTCTATATAACTAACATTTCTATAACATTTCTAGAACTAAAAAAAGAAAAATTTCTAACTTTTTATAACTATTTCTATAACTAAAAAAAAAGAAAAATTTCTAACAATTCTAACTTTTTTATAACTATTTCTATAACTAAAAACAGAAAAATTTCTAAAAATTCTAACATTTCTAACTATTTCTAAAAAACAGAAAAATTTCTAACAATTTCTAAAAAACAGAAAAATTTCTAACAATTCTAACTTTTTTATAACTATTTCTATAACTAAAAAACAGAAAAAATTTCTAACAATTCTAATATTTCTAACTATTCTAACAATTCTAACATTTCTAACTATTCTAACAATTCTAACATTTCTAACTATTTCTAAAAAACAGAAAAATTTCTAACAAGTGTGTGTGTGTGTGTGCGCGCGCTCACCGGCGAGGCGAGAGGCAACGGGGGGCGGCGACGGTGACGGCGACGGGCGCGGCGACGACGGGGACAGGGACGGGGCGGCGTTGACGGGGACGGGGACGTACGGGCCGGGGCGGCGATGATGATGGGGATGTACGGGGCGGCGACGACGGGAACGGGGACGACGCGGGACGGGCCGGGACGGGGCGGCGGTGACGACGGGGACGACGGGGCGGCGACGACGGGGACGGGGCAGCGACGGGGGCGGCGACGAGGGATGGAGACGTACGGGGGGCGCGGCGGGCGACGGTGCAGAGAAGAAGAAGCAGATGAGAAACTAAAATTTTCGTAAGTGTTGTTTATATAGGAGGGGCCTTTAGTACCGGTTGGAGCCACCAACCGGTACTAAAGGCCTGTTTTGGCCAGGCCAAGCGGCAAGAAGCGACCCCCTTTAGTACCGGGTGGTGGCTCCAACCGGTACTAAAGGCCCCCCCCTTTAGTACCGGTTGGTGGCACGACCCGGTACTAAAGGGGGTGCGCTGGCGCAGGTGCGGTGCGGCAAGTTTAGTCCCACCTCGCTAGCCGAGGGGCGACCGCACTGGTTTATAAACCCCCGTGCGGTAGCTCTCTCGAGCTCCTCTCCAAAGCAGGCCTACTGGGCCTACATGTTCTGTGCTGCCCTGTAGGCCTACTGGGCCTTTGCGGGCCTGCATCCTGGCCCAACAACAGGTTGGGTTTCTAGTCGTATGCCGACCGCTTTGGCCTAGTAGGCGGGCTTTTTTTATTTTTTTTGCTTTATTTATTTTTGAGTTGTTTTTTTTGTGTATTTAGAGTTTCTTTGTGAATATTTTTGCTTTAGGTACAAAAAATTACAAACTTTCTGTTAGTGCCCGTAGTTTTCAAATTTGAATAGTTTAGATTTTGAATTATTTGAAATTAGTGTGAATCACTAGTTTGTAAATAACTTAACTTTAAAAATCAGTAAAGGCATGAAAGAATTTGTTTGCCCATAAAATTTCTTCGCGTTTCAAATGCCAAAACACATAATTAACTACCCTAACTATTACAGAGATTCCCTTCTGGGTGTCTAACACAGAAGAAAGTGATGATAGTGAAGCCGATCACATCCCAGATCTTTGGGTGTGAAACTTTTTCTTCGCGTGTGTCCCTTTGCGCCGTAACCATGGAAAATCTTCATCATTTAACGGGATGCTCGGGTCAATATTCACTATGAATGGAGCAATTTCATCAAACTTTTCATAATCTTCTGACTTGTCTGTCTTGTCATCCACTCCCACGATGTTTCTCTTCCCAGAAAGAACTATGTGCCGCTTTGGCTCATCGTACGATGCATTCGCTTCCTTATCTTTTATTTTTCTTGGCTTGGTAGATATGTCCTTCACATAGAAAACCTGTGCCACATCATTGGCTAGGACGAATGGTTCGTCTGCATACGCAAGATTGTTGAGATCCACTGTTGTCATTCTGTACTGCGGGTCTTCTGTTACCCCGCCTCGTGTCATATTGACCCATTTGCATCGAAACAAAGGGACCTTCAAACCACGTCGATAGTCAAGTTCCCATATGTCCTGTATATAACCATAATATGTTTCCTTTCCCGTCTTGGTTTCTGCATTAAAGCGGACACCACTATTTTGGTTGGTGCTCTTCTTATCTTGGGAAATCGTGTAAAATGTATTACCATTTATCTCGTACCCTTTGAAAGTCATTATATTCGAAGATGGTAACTGGGACAGCAAGTACAGGTCATCTTCAATAGAGGTGTCATGCATGGTACGTGTCTGCAACCAGCTGGCGAAACTCCTGATTTGTTCATGTGTAATCCAGTCATCAGACCGCTCTGGGTGTTTGGAGCGTAGCAAATTCTTGTGTTCATCCGTATACGGAGCCACCAAGGCAGAATTCTGTAGAACTGTGTAGTGTGCTTCAGTGAGAGAATGTCCGTCCATACATATTATTTGTTCCCCTCCTAGCGTGCCTTTTCCATCCAGTCTGCCCTTATGCCGCGATTCAGGAACACCAATCGGCTTAAGGTCAGGAATAAAGTCAATACAAAACTCAATGACCTTCTCATTTTGACGGCCCTTGGAGATGCTTCCTTCTGGCCTAGCATGGTTATGAACATATTTCTTTAAGACTCCCATGAACCTCTCAAAGGGGAACATATTGTGTAGAAATACAGGACCCAAAACGTTAATCTCTTCACATAGGTGAACTAGGACGTGCGTCATGATGTTGAAGAAGGATGATGGGAACACCAACTCGAAACTGACAAGACATTGCACCAAATCATTCTCTAACCTTGGTATGATTTCTGGATCGATTACCTTCTGAGAGATTGCATTGAGAAATGCACATAGCTTCACAATGGCTAATCGAACGTTTTCCGGTAGAAGCCCCATCAATGCAACCGGAAGCAGTTGCGTCATAATCATGTGGCAGTCATGAGACTTTAGTTTCTAGAATTTTTTCTCTGCCATGTTTATTATTCCCTTTATATTCGACGAGAAGCCAGACGGTACCATAATACTGAGCAGGCATTCAAAGAAGATTTCCTTCTCTTCTTTGGTAAGAGCGTAGCTTGTATGACCCTGATGTATGCCGTCTTTTCCGTGCATACATTGCTAGTCCTCTCGTGCCTCAGGTGTATCTTTTGTCTTCCCATACACGCCCAAGAAGCCAAGCAGGGTCACACAAAGATTCTTCGTCACGTGCATCACGTCGATTGCGGAGCAGACCTCTAGGTCTTTCCAATAGGGCAGGTCCCAAAATATAGATTTCTTCTTCCACATGGGTGCGCGTCCGTCAGCGTCATTCGGAACAGGTTGTCCACCAGGACCCTTTCCAAAGACCACCTTCAAATCCTTGACCATATCATGTACATCAGCACTAGTACGGTGGCGAGGCTTCGTCCGGTGATCCACCTCACCTTTGAAATGCTTGCCTTTCTTTCTTACGGGATGCCTGCTCAGAAGAAATCGACGATGTCCCAGGTACACATTATTCTTACAATTAGCCAAATATATACTGTTGGTATCGTCCAAACAGTGCGTGCATGCGCGGTATCCCTTGTTTGTCTGTCCTGAAAGGTTACTGAGAGCAGGACAATCATTGATGGTCACGAACAGCAACGCCTTTAGGTCAAATTCTTCCCCCATGTGCTCATCCCATGCACGTACACCTGTTCCATTCCACAGTTGTAAGAGTTCTTCAACTAATGGGCTTAGGTACACATCAATGTCGTTGCCGGGTTGCTTAGGGCCTTGGATGAGCACTGGCATCATAATGAACTTCCGCTTCATGCACAACCAAGGAGGAAGGTTATACAGACATAGAGTCTGATGGGGAACGTAGTAATTTCAAAATTTTCCTACGCACACGCAAGATCATGGTGATGCATAGCAACGAGGGGGAGAGTCTGATCTACGTACCCTTGTAGATCGCAACGGAAGCGTTGACACAACGTAGAGGAAGTGGTCGTACGTCTTCTTCCCGATCCGACCGATCCAAGCACCGTTACTCCGGCACCTCCGAGTTCTTAGCACACGTACAGTTCGATGACGATCCCCGGGCTCCGATTCAGCAAACTTCGGGGAGGAGTTCTGTCAGCACGACGGCGTGATGACGATCTTGATGTTCTACCGATGCAGGGCTTCGCCTAAGCACTACAGCGATATGATCGAGGTGGAATATGGTGGCAGGGGGCACCGCACACGGCTAAGGAACGATCACGTGGATCAACCTGTGTGTCTTGGGGTGCCCCCTGCCCTCGTATATAAAGGAGCAAGGGGAGGAGGCCGGCCGGCCAGGTGTGGCGCGCCAAGGAGGAGTCCTCCTGAGGTGGAGTGGGAGAAGAAAAGGGGGGCGCCGCCCCCCTCCCCTAGTCCAATTCGGACCAGGGAGGAGGTGGCGCGCGGCCCACCTCTGGCAGCCCTTCTCTCTCTCCACTAAAGCCCACAAGGCCCATTACTTCTCCCGGTAGGGTTCCGGTAAGCCTCCGGCTCTCCGGTTTTCTCCGAAATCACCCGGAACACTTCCGGTGTCCGAATATAGTCATCCAATATATCAATCTTTATGTCTCGACCATTTCGAGACTCCTCGTCGTGTCCGTGATCACATCCGGGACTCCGAACTAACTTCGGTACATCAAAATGCATAAACTCATAATAACTGTCATCGTAACAATGTAGACATGACTGAGACACATCTCCGGTCAATAACCAATAGCGGGACCTAGATGCCCATATTGGCTCCTACATATTCTACGAAGATCTTTATCGGTCAGACCGCATAACAACATACGTTGTTCCCTTTGTCATCGGTATGTTACTTGCCCGAGATTCGATCGTCGGTATCCAATACCTAGTTCAATCTCGTTACCGGAAAGTCTCTTTACTCGTTTCGTAATACATCATCTTGCAACTAACTCATTAGTCACAATGCTTGCAAGGCTTATGTGATGTGCTTTAGCGAGAGGGCCCAGAGATACTTCTCTGACAATCGGAGTGACAAATCCTAATCTCGAAATACGCCAACCCAACATCTACCTTTGGAGACACCTGTAGTACTCCTTTATAATCACCCAGTTACGTTGTGACGTTTGGTAGTACCCAAAGTGTTCCTCCGGTAAACGGGAGTTGCATAATCTCATAGTCATAGGAACATGTATAAGTCATGAAGAATAGCAACAGCAACATACTAAACGATCGGGTGCTAAGCTAATGAAATGGGTCATGTCAATCAAATCATTCAACTAATGATGTGACCTCGTTAATCAAATAACAAGACCTTGTTCATGGTTAGGAAACATAACCATCTTTGATTAACGAGCTAGTCAAGTAGAGGCATACTAGTGACACTAAGTTTGTCTATGTATTCACACATGTATTATGTTTCCGGTTAATACAATTCTAGCATGAATAATAAACATTTATCATGATATAAGGAAATAAATAATAACTTTATTATTGCCTCTAGGGCATATTTCCTTCAGTCTCCCACTTGCACTAGAGTCAATAATCTAGATTACATAGTAATGATTCTAACACCCATGGAGCCTTGGTGCTGATCATGTTTTGCTCGTGGAAGAGGCTTAGTCAACGGGTCTGCAACATTCAGATCCGTATGTATCTTGCAAATCTCTATGTCTCCCACCTGGACTAGATCCCAGATGGAATTGAAGCGTCTCTTGATGTGCTTGGTCCTCTTGTGAAATCTGGATTCCTTTGCCAAGGCAATTGCACCAGTATTGTCACAAAAGATTTTCATTGGACCCGATGCATTAGGTATGACACCTAGATCGGATATGAACTCATTCATCCAGACTCCTTCGTTCGCTGCTTCCGAAGCAGCTATGTACTCTGCTTCACATGTAGATCCTGCTACAACGCTTTGTTTAGAACTGCACCAACTGACAGCTCCACCGTTTAATGTAAACACGTATCCGGTCTGCGATTTAGAATCGTCCGGATCAGTGTCAAAGCTTGCATCAACGTAACCTCTTACGGTGAGCTCTTTGTCACCTCCATATACGAGAAACATATCCTTAGTCCTTTTCAGGTATTTCAGGATGTTCTTGACCGCTGTCCAGTGATCCATTCCTGGATTACTTTGGTACCTCCCTTCTAAACTTATAGCAAGGCACACATCAGGTCTGGTACACAGCATTGCATACATGATATAGCCTATGGCTGAAGCATAGGGAACATCTTTCATTTTCTCTCTATCTTCTGCAGTGGTCGGGCATTGAGTCTGACTCAACTTCACACCTTGTAACACAGGCAAGAACCCTTTCTTTGCTTGATCCATTTTGAACTTTTTCAAAATTTTGTCAAGGTATGTGCTTTGTGAAAGTCCAATTAAGCGTCTCAATCTATCTCTATAGATCTTAATGCCCAATATGTAAGCAGCTTCACCGAGGTCTTTCATTGAAAAACTCTTATTCAAGTATCCCTTTATGCTATCCAGAAATTCTATATCATTTCCAATCAGCAATATGTCATCCACATATAATATCAGAAATGCTACAGAGCTCCCACTCACTTTCTTGTAAATACAGGCTTCTCCAAAAGTCTGTATAAAACCAAATGCTTTGATCACACTATCAAAGCGTTTATTCCAACTCCGAGATGCTTGCACCAGTCCATAAATGGATCGCTGGAGCTTGCACACTTTGTTAGCTCCCTTTGGATCGAAAAAACCTTCCGGTTGCATCATATACAACTCTTCTTCCAGAAATCCATTCAGGAATGCAGTTTTGACATCCATCTGCCATATTTCATAATCATAAAACGCGGCAATTGCTAACATGATTCGGATAGACTTAAGCATCGCTACGGGTGAGAAGGTCTCATCGTAGTCAACCCCTTGAACTTGTCGAAAACCTTTTGCAACAAGTCGAGCTTTATAGACAGTAACATTACCATCAGCGTCAGTCTTTTTCTTGAAGATCCATTTATTCTCAATTGCTTGCCGATCATCGGGCAAGTTAACCAAAGTCCATACTTTGTTCTCATACATGGATCCCATCTCAGATTTCATGGCTTCAAGCCACTTTGCGGAATCTGGTCTCACCGTCGCTTCTTCATAGTTCGTAGGTTCATCATGATCTAGCAGCATGACTTCCAGAACTGGATTACCGTACCACTCTGGTGCGGATCTTGCTCTGGTTGATCTACGAGGTTTAGTAGTATCTTGTTCTGAAGTTTCATGATCATTATCATTAGCTTCCTCACTTATTGGTGTAGGTGTTGCAGAAACAGTTTTCTGTAATGTACTACTTTCCAATAAGGGAGCGGGTATAGTTACCTCGTCAAGTTCTACTTTCCTCCCACTCACTTCTTTCGAGAGAAACTCCTTCTCAAGAAAGTTTCCGAATTTAGCAACAAAAGTCTTGCCTTTGGATCTGTGATAGAAGGTGTATCCAATAGTTTCCTTTAGATATCCTATGAAGACACATTTCTCCGATTTGGGTTCGAGCTTATCAGGTTGAAGCTTTTTCACATAAGCATCACAGCCCCAAACTTTCAGAAACGACAACTTTGGTTTCTTGCCAAACCATAGTTCATAAGGCGTCGTCTCAACGGATTTTGATGGTGCCCTATTTAATGTGAATGCGGTCGTCTCTAGAGCGTATCCCCAAAATGATAGCGGTAAATCAGTAAGAGACATCATAGATCGCACCATATCTAGTAAAGTACGATTACGACGTTCGGACACACCATTACGCTGTGGTGTTCCGGGTGGCGTGAGTTGGGAAACTATTCCACAATTTTTCAAATGTACACCAAACTCGTAACTCAAATATTCTCCTCCACGATCAGATCGTAGAAACTTTATTTTCTTGTTACGATGATTTTCAACTTCACTCTGAAATTCTTTGAACTTTTCAAATGTTTCAGACTTATGTTTCATTAAGTAGATATACCCATATCTGCTTAAATCATCTGTGAAGGTGAGAAAATAACGATATCCGCCACGAGCCTCAATATTCATCGAACCGCATACATCTGTATGTATGACTTCCAACAAATCTGTTGCTCTCTCCATAGTACCGGAGAACGGTGTTTTAGTCATCTTGCCCATGAGGCACGGTTCGCAAGTACCAAGTGATTCATAATCAAGTGGTCCCAAAAGTCCATCAGTATGGAGTTTCTTCATGCGCTTTACACCGATATGACCTAAACGGCAGTGCCACAAATAAGTTGCACTATCATTATCAACTCTGCATCTTTTGGATTCTACATTATGAATATGTGTATCACTACTATCGAGATTTAACAAGAATAGACCACTCTTCAAGGGTGCATGACCATAAAAGATATTACTCATATAAATAGAACAACCATTATTCTCTGATTTAAATGAATAACCGTCTCGCATTAAACAAGATCCAGATATAATGTTCATGCTCAACGCTGGCACCAAATAACAATTATTTAGGTCTAATATTAATCCCGAAGGTAGATGTAGAGGTAGCGTGCCGACCGCGATCACATCGACTTTGGAACCGTTTCCCACGCGCATCGTCACCTCGTCCTTAGCCAATCTTCGCTTAATCCGTAGTCCCTGTTTCGAGTTGCAAATATTAGCAACAGAACCAGTATCAAATACCCAGGTGCTACTGCGAGCATTAGTAAGGTACACATCAATAACATGTATATCACATATACCTTTGTTCACCTTGCCATCCTTCTTATCCGCCAAATACTTGGGGCAGTTCCGCTTCCAGTGACCAGTCTGCTTGCAGTAGAAGCACTTAGTTTCAGGCTTAGGTCCAGACTTGGGTTTCTTCTCCTGAGCAGCAACTTGCTTGCCGTTCTTCTTGAAGTTCCCCTTCTTCTTCTTCTTCTTCCCTTTGCCCTTTTTCTTGAAACTAGTGGTTTTGTTAACCATCAACACTTGATGCTCCTTTTTGATTTCTACCTCCGCAGCTTTCAGCATTGCGAAGAGCTCGGGAATAGTCTTGTTCATCCCTTGCATATTATAGTTCATCACGAAGCTCTTGTAGCTTGGTGGCAGTGATTGGAGAATTCTGTCAATGACGCAATCATCTGGAAGATTAACTCCCAATTGAATCAAGTGATTATTATACCCAGACATTTTGAGTATATGCTCACTGACAGAACTGTTCTCTTCCATCTTGCAGCTATAGAACTTATTGGAGACTTCATATCTCTCAATCCGGGCATTTGCTTGAAATATTAACTTCAACTCCTGAAACATCTCATATGCTCCATGACGTTCAAAACGTCGTTGAAATCCCGATTCTAAGCCGTAAAGCATGGCACACTGAACTATCGAGTAGTCATCAGCTTTGCTCTGCCAGACGTTCATAACATCTGGTGTTGCTCCAGCAGCAGGCTTGGCACCCAGCGGTGCTTCCAGGACGTAATTCTTCTGTGCAGCAATGAGGATAATCCTCAAGTTACGGACCCAGTCCGTGTAATTGCTACCATCATCTTTCAACTTTGCTTTCTCAAGGAACGCATTAAAATTCAACGGAACAACAGCACGAGCCATCTATCTACAATCAACATAAACAAGCAAGATACTATCAGGTACTAAGTTCATGATAAATTTAAGTTCAATTAATCATATTACTTAAGAACTCCCACTTAGATAGACATCCCTCTAATCTTCTAAGTGATCACGTGATCCAAGACAACTAAACCATGTCCGATCATCACGTGAGATGGAGTAGTTTCATCGGTGAACATCATTATGTTGATCATATCTACTATATGATTCACGCTCGACCTTTCGGTCTCCGTGTTCCGAGGCCATATCTGTATATGCTTGGCTCGTCAAGTATAACCTGAGTATTCCGCGTGTGCAACTGTCTTGCACCTGTTGTATTTGAACGTAGAGCCTATCACACCCGATCATCACGTGGTGTCTCAGCACGAAGAACTTTCGCAACGGTGCATACTCAGGGAGAACACTTCTTGATAATTTAGTGAGAGATCATCTTATAATGCTACCGTCAATCAAAGCAAGATAAGATGCATAAAAAGATAAACATCACATGCAATCAATATAAGTGATATGATATGGCCATCATCATCTTGTGCTTGCGATCTCCATCTCCGAAGCACTGTCATGATCACCATCGTCACCGGCGCGACACCTTGATCTCCATCGTAGCATCGTTGTCGTCTCGCCAATCTTATGTGTAACGCCCTCGATGCGGCTATGTCTCCCACGTGTCGAGGCACGACTTAGAGACATAGGCGCATTGAAAGCAATGTCGCAAGTCGGGAATCATTACACAACCCAAGTACATATATAATATAAAGGGGGGATAATAATAATAGTTGGCTTACACTCGCCACGTCACATCAAAGTACATAAATAACATCCATCATACAAACACTCATGGCCCGACTACGGCGCCAAAATAGAAAAGACCCCCAACAAGCGACCAAACCCTGAATCGAACCCCGAATAGGCACCACTACTGATCATCCGGAAAAGAAACATACTATCGCTGAGAGTCCTCGTCGTACTCCCACTTCAGCTCGAACGCGCCATCTGGAGGAGTATCATCAGTCCCTGCATCTGGTGTAATAGTAATCTGTGAGCCACAAAGGACTCAGCAATCTCGCACCCTCGCGATCAAGACTATTTAAGCTTAATAGGTAGGAAAGGGGTAATGTGAGTGGAGCTGCAGCAAGCGACTAGCATATATGGTGGCTAACTTATACGCAAAGGAGAGCGAGAAGAGAAGGCAAAGCACGAGCGGAAAACTACATAGAGCAGACTACGCAAACATAACTCCAACGCCGTGTCCACTTCCCAGACTCCACCGAGAAGAGGCCATCACGGCAACACACGCAGTTGATTCATTTTAATTAATTGAGTTCAAGTTGTCTACAACCGGACATTAACAAATTCCCATCTGCCCATAACCGCGGGCACGGCTTTCGAAAGATCAATCCCTGCAGGGGGGTCCCAACTTAGCCCATAACAAGCTCTCACGGTCAACGAAGGAATAGACCTCCACCCAGGACCCACCGATCAGACTCGGTATCCCGGTACAACAAGATGATTCGACAGGTCAAAACTAGTCCAGCAACACCGCCCGAATGCGCCGACAAATCCCGATAGGAGCTGCACATATCTCTTTCTCAGGGCACACTCAGATTGTCCTAGGTACGGGTAGGCCAGCCCAGAGTTGCCCCTGGTGGCCACCGGCAGCTGACAGTTGGACCAACACTCAGAGGAGCACTGGCCCGGGGGGGGTTAAAATAAGATGACCCTCAGGCTCCGGAAACCCAAGGGAAAGAAAAGGGTAGGTGGCAAATGGTAAAACCAATGTTGGGCATTGCTGAAAAAGCTTTAATCAAGGCGAACTATCAAGGGGTTCCCATATAGCCCAACCGCGTAAGGGACGCAACAATCCGGGAACATAACACCGATATGACGGAAACTAGGGCGGCAAGAGTGGAACAAAACACTAGGCGAGAGGCCGAGCCTTCCACCCTTTACCAAGTATATAGATGAGTAAAGATAACATAGCAATATAATGATATCCCAACAAGTAAATAAGTGTTCCAACAAGGAACGGCTCCAATCTTCACCTGCAACTAGCAACGCTATAAGAAGGAGCTTGAGCAAAGCGGTAACATAGCCAATCAATGGTTTGCTAGGACAAAGGTGGGTTAGAGGCTCAATCATGGCAATTGGGAGGCTGACAAGCAAGTGGTAGGCATCGTAGCATTGGCAAAGCAAAAGAGCGAGCATACTGGCATAGCAAAGATAGTAGTGATTTCAAGGGTGTGATCATCTTGCCTGCACAGTTGTTAGAATTGACTGGATCCTCAAAAGCAAACTCAACGGGTTCCTCGTTAGAGAACTCGTCTCCCGGCTCTACCCAACAACACAAACAAGCAACAAGGATACAATCAACCACGTGCAAGGGCAAGCAATAATATGCAAAGATGATATGCTATGCGGGATGCGATGCGGGATGCAAAATGCAAGATGTAACAGGAAATGCATGAACCTGGCCTCAACTTGGAAATCCAAGTGTGCCACTGGATAGAGTGGAAGAAATCCCCTGAAAACGATATAAAGATCATGGCAATCGGAGCTACGGTTTAGAAATGGCAAGCGTTTTACTAAACGAACCGATCTGCGATTTACAGCAAGTAGGCTCCTAAATGCAACAAAATGAACATGCTACAGCCACCCAACATGAAAACAAATTGCATGGCAGTGATGTACTCATCAAGCTTTACAAATCATCAGCACTGAGGCATAGGCAAATTCATCCATTAAGGGCTTCAAACAAGCATGGCAAAACTGAATAAGCAAAACAGATTTCAGACTTAGCGAAACGCTAGTCTGGAATTTCAGACCACTATGCTCTCTTCGGAGCAGCAAAACAACATGATGCAAAACCTGAACATGGCAAGTAAGAGCATGGCATGGAGCTACTCAACAAGCTTAACAAAACACCCAAAATGACCTGGGGCCAAAAGGGTTCACAAAATACTCTACCGAGCACACGAACATCGATGAAACACAATCAGTTTTCAGACTTAGTGAAAACTGGGACATGCTGAAATAATAACTCACGGAGGCATGTAAATGAGCTCGGTGCACTCACTACGGTGCAAGTCATGGCAAGGAAAGCATATATCCATTAAGAAGGCACAAAATTCTAGCTATACATGGCAAGAACAATGGCATAGCATGCATGGATCACTAGCAATCACTCCGGCAAAATCGCAAAAGAGTTCACGATCTGCCCAAAACAGCAACTATCCAAAAGTTGAGCTCGATTGAGTCAACCTAGGGTGCTCCAACATAACAAGTAAAGACATGGATGGATTAAACACAACAAGCATAACAAACCACTCTTACTGATCATCCTCAAAAGAGGCACGAATCACTAGGAAACAAGCCGGACATATAGCATCGTGAACTAAAACGTCCCAGACTTAGTGAAAATCACTAAGTCCCTGAAATCGGTAAACTCAGGTAGCCCTCTTCGCAAGCTTGCACAAGACAACACACACATCCTAAAAATATATGGAAGGCACCTCTGGAAAGAAGACAACATGCTTAACAATTCATCCCAAAGGGGCACAGGCATATCATGCACGGATTAAACATGGCAAAAATGACAAAAGTGCATGTAGGGCTAACGGATCTGCAATTTAACTCATGATGCCTCCTTCCAACAGCATTTTGGGCACCAAGATGACCTCAAATGCAAATGATGCAATGGAATGAAATGATGTACTCGTCGAGGCAAAGATTTTGACATATCATATGCCCAAATCGGAGCTACGAATGCGGAGATATCACTGGTCAAACATGGCATGAAAGATTAAGAGGGAGAGGGAAAAGTCAACCGTAGATCTAGGTTTTACTGTTCACCGGGCGTCGGGTACTGTAGCACGGGGCGGCGGCACTGTAGCAGGACGACGCCGGCGATGGCGCGGCGGCCGGATCCGGCGAGGGCAGCGGCTCCGGTGACCTTGGCCGGCGACGAGGGGAGGCGGGCCGGCGAGGAGAGGGCGGCGGGGAGTCGGAGTGGCGTCGGGGCCCCGCGGTGGTGGCCGGCGACTGGGACGGGCTCCGGCGAGGCGGAGCAGTGCGGTGCCGGCGAGGTCTGCACGGCGGCCGGAGGAGCGAAGGCGGCGGCGGGCGGCGGCCGGCCACGGTGAAGACGACGGCGGCGCGGGACGCGGAGGAAATGGCCCGCGGGCGAGGAGGCGGGCTCCCCGTGGGCCGGGCGGGCCGCGGCGGCGGCGGCGGCCGGGAGGCCACGTGGCGGCGCGTGATAGGCTGGAGGCGGTGGGGCGGACACGTCCGGCCCGATTCGGACGTGTCCGTCGGCGGGTGGAGCGGCGGATCCGGGAAATTAGGGTTCCGGGGAGGAAGAGAGATCCGAAAACGGGGGGGTGTATATATAGGCATAGAGGGAGCTAGGAGAGTCCAAATGAGGTGCGGTTTTCGCCCACACGATCGTGATCGAACGACCGAGACGATGGAGCTGAGTTTGGTGGGTTTTGGGCCAAAATGGAGGGGTGTTGTGCTGCACACACACGAGGCCTTTTCGGTCCCTCGGTTAACCGTTGGAGTATCAAACGAAGTCCAAATGACCCGAAACTTGACAGGCGGTCTACCGGTAGTAAACCAAGGCCGCATGGCAAGTCTCGGTCCAATCCGGAAATGTGTAATCCCCACACACGAAAGAAAACTAGAAATGGCCACCGGAGGAGAACGAAGCGCCGGAATGCAAAACGGACAACGGGGAAAAAGCTCGAATGCATGAGACGAACATGTATGCAAATGCAATGCACGTGATGACATGATATGAGATGCACGAAAAACAAAACAACACACGGAGACAAAGACCCGAACCCGAGAATTAAATATAACTTAATGCCGGAAACGGCAAGAGTCGGAGTACAATTGGGGAAGGATACATATGGGGCGTTACATTAGGCTTCCACGACTATCGCTACCGTTTAGTGATAAAGTAAAGCATTACATCGCGATTGCATTGCATACAATAAAGCGACAACCACATGGCTCCTGCCAGTTGCCGATAACTCAGTTACAAAACATGATCATCTCATACAATAAAATTTAGCATCATGTCTTGACCATATCACATCACAACATGCCCTGCAAAAACAAGTTAGACGTCCTCTACTTTGTTGTTGCAAGTTTTACGTGGCTGCTACGGGCTTAAGCAAGAACCAATCTTACCTACGCATCAAAACCACAACGATAGTTTGTCAAATAGACTCCGTTTTAACCTTCTCAAGGACCGGGCGTAGCCATACTCGGTTCAACTAAAGTTGGAGAGACAGTCGCCCGCAAGCCATCTACGTGCAAAGCACGTCGAGGGAACCGGTCTCGCGTAAGCGTACGTGTAAGGTTGGTCCGGGTCGTCTCGTCCAACAATACCGCTGAACCAAAGTATAACATGCTGGTAGGCAGTATGACTTGTATCGCCCACAACTCACTTGTGTTCTACTCGTGCATATAACATCAAACCATAGAACCTAGGCTTGGATGCCACTGATGGGGAACGTAGTAATTTCAAAATTTTCCTACGCACACGCAAGATCATGGTGATGCATAGCAACGAGGCGGAGAGTCTGATCTACGTACCCTTGTAGATTGCAACGGAAGCGTTGACACAACGTAGAGGAAGTAGTCGTACATCTTCTTCCCGATCCGACCGATCCAAGCACCGTTACTTCGGCACCTCCGAGTTCTTAGCACACGTATAGCTCGATGACGATCCCCGGGCTCCGATCCAGCAAAGCTTCGGGGAGGAGTTCCGTCAGCACGACGGCGTGATCACGATCTTGACGTTCTACCGACGCAGGGCTTCGCCTAAGCACTACAACGATATGATCGAGGTGGAATATGGTGGCAGGGGGCACCGCACACGGCTAAGGAACGATCACGTGGATCAACTTGTGTGTCTTGGGGTGCCCCCTGCCCCCGTATATAAAGGAGCAAGGGGAGGAGGCCGGCCGGCCAGGTGTGGCGCGCCAAGGAGGAGTCCTGCTCCTAGTAGGAGTAGGACTCCTACTAGGAGGGGGAAAGAGGTGGAGTGGGAGAAGAAAAGGGGGGGCGCCGCCCCCCTCCCCTAGTCCAATTCGGACCAGGGAGGAGGTGGTGTGCGGCCCACCTTTGGCAGCCCTTCTCTCTCTCCACTAAAGCCCACAAGGCCCATTACTTCTCCCGGTAGGGTTCCGGTAACCCTCCGGCTCTCCGGTTTTCTCCGAAATCACCCGGAACACTTCCGGTGTCCGAATATAGTCATCCAATATATCAATCTTTATGTCTTGACCATTTCAAGACTCCTCGTCATGTCCGTGATCACATCCGGGACTCCGAACTAACTTCGGTATATCAAAATGCATAAACTCATAATAACTGTCATCGTAACGTTAAGCGTGCGGACCCTACGGTTCGAGAACAATGTAGACATGACTGAGACACATCTCCGGTCAATAACCAATAGCGGGACCTGGATGCCCATATTGGCTCCTACATATTCTACGAAGATCTTTATCGGTCAGACCGCATAACAACATACGGTGTTCCCTTTGTCATCGGTATGTTACTTGCCCGAGATTCGATCGTCGGTATCCAATACCTAGTTCAATCTCGTTACCGGCAAGTCTCTTTACTCGTTTCGTAATACATCATCTCGCAACTAACTCATTAGTCACAATGCTTGCAAGGCTTATGTGATGTGCATTACCGAGAGGGCCCAGAGATACCTCTCCGACAATCGGAGTGACAAATCCTAATCTCGAAATACGCCAACCCAACATCTACCTTTGGAGACACCTGTAGTACTCCTTTATAATCACCCAGTTACGTTGTGACGTTTGGTAGTACCCAAAGTGTTCCTCCGGTAAACGGGAGTTGCATAATCTCATAGTCATAGGAACATGTATAAGTCATGAAGAATAGCAACAGCAACATACTAAACGATCGGGTGCTAAGCTAATGAAATGGGTCATGTCAATCAGATCATTCAACTAATGATGTGACCTCGTTAATCAAACAACAAGATCTTGTTCATGGTTAGGAAACATAACCATCTTTGATTAACGAGCTAGTCAAGTAGAGGCATACTAGTGACACTAAGTTTGTCTATGTATTCACACATGTATTATGTTTCCGGTTAATACAATTCTAGCTTGAATAATAAACATTTATCATGATATAAGGAAATAAATAATAACTTTATTATTGCCTCTAGGGCATATTTCCTTTAGAGTCACAGGCCAGGTGCTATGGTTGCTGCTCTGCTCCCCAAAAGGATTAATGCCATCTACGCTTAGACCAAACCAGATGCTCCTTGCATCATCTGCAAACTCCTTCCCGTACTTTCTTTCGATTTTTCTCCACTACGACCCGTCAGCGGGTACTCTCAACTTTCCATCTATCTTACGGTCTTCTCTGTGCCATCGCATCGCCTTGGCATGCTCTTTGTTTTGGAACAAACGTTTCAACCGTGGTATTATAGGAGCATACCACATCACCTTGGCAGGAATCTTCTTCCTGTGGCGCTCGCCCTCGACATCACCAGGGTCATCGCGGCTGATCTTATAGCGCAATGCACCACATACCGAGCAAGCGTTCAAATCCTCGTACTCACCGCGGTAGAGGATGCAATCATTAGGGCATGCATGTATCTTCTGCACCTCTAACCCTAGAGGGCAGACAGCCTTCTTTGCTTCGTATGTACTCTCGAGCAATTCGTTGTCCTTTGGAAGCATATCCTTTATCATTACCAGCAACTTTCCAAATCCCTTGTCAGATACATCATTCTCTGCCTTCCATTGCATCAATTCCAGTGTGGTGCCTACCTTTTTCTTGTCACCTACGCAATTCGGGTACAACAATTTTTTGTGATCCTCTAACATGCGCTGCAACTTCTTCTTCTCCAAATCACTTGCGCAGTTTCTCTTTGCATCGGCAATGGCCCGACCTAGATCATCAACGGGCTCATCTGATGCCTCTTCTTCAGCTTCTTCCCGCATTGCCGGCTCAGCTTCTTCCCGCATTACCGGCTCAGCTTCTTCCCCCATTATTGTATCATCGTATTCAGGGAACCCATGGCCAGGATAGCTGTCGTCGTCTTCTTCTTCTTCATTGTCTTCCATCATAACCCCTCTTTCTCCGTGCTTGGTCCAAACATTATAGTGGGGCATGAAACCGGACTTAAACAGGTGGACGTGAATGGTTCTTGACGTAGAGTAATTGTGACCATTCTTACAGCGAGCACATGGACAAGGCATAAAACCATCCGCCCGCTTGTTTGCCTCAGCCGCAAGCAGAAAAGTATGCACGCCCTCAACGAACTGGGGAGAGCATCGGTCATCGTACATCCATTGCCGTCTCATCTTCATTACACAACACCGAATAGACCAAATTAATACAAGTTCATACATAAAGTTCATACAACACTTAAATGCAACAAACAAATAACTCTTTAGCTAAAGCATATAAATGCAACAACAAATACGATCAAGATCGCAACTAAGGTAACAATGGATCCAACAGCATAATGATACCAAGCCTCACTATCGATGGCATATTTTCTAATCTTTCTAATCTTCAAGCGCATTTTCTCCATCTTGATCTTGTGATCATCGACGACATCGGCAACATGCAACTCCAATTCCATCTTCTCCCCCTCAATTCTTTTCAATTTTTCCTTCAAATCCTCATTTTCTCTTTCAACTAAATTTAACCTCTCGACAATAGGGTCGGTTGGAATTTCCGGTTCAACTACCTCCTACATACAAATATCTATGTCAATTTGATGGGCATAATTTGTCATAAACACGAAATGCAACTAGTTTTAAAAGAGAATATATATACCACATCCGAATCATAACAAGGACGAGGGCCGACGGGGACGGATATCAAAACCATGACACTATATGTATAACAAACAACGTACGGGTAAGATAATTATACGAGTAACTATATATCCAAATCACACAAACATCAATTTTTATATAAAATTTCATGAACAAGAGGCTCACCACAAGGTGGTGCCGGCGACGGGACGGTGCGGGCGATCGACGGTGGTTACGACGGAGATTTAGAAGGCACTAAGTAAACCACACCTACATATGCAAACTAAGTGTTACTTTTGACCACAAATTGCATATAAATCAAATACTAGCACATATATATATATATCCTCCCAAATTACTAAACTCACAAATTAATCACTATATAAAGCATTGCAAGAGCTAATCTAGCAATGAGAGATGAAAGGACAAAGTTTCTAACCTTTGTGATCATTTGAATGGATGGGGGCCTTCAAATCTTGACAAATTTTGGGCAAAATGTGTGATGAGCTCGAGAGGAAGAGGGGAAGAACAGAGACGAGAGGGGAAAGGGGAAGAACAGAGCGAGCTCGGGTGGACGAAGGGTTTATGTAGGACGACCTTTAGTACCGGTTTGTGCCAAGAACCGGTACTAAAGGGGCTGGAGGGGCCCCAGTCTGACAACATCCTGCCACCAGTCTCATTAGTACCGGTTCGTGGCACGAACCGGTGCTAAAGGTTCGCCACGAACCGGTACTAATGAAAGCGGCCCGGCTAGCCGTTGGAACCGGCACTAATGTGCTTCATGTTTGACCCTTTTTCTACTAGTGTTCCTCTCCTTTGCTCTCTAAGTCCCTAAGTACAGAGAGAAAGAAAAGATCAATAGGCACTTTTCACTCGTGATTTAGGGCGATTTAGAGTTGGATTTTGAAGATGGTGCAGTTGAAGAAAAGTTAGATTAAGGTAAGATGTATCCATTTTTGTTGGTTTCGTTCGCATGCATGATGTTTTTGTTCTGCTTGATTAGTTTCTAAATATGTATTCTATGTTGTTTTAGGCATTATTTCAGCACTTGGAGGAGTCATTTGGAGTTTTTGGAGTAGGATTTGCCGTGCAAAGTGAAGTACGAGTACTAGAACGTCATTGCCATGACATGACTCATCTCTGTCATTGCATCGCTCTTCTTCGGTGCAGCTTCGTCAGGGGCAGACATCTCAGGACCATGACACGGGCTTGTATTCGATGCCTGAGCAGACTCTTTCCCTGAACCCATATGCGTACACAGGATATGGCGCATACACCCAAGCTGAGAGATCTCGGTCGTATCTCTTCACACGAGGGATCTCCATGCCCGAGGAGACTCGTGTCCCAGATTTAAACCGGTACCACAAACAATGGCCAGACTGTACAGACGAGGGATCTGATCATGTAGTCATGTTTACATTTTAATGCATTTACAATGATATCATATATTATCCTCTAACAATCTGTTTACAATGTTTCTATGTGCAGGACATACCTGATGTTAATTAGGACGATGAGGACACCCAACATGGCCTCAACACAGGCATCCGGGGAGCATCACATGATCATGGCGACACGGTTACATCATTAGTTACAGAATTCTTCGGAGGGGACGTTATTGGCCCATCTTTTATCCCCGAGGAGTCACAACCATATGCCTATAATTATGCTTCAGGTTCGCAACAAGAATTCCAGACTCCACCACCTACGCAGGAGTCGCAGGCACATGAAGCCGAAGTGGAGTATGGCCGCGGTCTTCGTGTAACTCGACCATCTAATCGCTTGTCGCTTTGCGGTCCTAAGGAAAGGCCAGGTGGTTGTCGTCGACTAGGGTGATTCATATATCCACGTATGTGACCCATTGCATCTACATATATATGTCAGTATCAGACTTTCCGATTTAAACATCTATGTATGCTGAAATAAAAATGCACCAGTCAGAAACAATGTTTCCTGCCTATATCTCCCGCCATACTATCCCACTTCACTCTTCGGCTTATGTTAGGCCGAAATGTTTTTTTTGGCTGATGAATACTATGCAACCATTCCCATCTTAGACACCGAAAATATATATTTTCACGCAATCCTTTCCCCTCAATATATTCCTGCCAACTCTTTCCCTTCATATGTTCCCGCCATCCGTTTACCGTCAACCCCTTCCCGCCATATCTTCCCGCCACCCGTTTCCCGCCAACCCCTTCCCGCCATATGTGCCCGCCAACCCTTTCCCGCCATACCGCAGTCGTTCCTTTCCGCCATTTTCTCCTCCTACCTATAAAACCCCCTTCAGACGGAGGTGGATAAGCATTTCAGTGTACTGTAGTCGAGATGTCCCATTATCCTTTCGATCGTAATTTTCACCCTAGGATGAGCAGGACTCTTCTGAGGGTAGCCACCGATTTCAAGATGGACAATAGGATAGTTCCATGGGACGAACTCACTGATAGTGACACCATAATGAATGAGTTGGCTCACAAATTACGTAGGTCTGGGTGGCCTGAAAGGACCTATGAGGAGGTACGTAAAGAACTTAAGTTGCATGCAAGGTGGAAGAAGGTAGTGGAGCCGAAGAGTGAAACTTTCAGAAGGACTGCAGCAAGGCACCCATTTTTATGGACCGACGACAGCGAGGACGAAGATAATATCTTCATGCCACCGCTTCCGGGTTCTACATCATCAAAGGGCAAGAGTTCTGCATCGTCCAAGGGCAAGAGTACTGCATCCCCGAAGGGCAAGAGTTCTGCATCGTCCAAGGGTAAGAGTTCTGCATCCTCGAAGGACAAGAGTTCTGCATCGACTGAGGATGACGATGATGCATTCATGTAGTTTTTAAGCTGTATTCCAGTTCTACCGTTTAATTCAGATGTACTTGCATTATTAGTTTGTACTCTCTTATTGTACGACATTATGGTCTATCTTAATTTCATTTTGTAGTTGTTGCACGATGTTCGATAATTAGTGGAGGGAAAGAAAATGCCAATAATTTATTCTAAAACTATTTTTTTTCATTATGACACGGTACAACTGAAAATAAGATACATCGTACTATTGAAATAAAGATACATTTAACTACTGAAATAAAGCTACATTAAACTGCAGAAATTAAGATACAAACAATTGCGAAATTTAAAATACTACCACACGAATCTACTGAGTCCAACGTGGATATTTTCTTTTTCCATCGCTAGCTTCTTCTGCTGCCTTAGCCTCACGAGCCCTTTCTTTCTTTCTCTATCTCTTCGTCACCTCCTTCACCTTGCAAAGATCGCCACACCAACACCACAGGACTGCCACCCCCGGAGGCAAACTTGCATTCTTCATTTTCCTTGGCCTAATGCTTTGATCCGAGCAAGGCAAACTCATACCGACTGAAAGAATGTGTTACACACTTTGCGCAGTGGCGATTTCGAGGACGGCTAGACGAGAGCCTCGGTGTCTCCTTTTATAGGCTCAGACGACAAATGATGGCGAGAAAATAAGCGCGAACAGACGAAATTAGGCGGGAAATTTTAGGATCCCTGTAGTGTCGGCACAACAGGTTCCCGCAGCATTGGATTCCAGCAGCGAGTGACTGAATGCCGCAATGTCGTCGCATCCGCTCAAGCAATAGACAGAGCGATTCTCACAGTGCCGTCACATCCGCTGAGGCAAAAGTAGCAAAAGCAGGACTGATTCCCGGGCAAAAGAACCAAAAGCAGGTCATTGGCGTCATATTCCCGCGCATGGGAATCACCGCCGTCAGCGTTGCTGTCGCGCCTGGGAATCAGGGCCGTCAGCGTTGCTGTCGCGCCTGGGAATCAGGGCCATCAGCGTGCATTGCGTCTACCAGAGATGCCGCCTGCCGCAGTGGCGGCGTGACCCACCGGCTAGGCCAGCGAGCAGCAGGGCTTGTCAGCCAGGGAGTGGCAGCCGAAGTGCTTGCCGCCTCGCCCGGTGGCGGCGTGGCCACAGCGCCTGGCACTACTAGGAAAAGGGCTATAGATGGAATTGATACTAATGGCGCACAAGACATGTGGTGCGCCAGTACTATATACTAATGGCGCACCATGTGTTGGTATGCCATTAGTGTCCAAATACTAATGGCGCACCACATCCATGATGCGCCATTAGTAAAAAAAATTAATTTTTTTCAAAACTACTAATGGCGCACCGTGGGAGTGGTGCGCCATTACTAGTTGAACTAGTAATGGCGCACCATGCCACGGTGCGCCATTAGTACCTTGACCACCACTTCCACCGAATGCACCCCCCCCCCTCCCCCCGTGGATCGCCTTTTCAGTTTTAAAAAAAAATAAAAGAAAATGATGAAAATGTCAAAAAACTAAAAGAAAATAAGTTTCCCATGTGACATGTGGTCTAGTTGTTGGGAAAATTTGCAAATATGAATTTCGACTTCATTTGCAAAATCTCTTGAGAATTTGTAAAAATGGGCATAACTTTTGCATACTAACTCGGATGAAAAAGTTTTTTATATGAAAAATCATCTACTCGAAAAGTTACATCCAAATTTAACGGGGGAACCCCGTTAAACATTTTTAAAATCCTCAAAAACCTAACAGAAAAAAGATACGGGGCTTTTAAGATCCGGAGAGGCAAAAAAATTAAAAATAATTCAAACTTACTAATGGCGCACCTGCCCATGGTGCGCCATTAGTATCTTCCCGCCTTCAAAATTCAAAATGAGTCAACAAAATAAAAAAAAGTTACTAATGGCGCACCTGCCCGTGATGCGCCATTAGTATCTTCCTGCCTTCAAAATTCAAAATTAGTCAAAAAAATAAAAAAAAAAATTACTAATGGCGCACCTGCCCATGGTGCGCCATTAGTATCTTCCCGCCTTCAAAATTCAAAATAAATCAAAAAATAAAAAAAGTTAGTAATGGCGCACCTGCCCACGGTGCGCCATTACTATGTCGTATACATGGCTGGGCGCACCTCCTCCACTCCACCTCTCCTCCATTCCATCTCCTCCTCTCCTCTCCTCCACTCCATCTCCTCCTCTCCTCCATTCCATCTCCTCCTCTCCTCCACTCCATCTCCTCCTCTCCGGCGACCTCCTCCTCCTCCTCTCCGGCGACCTCCTTCTCCTCTCCGGCGACCTCCTCCTCCTCCTCTCCGGCGACCTCCTCCTCTCCGGGAACACCTCCTCCCTGCTCTCCTCCCCTCCCCTCACGGTTTCTCCTCTCTCCTCTCTGGTGAGCACCTCCTCCCTCCTCTCCTCCCATTCCCTCATGGTTTCTCCTTCCTCCTCTCCGATGCTTCGGTGAACTCCTCTCCGGCGACCTCCTCCTCCTCTCCGGCGATGTAGGCGAGCGCCTCTCCGGTGACCTCCTCCTCCTCTCCGGCGAACTCCTCTCCGGCAAAAGAACGCGGCAAAAGAACGTACAAGATCCAAAAACAGGAACAAATTTTGAAATAATATCGTGCCAAAAAACGAGCAAAAAAAACTAGCAAAAAATGGGCAAAAAAATCACGATCCAGATCCAAATTCAAAATTCAAAAATAGTAATGGCGCACGGTGGGGGTTAGGCGGTGCGCTACTACTATTTTCCCGCCTTCAAAATTCAAAAATACTAATGGCGCACCAGTGGCCTATACTAATGGCGCACCGTGGCCTATACTAATGGCGCACCAGTGGTGCACCATTAGTATACCAGATACTAATGGCGCACCAATAGTGCGCCATTAGTAAAAATTACTAATGGCGTGCTAGTAATGGCGCACCAGTGATGCGCCATTAGTAGGCAAAACTGGTGCGCCATTAGTAGGCCTTTTCCTAGTAGTGTGGCCCGTTCCGTCCCGGCTACTGGTGCTGTAAAAAACTGTTATACCCCGCGCGGCCGCCTCCTGCTGTGGCGGCAGGGCCCGCCGCCTCATGGCGTGGCGGCAGGTGCCAAGTGTCACCTGCCGCGCCTGCCGGCACGGCCGAGGGGATCCTTTTTGGCAAATTCATCTGCGGGTGGTCCTTTTTGACAATGCGTTCACACAGGTGGTCTCTTTCGACAAAAGATCCCTAGTCTATAGCTTGTGTTCAGCTCCATATCGTCAACTTGTGCAAAAGTTGATCGATAGATTGTGGAACACGGATTAGCAGCTCTCCGGTGCTACACACCCTGTATGAATAAAATTAAAAAAAATACTAGAATATCAACTGTTTGAATGAATCGTAGATGTCATTTCTTTCACTAGGAACATCACGGATGTCAATACGTCATTTATTCACTAAACTTTGTATGTGAGTAGAATGAACGACCATGTTTGATACCCAAAATTTCAGTTTTTTAATTTTTCCTAGTATTTTTTATTTTACTATTTATATAGGATGTGTAGCACCCGAAAGCTCCTATGCATTCTCGATAGATAGTGTTTGTTATATTCTGAAGGAATTTAGCACACGCTGTGCGCACATGTGGGATCTCTTCCTCGAATAACAAACTGGCTTCTCTTATCACTAGATTCTTTTTATGCTTTAGATTCTTGTTGTTTTGAAATTACCCGTATCAGTGGATTCAAATTATGGAAGAGAGAACTGTTCCGCCCCGCATGCATGCACAAGCAGCTCCTCGGTCGATCTCGCCCGCGGCCGTAACTAGGTGCAGCCGTAAGTTTGTGTGGATTGACCGATCGATCAAGGAGCTTACGCCAATAAGCTTATAAGAATGAAATCCAAATCCTTGTACGTACGTAAACTAATAACAAGACATCTATTAGAGAAAAATAACAAAACGCCAATTTGTGTCATTCTCTAAGTGAGATTGGCAATTTATCTTTGCGATATCTTACAATATATGTAAGCCCAAGATTCTGCAATAATTTTAAATGGTAGATGATCGTTTGAGTGTGACCTCTGTGAGGAAGGACCTTGATCATTTGGTTATCATATCTTTTCTTTTTCTCTGGAGACCACATTACCTGAGAATAATAAATCTAGAAATCCCTAGCTACTTGTTGTCGCTCTTAATTATGTGTGTCCTTTTAGGTTTGTGTTCAGTATTCCCACAAAAAAAAGGTTTGCGTTAAGTAGAACTAGGTATAATGATCATGCTCAAATTGAACTTCAGTTTCAGATTTAGTGCTACGTACACCTCCTGACATCTGGATGTCGGGATTCTAGATACTGCTACTTGTCATTGTAATATTGATGTGAATTTTATCCATTTTGTTTTGTACACATCTCTTAGGATCTGGCCTGGGTTCTATTATAACTAGAGGATACCCCGCGCGTTGCTGCAGGAATTGGTTCAAATTTAGGTTGATAACATGAGTATCAAAATAACAAATGCATATGACTTGTTGTATTTGATTATGTATAGTTGTAACAAACGACTAACAATATTTATTAAATATAAGTAGAATTATTAAATGGAAAATACTTTTCCATGCATGGTTGAGTGTTGTGGTGGGTCTTTTTCATGCATGATTGCATATTGAGGTGGGCCTTATCCCTTTCATAATTGTATGATGAGATGGCATGCTTGCATGTTGAGATAAATAAGTTAATGGAGATGAGTCTCTTAGGTATATAGGATTGGACTATAACGGAATAACAGCACACTGTTCACTCGGGTTTAAACTAAAAAAAAAGGCAACTAAAAAAGTACTTGCTGCCACTGCATAGGTAGTAAGCGTGTTGATTCCACTAACATTAACATCAGCACCGTGCATACAAAGCCATCTGTCAAAAGAGACATGCTTAGTCGCAAATGTCTATATGGTGATTTTGTGCATTTTAACATCTATCACGAGGCATCAAGGACATATGTGCCTCAAGGAAGATTGGAATATAACTGCTGTTCCACGTCATACTAACCTGCAAACCAAAGTAAACTGCTGTTCAGATTGGTTTACTATTGCAGCTGTAATTTGGATCATAGGTGTATGTCATTGTTATAACACAACACTACATGCATCTTCCACCAACTAATTTTGTTCACAATAAACGGCATGGTCCAGCTGCCATGTTAGCTCTCGATTC
The DNA here is from genome assembly GCA_034509565.1 of Triticum monococcum. Taxonomy (NCBI): domain Eukaryota; kingdom Viridiplantae; phylum Streptophyta; class Magnoliopsida; order Poales; family Poaceae; genus Triticum; species Triticum monococcum. The sequence continues at coordinate 112,001,179 of CM067847.1, read as the reverse complement.
ACATTTGTTCGATGGGTAGTCTCTGTCTACACCTTCCATTTGTTAACTTTTCGGCGTAACTTATGAACCTCCAAATCAGGCCCATGTTAGAGAACCAAGAGAATTAAATGAAATATTATTTTCCATATGAGTTTTTAATGAAAGAGAAGTTTGTTTTGGCTTTTGTACACTTGTGTCGAATTAATCATCATTTGTTTCTTCTAAATAATCAAGCTCGCTAACTAGAACTATAAGCTTCATATGATTATGAAATCCGTAGTGCCTTGCGGTAGAGCTTCATAAAGACAAGCACCTAATTTCACAGGAGAAAGTAAAAGTGTTGCTAATCAGAAATCACATGCTTCCTGCTCATGGGCCATATCAATAGTTAATAGTCTTCACCAAATGGACATTGCAGTAAAAGAAACAATGGAATAGTGCACCTGCTTTGAGAAAATATATGTTATAAAAGATGGACGGAGTAGCATAGACCAAACATGTTACAATCAGTCTACCACCTATAGCGCTTACAAAGTGGAAGAGAGGAAGAGAGACACAGCAAGTTGAATGCCATGGTCCAGATCTGGCTTTTGGATGAGAGCCAAACTGCAACTCATGGGACAGGGAGACATGAGGAACTTCTTGCATGCGTCTTGGTCATCGTTACTTTCTGCTTTCCCATTGTTGTTCACTTGTTTTGAAGTTTGATCAATTGTCGTCCAAAGCGAGGGCAAGTAGCCTATAAGTCAGCGGAGCTCGTTGTAAGTGGTGGTGCCCGTATTTTTTTCTCCCTAGGCCTTGTTGTGGTTCATTGTAAGTGGTGGAACAAGCTGCTCAGCGGAGCTCGCTACCCGAGATGTCGGCCTCCAGGTGTTTTCGTTTGGTTCTCTTACCGGTCTTCTCCTCCATTTTGTTTTCTTTCTTTTAGTTTTGGGCTTTCTCTTGATGCCCTCCCGTGTAATTTGCTTTTGTGCTTTTGTGCGCTTACTTGTATCTGTACTGACTGCCAAGTCACCTTTGAGTTGGAATATAACAAGCGTTGGGGTTTTCGCAACCCCCCCCCCCCCCCCCCCGTCAATCTCAAAAAAAGTAGCCTATGGGTCGAGGAACATATCCCTAGGTGACTTGTAAAGTGTCGGATTGAAGGAAATATGCCCTAGAGGCAATAATAAAGTTGTTATTTATATTTCCTTATATCATGATAAATGTTTGTTATTCATTCTAGAATTGTATTAAACCGGAAACTTAGTACATGTGTGAATACATAGACAAATAGAGTGTCCCTAGTATGCCTCTATTTGACTAGCTCGTTAATCAAAGATGGTTAAGTTTCCTAGCCATAGACATGTGTTGTCGTTTGATGAATAGGATCACATCATTAGAGCATGATGTGATGGACAAGACCCATCCATTATCTTAGCACTATGATCGTTTAATTTATTGCTATTGCTTTCTTCATGACTTATACATGTTCCTCGGACTATGAGATTATGCAACTTCCGAATACCGGAGAAACACCTTGTGTGCTATCAAACGTCACAACATAACTGGGTGATTATAAAGATGCTCTACAGGTGTCTCCAATGTTGTTTGTTGAGTTGGCATAGATCGAGATTAGAATTTGTCACTCTGTGTATCGGAGAGGTATCTCTGGGCCCTCTCGGTAATGCTCATCACTATAAGCCTTGCAAGCAATGTGACTAATGAGTTAGTTGCGGGATGATATCATTACGGAACGAGTAAAAGAGACTTGCCAGTAACGAGATTGAACTAGGTATGGTGATACCGACGATCGAATCTCGGGCAAGTAACATACTGATGACAAAGGGAACAACATATGTTGTTATGCGGTTTGACCGATAAAGATCTTCGTAGAATATGTAGGAGCCAATATGAGCATCCAGATTCTGCCATTGTTTATTGACCGGAGATGTGTCTCGGGCATGTCTACATAGTTCTCAAACCCGTAGGGTCCGCACGCTTAACGTTCGATGATGATTTGTATTATGAGTTATGTGATTTAATGTACCGAAGGTTGTTCGGAGTCCTGGATGAGATCAGGGACATGACGAGGAGTCTCGAAATGGTCGACATAAAGATTGATATATTGAAAGGTTATATTTGGACACCGGAATGGTTCCGAAGTGTATCAAGTATTTTCCGGAGTACCGAGGGGTTACCGGAACCCCCCGGGGGGTTAATGGGCCTTCATGGGCCCTGGTGGAAGAGAGGAGGCAGCAGGCAGGTGGAGCCCCCCCCCCCCCAAGCTCAAACCGAATTGGACTAGGGGTTGGGGCGGCCCCCCCTTTCCTTTCTCTCCTCCTCCTCTTTCCCCCTTCTCCTTGTAGGAATAGGAAAAGGGGGGCCGAATCCTACTTGGAGTAGGACTCCCCCCCCTTGGACGCGCCACCCTTGGACGGCCTCCTCCTCCCTCTTTCCTTTATATACGTGGGGAGGGGGGCACCCTAGAACACACAAGTTGATCTTTAGCCATGTGCGGTGCCCCCTCCACAGTTTTCCATCTCGGCCATATTGTCTTAGTCCTTAGGCGAAGCCCTGCGTCGGTAACTTCATCATCACCGTCACCACGATGTCGTGCTGACGAAACTCTCCCTCGGCCTCAACTGGATCAAGATTTCGAGGGACGTCATCGAGCTGAACGTGTGCAGATCGTGGAGGTGTCGTTCGTTCGGTACTTGGATCGGTTGGATCGCGAAGACATTCGACTACATCAACCGTGTTATTAAACGCTTCCGCTTTCGATCTACGAGGGTACGTGGTCACACTCTCCCCGCTCGTTGCTATGCTTCTCGTAGATAGATCTTGTGTGATCGTAGGCAAATTTTTGAAATACTGCATTCCCCAACAGTGGCATCCGAGCCAGGTCTATGCGTAGATGTTATATGCACGAGTAGAACACAAAGAGTTGTGGGCGATAATAGTCATACTGCTTACCAGCATGTATCATCTCTCAAATTGGAAAGTAGCTCATCACTGAAATCAGTTCCAGTGATGCCTACACCAATTAGTGGGGAATTTAATGATGATGATCATGAAACTTCAGATCAAGTTACTACTGTTGGGGAACGCAGTAATTTCAAAAAAATCCTACGCACACGCAAGATCCATCTAGGTGATGCATAGCAACGAGAGGGTGAGTGTAGTCTACGTACCCTCGTAGACCGTAAGCGGAAGCGTTATGACCAACGCGGTTGATGTAGTCGTACGTCTTCATGATCCGACCGATCCTAGCACCAAAGGTACGACACCTCCGCGATCTACACACATTCAGCTCGGTGACGTCCCACGAACTCTAGATCCAGCTGAGTGTCGGGGAAGAGCTTCGTCAGCACGACGGCGTGATGATGATGATGATGAAGTTATCGACGCAGGGCTTCACCCAAGCACTACAACGATATGACCGAGGTGGAAATCTGTGGAGGGGGGCACCGCACACGGCTAAGAGATCAACTTGTGTGTCTATGGGGTGCCCCCCTCCCCGTATATAAAGGAGTGGAGGATGGGAGGGCCGGCCTTCTCTATGGCGCGCCCTAGAGGGGTCCTACTTGTAGGGGAACGTGATAGAAAACAAAAAATTTCTGACCTACGCACCAGCCCAGGACCACTATGGAGACTGCATACATGGTTGATCTTTTCCGTTATCGACTCGTAGCGCAGCGGGAAGTAGAGTCGATGATCCCTGCAGCTAGGATTTACAACCTCCCAACCGCGAGGATGTATACCCTCATCTGCTCCTCAGACAGCCCTCTGGGAGGCGGTCGAACAGCCCCCCGGATGGTGTCGCGGACAGCCCTTCGGGAGGACCTTCGAAACTCGAACGGCCACTCGGACAGCCCTTCGGTAGGACCTTCGAAACTCGGACGGTCACTCGGACAGCCCTTCGGGAGGCACTCACGAACTAAGACCGAAACTACAATCTCTCTACATAGTTGCACACATACGGTGTCATCTATCCGGCAGGGCTTCGCCGTCCAGAACAAGTTCCTGCCGGAACCCAGACAGCCTTACGGCTCTACAAAACTCTTTTCGTGGGAGGGAGAGAAGAAACCAGATAATGCATGGCATGTGTATGAGAGCAAGGGGTGAGAGTGGAGGGATGCCCCTCCACCTCTATTTATAGGAAGTCCCAAGGGGTAGGGTGGTTTTACAAGAAAACCCAAAACCCACATGAAATGGAGTGCTTCCCAAGGACCTAAAGAGTGAAAACAAGGGACAAGTGGGGCCCCATGGATGAGCTGCACCCATGAACGTCCCACCCCTTGTGGGGCCCCTCAAAAGGAGGTTCCTACCCTTCCATGTCATCCCTAGATCTTTTGGGCAAAGCCCCAAAAGGTGGCTTTCCATAAAATATCCCAAAAAGCAATTTCACTATTCACGACGACATTTTTCAGCGTCCGTTCGAACTGAAAATATTTATGTGGGCTTAGAACATTTTCAGTACCCACCATAATAATTTTCAACGCGTTCTGGAACAATTCCAGTTTAGTGATTTTCATCTGCGAAAAGCATCTAAACCGGTTCCGGCAGCTCCGGAACATTTCCGGTTTTTATTTCTGAAAATTCCAAAAAGTTTCCAGAATGATTTTGGCACCCTCCAAGAATTATCAGGCATGTGCCGAAACCATTTTGACTTAATGGCATACCCCAAAACAAATTTTTCGGTTTCACGGAAACTCATCTGGTGACCTCTCTCTGCGGAACTTTTCCGCTGTCCGAAACTTTTTCGATGATTTTATCTCAGACTCTCTGTCTAGTATTCAGCAGATAGATGACCCTTAAGTGTGTGACCCTATAGGTTCGGTAAAGTATAGACATGACCCGGAACCCCTTCTGATGAATGATCAACATCGGAGCCGTGGACACCATATTGACCCCTATACCCACACGAATAAATATTGGAGTGAACCTCCAGTTGAAGTGAGCTATTCCTATTGCTTCGCGATATGTCACAAACACCTGAGGTGAGATTTATTGCATCCCCATGGATGAACAATTTGTCCACCATGCAAGTTACCTCATTACCGGTTTTGTTCTCTTTTCTCGTTTCCGTGTTCCGGCATCCCAGTGATCAAATCACAAGGTGTCTGGCCAGACGATTATGGATACCGTAACATCGAGAGGGCCCGAGAATATCTCTCCATCGTCGGAGGAGCAAATCCCAATCTTGAGCTATCAAGTTACTTGACATACTTTTCCATGAACCCGTAAACCGCCGTAATAGCCACCCATTTACGGATGACATTTAACAAACGCCAAAGTTCATGAAGCAAGCATGAAGAAACTCGACACTCTCACGGTCTAAGGAACCATGCAAACATTAACAATCTCTATGTTATGTATCATTAAACTTGTGACGAATGGACCTCATAGCATAACATCAATCCGGGTCGATTCAACACAAATGTTCTCTTAACATTGTGCCCTCAAAGTTGCTGGCATAGACATGCCCATGACAAGGAAAACAGAATCATCATGCAACACTTGAGCTAGTCTTAGAGGCCAGACTAGGAATACTTCTTATCATTTATTATTCCACATGTGCATATGAGTCTTCATCCGAGCCTCGTGTTATTGCAGACTCGAGAACCATAGCAGTTATAGCATGGAACATAAACATAATTATGAACATGGAGATAAGTAATAGCATTTATTATTGCCTCTAGGGCATATCTCCTACACTACTCCCACTAGGAGTAGGATTCCCCCCTTTCCCTAGTAGGAGTAGGAGAGAAGGAAGGGGGAGAGAGAAGGAAGGAAGGGGGGCTGGCCCCCCACCCAATTCAGATTGGGCTAGGGGTCGCACCCTCCTCCTTGGCCTTCCTCTCCTCTATTTCACTAAGGCCCAATAAGGCCCATATACTCCCCGGGGGGTTCCGGTAACCCACCGGTACTTCGATAAATGCCCGAACTCACCCGGAACCATTCCGATGTCCAAACATAGGCTTCCAATATATTGATCTTTATGTCTAGACCATTCCGAGACTCCTCGTCCTGTCCGTGATCATATCCAGGAGTCCGAACTACCTTCGGCACATCAAAACACATAAACTCATAATACCGATTGTCACCGAACGTTAAGCGTGCGGACCCTACGGGTTTGAGAACTATGTAAACATGACCGAGACTCGTCTCCAGTCAATAACCGAAAGCAGAATCTGGATGCTTATATTGGTTCCTACATATTCTACGAAGATCTTTATCGGTCAAACTGCATAACAATATACGTTGTTCCCTTTGTCATCGGTATGTTACTTGCCCGAGATTCGATCGTTAGTATCTCAATACCTAGTTCAATCTCATTATCGGCAAGTCTCTTTACTCGTTCTGTAATGCAACATCCCATAACTAACTCATTAGTCACATTGCTTGCAAGGCTTATAGTGATGTGCATTACCAAGAGGGCCCAGAGATACCTCTTCGATACACGGAGTCACAAATCCTAATCTCGATCTATGCCAACTCAACAAACACCATCAGAGACACCCTGTAGAGCGTCTTTATAGTCACTCAATTACGTTGTGACGTTTAACAGCACACTAAGTGTTCCTCCGGTATTCGGGAGTTGCATAATCTCATAGTCATAGGAACATGTATAAGTTATGGAGAAAGCAATAGTAGTAAACTAAACGATCAAAGTGCTAAGCTAACGGATGGGTCAAGTCAATCACATCATTCTCTAATGGTGTGATCTTGTTTATCAAATGACTACTCTTTGTCCATGGCTAGGAAACTTAACCATCTTTGATCAACGAGCTGGTCAGGTAGAGGCATACTAGTGACACTCTGTTTGTCTATATATTCACACATGTATTAAGTTTCCAGTTAATACAATTCTAGCATTCATGATAAAAATTTATCATGATATAAGGAAATATAAATAACAACTTTATTATTGCCTCTAGGGCATATTTCCTTCAGTCTCCCACTTGCACTAGAGTCAATAATCTAGATTACATTGTAATGATTCTAACACCCATGGAGTCTTGGTGTTGATCATGTTTTGCTCGTGAGAGAGGCTTAGTCAATGGGTCTGCAACATTCAGATCCGTATGTATCTTGCAAATATCTATGTCTCCCTCCTTGACTTGATCGCATATGGAATTGAAGCGTCTCTTGATGTGCTTGGTTCTCTTGTGAAATATGGATTACTTTGCCAAGGTAGTTGCACCAGTATTGTCACAGAAGATTTTCATTGGACCCGATGCACTAGGTATGATACCTAGATTGGATATGAACTCCTTCATCCAGACTCCTTCATCCAGACTCCTTCATTTGCTGCTTCCGAAACAGCTATGTACTCCGCTTCACACGTAGATCCCGCCACGACGCTCTCCCTGGAACTGCACCAACTGACAGCTCCACCATTCAATAAAAATACGTATCCGGTTTGTGACTTAAGTCATCCGGATCAGTGTCAAAGCTAGCATCGATGTAACTATTTACGACGAGCTCTTTGTCACCTCCATAAACGAGAAACATATCCTTAGTCCTTTTCAGGTGTTTCGGGATGTTCTTGACCGCTGTCCAGTGATCCACTCTTGGATTACTTTGATACCTCCCTGCTAAACTGATAGTAAGACACACATCTGGTCTGGTACACAACATTGCCTACATGATAGAACCTATCACTACTACAGAAAACCCTAGTAGTAGCGCTTGAAATATGCATTGCAGTAGCGCTGGGTCCAGCGCTACTGCTAGCGCGCTACAGCTAAGTTGTAGCAGTAGCGCTGGTATAGGCAGCGCTACTACTAAGTATTGTTAGTAGTAGCGCTTCCTGGACCAGCGCTACTGATAATCCATATGAAGCGCTGCTGCTAAGCCAGCGCTACTGCTAGGTACTCTCTAGAGCCACTGCTAATGTTCCTGCTTTCACCGACCCTCACCCCCTACGTATTTGTGGTGTATTTATACAGACTCTATACAATAGTTTCATTAGATCATACTAAACATACATTATTCTCACCATATCATAGACATACAGTAGTCTCATCATACCATCATCATCATTCAACACAAATATCATCAAATCTCAAAAATAGCGATACACAAGTGCAATCATGTCATGTCTTGAATAAGTGCAAATGCATGGTCATGGCACACACACACAAGTTTTATCATCTCTATCTAAACCATGATGTAGAAGAGAAGAGCGATCAGCATGAGCAAGAGTGTGACTATGTAGTACCGGTGGTCCCGCCTTGCTCATGCTGGAGTGTCCACCTCAAGTAACTACTTTCCGCTTCGGCTCTACTGTCGAACCCTCTATGGCTAGCACCTGGGTACCTGTGCACCTGGGCCTGAGCGGCTGGCCAGTGGTTTTAGACTCCTGGAACCCTCCCAACATACACGACATAGTAGCCCTTCGCCATCTCTAATCTATGTACCTGCATCGTGAGTAGATGAATTGAACAATAATATGCAACATAATGTACTTAAGAAAAGAAGGAGGCATAATGCCTCGTCTGGTCCCACATAGTAGTAGCGCGTTTCTGCTTCACAGCGCTACTACTATGGAGTTACTAGTAGCGCTTTCCTGGAAAAGCGCTACTGCCAAATAGCAACAGCGTTTACTTCTTTCCAGCGCTACTAATATGCTACTGTGTATAACCGTTTTCCTAGTAGTGTATGGCTGAAGCATATGGAATGACTTCCATTTTCTCTTTATCTTCTGCAGTGGTCGGGCATTGAGTCTGACTCAACTTCACACCTTGTAACACTGGCAAGAACCTTTTCTTTGCTTGATCCATTTTGAACTTCTTCAAAACTTTATCAAGGTATGTGCTTTGTGAAAGTCCAATTAAGCGTCTTGATCTATCTCTATAGATCTTGATGCCCAATATATAAGTAGCTTCACCGAGGTCTTTCATTGGAAAAATCTTATTCAAGTATCCTTTTATGATATTCAGAAATTTAGTATCATTTCCGATCAACAATAGGTCATCTACGTATAATATCAGAAATGCTATAGAGCTCCCACTCACTTTCTTGTAAATACAAACTTCTCCAAAAGTCTGTATAAAACCATATACTTTGATCACACTATCAAAGTGTATATTCCAACTCCGAGAGGCTTGCACCAGTCCATAAATGGATCGCTGGAGCTTGCACACTTTGTTAGCACCTTTTGGATCGACAAAACCTTCTGGTTGCATCATATACAACTCTTCTTTAAGATATCCATTAAGGAATGCAGTTTTGACATCCATTTGCCAAATTTCATAATCATAAAATGCGGCAATTGCTAACATGATTCGGACAGACTTAAGCATTGCTACGAGTGAGAAGGTCTCATCGTAGTCAACTCCTTGAACTTGTCGAAAACCTTTTGCAACAAGTCGAGCTTTGTAGACAGTAACATTACCGTCAACGTCAGTCTTCTTCTTGAAGATCCATTTATTTTCTATGGCTTGCCGATCATCGGGCGAGTCAACCAAAGTCCACACTTTGTTCTCATACATGGATCCCATCTCAGATTTCATGGCCTCAAGCCATTTTGCGGAATCTGGGCTCATCATTGCTTCCTCATAGTTCGTAGGTTTGTCATGGTCAAGTAACATGACCTCCAGAACAGTATTACCGTACCACTCTGGTGCGGATGTTACTCTGGTTGATCTATGAGGTTCGGTAGTAACTTGATCAAAAGTTTCATGATCATCATCATTAGCTTCCTCACTTACTGGTGTAGGAATCATTGTAACTAATTTCTGTGATGAACTACTTTCCAATAAGGGAGTAGGTACAATTACCTCGTCAAGTTCCACTTTTCTCCCACTCACTTCTTTCAAGAGAAACTACTTCTCTAGAAAGGATCAATTCTTAGCAACTATATCTTGCCTCCGGATCTGTGATAGAAGGTGTACCCAACAATCTATTTTGGATATCCTATGAAGACACATTTCTCCGATTTGGGTTCGAACTTATCAGGTTGAAGCTTTTTCACATAAACATCGCAGCTCCAAACTTTAAGAAACGACAACTTGGGTTTCTTGCCAAACCACAGTTCATAAGGTGTCGTCTCAACGGATTTTGATGGTGCCCTGTTTAACGTGAATCCAGTTGTCTCTAAAGCATAACCCCAAAACGATAGCGGTAAATCAGTAAGAGACAACATAGATCGCACCATATCTAATAAAGTTGGATTACGATGTTCGGACACACCATTACGCTGTGGTGTTCCAGGTGGTGTGAGTTGTGAAACTATTCCGCATTGTTTCAAATGAAGACCAAACTCGTAACTCAAATATTCTCCTCCACGATCAGATCATAGAAACTTAATTTTCTTATTACGATGATTTTCCACTTCACTCTGGAATTCTTTGAATTTTTCAAGTGTTTCAGACTTATGTTTCATCAAGTAGATATACCCATATCTGCTCAAATCATCTGTGAAGGTAAGAAAATAACAATACCCGCCGCGAGCATCAACACTCATCGGACCGCATACATCAGTATGTATTATTTCCAACAAGTCTGTTGCTCGCTCCATTGTTCTGGAGAACGGAGTCTTGGTCATCTTGCCCATGAGGCATGGTTCGCAATCATCAAGTGATTCTTAATCAAGTGATTTCAAAAGTCCATCAGCATGGAGTTTCTTCATGCGCTTTACAGCAATATGACCTCAACGGCAGTGCCACAATTAGTTGCACTATCATTATTAAACTTATATCTTTTGGCTTCAATACTATGAACATGTGTATCACTACTATCAAGATTTAGTAAAAATAGACCACTCATCAAGGGTGCATGACCATAAAAGATATTACTCATATAAATAAAACAACCATTATTCTCTGATTTAAATGAATAACCGTCTCGCATCAAACAAGATCCAGATATAATGTTCATGCTCAACGCTGGCACCAAATAACAATTATTTAGGTCTAAAACTAATCTCGAAGGTAGATGTAGAGGTAGCATGCCGACGGCGATCACATCGACTTTGGAACCATTTCCCACGCGCATTGTCACCTCGTCTTTAGCCAATCTTTGCTTAATCTGTAGTCCCTGTTTCGAGTTGCAAATATTAGCAATAGAACCGGTATCAAATACCCAGCAGCTACTGCGAGCATTAGTAAGGTACATATCAATAACATGTATATCAAATATACCTTTCACTTTGTCATCCTTCTTCTTCGCCAAATACTTGGGGCAGTTCCGCTTCCAGTGACCAGTCCCTTTGCAGTAGAAGCACTCAATCTTAGGCTTAGGTCCAGACTTGGGCTTCTTCACTTGAGCAGCAACTTGCTTGTTGTTCTTCTTAAAGTTCCCCTTCTTCCCTTTACCCTTTTTCTTGAAATTGGTGCTCTTGTTAACCATCAACACTTGATGCTCCTTCTTGATTTCTACCTCTGTAGCCTTTAGCATTGCGAAGAGCTCGTGAATTGTCTTATCCATCCCTTGCATATTATAGTTCATCATGAAGCTTTTGTAGCTTGGTGGCAGTGATTGAACAACTCTATCAATGACACTATCATCAGGAAGATTAACTCCCAACTGAGTCAAGTGGTTGTGGTATCCAGACATTCTGAGTATATGTTCACTGGCAGAACTATTCTCCTCCATTTTACAGCTATAGAACTTATTGGAGACTTTATATCTCTCAATTCGGGCATTTGCTTGAACTATTAACTTCAACTCCTAGAACATCTCATATGCTCCATGACGTTCAAAACATCGTTGAAGTCCCGGTTCTAAGCCGTAAAGCATGGCACATTGAACTATCGAGTAGTCATCAGCTTTGCTCTGCCAGACGTTCATAACATCTGGTGTTGCTCCTGCAGCAGGTTTGTCACGTAGCAGTGCTTTTAGGATGTAATTCTTCTGTGCAGCAATGAGGATAATCCTCAAGTTACGGACCCAGTCCGTGTAATTGCTACCATCTTTCAATTTAGCTTTCTCTATGAACACATTAAAATTCAACGGAACAACAGCACGGGCCATCTATCTACAACAACATAGACATGCAAAACTCTATCAGGTACTAAGTTCGTGATAAAGTAAAGCAATTACATGGCGACTGCATTTCATACAATAAAGCGACAACCATATGGCTCCTGCCAATTGCTGATAACTCTGTTACAAAACATGATCATCTCATACAATAAAATTTAGCATCATGTCTTGATCATATCATATCACAACATGCCCTGCAAAAATAAGTTAGGCGTCCTCTACTTTGTTGTTGCAAGTTTTACGTGGCTGCTACGGGCTGAGCAAGAACCGTTCTTACCTACGCATCAAAAACCACAACGCGGTATAGTGATTGCTTTTTGATCTTCAGAAAGAACCTTATTCATTGAATCCGATTCAACTAAAGTTGGAGAAACTGACACCCACCAGCCACCTGTGTGCGAAGCATGTTGGTAAAACAAGTCTCGCGTAAGCGTACGCGTAATGTCGATCGGTCTGAACCGCTTCATCCAACAATACTGCTGACTCAAGAATTAACTAGTGACGGCAAGCAATATGTATATACCCACGCCCACAACTCCTTTGTGTTCTATCGTGCATATAACATCTACGCATAGACCTGGCTCGGATGCCAGTGTTGGAAAACGTAGTAATTTCAAAAATTTCCTACACACACACAAGATCCATCTAGGTGATGCATAGCAACGAGAGGGAAGATTGTTGTCTACGTATCCTCGTAGACCGTAAGCGGAAGCATTATGACAATGCGGTTGATGTAGTCGTACGTCTTCACGATCCGACCAATCCTAGCACCGAAGGTACAGCACCTCCGCGATCTGCACATGTTCAGCTTGGTGACCTCCCACGAACGTGTGCAGATCGCGGAGGTGACATACCTTTGGTGCTAGGATCGGTCGGATCGTGAAGACGTACGACTACATCAACTGCGTTGTCATAACGCTTCCTCTTACGGTCTATGAGGGTACGTAGACAACACTCTCCCCTCTCGTTGCTATGCATCACCTAGATGGATCTTCTGTGTGTGCGTAGGAATTTTTTTGAAATTACTGTGTTCCCCAACAGAAAAGGGGGGCGAATCCTACTTGGAGTAGGACTCCCCCCTTAGGCGCGCCACCCTTGGACGGCCTCCTCCTTCCTCCCTCCTTTATATATGTGGGGAGGGAGCACCCTAGAACACACAAGTTAATCTTTAGCCGTGTGCGGTGCCCCTCTTCACAGTTTTCCACCTCGGTCATATTGTCGTACTGCTTAGGAGAAGCCCTGCGTCAGTAACTTCATCATCACTGTCATCACGTCGTCGTGCTGACGAAACTCTCCCTCGGCCTCAACTGGATCAAGAGTTCGAGGGACGTCACCGAGCTGAACGTGTGCAGATCGCGGAGGTGCCGTGCGTTCAGTACTTGGATCGGTTGGATGGCGAAGACGTTCGACTACATCAACCGCGTTACTAAATGCTTCCGCTTTCGGTCTACGAGGGTACGTGGACACACTCTTCCCGCTTGTTGCTATGCTTCTCCTAGATAGATCTTGCGTGATTATAGCCAAAATTTTAAAATACTACGTTTTCCAACAGGAATATGTGTGAGTTATTCAACTTACAAAGTTTTCAAGTCAGACACATGAACTGTCTTACCTCAATCAACGTTGGTCGCGTCATAAAGAAATCATCAAAGGTGGAAGGAGGGTTGGTCCTCTGTCTAGATAATTAGTCTGTTACCAACGTCAATTGAGTCCAAAACTATTAGAAATGCATCACTCAATGTAAATTGCTCACGAGACAAGCAAGTTGGATGGTATGTACAAAGAAATTCTCTTAGTCTTGACATGATAGCCGAAACCATTTTTTGAAAAAGAGGACATCCCCGGCCTCTGCATCGAAAAAATGCATGCGGCCATTTTGTTAAATCAAGTTCAGCAAAACAAATAGTCTGATCTGCAGAATACAGCTTACAAACGGAGCACAAAAAAGATAAAGCAACTCAAAGCCACAACCGGCTGGACGAAAGGACATTAAGGACCTATCCTATTATATGACCGTCATCCAAACCGGTTGAAGATAGCCCGTGCGACCATCTCCTATCGGTTGCACCCAGTAGCCAAATGCTCCCTGGAGCCCGTAGGAATGAGTAGCAGCCACGTACGGATCCATCCGGTAGCTCTGAAAATAACCTGCAAGAAGTTAATCATATATAGTCTATTAAAATCATATCGTTCCTGCAGTTCCATATATCCCGAAGAAGTGCGTATATTCCAATCCGAATACTTGACGCAATCTCAAGATTCACTCCATTTTAACCACGTCCCAAACAACGCGCCAATGCTAACTGGAGGGATAATATTAAAAGCTATATGTATGGACCTCTAAAGTAACTTCGCGAAAGGGCAATCAATAAATAAGTGTTGAATTATTTCGTTGTGAACACAAAAGCAATATCGTGAACTACCTACCCATCGTTGCTTTAGTAAGTTATCTTTGGTAGGATCATTTGCCTGTGCACAAACCACATAAAATTTTGATTTACAAAGGAACCTTAACTTTCCAAAACCATATGTAATATAATCCTGTTTAGGTGACTATTTTTTTGGTTGAGTGATTGCTTAAACTACTACATACATATAAATCTGATGTTGTTGGCTCAATCATAATGACCACTGAATTTCATTTGACTCCTCGTATGCGCTTAAGAGAGGAGGAATGCCCTCACTTGCATTCCTTTGCACATTTTTTAGAGAAAAAATTTATTTTTATTTTTTTAGAAAAGAAGGATGTATCCCCGGCCGGCTTCTGCATCTGGATAATGCATGCAGCCATATTATTAATTATTCACAAAGACCGTATAAAGTGATACATCAATAAGTCTGAAGCCATCATCTTGACAACACCGTTGCTACTCCTATTCCCTTGATGAAGGCATGCCAAATGTCCGGGCCTAATACCAAACAAACATCGCACTAAAGCCTAACATCTAAAGTCGGGTGTCCCATCCAAGCCACTACCTGAATTGGGTCCCACGCCGATCTGGCACACTCCCAGTGAGCGCCGCAGGCTGCAAGGGCCATCACCTCCATCATCCCTCGGTCCATCCTTAGAGCAGAACTGAAACACCGACCTTGCCAGGCCTCTCTGCCATCAACGCCACCATGACGCTAGACAGCTTCCTCCTCCTGCGCGAGTTCATCTCCGTGCATTAGACGCCGAATCTCCACAGCACCACGCCGCCGAGATCCGCCACCATTGATGTGTAAGATGAAGCACAGCTCCACCAAAGACGTCGTCCTCTGGTCCCTCGAGCCCGTGTGCACCTCCAAGAATGACGCCCCCAAGGAGGAAACGACACCAGAGAGCCGCCGTCATCCGATCTACTGATCTAGGGTTTCCCCCGGAGGTAGCAGAGAGTGGCCTTGAACTTCTCCTTGGCGATGCCTTCAGGAAGGGAACGACGCGGAAAGCGTCGCCATCGTCGGCCTTGGCAATAGCCAATAGCAGGTTTTCACCCAGATCTGATCGAAAACCTCCATCTCTCGTGGACGGGCCACCGCCATCCTTGTCGGGATCTGGATGATCCAGGCCGCCACTGCCAGATCTTAGCAAGGAGAAGTCCCCCCACCGAGACCCGCCGGCCGAGCAGGGGAGGCCGAGACCGCGCCCGCAGGACCAGATCCACGATGGATCCATGCCCGCGCCGCCACCCCGAAGCCAATCCCTCGCGCAGCCGCCACGGCCTGGCCACCCGCTCGCGCCGCCGTCTGGCCGGCACGCTGCACGATGCGCCCTCACCGCATCAGCCAAGACTGTCACGCCGCCGCATCTCGCGCTACAGCCGCATGCCAGGAGGAGAAGAAGGGCCCCGCCGCCGGCGACGCGCACCGGGCTTCGCCCGGCGGCACCTTATGGCGGCGGTGAGGGGAGGGGATGGTGTAGGAGGCGGGCGCGGGGTAGGGGCTAGGGTTCCCCCGCCGCCGCCAGCAAGAGCGACGCGAGGGACGAGGGGAGAGACGATAGTACTTCTTGGCCGAGAAAATGTACAATATTGTTTATGCCCGACTTAATGAATAAAGCCAGGTCAAACAGTACACATGTTTAAACCATTACATAGGTGCATGCCAATGACCACCGGTCAAGGGGAGCTAGATAAAGGTCTAGCAGGTTGCATGTATGCCAGGTAGGGATGCTTCTTCTTTCTTTCAAACCATCAAGGCAAATATTTTGAGGTTCAAAAAAGAAAGGCACGACCCATACAAACCACACAGACCCAAAAGCTTAAACGACCCAAGGATCACTAATCCAAAAATCAGCAATCCACGACTCGAAGATGACCAAACCCACTATAGACGAGAACAAAAGTACAACGTCCATTTGGAAATAAGTGACGATGTTTTAGTTCAAACGGAGGGAGTACATGACAAGACATAAAAGCGAGTTCCACCTGCTGCAAGAGCCAGCAATTAGCTACATCATGACCCAAAACTACTACGACCGCAGCGACGGAAGCACGACACCACGGATGAGCAGGGCGATCAAATCAGGCTCGGTAACAACTAACAACATACAAAATCAGCGCAAGATAAAACGAAGATGACGACATGAAACCTTCAAGATGCCTGCAGCAGCTCCTTGATCTCACATCCATGCAGCTGAAACACAAAACACAAAGAACTTCAATTAGTTTTAAGCACTCCTATATTTTTCTTCCACAAAAGGGAGGAGCTCTGTCAATCAGTATGAGATGAAAACATTTATATTATGTAGAAAAAAAAGGATCAGAGACCACTCTGAGGGGGGAAATGAAAACGAGCAACGCCAAAAAGCACCCTAAGCAACAGAGCATAGTGAACCACATTGCATACAGGTAGGCAAATGGCTATCACTTGTACAACAAAATGGTGACATAAAGATAATATATACCCGGGAAAGGTTAGTAACAATGTTACTCCAGAATTCCAAACAGCATGAACTGCGATAGGAGTAAGAAGATTCCGAGTTTGAGAATATGAGAATCCCAGTGCCACACCTGTGCTGTGCACATTCAAATTCAACACATGGAAAAGATAGTCATCTCCACACTGTCAAATCATGTACCACAACAACTCTGCATATCAACATATGACCTCACGATTGTTTGTGATTTGTTCGATTCTAGGCAACACATAACTAGTACTCACAGCTGAGACCTTGTGATAGTGGGTTTCAGCATACTGCAGTTTTTGTGCAGTTTCCTGCTAAGTTACTGTTAATGTAGTCACCTACCAAGCACAAAAGGTTGGGGAAACTCTTCTGGTGTAAACATGAGCGAAGGCAAACACCACAGCTGTGATCAGAACAGATACTGGCGTAGGAAACCTATATAAGAAATTGCAGATGCACCAATCTACAGTTTTACATTTCTTGGTAAGCACAGGAAATCCCTTAAAAAGAAGCATTAGGGCATCTTTGATTCATAGGATTGCAAAAACACGGAAATAGGAAAAACGTAGAATTGGAATGGCATGTCCATTGGATCCCTATGGGATTTGAGTTTGTTTGATTGTGTCACGGGAAAAACGAAGGATTTCTTCCAAGAGGTTGGAATGGATGTTAGAATTCTTGTGAAATGTAGTACAAATGAATCCTTTGGAAAAAATCCTACAGGATTCAATCCTACGAATCAAACGACCAACATAGAAAAAAAATCCTAAGGATTCTAATCCATCAAAGATCCTATGAAAATCCTATGAATCAAAGAGACCCTTAATAAGTTTCTGGAGCAGTAAAAAGGTATGCATATTTATCACATAGTCAAGGATACAATTAGAAATCCTCTAAACACAGTTTGATCCAAAATTAGTTCGAGAACCCCAATGATGATACTTCGCTGCATGCTGGTGGACTTCTTTGCCTCATCAAACAAGACATCCTCATGCCAACGATGTGTCTATACACTGCATTTCTGACTGCCAGAACGAACCACCTCCTGAACCAGACTAGTTTTATGTCTCGTTGCGTTCCTCTGGGCGATTCCTTATCCTGAATTTATAACACTAACAATATGTATTTCTATATCTTCTTAATTGTAGGGAGATCACTGCCAAAAGTGCCAGTTCCTCAAAAACAAAACTTTGTATTTTATGACTGAAGACATGACACATGTCCCAAGCTAAACTAGGGGGGCGAATGAACACCTTGCTAGTTCCTCGAGTCATAGGCTACTCAGCCCAGATTTCCAACATCGTTGATGGGAGATGCAGTGAAGTGAAGAACAATGGCAAAGGAGAAGTCCCCGATGAAAATGTTGTATATGAGCAGTTCCCCATGGCTCTCAATCCCACCCGTTGCAATTTAACTCACATCCAAAGGCCAAGACGGAACCATGTCAATCAACTTGCTTTGCCTATTTTCTTTTCTCTCTTCCATTTTGCAACAACTATAGGTTGTAGTATCATGTTTTCTCTATGCTACATTGTCCATCCTTTATAACATAGGTTGACTGGAAGCAGATGCACGTCGCTTTCTTGTTTCTCTTTTTTTTTCTAAAAAAATGAATACTATTAATTACCTTTCGTGGCCATGAGCAGGAATCATGTGGTACTTATCTAGGACCACTTCTATTTTCTCTTATACAATTTTGGTGCTTGCCTTTATGAAGCTTCAGTACCAGACAATATGGTTGCCACGGTCTTATATACAGCTTATAGGATGTTAGTTTATCTCATCACTTCCATTGTAAAATGGAACATTACTCTATAGGAAGCTTATTCAAAACATAAATTGATGGTTCATTACAGATGTGTACAAAATCCAAAACACTTCTCTTTCCTTACAAAATCAAATCAGTTTGCAAAAAAGAAAATTAATATTGCCCTTAACTGGCTTGGTTCACTGATATAGATCCTAGTTTGGAATTGCATTAGTTAAAAAGGTACCTACATTCTAACTTGAAGGCCCAGTTTGCATTAGCTATTAATTCACATCACAATTTGTCTTTTTTATTTCAAGATATGTATTTTGAATTTGGATCAATTTATACCATGTTAGATATGTTTTGTACTTACATCCTCACAAAAACTCGATGATTTCTTTACGATTCTCAAGTTACGGAGATCGGATGCACTGGTAGCACCCGATACCTTCCCAGAGGACATATGCTCCTCTGTGTCTGTTGTCTTTGCTCAATAAGCCATTCATAAGATTTCCAGTTTATCTGTTGCTACAGTTAAATAAAATTATACATGACAGATACAAAATTTAGAGCCTTTCTCTTTTTCTAAACATATGCTTTCTTGGACTTGCACTGTAGCCGACTATCCTGCCATAAATTATATGCGATTGTCGCAGCATTAGTTATGTATTTGTCTTGCTTTCAAATGAGTGAAAATTAACTTGCTTTGCATAAAGTATATGTACATACCATCATATCACATTGGAATTTAACTTTGACATCATAAGAGTCAAATATCAAACCGCAGTTTGAAAAACAAAAGGAAACTACCAGATCAGATGACACGTCAACTATGAATTGTTAGCAGGGGATACTTCCAAGAGTTCATGTATTTTACAGTAACGTACAAAATCGGTGCAAGATAAGACTATGGTGACCAAATGAAACCTTCAAGATGCCTGCAGCAGCTCCTTGATATCATATCCCTGCAACTGAAACACAATACACAAAGAACTTCAATTAGTTTTAAGTACTTCTATGTTTTTTCTTCCACAAAAGGCAGGAGCTCTGGCAATCAGTATAAGATGACAATATTTATGTACAACAAAGGATCGAGGATGAGCATGAGATGGGAAGTGAAAACGAGCGACGCCAAAAAACACCCTAAGTGACAGAGCAGATTGATCAAGGACCAGGGTGTCGGGGGAGTGAAAACAAGCGAAGCCAGGAAACACCCTAAGCCACGGCAACCACATTGCATATGGATAAAAAGGACAAATGGGTATCTATTGTACAACAGATGATGACAAAAAGATAATATATACCTGAAGAACGGTTAGTACAATACTACTCAAACTGACGGAATATTACAGATCAATATCACTGAACTGAATAACATATGGATTTTGAAGCCGAGAGAGGGATGGAGGAAACCAACTTTAGGAATATTGCTGATCAACGTTGATGCTACTTATGATAGGAATTCAGGCTATGGAAGAACAGGGGTGGTGATTAGAGATTGTCATGGAAACTATAGTGCAAGTTCTCACAGATATCTTATGCATGTAGAACACGCAGCAATGGCAGAAGCATATGCATTCAGAGGGATTGCTGCTAGCGCAGCATATTGGTATAAATGTTTTTGCGGTCCAAATGGACGGCATGCAAGTGGTTGAAACAATGCAAGATGGTGGCTTATTGGCAACAGCATCATCAGCGATATATGGAGATTGCAACAACATCTTTGACAGGTTTTGATAGGGTTCTTGTAGAATATCATAATCAGGAGGCCATTGTCGTAGCACACAAGCTAGCAAGAAATGCTTTATCCTTGAATTGCTTGTGAACAATGTAACTACTTTTTCAAATCAATAAAGCTAGCCGAATGACATTTCCTAAAAAAAAGGGTGCATGGGGAGTGAAAACAAACGACTCCAAAGAAACACCCTAAGCCACACTGTGTGCAATCACACTGCATACGGATAAAAGAAGGACAAATGGCCATCAGTTGTACAACAAAACGGTGACATAAAGATAATATATACCTGAAGAAAGGTTAGTAACAATATTACTCCGGAATTCCAAGCAGCATGAATTGTGATAGGAGTAAGAAGATTCCGAGTTTGAGAATATGAGAATCCCAGTGCCACACCTGTGCACATTCAACAGATGGAAAAGATAGTCATGTCCATGCTGTCAAATCATGTAACACAGGTTACACAACATATCAACATATGGCCTCACAATTGTTTGTGATTTGTTTGATTCTAGGCAACACCGAACTAGTAACCATGCTGAGGGCTTCTGATAGGGGGGTTTCAGCATAATGCAGTTTTTGTGCAGTATCCTGCCAAGTTACTGATAATGTAGTCACTTACCAAGCACAAAAAGTTGGGGAAACTCTCCTGGTGTAAGATGAGCAAAGGCAAACACCACAGCTGTGATCAGAACAGATACTGGCGTAGAAAACCTGTATAAGAAACAAATTATATATCTCTTTAATATGGTACAGAAGTGCAGATGCACCAACGTACAGTTCATCATTTCTAGGATAAGCACAGGGAATCCCTTAAAAAGAAGCGTTAATAAGTTTCTGGACCAAGAAAAAGGTATGCCTATTTACCACATAGTCAAGGATACCATTAGAAATCCTCTAAATACAGTTTCCTCCAAAATTGGTGCAAGAACCCCAGTGATGCCCAGCAGACAGGCAGTGCTACGAATAAAGAAAAAAAAAAGTCAAGATGTCAGGTAAGTTTGTCTACTCTTCCCTAATATATATCTATATGCAACTTGTGACAGTAAACCCCACAAGTAATACCTGATATTCGACGAGCCTATCAGTGGCAATAGAAGAAGTAGCGAGTCAGTCTGAAAGAAGATGTTCAAGAAGTAAATAAGTTCAGGTGAGATGTAAGGGTTATTTCTTGATAACATGTTAAACGTAAGATAGTAAAATAACATGAGAAATCGTCATCTGAATCTGGGTACATCTAAACCTGAATTTGTATCTCATCTAACAATCATATCTAGGATTTTCAAAAATATATGAAAAGTTCAGTGCAAGTAGATGACCGGTAGGAATACGCACATGTGAATTTTGGTGAAAATGTATGATCGCCACTTACTGTAAATTTCAGATGTGCCCATGTGGGAAAAAGGTGGTCTAATACTAACATTCTGGGATTTTACATTTATCTGATATATGACATACTCTAGTCCATACGTTTATTATATCATGGATATCATATAACTACATATACATATCTGAGTCTTCACAACCTTCTTCCAACAGAGGCTGTGATGCAGGAACGTTAGGCATATGACAACTGAACACAAAATTCTCAATGGTGGTATAGTGTGCCAGAGAGCTAAACACTGCAAACTAAGAAATGCCAAAAACATGGCTAATGAAGAAACCATTTAGCAAATTAGAGTAATTTATTCTTGACAAGTTCTACAGATAGAAAAATCCAAGATAACAATAAAACTATAATAAAATTTGAAATAGTAAGGATGTAGGATATCAATGAAGATAGTTAATTGATTTATAAATTAGTGTTCCACAAGACAACACAAGACTAGCGGCTCAAGCATAAAAAGTCTAGATCGACCTCTCTCTGTGTGGTTTCACCATTCAGAAAGGTCATCACTGCTCCAGTTAAAGAAATGGAAACTAGAGCGAAAAAGAGGCCAATTCCAGCCCACAGGAGCCAGCCGTTTTGCAGCTTAAATGGTTCCTTAAAATCTGGAAATTGACAAATACAGTTGCATTAATAAACTCCAGCCAACAAAAGAGGAAGAAACAACATGTCTTGGCTACTTGGTAATTTCTATGCCATTAACGATTCTATTATTTATCAAGGTGGTCTTCCGAAAGGAAGCAACATGTTCTTATAATGCAACCAAAAGAATTACTGAAAGGGGAATAACAAGATCATTCTCTGACCATAACGAAATATGTCATCCGAGAATGGTCGGAAGGTATTGGTGATGCCAAATATAACTCCAATGGCAACTGCTGTCACACTACTGCATTTGTACATAAAAAAGACAAGTAAATCTCATGCTGATATACAGTCTTCTCTATAAGCGGATGATCTATGAGTTCAGTCGCAGTATCCACACATAGGAAAAGGAAATTAAATCCATACAATTGTTCCAGAAAGAGTACCCCGGCCTTCTCATCAATAGTTGCCTCTCCGGCTTGATAGCCTAGATACTCCAAAACTGATTGCTCAACCTTTCCTGCCAAAAGAGCGCTGTCTAAATAACATTCAGCAAATTTTCCCAGACATTTAAGAACCCAAATTATTGGCATTTACATGTAATCGACATAATCTGGATTGTGCAAATGAAATTTCTTGTTTCAGAATGCTGTGGCTAGAGTGATAATGCACAGTACCAATCTGCAATGTACCTTAGTGCACAGGCCACCATGGTGAGGGACACGGTTGGCCACTGCCATGGCACATCCCATCGGCGAAGGGCAGGACGCCACCCATCCACGCTCTGCCCATATCAACACAACATCATCGTATCTTAAGAGAACTAGATAGGATAATCACAGTTCACAACTGAACTCTTACTGGCGAGAGCTAACAAATTTCGCAGCATTTCTTGACGCGCTCACCTCGCCGGAAGGAGGCGGAGGAGGAGGCCCGGGAAAGCCGTTTCCTGAATCGTAGGACCCGCGGCACGCTAGCCGGTACTTCCACCTAAGACAGCCAGCCTCGGGCGGCCGGGGCGCGAGCTTGTCCACCGCCGCCGCCGCCACGTGACGGCGACCGGTTCCTGGTGAAGGCAATCGCTGCAGCCTCTGCATCGAGTTGAGGCAGAGGCATCTTCTTCTGCTGCTACCATAGGGCAGCGCGAGGAAGCTGAGGAGGAGAGCGGGCGGAGCCGACGGCGAGCCCATCGGAAGGAATGGAAGCCACCCCGCGCGGCGCGAGGATAATGACCAAGATGCTTTTTTTTGTCTTTCCGGCGAATAGGATATTTTGGTGTAATTCAGTACAAGATCACATTTTCCTTTTCTACTAGGAATCGGTTGCAAACTTGCAATAGTACTCCCTCCGTAAAGTTAGTGATGCAGGGAGTATATTTCTGTATGGAGGGAGTATATTTTAGTGATCTAAATGCTTTTATATATTTTTTTCTGAAGAAGTATATTTTAAGTGACTTGATTATATGATTCATAAGAGCAACTCCAAGCCGATCCAAACGGACGGCGATTTCGTCCGCTTTTTGTCCGTTTGGGTCGGCCGCCCGCCCGATGTCCGCCCTGTTTTTCATATGGGTCGGTAGTGCGCCCAACGCGCCGACCCATATGTGCAGACGTGGCCGGTGGGCCGCCCAATTTTGCATTGCATTCAACATATTATGAAATGAAAATTTAACAAACAAAATAGTCCGCCCAAATAAATAGTATAGTTTTACTGGCCAAATAAAAATAAAATTGTTTCACATAGTTTTGCAAACAAATAAAAGAAGATACATTTATTGGTTGTCAACATGAGTCCACATATGCTCAACCAAATCATTTTGCAGTTGCACGTGAGTTTTCCAATCACGCATGTCTTCATGAAACTGAGTGAACTGCTCAAATGTTGCCGCTACTCCATGCTCAGGCACAACATTCTCACCCTGAAACTGAAAACCTTGATCGTACAGACGTTCCGGACGCTCGTCTTCTAAAATCATATTGTGCATGATCACACAAGCAGTCATCACCTCCCATAGTTTCTGCGTGCTCCAAGTATTAGCAGGATACCGAACGATGCCCCATCGAGATTGCAAAACACCAAAGGCACGCTCGACATCCTTTCTAGCACTCTCTTGCTCTTGGGCAAATCTTTTCCTTTTCTCTTCAACAGGGTTGGGTATTGTCTTTACAATAGTGGTCCACTGAGGATAGGTACCGTCACCCAAATAGTACCCTTTGTCGTAGTTGTGGCCGTTGACAGTAAAGTTCACCGGTGGGTTGTTGCCTTCGGCAAGCCTAGCAAACACCGGCGAGCGCTGAAGCACGCTGATATCATTGTGTGATCCAGCCATGCCAAAGAAAGAGTGCCAGATCTAGAGATCTTGAGACGCCACAGCCTCTAGTATGACAGTGCAAGCCATGACATGTCCCTTATACTGCCCTTGCCAAGCAGAAGGGCAGTTCTTCCACTCCCAGTGCATGCAGTCTATGCTGCCAAGCATCCCCAGGAAGCCCCTGCTAGCATTCATCGCCAACAAACGGGCTGTATCTGCAGTTGTCGGCTCTCTCAAGTACTCAGGTCCAAACACAACAATCACAACCTTGCGGAACTTATACAGGGACTCTAGGCATGTAGACTCGCTCATACGGACGTACTCGTCAATGAGATCACCGGGCACTCCGTACGCAAGCATTCGGATGGCGGCAGTGCATTTCTGATAAGAGGAGAAACCAATCTTACCGACGGCATCCTCTTTGCACTCGAAGTAGTCATCATAGTCGACCACTCCCTCTCTAATACGGTTGAAAACATGCCTACTCATACGGAACCGACGGCGGTATTTGTGATGTTTGAACAACGAGTTTGTTGTATCAAAGTAGTCCTTCCAGAGAAGGAAATGCCTACTCTCTCGGTTACGATTCAACGCCGGATGGTGGCCCGAAATGGAGCCACGGAACAACGACCGCTGGTTGTTGAGGTGGTGATGGACCAATACGGCAGCCAATATCTCCTCCTCGTCGTCGGACGACGAATCATCGAAGTCGCAAATGAAATTGTGGAAAAAGAACTCGTCGGCGAAGTCCATTTTCGTACCTTGTCAAACTGTCGAACAGCTTGCGGGCGTCGAAGAAGGAGACGGCCGGCGAGGGGAGACGCGATGCGCACAAACCAGCTAGCTGCCCTGCCGGCTTCCGACGAGTGTGACGGCGTCCGACGAGCATGCCAGTCGTATGTGGCGGGGGCGACGAGGCGTCTTCTTGGTCGCAGGCGGCTGTGCGGTGGGGGAAGCGGCGGCGGGAACCAGTTTGCTCCCCGGCGGCAAAACGGCGGCGGCGGGCGACTGGGGGCAGGGGCAGCGTTGCTGGGCGGATGTGGAGGCGGCGGCAGCTGGAAGAGTCGCCGCAAAAATGGGCGGCGGCGTCGGTGACGGAGGAGGCGGGGGCGAGGGTTGCTTGTTGTCCGGGGGGAGGAAGACCAATGTGCCACAGACCAGCGGGCCCGGGGACAGGAGTAGGCGACCGCGCGCGCGTCCGTCGCGTGTCCGTGCCGACACAAATCGGGCTCAAAATGGGCCGGGAATGGGTCGCCCGCGGACGAAAAACTGACACGCGTCCGTTTGGGTCGGCGCGTTGGGCCGCCTTTTTTGTCCGCGCCGACCCAAACGGACGACCGCGGACGAAATGAGTCGCCCCATTGGAGTTGCTCTAAATAGTTGAATTAATAATATTATTGTGGTATTAACTAAAAATCTAAAAATAGAAATGGATATTTTATACCCCCTTCTCTCTCTCTCTCTCTCTCTCTCTATATATATATATATATATATATATATATATATATATTACTTGCCTTAGATTTGTTTAGATACAGACGTATATTGGATTGGCTGATGGTCGAGGGAGACACGGCGAGCCCGTCGCGGCGGGGAGGGACCGAATCCGGTTGCCCAACACGGCCTGGGTGCACCGCAGCCTCGCCGGACCGACAAGGGGGAGCTACCGGGAAGGGGGCGATGGAGACGCGATGCGGATCAGGGACGGGGGTGGGGAGCACGAGAGGTCGGATCGCCTCCACCTTCCTGGGGGCCGGCACGGCTCCGTCGGCCAGCCCTCCGATGGCGGCGATGTGGGGGTTGGGCGCCAGAGGTGGCCACTTGCTGCGGCGGCTAGGGTTCCCCCCCGTGCCGCCAGAGGAGGGCCATACGACCGGGGCGGAGGGAGGGGGACGACGAAGCTTTCTCACGTATGTTGGATTGGAGGGAGTATTATATTTGATTATTTTACGGTTAAATTTTTTTGAACTTAAGTTGCATAATATAATGAAAAAAAAGTCCAATGCAAGCTGAGTGAACCTTTGATAAGGTGACATGTGTGGCTTGGTGAGATGTGTGCATGAGATCAAATAATGAAAAAAAATGCATGCATGTTATGGTGGATCTTTGATGAGGTGACATATGTACATGTTAAAAGATCAACTATTTAGGTATAAAAGAATTAGGTATACAATAGCAAAGTTCTACCTAATATCCGTCGCGAGACCAATGCACATTGACATTAGATGGGATATTACTTGATTGTTAATTGCTTCCTTCGTCCCAAAATAAGTGTCTTAACTTTGTACTAACTCTAGTATAAAATTATACTAAGCTTAAGACATTTATTTTGGAACGGAGAAAGTATGTGTCTAGCACTAACATTAATATTATGAATAGTGATATTAAGAATCAAAACTAATATTACGACCAAGCACACTGCAAATGTCGACTGTGTTTACTCGGTGTACTAACAACAATACGATGAGCCTATGCGGATTTCTATGACAATGAGACATTACCTTATACCCGATAGACATAGGGCATACGCTTACTTGCTAGATAAATAAGAGCATTTCCAAAGGCAATTGTGAAAAACCTTCCCTTTATATTTGCGCTTGTTTTGTCCTCCGCTCCAACAACAATACTCATTTCTTCTACCCAAATCCATTCGACATGCATGGGCATAGGACGTAGATCACACAACACATATAACACATAGTTCAAATTGACATAGGACATAGAACATAGGACAAGTTGATACAACATACATAGTTCAATGACATAGGACATAGGAGTAGGACAACACATAACTAAATTTGACATAGGACACAACAGTAGGACAAGCTACATTTCACTTGTGTTTTCCTAAGTGCAAGTGAATGAAGGTGTCGTAGGGGTAATTAGAGTCCTCATCTTCCTCCGAAACTCTAACTTTCCATATGGCATTGAACCGACTCAGCTGGGACTGAATTTCCAGCCAAACGGCATGCAAATTGCTTGATTTTCCCCCGAAACTCTAACTTTCCATAGCTTCTTGCATTGATCCTGGATTGCAGTTGTGTTAGATGGAGTCGGCCCGTCTTCCAGCCAAACTTATCTCCTCCTCTTCGTGTCAATAAAAAGGTAATATGCGGATCGGACAGTAAAGATCCCTATCCGCTTGAGGGAGTCCTGGATTAGGGGGTGTCCGGATGGCCGGACTATACCTTCAGCCGGACTCCAGGACTATGAAGATACAAGATTGAAGACTTCGTCCCGTGTCCGGAAGGGACTTTCCTTGGTGTGGAAGGCAAGCTTGGCGATACGGATATTCAGATCTCCTACCATTGTAACCGACTCTATGTAACCCTAACCCTACCCGGTGTCTATATAAACCGGAGGGTTTTAGTCCGTAGGACAACATACACATCAACAATCATACCATAGGCTAGCTTCTAGGGTTTAGCCTCCTCGATCTCGTGGTAGATCTACTCTTGTACTACCCATATCATCAATATTAATCAAGAAGGACGTAGGGTTTTACCTCCATCGAGAGGGCCCGAACCTGGGTACAACTTCGTGTCCCTTGCCTCCTGTTACCATCCAGCCTAGACGCACAGTTCGGGACCCCCTACCCGAGATCCGCCGGTTTTGACACCGACATTGGTGCTTTCATTGAGAGTTCCTCTGTGTCGTCGCCGTCAGGCTCGATGGCTCCTACGATCATCGATAGTGATGCAGTCCAGGGTGAGACCTTCCTCCCCGGACAGATCTTCGTCTTCGGCGGCTTCGCACTGCGGGGCAATTCACTTGGCCACCTGGAGCAGATCGAAAGCTACGCCCCTGGCCGTCAGGTCAGATTTGGAAGTTTAAACTACACGGATGACATCCGCGGGGACTTGATCCTCGACGGATTCAAGCCACTGCCGAGCGCGCCGCACTGTCCCGCCAAGCATGATCTAGCTCTGCCGCCGAACAGTGCCCTGGAGGCCGCACCCGCATCGGCTCCGATCCTTAATTTAGAGCCAACTGCGTCGATCGAGGATGGGCGGTTGGACGCCGCCTCGGGGGCTGTGATCCCAACGGCGATTGAGCCGAACACCAGCCCCGCACTCCGCGAGACTCGTGACTCCAAGGAGCCGGACTCCTTTCCGGACTCCGAACCCTCCGCGCCCCGGCTAATCGAATCCGATTGGGCGCCGATCATGGAGTTTACTGCCGCGGACATCTTCCAGCACTCGCCTTTTGACGATATTCTGAAGTCACTAAAGTCTCTCTCTTTATCAG
The DNA here is from genome assembly GCA_034509565.1 of Triticum monococcum. Lineage (NCBI taxonomy): Eukaryota > Viridiplantae > Streptophyta > Magnoliopsida > Poales > Poaceae > Triticum > Triticum monococcum. The sequence continues at coordinate 111,972,323 of CM067847.1, read as the reverse complement.
CAGAGCCCTGGCCGGACTGCGGCCAGCAGGGTTGGGATTCGGACGATGAAGAAATTCAAAGCCCACCCACCACCCACTTTGTAGCCACTGTCGACGACTTAACCGACATGCTCGACTTCGACTCCGAAGAAATCGACGATATGGACGCCAATGAAGGAGATGATGAAGAACCAGCACCTATTAGGCCCTGGAAAGCCACCTCGTCATATGACATATACATGGTGGACACCCCAAAAGAGGGAGATGGCAATGGAACAACGGAGGATGACCCCTCCAAGAAACAGCCTAAGCGTCGGCGTCAGCGGTGCCGCTCAAAATCCCGCCAAAACAAACACGGCGATTCCAGCACAGGAGATAATAATACTCCAGAAAGCGCCGAAGAAAACCCCCTCCAGCAAGATTTGGCACAGGAGGATGGAGAAACCAGCCCTCATGAGAGAGCGGCAGACAGAGAGGTCGAGGATGAGAATTATATGCCTCCCTCCGAAGACGAGGCAAGACTCGACGACGACGAATTTGTCGTGCCAGAGGATCCCGTCGAGCAAAAGCGTTTTCAACACAGGCTTATGGCCACGGCAAGAAGCCTCAAGAAAAAACAGCAACATCTTAGAGCTGATCAAGATTTGCTAGTCGACAGATGGACTGAAGTCTTTGCGGCCGAAGAGCATAAACTCGAATGCCCCTCCAAGAGCTATCCAAAGCGCAGGTTGCTACCCCAATTAGAGGAGGAAGCACTTGATGTGGCCGACCGGCCACCTCGTGGCCGCGACAGAGAGGCCTCTCGGCCCTCCACTCAAGCCGCACCCCGTACCAAGGCACGGGAATATGCGCCGGACTTACAAGACATGTTGGAGGACAAGGCCAGACAAACAAGACCGATCTACGGATCGCGTGGGCGCCCCACGGCTCGAGGCGGCATCCGTCACGCCGGCCACAAATTCGGCAGGGCCGAACACAGTAGACAAGGCTCACTAGAGCTACGTCATGATATAGCCCAGTACAGAGGCGCCGAACACCCACTCTGCTTCACAGAAGAAATAATGGATCATCAAATCCCCGAGGGTTTCAAACCTGTAAACATCGAATCATATGATGGCACAACAGATCCTGCGGTATGGATTGAGGATTATCTCCTTCATATCCACATGGCCCGCGGCGATGATTTCCACGCCATCAAATACCTCCCACTCAAGCTTAAAGGACCAGCTCGGCATTGGCTTAACAGCTTGCCAACAGGATCAATCAGTTGTTGGGAGGACATGGAAGCCGCATTCCTCGACAATTTCCAGGGCACGTATGTGCGACCCCCAGACGCCGATGACCTAAGTCACGTAATTCAGCAGCCAGATGAATCGTCCAGGCAATTCTGGACACGGTTCCTAACAAAGAAAAATCAAATAGTCGACTGTCCGGACACTGAGGCCCTAGCAGCCTTCAAGCACAATATCTGTGACGAGTGGCTGGCCCGGCACCTTGGACAGGAAAAGCCGAAATCTATGGCAGCACTCACGGCACTCATGACCTGCTTTTGCGCGGGAGAAGACAGGTGGCTTGCTCGTAGCAACAATATAACCAAGAACCCTGGTAGTTCGGACACCAGGGACATTAGTGGGAGGTCACGTCGCAACAAGCAGAAGCGCCGCATTAACGGCGACAATGCTGAGGATACGGTAGTTAATGCCGGATTCAGAGGCTCAAAATCCGGTCAGCGGAAAAAGCCATTCAAAAGGAACCCTAGGGGCCCGTCCAGCTTGGACCGAATACTTGACCGCTTGTGCCAAATACACGGCACCCCTGAAAAGCCGGCCAATCACACCAACAGGGATTGTTGGGTGTTCAAGCAGGCAGGCAAGTTAAGCGCCGACAATGAAGACAAGGGGCTGCACAGCGATGACGACGAGGAGCCCCGGCCGCCGAACAACAATGGACAGAAGGGTTTTCCCCCACAAGTGCGGACGGTGAACATGATATACGCCACCCACGTCCCCAAAAGGGAGCGGAAGCGCGCGTTAAGGGACGTATATGCGGTAGAGCCAGTCGCCCCAAAGTTCAACCCATGGTCCTCCTGCCCGATCACCTTTGATCGAAGAGACCATCCCACTAGCATCCGTCATGGCGGACTTGCCGCATTGGTTCTAGACCCAATTATTGACGGATTTCATCTCACTAGAGTCCTCATGGACGGCGGCAGCAGCCTGAACCTGCTTTACCAGGATATAGTGCGAAAAATGGGCATCGATCCCTCGAGGATTAAGCCCACCAAAACGACCTTTAAAGCCGTAATACCAGGTGTAGAGGCCAACTATACAGGCTCAGTCACACTTGAAGTGGTCTTCGGATCTCCGGATAATTTCCGAAGCGAAGAGTTAATCTTTGACATAGTCCCGTTTCGCAGTGGCTATCACGCACTGCTCGGGCGAACCGCATTCGCCAAGTTCAATGCAATACCGCATTACGCATACCTTAAGCTCAAGATGCCAGGCCCTTGAGGAGTAATTACGGTCAATGGAAACACCGAACGCTCCCTCCGAACGGAGGAGCACACGGCGGCCCTTGCGGCGGAAGTTCAAAGCAGCCTCTCCAGGCAGTTCTCCAGTCCGGCCACTAAACGACCGGACACCGTCAAGCGCGCCCGGAGTAACCTACAACAAGACCGCCTGGCACGATCCGAGCAGGCGTAGCAATGCGGCCCCAACCCCAACCCTCGCAAAAAGGCGACGCCAGCACTTCGCGTACATAACTATGCTCTAGAGATACCATGGGCACAGGGGGAGGGGCACCATCACGGCACACCCAAAACACGGCTTCAACCGTACCAGGGGCTGCCGATTTTTTAATTCTCTCTTACTTTTAGGACTCCACTCTTCGGAAGGCCTGTTCGGCAATTCAATTGCCGCACAAACGATGCAAGAACCAGGGAAGCAGACAAGCCACGCCGCATTATGGAACTCCCAGGTGGTCTCTATCACGAGCAGTATACCTGTTTCTCATATTATTCCGCAGCTCGCCCCTGGAGCGGACATGTTAAATAGTCCAACCTTTTGCTTATCGCATTAATTGTATCGTTCTGCTTTGATCGCATCCCTCTTTAATAAAATGCATAGCTTTTGTCTATTTTTGCATTACTCTTTTTTTATATATATTTATATATGTTCCTTAAATGACATGTTGCACCCGTACACTTTGGTACGGCCAAAATACGCCAGGGGCTTCAGTACCCCTCAACATGGTGTGAGAAGTCCGAACACTTTAACAAGTGCGGCACCCTGAACTTATAGCATTATATGCATCGGCTCCGAATCATGTCTTGGGTCAATAGTTGGGTTTGCACGGCTCCTATGTTTTGGTGCCTTACGTTCCGTTATATCGGCTAAGGTAGCACTAGGAGAACCACTGCGATTGTGCCCTGGTTGAGCTGGGTCGAGCACCTCTGTGGAGAAAGCTAAAACTGACTGTCATGATGAGGCGAGAGCTGGTCGCTGTTCGAGAGGTCTTTTCGAGTCCTTAAAGACTTATGCCGCTTAGGGCGAGGAGCCGGCTCTGTCCGGCCAAGGCGTGGATAGCGCCCCGAACTCGGTCTTCCGAATACCAGGGGCTTCACCAAAATTTAAAATTATAGAATTCTATGGCTAAGTGAGAGTGTTCACGCATTACAGTCCGATTGCCTTGTTCGTTGGGCTGAGCGCCTCCCTCGAAGGACCCAAACATGGGAAAAAGAGCCCTCAGGTCTATCCCCGAACACCCCAGCACTAGCGGCACGGGGGCAGAAGCCGACGACTCGCCATATCTCAGAATTGATAAACAGCCGCACAAAAAGTAATATTTTAAATTCAAACAGCATTGCTTAAGCGCATATGAACAAGTTTTCAGCGCACAGGGCAAAACGAGCGAGTTTTACTCAAAGATTACATCCATAGAACATTCATCCGCCACAAGGCGGGCACCCTTCAGAACATCCTTATAATAATTTTCGGGCTTGCGATGCTCTTTCCCCGGCGGTGGCCCGTCCTTCACAAGCTTCTCAGCATCCAGCTTGCCCCAGTGCACCTTCGCACGGGCAAGGGCCCTACGGGCACCTTCAATGCAGACGGAGCACTCGATGACTTCGAGCCTTGGATAGGCCTCCACCAGCCGCCGCACCAACCCGAAATAGCTCCCAGGCTGAGCCTCTCCAGGCCACAGCCGAACTATGAGGCCCTTCATGGCCTGTTCGGCCGCCTTGTGGAGCTCGACCAGTTGCTTCAACTGGACGCTCAGGGGCACGGGGTGTCCGGCCTCAGCGTACTGAGACCACAACACCTTCTCCGTCGAGCTGCCCTCCTCAGCTCGATAGAATGCGGCGGCATCAGATATACTCCGGGGAAGATCTGCGAACGCGCCTGGAGAACTCCGGATTCGGGTAAGTAACAAGTAACTCACACTTATGTGTTTACTTTGCATAAAGAATGCCTTGCCCACCGCTATCTTCTTCACCTCATCCAACTCCTGGAGGGTCCTCTGGGATTTGGCCTTGGCAGACTTGGCACTTTCAGTAGCCGCCGCGAGCTCGGACGCTCGCGTCCTTGAGTCACGCTCCAAACTCTAATGTTTTTCCATAAGAGCCTGGAGCTCTTGCCGCACCTTGCCAACCTCGGCCTCATACTTTTCTCGCTCAGTGCGCTCTGCGGCCGACCTCTTCTCGGCCTCGAGCAGCGCTTGCTTCAGGGTCGCCACCTCAGACGTGGCCCCTACAATAGCCACGATACTCCTGTCATTTTTCGCAATTGCACCTTTTTATACACATTTGTACAAGGTATTTCTTACCTTCACTATCCTCGAGCTGCTTCTTGGCACGTCCGAGCTCTTGCTCGGACCGCTCGAGGTCCTACTTTAGCACGTCCACTTCCGCAGTCAGTGCGGTGGACGCCAGCAGGGAAGCCTGCACACACATATTGACTTCTTTTTGTTAGACTCCTGCGAATTTTATTTGATCCTCTATTCGGCTTTTCTTCCCGAACGCCAAACAGAGCATCGGGGGCTACTGTCTATGCGGTAATGTTATTTACACATTCTTTACTTACCTCAAAGCCTGTTAAAAGGCATGTACAAGCTTCAGTCAGTCTGCTTTTGGCGGACTGAACCTTCTGGATCGCCGCACTCATGATAGTGCGGTGCCCCTCGTCGATGGAGGCGCCTTGGAGCGCCTCCAACATATTGTCCGGCGCCTCCGGTTGGACGGAGGTTGCCGGTGTGGTTGGCTTGCTCCTCTTGGAAGGAGGTCCCCCGTCGGACTCTGGAACCTTTGAAGGTTCCGGAGCGGTGTCCGGCCTAGGGCCGGACTTGGAGCCCTGGGGAGTTTCGTCCCCTTTACTCCTGGAGTCCGGGAGGTCGCCTTGCGGTGCCTCCAGGACCACCTCCTCCCGGATTGGAACCTGTTGGGACAACACTTCGGTGTCATCCGTAGGGCGGGGGAGGAAGCCGTCGGCAGCGAGTTCACGTTCGACGAGTCCAGTGAGCCACTCGACGACGCGTCGAGCCGGTCTTTGGGTGGGCTGCATAAACATATTCGACATAAGGGAAAGCTGTGTGATAAACGAATACTATGAAATCACTCCGGTATCCGGATACTTACGATTTCGCCAGGGGCTTGGCCTTGGGCGGCCACTCCTCTTTACCATCATCGGCATTGGTGGAGTAGTCCGGAGGAGGGGTTCTCCCCTTCTTGGACCCTTCAGCCTCCCCAGTCGGGGCGGCCTTCCTTTTCTTCCCTTCCCCCGCTGGAGGGGGAGGGGTCTCTTCTTCCTCCTCCTCATCTTCGTGGGAGGAGTGCGTCTTGGATTCGTCGGATGATGAATCTGACACCTCCGGGCGTCGGGCACTCTTTCGAGTCCCCGTGGCCTTCTTCTTGGCCTTCTTCTCCGGCACCACATAGGGTGCCGGAACCAGCAGCTTTGCCAATTGAGCGTCCGCTGGGCCTTCGGGCAAAGGAGCCGGACAGTTGATCTGTCCGGACGTCACCTGCCAATCCTGTCAAAGGAAAGGGAGCTTAGATCCCGCATGGAGTCAAACTACGAAACACTGATACCCTGTAAAAGAAAAAAAAACAGCTTACCACAAGAGCGTGACGCTACGCACTGAATCCGCGATCCTCAGTAGCGGATGTGGGAGCCACGGCGCCCTTGAAAAGCACCTTCCAGGCATCTTAGTACATCGTGTCGAAGAGCCTGCTCAAAGTTTGGTGCCGCGCCGGGTCGAACTCCCACAGGTTGAAAGCCTGTTGTTGGCACGGGAGGATCAAGCGGATGAGCATAACCTGGACTACGTTGACAAGTTTGAGCTTCTTGTCCACCAGGGTTTTGATGCATGTTTGGAGTCCGGTCAGCTCTCCTTTTTTACCCCACGACAGGCCCGTCTCTTTCCAGGACGTGAGCCGTGTTGGGGGTCCGGACCGGAACTCGGGGGGTGCGGCCCATTCGGCGTCGCGCGGCTCGGTGATGTAAAACCATCCCGATTGCCACCCCTTTAGGGTCTCCACAAAGGAGCCCTCGAGCCAGAGGATGTTGGCCATCTTGCCAACCATGGCACCGCCGCACTCCGCCTGGCTGCCGCGCACCACCTTCGGCTTGACGTCGAAAGTCTTAAGCCATAGGCCGAAATGGGGGCGGATGCGGAGGAAAGCCTCGCACACGACGATAAACGTCGAGATGTTGAGGACAAAGTTCGGGGCCAGATCGTGGAAATCCAGGCCGTAGTAGAACATGAGCCCCTAGACAAATGGATGCATAGGGAAGCCCAGTCCACGGAGGAAATGGGGGAGGAATACCACCCTCTCATGGGGCCTGGGAGTGGGATGAGTTGCCCCGTTTCGGGAAGCCGGTGCGCGATGTCGCAAGCCAGATATCCGGACTTCCTCAGCTTTTTGATGTGTCCCTCCATGACAGAGGAGACCATCCACTTGCCTCCCACTCCGAACATGGCTGGAGAAGGTCGAGGTGAGGAGTGCGGACTTGGGCGTTGGAGCTCGAGTGTGCAAGAATGGATAGGCGAAGGAGGAAGAAGGCGTAGGTAAAAAGGTGGATCTTTATCCCCTTATATGGATGGACGCGGCTACATGTCCCCACCAGCCTGATAAAAATCGCTTATCTCCAAGCGCCATAATCGATGGCGCGGTTGGGTTACCCACGCCCGTATTGATGAGAATCCCGGAATAAGGGGACACGATCTCTGCTTTAACAAGACGTGCCAAGGAAACCGCCTCGCATAACGCGCTGAGATGGAACAGTAAAACAGTTTGAATAAAAGCTTGGCCGTGGTGTGATGTCACACTACGAAATACGTCAGTAGATTAGATTTGTGTAAATATTATTCTCTCTATGGCAATATGTGGAAACTTATTTTTCAGAGCCGGACACTATCTTTGTGTTCAAAATCTTCTATGAAGTACTTGGAGGAGGAACCCGCCTTGCAATGCCGAAGGCAATTTGCGAGCCGGACTCGTCGTCATTGAAGCCTGGTTCAGGGGCTACTGAGGGAGTCCTGGATTAGGGGGTGTCCGGATGGCCAGACTATACCTTCAGCCGGACTCCAGGACTATGAAGATACAAGATTGAAGACTTCGTCCCGTGTCCGGAAGGGACTTTCCTTGGCGTGGAAGGCAAGCTTGGCGATACGGATATTCAGATCTCCTACCATTGTAACCAACTCTATGTAACCCTAACCCTACCCGGTGTCTATATAAACCAAAGGGTTTTAGTCCGTAGGACAACATACACATCAACAATCATACCATAGGCTAGCTTCTAGGGTTTAGCCTCCTCGATCTCGTGGTATATCTACTCTTGTACTACCCATATCATGAATATTAATCAAGCAGGACATAGGGTTTTACCTCCATCGAGAGGGCCCGAACCTGGGTAAAACTTCGTGTCCCTTGCCTCCTGTTACCATCCAGCCTAGACGCACAGTTCGGACCCCCTACCCGAGATCCGCCGGTTTTGACACCGACACCGCTCGTAATTCCACGCCCATCTATGTTTAGTATTACCGAACTCAAAGGGATTTTCAACACAACTGAAGCGTCAATTGGCTGCAGATGTTCACAAATGGGTTGTTTGTTCCACTTCAGCCTATTGTGGTTGTTGTCGACTGATACGTCTCCAATGCATCTATAATTTATTAGGTATTCATACTATATTTACATCAGTTATATATGTTTTTCATGCACTTTTATATTAATTTTATGGACTAACTTATCAATCTAGTGCTAAGTGTTAGATCCTATTTTTTTGCATATTTTTTGTTCTACAGATCAATATCCAGAAAGGTCAAAACACCCCCAACGATTTAATATTATTTTTTATGGAATATATGTGATTTTTGGATGAAGATATCAATGCAAAACAATCCCCCGGGCCCCCACAAGGGCAGGTAGCGCGGCCACCCCCTGGTCGCACCATTGGCCCTTGTGGGGATCCCATAAATCGGTCGGTGCCCTACTTTCTCCATAAGAAAGCTAATTTCTAGAGAAAAATCCTCTCAAAATTTCAGCCCAATTGGAGTTATGGATCACCAACTATAAAAAACGGTGAAAGGCCAGAAAACAGTTGCGAAACAAAGAAGAAAATACTGAGCGATCCAATCTCAGAGGGGCTCTCGCCCCTCCGGACGCCATGGAGGCCAAGGACCAGAGGGAAAAACCTCTCCCCATCTATTGGGGAGGCCGTGGAGGAGAAAGCCGGAGGGGAGCCTCTCTCTCCTTCTCTCCCAGTGGCGTCGGAGTGCTGTCGGAGGAACCATCGCCGCGGTGATCATTTTCATCAATGTCGGCGTCTTCGGCATCTTCCTCGTCTCTTTTCAGCAGTCCACTCTCCCACAACCCGTTGTTGTATCCTACTTGAACATGGTGTTTTGGTGCTATGAATTATTATCTAATGATTTGTGTCACCACTATTGTTTTTAGTATATTTTTGTTGTCCTATGGGTTAATTGGTGAATTGTTATGGTTGGTTTAAATTGCATGTGGTTATGTTGTTGTCCTTTGGTGCCCATCATATGAGCGCGCATGTGGATCACACCATAGGGGTAGCTGTATATTGATAGAACTATGCATTAATTGGTGGGCAAGAGCAACCAAAACTTCTTCCTGCGATAGAATTTAATACATACGCTATTGAAGGGGGGCCAATATATCTTAATGTTATGGTTAGGTTTTACCTTAACTAACTTGTTAGTAGTTACGGATGCTTGCTAATAGTTCCAATCATAAGTGTATAAAATTCCAAGTAAGGGATGGTATTCTAGCAGATGCCTCTCCAACATAAAAACTTGCCAATGGTCTAGTAACTTAGCCAATTGCCTAGGGACAATTCCGCACAGCCTGCCTGTCAGGACCCCGATTCTAAGCCACATCGATCTAGCCGGTAACACCTCATATCACTTTGCGGCCTCACGCACGGTATCACACGGGTGTCGCCTTACCATGGCCCGGGACCGTTTGCGCCTTTTGGCTCACGTATATGATAGTGTCGCTAGCATCCATATGACAGAGAACCCGGGCCGACATGGCTAGTCGTGAACCCAAAGCGGCACAGACCTATGGAGACAGGCATACATGAATCACATCGAACATGTCGGTCATCAACGAGTGATTCCGGGCTGTAGCACTGGGCTAACAGGACTCCGGGGATCCCGGGCTGTAGCAGGCTAGGCAGGACTTCGGAGGTCACCGCGTGACATTTCCCCGAAGGGACAGACATAGGGACGAAGTGAAACACATGCCGGCCAGTCAAGTGTCCTGAACAGTAGTGCTGGGCTAGCAGGACTCCGGTGAACCGGGCTGTAGCGGACTACTATGGCTCGAGGAACACTAGACTACATTTCCCCATAAGAAAGGCTGCCAAGGATAATCAACTAGATTGTCGGATCCCACTCATACCAAGCATTTCAATCATACACACAATATGCCCGATATGAGTACATACAACATGGCATCACAACAAAACTCTACAACTCAAGTACTTTATTTAAAGGCTCTAGGGAGCCATACATAACATGTCATACAGATAGGGGTCACATGACCCGACACTCAAGTCATACAATCATACAAGCACGTGCGGAAGCAACTAGTCTGAGTACAGACTCTAAAAAGAAAGAAGGCTTCTCGAAGCCTGTCTATCTACATAGGGCCCTCCATGGCCGGGATCACCACCTGGGTGGCTAGTCACTCGTCGACGTCAAGGTCTACATAAAACCCATCGGAGGGGGCAGTGTTGTCGTTTGAAAACAATAAATAAGCAAACATGAGTACAAAGGTACTCAGCAAGTCTTACATCAGAACCTACTATACATGCTTATTCTCAAGAAGGTGGTGGGGTTATGCAGCAAGCCAGCTTTGACTCTTGGCTAAGCTATCCTACGGAACCTCTCTAGTAAAATAGCTTTCGCACAAGAGTCCACTACTCACCAACACAATACTCCATCGAGGATCCTCCCTCGTCATCCTGCGAGAGGGCCATCCTCGGTACTCACACTTATCTTGAGTCTTTTAATAGTATCCATTAACTTGTCTATGAACTGTATAGGCAACCAAGTAGTCCTTCACCGCGGACGCGGCTATTCGAATAGTTTTATACCCTGCAGGGGTGTACTTCGTCATACACGCTTTCATCGCTTACCGCCGTCTACACGACATGTACTCGGCAACCTTCAAGCGGAAGCCCAACGAGGGTGTCGGCCACGGCCTACCTAAACACCTAAGTCCCTAGTCCAGGTTTATCGCCTATCCAGGTTCCATCCGCAGGGAGACCGGCCGAGGTTTCCACATACGGCCCCGAACGATGTGAACAGGGTTCCCGAGACACCAAACGGGTGACTCGGTACACTCGGCCACGGTGTATCTACCGCAACATAGCCCACCCCTAGGGTCAGCGCTACGCACGGCCGCCAACACATATCCTACAAACACCATAAACTAATTGCAACTCCTGGACAGAGTACTAGGGTGGCTAACAAGCCGAGAGGGTCAATTAAGGATCCCAATGCACGGTAGTAGCTGAATCTTAAATCACACATGCAGATCTCAGTTCTTAGGGACGGCCTCAATGAAACAACCCACCATGTACTCCTACATGGCCTCTCATCGATACCTTTACCAAAACATGTTCAACACATCCCTCATATTACCAACATAAGCATTTCACTCTAGCCCATCACCTAGATGAACCAGACCTGACACAACTCTAAGCATAGCAGGCATAGCAAGGTAGGAATCACAAAACATGGCTCAATCAACTCCTACACATGCTAGTGGGTTTCACCTAGTTACTGTGGCAATGACAGGTCATGCAGAGGATAAGGGTTCAACTACCGTAGCACACAACAGTTTGAATCGCGTTGTCTTAATGTAGTAAACAAGAGCAGAAGCAAGAACATGGGTTTGTATCGGAATGATCAATGGATGCTTGCCTGATGGAGTGGTAGCGGGATACTGCCCTTCAATTGGATACTCGTGAATATCCTCGGAGGCAGAACCTACCATGAAGAACACATCAGAACACAATCAACACATGACGATGTGCAACAATATGATGCATGCTATGACATGGCAATATGATTGTGTCTTGGCCTAATGCAAGCTAAAATAGAAGGGGATGAAGTCATTTGAATCAAAGATTCAAATATTAGCTCATTAAACATAGCATTTAGAGACCACTACACATGGATAGATTGAATTTTTTTTGATAATTTTTCATATATAATTTATCTCATTTGGAGCTATGGTTGAATTTCTATGAATTTTTGAAGTTTGAACTATTTTCTGGAATTTCCTGAATAAAAATAATTCCAGAAAAACAATTACTGCGTCAGCAATGCGTCAGGGTGATGTCAGCAGGTCAAAGGCGCCAGCCAAGTCAAACCTGACTGGTGGGGCCCACTGGTCAGTGTCTCAGTTAATTAGCAGAATTAGATTAACACTAATTAACTGTCAGTGGGGCCTGGGCCCACATGTCAGTGACTAACTTAATTAAGATTAATTAAAACTAATCCTAATTTAGTTAACAGGCCGGCCCCACCTGTCATAGACTCGGGGGGGTCTACCCGGGCCCACCCAGGGGTCAAACTGGGTCAACTCGCCGGTGGCTCGACGCTGGCGAGGCCCGAGACGGCGGAGGGCTTCGGAAAACGCCCTTAGGCGACCAAAACGATGGCGGAGATGTGCTACGCGATGTAGGGAGCGAGCCGCATCATTTGGTGGTGGTAGTTGGGCTCGGGGTGGCCGGAAACGACGCCGGCGACGACCTTGGCGGTCGTCGGAGTTCGGGCGTGGTCGAATCTGACGCTACGGGGCACGGCGAGGCGCGGGGAGTGGTGCGTTAGGTTCCTGGGACTGCGCTGATCACGGTGGTGTGCCTGGCTTCAAGCCACGGTGGCCCTGGCCACGACGGCGACGAGGCACGGCGCCGGCGAGCTTCGGCCGCGGTGGAAATCGGAGCTACAGGGCGCAAACGAGCAAGGGGAAGGTGGGGATCGAAGGAGTGGCCCACGGGGAGTGCAACGGTGGTCTCAGCGGGCTCGGGGACGGGCTGAGGAAGAAGTGAGGTCGCCGGCGATCTCGGATGCCGAGGTTGAAGACGAGGGCGATGGCGGCGTTGTAGGGCTTCCGGCGAAGCGTGGCTCGGTGGGGAGGACGAGGGAGTCAAGGCGAAGCTGATGGACTCGTCGGAGGGGCGAGGGGAGGTCTCTAGCGGCGACTACAGCGATCGGCGGTGAGGGGCGCGCTCGGCCATCGCGGGAGAGGATGAGGGAGATGAGGGGGAGAGTGAGAGAGGACGAGAGAGGGCCGAGGGGGTCTCGTGGCGTCTCTGGGCGCCTCCCAGCGTCGGCAGAAGCAGGAGGTGGCCGGCGCGCGGCGAGCACGCGCCCCTGCCTCCTGGCGCGAGGTAGGGGGTGACTGGCGCTGGCCAGTCGGCTGGGCCGAGCCAGGTAAGGCCCAAGTGGCTTCTTCTCCCTTTTTTTGATTTTTGTTTTCCTTTTCTATTTTTCTGTAGCTTTAGGGCTTTATTTAAAATACCTAGGCACTTTCTAAAATCCTGAAAATAATTGTGGGCTCTGTTGGAAATATTCCTAACAGCAAACATTTATTTCTAGAATTATTTGAGCATTTGAATTATTTTATAGCATTTAAATGCCCGAATTCAAATATTTATGATTTAAATCAATGACCTTCTGTTGACCTAGAAAAATGTGCACCTATTTTCCCAGAGGTTCTAACCCAAGGCAAAGAGGCTGAACATTTTAGAAGGGCATTTCAGATTTATTGAAATTATTTTTAGTAAACCCTAGTTGATTTCAGGGGGGGTGCTGGGGGTTCTGCCTTCCCCATTTCAAGTTTCTGATGAAAGTAAACATGATGCACACTCAAATGCATGGACTAGCTAGGGTGTGACAACTCACCCCCACTCAAAAGAATCTCGTCCCGAGATTTAGGATCCTCTGGAAAGAAGGTGGGGTACTCGAGTCGAAGACGATCCTCCCTTTCCCAAGTGGCTTCTTCCTCGGAATGGTGTGACCATTGAACCTTGAGAAACTTGATATTATGACGTCGAGTGGTACGCTCGGCTTGATCCAGGATACGAACGAGATATTCCCGATAAGAGAGGTTATCTTGTAAATCAAGCATTTCGTGGTCCACTCCACGGATAGGATCCGCGAAGCAACGCTTGAGTTGCGAAACGTGGAAGACATCGTGAACTCTGGAAAGATGCGGAGGTAGTTCCAATTGGTAGGCAACTTCTCCTCGTTTGGCAAGAATGCGAAAGGGTCCAATGTAACGAGGAGCCAATTTGCGTTTGATACCGAAACGATAGGTTCCCTTTAACGGAGTAACCCGAAGGTAAGCCTTCTCGTTGACTTCATAAGTCATAGGCTTATGTTTGCGATCATATTGACTCTTTTGGCGAGATTGGGCTGTTTTCAATTTCTCACGAATAATGCGAACCTGCTCTTCCGCTTCCTGAATCATATCCGGGCCAAAGAGTTGTCTTTCCCTGGTTTCTGACCAGTTAAGAGGCGTTCGACATTTTCGTCCATAGAGAACTTCGAAAGGAACTTTGCCCAAGCTGGCTTGATAATTATTGTTATAAGCAAACTCCACGAATGGAAGGCATTTCTCCCAACACGTTCCGAACGAGATAACAGAAGCTCGGAGCATATCTTCCAGAATTTGATTGACTCGCTCTACTTGACCACTTGATTGAGGATGGAAGGCGGTGCTAAAGGAGAGATGAGTTCCCATAGCATTTTGGAAACTTTCCCAAAATCGAGAGGTGAAGAGACTCCCACGGTCTGAGTTAATTTCCAATGGAACACCATGGAGAGACACTATTTGGGAGATGTATAAATCGGCTAGCTGGCTAGTGGTGACACTCTCACGAACAGGCAGAAAATGGGCTACTTTGGAAAGTCGGTCGATCACAATGAAGATGGCATTATTCCCTCTCTTGGTCTTGGGAAACCCAGTGATGAAATCCATACTGATTTTATCCCATTTCCATTGAGGAATAGCCAAAGGTTGAAGGGTGCCAGCAGGCCGTTGGTGCTCTGCTTTAACACGATGACAAACGTCGCAATTAGCAATGTATTGAGCGATTTCTCTCTTCATCCTAGTCCACCAAAACCTCTGGCGTAGGTCTTGATACATTTTAGTACTACCGGGATGAATGGTGAGAGGGGACTCATGAGCTTCCTTAAGGATCAGCTGGCGCAGATGTTGTTTCTTGGGTACCACCAGACGGTTCTCAAAGAAGACAGCACCTCGCTCATCCATGGAGAAACATTTAGCAACTCCGCTAGCAATGTTTTCCTTAATCTGGGATATGCCCTTGTCATACCGCTGGGCGGTTATGATTTGATCCATAAGGGTAGGTTTTGCCACCAGGGTGGATAGGAATCCTCGAGGAATAATGTGAAGATTTAGCTTACGAAATTCCTCATGGAGAAGTGGTTGACTTTGTTGTAACATCAGGTTGTTACAATAGGACTTACGGCTTAGCGCATCAGCCATGACATTGGCTTTGCCCGGGGTGTAAGTTATTCCTAAGTCGTAATCCGAGATCAACTCGACCCAACGTCTTTGCCTGAGATTCAAATCTGGTTGGGTGAAGATATATTTCAAGCTTTGGTGATCGGTGAAGATCTCGCAACGATTACCGAGAAGGTAATGTCGCCAAGTTTTAAGTGCATGGACTACAGCTGCAAGCTCTAGATCATGTGTAGGATAATTCTCCTCATGTGGGTGTAATTGCCGTGAAGCATAGGCAATTACCTGACGATCTTGCATGAGTATGCAACCTAGTCCGTGTCGCGAGGCGTCGCAATAGATAATAAAGTCCTTGGAGAAGTCTGGTGGTACCAGTACAAGGGCAGATGTCAGGCGTCTTTTCAGTTCCTGAAAACTGACCTCGCACTGTGGAGTCCACTCGAACTTTTTATCTTTCTTGAGGAGTTCAGTTAGAGGTTTAGCAACCTTGGAGAAATTTTCGACGAAGCGGCGACAATAGCTCGCTAGGCCAAGGAAACTTCGAACTTGCTTGACCGTTTCAGGTGGAGTCCAATCAAGGATGGCTTGAACTCGCTCGGGATTGACAGCAATACCCTTACCAGAGATTACATGGCCTAGATAGGTCACTTCTGGCAACCAAAATTCACACTTGGAGAATTTGGCATAAAGGCGATGCTCTCGAAGTTTCATCAGTACCAGCCTTAGATGTTCGGCATGTTCCTCTTCATTCTTGGAGTAGATGAGTATGTCATCGAGGTATACTACGACGAATTTGTCCAAGTACTCCATGAAAACCGAGTTCATTAACCGGGAGAAGGTGGCCGGGGCATTGGTTAAACCGAAGGACATAACGGTGTACTCGTATTGGCCATAACGAGTAACAAAGTCCGTTTTGGGAATGTCCCCGTTTCCGATTTTGATTTGATGGTAACCCAACCTCAAATCCATCTTGGAGAAGACTGAGGATCCAGCGAGCTGATCATACAGATCGTTGATCCTGGGAAGCGGGTATTTGTTCTTGATGGTGACCAAGTTGACGGGTCGGTAATCCACGACCATTCGATCTGTTCCATCCTTCTTCTTGATGAAGAGGACGGGGCAAGCCCAAGGAGAGGAACTAGGATGGATGAACCCCTTGTTCAAGGACTCATCGACTTGGTTCTTAAGCTCGGCTAGTTCTAAGGGCGCCATCTTGTAGGGTCTTCTAGAAATTGGAACGGTTCCTGGAACAAGGTCTATCACAAACTCGACATCCCTGTCAGGTGGAACACCTGGCAGTTCTTCTGGAAACACATCCGGAAAGTCTCGGACTACCGGAACATCCTCAAGGTCTGGAAGAGGGTTGGCATTTAGGGCATAAAGCTGGCGCTTGGCCACTCGAGTTAAGACATTGACTGTCTTGCCCGAGGGGTGAGTAAGTTGAACGGTTCTAGTGGCACAGTCAATCATAGCATAATGAGCTAACATCCAGTCCATACCTAAGATGATGTTTATGTCTGAGGACTTGAGAGCTATTAAGGATGCAAGGAAGACAAGTCTATCGACAAGAATTTCGTTCCCATGGCTTACTCTAGAAGTTTGCCATCTAGAGCCAGGGGTTTGAATTTCCATGGTAGAGGGCAAGTCACAGAATGTCGTGTTATGCAATCGAGCATAGTTCTCGGATATGAATGAATGAGATGCTCCAGTATCGAAAAGAACAGATGCCTGGTGGCAGTTAACAAGGAGCGTACCAAGGACGACGTTAGGATCCTCATGAGCCTCCTCGGCTGAAACATAATTGACATGGCCACGTGCAGTGGTGGCCGGCTTGGCGTAGAACGTCTTTCCCGCGGGCTTACCACGGCCAACAGACTTCCCAGATTGATTGGGGTTGTTGTTCTAGGGACACTCTCGGCTATAGTGACCCGGCTCTCCACACTTGAAGCATGTTACCACATTGGGGCGTGGAGCAGCATTAGCAGCGGGGCCACCATAGGTCTTGGGCGGTGTGAATTGCTGGTTGGGACGAGGCGCCTCAAAGGATGGCCTCGGGATGAATCTGGGTGGCAGTGCCGTGCTTGGGATCCACACCCGGCGCTTCTGAGCTCTAGAACCGGATGAAGAGCCAAAATCATGGGAGTGCTTGCATGAAGCGTCATAATCAGTCTGGCCTATCTCAGCACTGATAGCTTTATTGACCAACTTCTGAAAAGATGTGCACTCGTGTTGACGGAGATCGCGGCGAAGCTCAGGGCTAAGTCCCTTGTGGAACCTTGCCTGCTTCTTGGCGTCAGTAGAAACCTCTTCAGGAGCATAGCGTGCCAGGTTCCCAAATTCACGACTGTAAGCATCCACAATCAGTCTTCCTTGGGTGAAGTTGCAGAACTCCTCCCTCTTGCGATCCATGAGACCTTTCGGAATGTGATGCTCACGGAAAGCCTCACTGAATTCAGCCCAAGTAGTGATTTGACTGACCGGGCGCATAGCTTCGAAGTTTACCCACCAATGGCTAGAAGGGCCTTCGAGATGATAGGCAGCATAGGTAACCTTGTCGGCTTCGGCTACGTTGGCAGAACGTAGCTTGTGGGTGATGCTGCGAAGCCAGTCATCCGCGTCGAGGGGCTCGACGGAATGGTTAAACTTTGGTGGGTACAGCTTGATAAAGTCATTGATTGACACCAAGTCATTTCGTGGGTGGCGTGCAGTGTTCTGCTCAATCCGCTCCAGCAGGCGGTTGGTCTCACGCTTGTTTCTTTCCGCCTCCAGCATTACTTCGGCCAGAGAAGGCGGGTGAGGCAGATTTTCACCTCTAGCTGCACTGGCTTCCCCTTGCTCCGGGACAGCAGGGTTGCCGCGGGTGTTGACCATCCTAGGAGAAAACAAGACAACGGTTTAGACAAGGATGGCTCAAACTTAGCAAGGAAGTGTAGAATGTAATGGATAACACGGAATGCAGAGATGTTCATCCGTATGTCATGGTAATATAAAACTGCCATATATATACCAACGGTCATACACATCATACATAGTTTAGTACAAGCCCAGGCTACAGTACAACTATGATGAAAGACGTTACATCTCATCAGAGGCATTCCAAGTTCCTATACATTATTTGTCTACACCTCCGGAATCGATTACACGCAACGTCATATTCCACAAGTCACGCGGGACAGTGGAGATACAATTACTACAATACTAGTGGTACTACTACTAACTCAGACAGCTCCGTAGTAGTCCTCATAGAAGTCACCTCCATAGCCTGGAAGTTCAACGTGATCATCCGGAAACAGACGGTCGTGAGGAGCCTGTGGACCATAGGGGCTAGGATGAGGTCTTGGACCAACAAATGGTGGCCTGCGGGGACCACGGGGTGGGGTGATGCCTCCCACATCACGCCAATCCACCATGTCTGGCAGAGATGATCTCACAGGATACAGATCCCTTGTATCCATACATCCAGCTTGCACCGCAGGTGCAAACTGAGTCAATGTGGCCCAATGATCAGCACGAGTATTAAAAAGCTCCAGCCTCAAGGCCCGATTCTCTCGGTCCTTATCTTCGAGCATCTCAGCAGTGGTACGAGTTAATGAGTCCTCCTGAGTGGAGTCAGCATAGATAGCCTGAAGATACCCTTGCGCTCCCGGAAGTGAAGCTGGCATGTAACGGAAATCAGTGTCCCGAAGCAGGCCAGTCCGGACTCGCATGATGGTCATCATGGAATAGGCAGCATCCTGCACAGCCATCTCAATGGTAACCCCAAGTCCATAGGAACAGTGAAGGGGCTCGGTAGATCCAGGATAAGAAGGAAATATCCTGACGGTGCAGAAATACTGGCTTTGATTAAAGTCGCGGAACTGCTCTTCGACAGTGTATTCAGGATACCAGCGGTAACCCGTCTCGATCATGACCCGGACTAACATAGCAGTATGACCGGGCACGTCGAGGCACCTGGTCAGGCGAACCACTTGGTTTTGGGGACGCTTGGCCATCTGAAAGCACCACCACAATGCAAATACATTAGAATTTCTAGGGAAAAATGGACAGCATAACGGCTGTAAATGCTCAGAAAAAGATTTGAGACATCCACAACAGTTCACAATACCACACAACAACATCATATCAGGGTTCTGATTCAATTAGCAACATGTTAAGAATAGTAGAAACTAAACTGGAACTCGTAACAATAATCCTATAAGCTACTACGGATTAGTAACACGTGAACCTGATAGAAGAAGAGGGCCTAGTCCTTAACCCACGTTGAATGAGGAGAGAATGGCTCAGATCAGAGGCATAGGTAAAGGAGTAAAAGAACCTTACATTCCCTCCCACAATCAATTCCCCTACATATAACTAAAGCATTTCTAGACTCGACATCGACCAGTTTGGCTCAACGAACCTACAGGCAGTCCGGCTCTAATACCAACGCTGTCAGGACCCCGATTCCAAGCCACATCGATCTAGCCGGTAACACCTCATATCACTTTGCGGCCTCACGCACGGTATCCCACGGGTGTCGCCTTACCATGGCCCGGGACCGTTTGCGCCTTTTGGCTCACGTATATGATAGTGTCGCTAGCATCCATATGACAGAGAACCCGGGCCGACATGGCTAGTCGTGAACCCAAAGCGGCACAGACCTATGGAGACAGGCATACATGAATCACATCGAACATGTCGATCATCAACGAGTGATTCCGGGCTGTAGCACTGGGCTAACAGGACTCCGGGGATCCCAGGCTATAGCAGGCTAGGCAGGACTCCGGAGGTCACCGCGTGACATTTCCCCGAAGGGACAGACATAGGGACGAAGTGAAACACATGTCGGCCAGTCAAGTGTCCTGAACAGTAGTGCTGGGCTAGCAGGACTCCGGTGAACCGGGCTGTAGCGGACTACTATGGCTCGAGGAACACGAGACTACATTTCCCCATAAGAAAGGCTGCCAAGGATAATCAACTAGATTGTCGGATCCCACTCATACCAAGCATTTCAATCATACACACAATATGCCCGATCTGAGTACATACAACATGGCATCACAACAAAACTCTACAACTCCAGTACTTTATTTAAAGGCTCCAGGGAGCCATACATAACATGTCATACAGATAGGGGTCACATGACCCGACACTCAAGTCATACAATCATACAAGCACGTGCGGAAGCAACTAGTCTGAGTACAGACTCTAAAAAGAAAGAAGGCTTCTCGAAGCCTGTCTATCTACATAGGGCCCTCCATGGCCAGGATCACCACCTGGGTGGCTAGTCACTCGTCGATGTCAAGGTCTACATAAAACCCATCGGAGGGGGCAGTGTTGTCGTCTGAAAACAATAAATAAGCAAACATGAGTACAAAGGTACTCAACAAGTCTTACATCAGAACCTACTATAGATGCTTATTCTCAAGAAGGTGGGGTTATGCAGCAAGCCAGCTTTGACTCTTGGCTAAGCTATCCTACGAAACCTCTCTAGTAAAATAGTTTTCACACACGAGTCCACTACTCACCAACACAATACTCCACCGGGGATCCTCCCTCGTCATCCTGCAAGAGGGCCATCCTCGGTACTCACACTTATATTGAGTCTTTTAATAGTATCCATTAACTTGTCTATGAACTGTATAGGCAACCAAGTAGTTCTTCACCGCGGACGCGGCTATTCGAATAGTTTTATACCCTGCAGGGGTGTACTTCGTCATACACGCTTTCACTGCTTACCGCCGTCTACACGACATGTACTCGGCAACCTTCAAGCGGAAGCCCAGCGAGGGTGTCGGCCACGGCCTACCTAAACACCTAAGTCCCTAGTCCAGGTTTATCGCCTATCCAGGTTCCATCCGCAGGGAGTCCGGCCGAGGTTTCCACATACGGCCCCGAACGACGTGAACAGGGTTCCCGAGACACCAAACGGGTGACTCAGTACACTCGGCCACGGTGTATCTACCGCAACATAGCCCACCCCTAGGGTCAGCGCTACGCATGGCCGCCAACACATATCCTACAAACACCAGAAACTAATTGCAACTCCTGGACAGAGTACTAGGGTGGCTAAGAAGCCGAGAGGGTCAATTAAGGATCCCAATGCACGGTAGTAGCTGAATCTTAAATCACACATACAGATCTCAGTTCTTAGGGACGGCCTCAATGAAACAACCCGCCATGTACTCCCACATGGCCTCTCATCGATACCTTTACCAAAACATGTTCAACACATCCCTCATATTACCAACATAAGCATTTCACTCTAGCCCATCACCCAGATGAACCAGACCTGACACAACTCTAAGCATAGCAGGCATAGCAAGGTAGGAATCACAAAACATGGCTCAATCAACTCCTACACATGCTAGTGGGTTTCATCTAGTTACTGTGGCAATGACAGGTCATGCAGAGGATAAGGGTTCAACTACCGTAGCACACAGCAGTTTGAATCGCGTTGTCTTAATGTAGTAAACAAGAGCAGAAGCGAGAACATGGGTTTGTATCAGAATGATCAATGGATGCTTGCCTGATGGAGTGGTAGCGGGATACTGCCCTTCAGTTGGATACTCATGAATATCCTCGGAGGCAGAACCTACCACGAAGAACACATCGGAACACAATCAACACATGACAATGTGCAACAATATGATGCATGCTATGACATGGCAATATGATTGTGTCTTGGCCTAATGCAAGCTAAAATAGAAGGGGATGAACTCATTTGAATCAAAGATTCAAATATTAGCTCATTAAACATGGCATTTAGAGAGCATTACCTTATTCTGCTTAAACAGCAATATAAACTTGTTTTGTCATGCATGAAACCATTACGGATGGATAGATTGAATTTTTCTGATAATTTTTCATATATAATTTATCTCATTTGGAGCTATGGTTCAATTTCTATGAATTTTTGAAGTTTGAACTATTTTCTAGAATTTCCTGAATAAAAATAATTCCAGAAAAACAATTACTGCATCAGCAATGCGTCAGGGTGATGTCAGCAGGTCAAAGGTGCCAGCCAGGTCAAACCTGACTGGTGGGGCCCACTGGTCAGTGTCTCAGTTAATTAGCAGAATTAGATTAACACTAATTAACTGTCAGTGGGGCCTGGGCCCACATGTCAGTGACTAACTTAATTAAGATTAATTAAAACTAAACCTAATTTAGTTAACAGGTCGTCCCCAACTGTCATAGACTCAGGGGAGGTCTACCCGGGCCCACCCAGGGGTCAAACTGGGTCAACTCACCGGCGGCTCGACGCCGGCGAGGCCCGAGACCGCGGAGGGCTTCGAAAAACGCCCTCAGGCGACCAAAACGACGGCGGAGATGTGCTACGCGATGCGGGGAGCGAGCCGCATCGTTTGGTGGTGGTAGTTGGGCTCGGGGTGGCCGGAGACGACATCGGCGACGACCTTGGCGGTCGCCGGAGTTCGGGCGTGGTTGAATCCGATGCTACGGGGCACGGCGAGGCGCGGGGAGTGGTGCGTTAGGTTCCTGGGACTGTGCTGATCACGGTGGTGTGCCTGGCTTCAAGCCACGGTGGCCCTGGCCACGACGGCGACGAGGCACGGCGCCGGCGAGCTTCGACCGCGGTGGAAATCGGAGCTACAGGGTGCAAACGAGCAAGGGGAAGGTGGGGATCGAAGGAGGGGCTCACGGGGAGTGCAACGGTGGTCTCAGCGGGCTCGGGGACGGGCTGAGGAAGAAGTGAGGTCGCCGGCGATCTCGGATGCCCGAGGTTGAAGACGAGGGCGAAGGCGGCGTTGCAGGTCTTCCGGCGAAGCGTGGCTCGGTGGGGAGGACGAGGGAGTCGAGGCGAAGCTGATGGACTCGTCGGAGGGGCGAGGGGAGGTCTCTAGCGGCGACTACGGCGATCGACAGCGAGGGGCGCGCTCGGCCATCGCGGGAGAGGATGAGGGAGACAAGAGGGAGAGTGAGAGAGGACGAGAGAGGGTCGAGGGGGTCTCGTGGCGTCTCTGGGCGCCTCCCAGCGTCGACAGAAGCAGGAGGTGGCCGACGCGTGGCCGGAGCGCGGCGAGCACGCGCCCCTGCCTCCTGGCGCGAGGTAGGGGGTGACTGGCGCTGGCCAGTCGGCTGGGCCGAGCCAGGTAAGGCCCAAGTGGCTTCTTCTCCCTTTTTTTTGATTTTTGTTTTCCTTTTCTATTTTTCTGTAGCTTTAGGGCTTTATTTAAAATACCTAGGCACTTTCTAAAATCCTGAAAATAATTGTGGGCTCTGTTGGAAATATTCCTAACAGCAAACATTTATTTCCAGAATTATTTGAGCATTTGAATTATTTTATAGCATTTAAATGCCCAAATTCAAATATTTATGATTTAAATCAATGACCTTCTGTTGACCTAGAAAAATGTGCACCTATTTTCCCAGAGGTTCTAACCCAAGGCAAAGAGGGTGAACATTTTAGAAGGGCATTTCAGGTTCATTAAAATTATTTCTAGTAAACCCTAGTTGATTTCAGGGGGGTGCTGGGGGTTCTGCCTTCCCCATTTCAAGTTTCTGATGAAAGTAAACATGATGCACACTCAAATGCATGGACTAGCTAGGGTGTGACACTGCCACCACTATTCAATACTTGCTATTTGTATTATAATGTATTATATTATAATATATTGATTTAGCCAGTACCTACTTTTATGTTTATGTTATTCATTATCTTGCAATGCTATCCCTTTATACCCACTTCTTAGTTTTTATTTCTCATTTTTAGATAAAAGAAGATGTTTGGTGTATGTAGGGTTGTATCAGTGGCAGTCAAGACTGAGAGAATATTGATCTTACCTTTAGCTCCTTGTGGGTTCGACACTTCATACATACCACTTCCATCTTTGTAAAGTGTTACGATGATTCCTTGCACTTGAGGATTATCATCAACCCACATCGATTCAGTTTGTAATTCATGTATACCCTTTCATTTGTTTATTTTACCCTTTGACTCATGAACTCCAAACTATATTCCATTGAAAGGATCGATATAGTTGACTAGAGGGGGTGAATAGGCAACTAACATTTTTTAGCTTTTCTTTACCTAATAATAAAGCAAATTGGGTTTCTTCCGTCCGTCATGGTACTTTTTCAGAAAAGTCCCTCTATTTCAGAAAATTCAACCCGCAGTCATGTTTTAAGTTACAACGAATCGTTATTTTCGTATTATACATAAAAGTCCCTGTCTTTTCTTGAAATCAACCCGCCGTCCGTATTTAAGTCACACCCGAACCGTTATTTTACATTTTTCGAAACCCCCCCTGATGTTTTAGATAATTCATCCGCGGATCATATTTAAGTCAAACAAATGCTTTTTAAAATCATCCATATCTTTTAAACCGTAACTCTGATTTGAACATGTTATATATGAAATTTGATTAGAAAAATATGTAGAATATGAATATGAGATTATTTTTACCTGTTAAATATTTTTAAATATTATTATGGAATATATTTGAGTCAAACCAAATGATTTTCTAAATTATCTGTATCTTTAAAACTGTAACTTCGATTTTAACATATTATATATGAAATTTTATTATAAAAATGCGTGGAATCTAAATATGATGTTAATTTTACCTGTTAAATATTTTTAAAATATTGTTATGGAAGCAAACTTATAATTTATAGCGCAAGATTCAGTTTTTTTCATACTGGCGGCGGTCCGGATTGCAAATAAACACCCCACTATAACCATATACGGAAAAGAAAATATCGAGAACTACACATGCATACCTGTGAAAAATGTCGTAGGGGAAAACAACAGATTTCTCATCGCGGGAGTGAGAGAAAGCAAGCGAGAGAGAGGGAGGGAGAGAGAGGGAGAGGAAGAAGAGGGAGAGAGAGACGCCTTAGGATTATCCATTTTCAACACACGTTTTTTGTTGTTTTGTGTGAACACCGAGGCCATCGTCGGCGAGGGTGAGAAGGAGGATAAGCGGCAACACAAATATGATGCCTCGCCAAAATAAAGAAGATGGACCTATTGTGGTCTTGAGTGATGGTTGTTGAGTTAAGACCGTGTGTTATGTTTTCTCTCCCGTTGCAACGCACGGGCTCTTTTGCTAGTATTTACCAAATCAAACTTTGCATCAAAGTAGGTTGTCTAGATATACAACTAGGTGAGAAACCTATATGATGCAACAACAATAAGCACACACAAGAAAGCAAGGGATACAACACAATAAAGTTTCCACAAGTAAAGGTAAGAGATAACCAAAAGTGGAGCCGGTGGAGACGAGGATGTGTTCCCGAAGTTCCTTCCCTTTGAGAGGAAGTATGTCTCTGTTGGAGCGGTGTGGAGGCACAATGCTCCCCAAGAAGCCACTAGGGCCACCGTATTCTCCTCGCGCCCTCACACAATGCGAGATGTCGTGATTCCACTATTGGTGCCCTTGGAGGCGGCGACCGAACCTTTACAAACAAGGTTGGGGCTATCTCCACAACTCAATTGGAGGCTCCCAACGATACCACGAAGCTTCACCACAAATGGAATATGGCTCCGCGGTGACCTCAACCGTCTAGGGTGCTCAAACACCCAAGAGTAACAAGATCCGCAAGGGATTAGTGGGGGGAATCAAATTTCTCTTGGTGGAAGTGTAGATCCGGGCCTTCTCAACCAATCCCTAAAAAATCAACAAGTTTGATTGGCTAGGGAGAGAGATCGGGCGAAAATGAGATTTGGAGCAACAATGGAGCTTGGGGGAAAAGAGGTAAGTCAACTTGGAGAAGACGACCTCCTTTTATAGTGGGGGAACCAATCCAACCGTTACCCCCTCTTCAGCCCACGCAGAGCGGTACTACTGCTCAGTCGGGCGGTACTACCGCTGGTAGGAGCGGTACTATCGTGACCCCTAGCGGTACTGCTACGGTGACTGAGAGTAGAGCCATCAGAGGAAGAACAAAAGAGAGAGGGGGTGTTTGGGCGGCACTAGTAGTGGGGGTAGCCGCGGTACTACCACTCAAGGGCGGTACTACCGCTGCTACTGCCGCTACTACTGCCGCTGAACCCGACACGAGGAGAGCACCCTCGCATCGAGGCGGTAGCAGTGCCAACCTAGGACGGTGCTGCCGCCGTTGCACCCTAGCGGTACTGTCGCTTGAGGTCCATGGGCGGTACTACCACTCTGGCGACAGTACTACCGCAAGCACCTCACAACCTCCACTTTCGATGAAACGAAAAACTCCAAGGAAGGGAAAGGAGTTGGGGGTGCAAAGATGAAGTGTACGTGTTGATTCCACCCCTAGCATTTCCAATGCAGACCCCCTCTTGATAGTACAATGTCTCCTACGACTCAAGTCCACCAAAAACGAAACGTAAGAGACTACACCGTCTTCACATAAAGCTCCGAGGGGAAAGAATCTTCTCGTGCCAATGAATGAATCTCTAAAATACTCGGCGCACATGATTAGTCCGCAAAAGAATTTTCATCAATCACGAAAACTACTTAGAGAGAGCCATGCCCTAACAACCCCCCCTTTTTGGTGGATTGATGACAACACGGGATTTGCACAAAGTAATGACGCGAGAGTAAGCGAATCCCAAAACTACAAAATATAGACAGGCTCCCCCTAGATGTGTGCACTTAATTAGAGGTGCCTTTGGATTGCAAAGTACACACATTAGGATCAACACTCCCCCTATATTTTATAGTCTGACAACATTTGCATCAAAGATAGGACATATAAGAGCTAGGATGCAATAGAGTGGCAAGTGAGCAAAGTAGACATATGAGATAAGCATGAGCTCACAAACTACTAAAGTACTCAACATACAAGGATAATAATAGGGTAGCATATGTCTCACACCATATGATAAGGTACCAGGTCTCACGAGCACAAACCAAACCAAAGCAACTCAGGAAAAAGAGAGTGCGAGAGAGAAAGACAAGGCAAAAGAGACACAGTTGCAACTCGACAACGACAAATCCCTAAACTCTCTCCCCTTTGGCATCGAGACACCAAAAGGGCAAAGAGTGCTGCTATGGCTGTCGGTGTCAAAACCGGCTGATCTCGGGTAGGGGATCCCGAACTGTGCGTCTAAGGCAGATGGTAACAGGAGGCAGGGGACACAATGTTTACCTAGGTTCGGGCCCTCTCGATGGAGGCAATACCCTACGTCCTGCTTGATTGATCTTGATGATATGAGTATTAAAAGAGTTGATCTACCACGAGATCGTAGAGGCTAAACCCTAGAAGCTAGCCTATGATTATGATTGTTGTTGTCCTACGGACTAAACCCTCCGGTTTTTATAGACACTAGAGGAGGCTAGGGTTACACATAGTCGGTTACAAGGGAGGAGATCTACATATCCGAGCTGCCAAGCTTGCCTTCCACGCAAAGGAGAGTCCCACCCGGACACGGGCCGAAGTCTTCAATCTTGTATCTTCATAGTCCAACAGTCCGGCCAAAGTATATAGCCCGGCTGTCTGAGGACCCCCTAATCTAGGACTCCCTCAGTAACCCCTGAACCAAGCTTCAATGACGATGAGTCCGGCATGCAAATTCTCTTTGGCATTGCAAGGCGGGTTCCTTCTCCGAATACTCCATAGAAGATTTTGAACACAAGGATTGTGCCCGACTCTGCAAAACGAATTCCACATACCACTATAGAGAGTATAATATTTCCACAAATCTAATCCGCTGACAACTTTTCATAACGTGACATCACGCCATGGCCCGTTCGTTATTCGAACCATTTTTATCAACCAGCTACTACACATATTGCGAGGTGGTTTTCTTGGCACGTCTTGTCGAAGCAGAGATCGTGTCCCCTTATCACGGGATTCTCATCAATACAAGTGTGGGTAACCCAACCATGCCTACTGGTGTGACTCCTCGATTTTAGGCAAGTTCCAAACGGGCATGCGGAGGACGCTTGATATTCGCCCTCTTTATAAAGGGGCCAAGGCTTGTCCTTTTCTTCTCGCGCTCAATCCTTCCCCTCCCCCACCTCGAGTTCCAACACCCAAGGCTCAGGCTACGCGCTCCGGACCTTCAACCATGTCCGGATCCTATTGGGGAACGTAGTAATTTTAAAAAAATTCCTAGGCACACACAAGATCATGGTGATGCATAGCAACGAGAGGGGAGAGTGTGATCTACGTACCCTTGTAGACCGACATCGGAAGTGTTATGACAACGCGGTTGATGTAGTCGTACGTCTTCACGGCCCGATCGGTCAAGCACCGAAACTACGGTACCTCCGAGTTCCAGCACATGTTCAGCTCGATGACGATCCCCGGACTCCGATCCAGCAAAGTGCCGGGGAAGAGTTCCGTCAGCATGACGGCGTGGTGACGATCTTGATGTTCAACTGTCGCAGGGCTTCGCCTAAGCACCACTACAATATTATCGAGGAGTATGGTGGAAGGGGGCACCGCACACGGCTAAGAAAACGATCACGAGGATCAACTTGTGTGTCTAGGGGTGCCCCCTGCCCCCGTATATAAAGGAGCAAGGGGAGGAGGCCGGCCGGCCCTATTGGCGCGCCAAGGAGGAGTCCTCCTCCTAGTAGGAGTAGGAATCCTACTAGGAGGGCCTACTCCTACTAGGAGGGGGAAAGGAAGTGGGGAGGGAGAAGGAAAGGGGGCGCAGCACCCCCCCTCTCCTAGTCCAATTCGGACCAGGGGGGAGGAGGCGCGCGGCCCACCATGGCTGCCCTTCTCTCTCTCCACTAAGGCCCATACGACCCATTACTTCTCCCGGGGGGTTCTGGTAACCCTCCGGCACTCCGGTTTTCCCCGAAATCACCCGGAACACTTCCGGTGTCCGAATATAGCCGTCCAATATATCAATCTTTATGTCTCGACCATTTCGAGACTCCTCGTTATGTCCCTGATCACATCCGGGACTCCGAACTAACTTCGGTACATCAAAAACTCATATAACTGTCATCGAAACCTTAAGCGTGCGGACCCTACGGGTTCGAGAACAATGTAGACATGACCAAGACATGTCTCCGGTCAATAACCAATAGCGGAACCTAGATGCTCATATTAGCTCCCACATATTCTACGAAGATCTTTATCGGTCAGACCGCATAACAACATACGTTGTTCCCTTTGTCATCGGTATGTTACTTTCCCGAGATTCGATCGTCGGTATCTTAATACCTTGTTCAATCTCGTTATCCACGAGTCTCTTTACTCGTTTCGTAATACATCATCTCGCAACCAACTCATTAGTTGTAATGCTTGCAAGGCTTATGTGATGTGCATTACCGAGAGGGCCCAGAGATACCTCTCCGACAATCAGAGTGACAAATCCTAATCTCGAAATACGCCAACCCAACATTTACCTTTGGAGACACCTATAGAGCTCCTTTATAATCACCCAGTTACGTTGTGACGTTTGGTAGCACACAAAGTGTCCCTTCGGCAAACGGGAGTTGCATAATCTCATAGTCATAGGAACATGTATAAGTCATGAAGAAAGCAATAGCAACATACTAAATGATCGGGTGCTAAGCTAATGGAATGGGTCATGTCAATCACATCATTCTCCTAATAATGTGATCCCGTTAATCAAATGACAACACATGTCTATGGTTAGGAAACATAACCATCTTTGATTAACGAGCTAGTCAAGTAGATGCATACTAGTGACGTTTAGTTTGTCTATGTTTTCACACAAGTATTATGTTTCCGGATAATACAATTCTAGCATGAATAATAAACATTTATCATGATATAAGGAAATAAAATAATAACATTATTATTGCCTCTAGGGCATATTTCCTTCAGTCTCCCACTTGCACTAGAGTCAATAATCTAGATTACACAGTGATGGTTGTAACACCCATGGAGCTTTGGTGCTGATCATGTTTTTCTCGTGGAAGAGGCTTAGTCAATGGGTCTGCAACATTCAGATCCGTATGTATCTTGCAAATCTCTCTGACTCCCACCTGGACTAGACCCCGGATGGAATTGAAGCGTTTCTTGATGTGCTTGGTTCTCTTGCGAAATCTGGATTCCTTTGCCAAGGCAATTGCACCAGTATTGTCACAAAAGATTTTCATTGGACCCGATGCACTAGGTATGACACCTAGATCAGATATGAACTCCTTCATCCAGACTCCTTCGTTTGCTGCTTCTGAAGCAGCTATGTACTCCGCTTCACATGTAGATCCCGCCACAATGCTTTGTTTAGAACTGCACCAACTGACAGCTCCACCATTTAATGTAAACACGTATCCGGTTTGCGATTTAGAATCATTCGGATCAGTGTCAAAGCTTGCGTTAACGTAACCATTTATGATGAGCTCTTTGTCACCTCCATATATGAGAAACATATCCTTAGTCCTTTTCAGGTATTTCAGGATGTTCTTGACCACTGTCCAGTGATCCACTCCTGGATTACTTTGGTACCTGCCTGCTAGACTTATAGCAAGACACACATCAGGTCTGGTACACAGCATTGCATACATGATAGAGCCTATGGCTGAAGCATAGGGAACATCTTTCATTTTCTCTCTATCTTCTGCATTGGTCGGGCATTGAGTCTTACTCAATTTCACACCTTGTAACACAGGCAAGAATCCTTTCTTTGCTTGATCCATTTTGAACTTTTTCAAAACTTTGTCAAGGTATGTGCTTTGTGAAAGTCCAATTAAGCGTCTTGATCTGTCTCTATAGATCTTAATGCCCAATATGTAAGCAGCTTCACCGAGGTCTTTCATTGAAAAACTCTTATTCAAGTATCCCTTTATGCTATCCAGAAATTCTATATCATTTCCGATTAGTAATATGTCATCTACATATAATATCAGAAATGCTACAGAGCTCCCACTCACTTTCTTGTAAATACAGGCTTCTCCAAAAGTCTGTACAAAACCAAATGCTTTGATCACACTATGAAAGCGTTTATTCCAACTCCGAGAGGCTTGCACCAGTCCATAAATGGATCGCTGGAGCTTGCACACTGTTAGCTCCCTTTGGATTGACAAAACCTTCCGGCTGCATCATATACAACTCTTCTTCCAGAAATCCATTCAGGAATGCAGTTTTGACATCCATCTGCCAAATTTCATAATCATAAAATGCGGCAATTGCTAACATGATTCGGATAGACTTAAGCATCGCTACGGGTGAGAAGGTCTCATCGTAGTCAATCCCTTGAACTTGTCGAAAACCTTTTGCGACAAGTCGAGCTTTGTAGACAGTAACATTACCGTCAGCGTCAGTCTTCTTCTTGAAGATCCATTTATTCTCAATTGCTTGCCGATCATTGGGCAAGTCAACCAAAGTCCATAATTTGTTCTCATACATGGATCCCATCTCAGATTTCATGGCTTCAAGCCATTTTGCGGAATCTGGGCTCACCATCGCTTCTCCATAGTTCGTAGGTTCATCATGATCTAGTAGCATGACTTCCAGAACAGGATTACCGTACCACTCTGGTGCGGATCTTACTCTGGTTGATCTACGAGGTTCAGTAGTATCTTGTTCTGAAGTTTCATTATCATCACCATTAGCTTCCTCACTAATTGGTGTAGGTGTCACAGAAACTGGTTTCTGTGATGTACTACTTTCCAATAAGGGAGCAGGTACAGTTACCTCATCAAGTTCTACTTTCCTCCCACTCACTTCTTTCGAGAGAAACTCCTTCTCTAGAAAGTTTCCGAATTTAGCAACAAAAGTCTTGCCTTCGGATCTGTGATGGAAGGTGTATCCAATAGTTTCCTTTGGATATCCTATGAAGACACATTTCTCCGATTTGGGTTCGAGCTTATCAAGTTGAAGCTTTTTCACATAAGCATCGCAACCCCAAACTTTCAGAAACGACAACTTTGGTTTCTTGCCAAACCACAGTTCATAAGGCGTCGTCCAACGGATTTTGATGGTGCCCTATTTAACGTGAACGCGGCCGTCTCTAGAGCATAACCCCAAAACGATAGCGGTAAATCATTAAGAGACATCATAGATCCCACCATATCAAGTAAAGTACGATTACGACGTTCGGACACACCATTACGCTGTGGTGTTCTGGGTGGCGTGAGTTGCGAAACTATTCCGCATTGTTTCAAATGTACACCAAACTCGTAACTCAAATATTCTCCTCCATGATCAGATCATAGGAATTTTATTTTCTTGTTACGATGATTTTCAACTTCACACTGAAATTCTTTGAACTTTTCAAACATTTCAGACTTATGTTTCATTAAGTAGATATACCCATATCTGCTTAAGTCATCTGTGAAGGTGAGAAAATAACGATATCCGCCACGAGCCTCAACATTCATCGGACCACATACATCTGTATGTATGATTTCCAACAAATCTGTTGCTCTCTCCATAGTACCGGAGAACGGTGTTTTTGTCATCTTACCCATAAGGCACGGTTCGGAAGTACCAAGCGATTCATAATCAAGTGGTTTCAAAAGTCCATCAGTATGGAGTTTCTTCATGCTCTTTACACCGATATGACCCAAACGGCAGTGCCACAAATAAGTTGCACTATCATTATCAACTCTGCATCTTTTGGCTTCAACATTATGAATATGTGTGTCACTACTATCGAGATTTAATAAGAATAGACCACTCTTTAAGGGTGCATGACCATAAAAGATATTGCTCATATAAATAGAACAACCATTATTCTCTGATTTAAATGAATAACCGTCTCGCATCAAACAAGATCCAGATATAATGTTCATGCTCAATGCTGGCACCAAATAACAATTATTTAGGTCTAATACTAATCCTGAAGGTAGATGTAGAGGTAGCGTGCCGACCACGATCACATCGACTTTGGAACCATTTCCCACACACATCGTCACCTCGTCCTTAGCCAATCTTCGCTTAATCCGTAGTCCCTGTTTCGAGTTGCAAATGTTAGCAACAGAACCAGTATCAAATACCCAGGTGCTACTGCGAGCATTAGTAAGGTACACATGAATAACATGTATATCACATATACCTTTGTTCACCTTGCCATCCTTCTTATCCGCCAAATACTTGGGGCAGTTCCGCTTCTAGTGACCAGTCTGCTTGCAGTAGAAGCACTTAGTTTCAGGCTTAGGTCTAGGTTTGGGTTTCTTCTCTTGATTAGCAACTTGCTTGCTGTTCTTTTTAAAGTTCCCCTTCTTCTTCCCTTTGCCCTTTTTCTTGAAAATAGTGGTCTTGTTGACCATCAACACTTGATGCTCCTTCTTGATTTCTACCTTCGCAGCTTTTAGCATTGCGAAGAGCTCGGGAATAGTCTTATTCATCCCTTGCATATTATAGTTCATCACGAAGCTCTTGTAGCTAGGTGGCAGTGATTGGAGAATTCTGTCAATGACGCAATCATCTGGAAGATTAACTCCCAATTGAATCAAATGATTATTATACCCAGACATCTCGAGTATATGCTCATTGATAGAACTGTTCTCCTCCATCTTGCAGCTATAGAACTTATTGGAGACTTCATATCTCTCAATCCGGGCATTTGCTTGAAATATTAACTTCAACTCCTGGAACATCTCATATGCTCCATGACGTTCAAAATGTCGTTGAAGTCCCGATTCTAAGCCGTAAAGCATGGCACACTGAACTATCGAGTAGTCATCAGCTTTGCTCTGCCAGACGTTCATAACATCTGGTGTTGCTCCAGCAGCAGGCCTGGCACCCAGCGGTGCTTCCAGGACATAATTCTTCTGTGCAGCAATGAGGATAATCCTCAAGTTACGGACCCAGTCCGTGTAATTGCTACCATCATCTTTCAACTTTGCTTTCTCAAGGAACTCATTAAAATTCAACGGAACAACAGCACGGGCCATCTATCTAAAACCAAACATAAACAAGCAAGATACTATCAGGTACTAAGTTCATGATAAATTTAGGTTCAATTAATCATATTACTAAAGAACTCCCACTTAGATAGACACCCCTCTAATCCTCTAAGTGATTACATGATCCAAATCAACTAAACCATGTCCGATCATCACGTGAGATGGAGTAGTTTCATTGGTGAACATCACTAGGTTGATCATATCTACTATATGATTCACGCTCGACCTTTCGGTCTCCGTGTTCATATGCTTGGCTCGTCAAGTATAACCTGAGTATTCCGCGTGTGCAACTGTTTTGCACCCGTTGTATTTGAACGTAGAGCCTATCACACCCGATCATCACGTGGTGTCTCAGCACGAAGAACTTTCGCAATGGTGCATACTCAGGGAGAACACTTCTTGATAATTAGTGAGAGGTCATCTTAAAATGCTACCGTCAAACAAAGCAAGATAAGATGCATAAAAGATAAACATCACATGCAATCAATATAAGTGATATGATATGGCCATCATCATCTTGTGCTTGTGATCTCCATCTTCGAAGCACCGTCATGATCACCATCGTCACCGGTGCGACACCTTGATCACCATCGTAGCATCGTTGTCGTCTCGCCAATCTTATGCTTCCACGACTATCGCTACCGCTTAGTGATAAAGTAAAGCATTACAGCGCAATTGCATTGCATACAATAAAGCGACAACCATATGGCTCCTGCCAGTTGCCGTTAACTTGGTTACAAAACATGATCATCTCATACAATAAAATTTAGCATCATGTCTTGACCATATCACATCACAACATGCCCTGCAAAAACAAGTTAGACGTCCTCTACTTTGTTGTTGCAAGTTTTACGTGGCTGCTACGGGCTTAAGCAAGAATGAATCTTACCTACGCATCAAAACCACAACGATAGTTTGTCAAGTTGGTGCTGTTTTAACCTTCGCAAGGACCGGGTGTAGCCATACTCGGTTCAACTAAAGTTGGAGAAACTGACACACGCTAACCACCTTTGTGCAAAGCACGTCGGGAGAACCGGTCTCGCGTAAGCGTACGTGTAATGTCGGTCTGGGCCGCTTCGTCCAACAATACCGCCGAACCAAAGTATGACATGCTGGTAAGCAGTATGACTTATATCGCCCACAACTCACTTGTGTTCTACTCGTGCATATAACATCAACAGATAAAACCTAGGCTCTGATACCACTGTTGGGGAACGTAGTAATTTTAAAAAAAATCCTACGCACACACAAGATCATGGTGATGCATAGCAACGAGAGGGGAGAGTGTGATCTACGTACCATTGTAGACCGACAGCGGAAGTGTTATGACAACGCGGTTGATGTAGTCATACGTCTTCATGGCCCGATCGATCAAGCACCGAAACTACGGTACCTCCGAGTTCTAGCACACGTTCAGCTCGATGACGATCCCCGGACTCTGATCCAGCAAAGTGTCGGGGAAGAGTTCCGTCAGCACGACGGCGTGGTGACGATCTTGATGTTCAACTATCGCAGGGCTTCGCCTAAGCACCGCACACGGCTAAGAAAACGATCACGAGGATCAACTTGTGTGTCTAGGGGTGCCCCCTGCCCCCGTATATAAAGGAGCAAGGGGAGGAGGCCGGCCGGCCCTATTGGCGCGCCAAGGAGGAGTCCTCCTCCTAGTAGGAGTAGGAATCCTACTAGGAGGGGGAAAGGAAGTGGGGAGGGAGAAGGAAAGGGGGGCACCGCCCCCCCCCTCTCCTAGTCCAATTCGGACCAGGGGGAGGAGGCGCACGACCCACCCTGGCTGCCCTTCTCTCTCTCCACTAAGGCCCATACGGCCCATTACTTCTCCTGGGGGGTTCCGGTAACCCTCCAGCACTCCGGTTTTCTCCGAAATCACCCGGAACACTTCCGGTGTCCGAACATAGGCTTCCAATATATCAATCTTTATGTCTTGACCATTTCGAGACTCCTCGTCATGTCCGTGATCACATCCGGGACTCCGAACTCCTTCGGTACATCAAAAACTCATAAACTCATATAACTGTCATCGAAACCTTAAGCGTGCGCACCCTACGGGTTCGAGAACAATGTAGACATGACCGAGACATGTCTCCGGTCAATAACCAATAGCGGAACCTGGATGCTCATATTGGCTCCCACATATTCTACGAAGATATTTATCGGTCAGACCGCATAACAACATACGTTGTTCCCTTTGTCATCGGTATGTTAGTTGCCCGAGATTCGATCGTCGGTATCTCAATACCTAGTTCAATCTCGTTATCGGCAAGGCGTATGTGATCTGCATTACCGAGAGGGCCCAGAGATACCTCTCCGACAATCGGAGTAACAAATCCTAATCTCAAAATACGCCAACCCAACATTTGCCTTTGGAGACAGCTGTAGAGCTCCTTTATAATCACCCAGTTACGTTGTGACGTTTGGTAGCACACAAAGTGTTCCTCCGGCAAACGAGTGTTGCATAATCTCATAGTCATAGGAACATGTATAAGTCATGAAGAAAGCAATAGCAACATTGAGGGAGTCCTGGATTAGGGGATGTTCGGGTAGCCGGACTATACCTTCAGCCGGACTCCAGGACTATGAAGATACAAGATTGAAGACTACGTCCCGTGTCTGGATGGGACTTTCCTTGGCGTGGAAGGCAAGCTTGGCGATGCGGATATTCGAGATCTCCTACCATTGTAACCGACTCTATGTAATCCTAACCCTACCCGGTGTCTATATAAACCAGAGGGTTTTAGTCCGTAGGACAACTTCATCAACTCCATAGACAACAATCATACCATAGGCTAGCTTCTAGGGTTTAGCCTCCTTGATCTCGTGGTAGATCCACTCTTGTACTACCCATATCATCAATATTAATCAAGTAGGACGTAGGGTTTTACCTCCATCAAGAGGGCCCGAACCTGGGTAAAACATCGTGTTCCCTGCCTCCTGTTACCATCCGGCCTAGACGCATAGTTCGGGCCCCCCTACACGAGATCCGCCGGTTTTGACACCGACATTGGTGCTTTTATTGAGAGTTCCTCTGTGTCGTCGCCTTTAGGCCCGATGGCTCCTTTGATCATCAACAATGATGCGGTCCAGGGTGAGACTTTTCTCCCCGGATAGATCTTCGTCTTCGGCGGCTTCGCTCTGCGGGCCAATCCTCTTGGCCACTTGGAGCAGATTGAAGGCTACGCCCCTGGCCATGAAGTCAGGTTTGGAAGCTTAAACTACATGGCTGACATCCGCGGAGACTTGATCTTCGACGCGTTCGAGCCACGGCCAAGCGCGCCGTACTATCTCGAGGGGCATGATCTAGCTCTGCCTCCGAACAGTGTCTTGGAGGCCGGTCACGCTTCGGTTCTGACCTCTAACTTGGAGCCTATTGCGCCAATCGAGGACGAGCGGTCGAACGCCACCTCGGGGGCTGCGATCTCAAAGGCCATCGAGCCAAACGCTAGCCCCGCACTCTGCACGACCCGTGACTCCGAGGATCCGGACTCCGAACCCCCCGCCCCTGCCAATCGAATCCGATCTGGCGCCGATAATGGAGTTCACCGCCATAGACATCTTTCAGCGCTTGCCTTTCGGCGTCATCCCGAATTCTCTTAAGTCTCTCTCTTTATCAGGAGAGCCCTGGCCGGATTATGGTCAGCGAGGATGGGATACGGACGATGAAGAAATTCAAAGCCCACCCACCACCCACTTGGTAGCCACTATCGACAATTTAAACGACGTGCTCAACTTCAACTCTGGAGACATCGACAACATGAATGACGATGCAGGAGATATCGACGAACCAACACCCATAGGGCATTGGACAGCCACCTCATCTCATGATGTGTACATGGTGGATACCCCTAAAGGAAGCGACAACGAGGAAAAAGCGGAAGGAACAGGAGATAGACCCCCCGAAAAGCAATCAAAGCGTCGGTGTAAACGCCGACCCAAGCCCCGCCTCGATAAAAACCCAGCCATAGAGCAGGACGAGCAGGCCTTAGAGCAACTGTCCGAACATGGCAACGCGGATGGAGAAACCGAACATCCCTCCTCCGGCGAAAACGGCATTCCGGACGACCTCACGCCGGATAAACCCATGGAGTAGAAGAATCTCCACAAGAGGCTCGTTGCAACTGCACGCAGCCTGAAAAAGCAGAAGCGCAAGCTAAAAACAGCGGAAGATGCACTCCGGATTAGATGGAGCAAAGTAATTAATACTGCAGATAAATACGGCGACAGTCGCCGCACTAAAAGCTATCCGAAGAGAAAGCTACTGCCTGAATTCGACAAAGAGGCCCTAGAGCCCTCGCATTCAAAAAATGAGAAAGCCACACGGTCGAATAGACGACCCCATAAAGTGGCAAGCGGCGCCGCACTTAAATCGGCATGCGACCCACTTAAGGATTCGCACCATGGCCCAGGCAGGTCCATTTATGGGCCAAGAAAGCAAGCTCTCGCAAGCAATGCAATAAAGCCATCATCAGAATCCGGCACACCCAAATACAGGGGCGCCGCACACCCTCTATGTTTCACCGATGAGGTCCTGGACTATGAATTTCTAGAGGGATTCAAACCCGTAAATATAGAGGCATATGATGGAACAACAGACCTTGGAGTCTGGATCGAGGATTATATCATCCACATACACATGGCCAGAGGAGATGATCTCCACGCCATAAAATATTTACCCCTTAAGCTTAAAGGGCCAGCCCGGCATTGGCTCAAAAGCCTTCCTGAAAACACAATTGGAAGTTGGGAAGGGCTCGAGGATGCTTTCCGAGAAAATTTTCAAGGGACCTATGTCCGCCCTCCGGATGCAGACGATCTTAGTCACATAACTCAACAACCCGGAGAATCAGCTCGGCAGTTCTGGAATAGATTCCTCACTAAAAAGAATCAGATAGTCGACTGTCCGGACGCCGAAGCCTTAGCATCTTTCAGGCATAACGTCCGAGACGAATGGCTCGCCAGACACCTCGGCCAAGAAAAGCCAAGAACAATGGCCGCACTAACATACCTCATGACCCGCTTTTGTGCAGGGGAGGACAGCTGGTTGGCAAGGTGCAACCCCAGCGACCCAAGTACATCCGCAACTAGGGATGGAAATGGAAAACCACGACGCAACAAGGACCATAGCCGTACTAAGGATAAAAGTCCGAAGAGCACGGCAGTCAATGCCGGATTCAAAGGCTCACGACAAAATGAGGCAAAATCGCCCCCCCCCAGGATAACAGGGACGATCCATCCAACCTAAATAAAATCCTGGACAGGATATGTCAGATACACAGTACTCCCGGGAACCCTGCTAACCATACCCACAGAGACTGTTGGGTTTTCAAACAATCCGGCAGACTCAATGCCGAACACAAGGGGCTCGACACACCAAGCGAAGACGAGGATGAACCCCAAAAGCAGAGCACCAGGAAACAAAAGAACTTCCCACAAGAAGTAAAAACAGTGAACTTACTTCACATAACAAAATGTACGGTGCCCGTAAAGGCACGCACCACACGGCCCATCCCCAAAGGGTCCTGCCACTGGTTGTCAAAACCGATCATCTTCGACCAGCTAGGTTATTCTAGAAATGTCAAGAATGCAGGTTGGACTGCCTTGATACTCGATCCAATAATTGGCGGACTCCAGTTTTGAAATGTCCTTATGGACGGCGGCAGTGGACTAAACCTGATATATCAGGATACAATCCAGCACATGGGGATAAACCCAGCAAGAATCCGCCGCAGCAAAACCTCCTTTCAAGGGGTAATACCTGGTCCGGACACCCATTGTATGGGTTTTCTCCGGCTCGAAGTCATATTCGGCTCTGCCGATAACTTCCGCCGCAAAAAGCTGACCTTCCATATCGTCCCGTTGTCAAGTCGCTATCAAGCACTACTGAGACGTGAAGCTTTCGCTCGCTTTAACGCAATACCGCATTATGCATCTCTTACGCTTAAGATGCCCGGTCCACGAGGCATCATCTCTTTGAAGGGAAAGCACTAAAGTGCGCCTCCCCAAGCGGAGGACTGTGCGGCCGCTTTGACAGCCCCACAGCAAAATGGCCTCACCGGCCAAAAAACTTTGAAATAGGTCATTCAAGACCACGAACGCGGATAGACGAGTTCGGTGCAAAATTATCATTAATGCAGGCTTAGTGGCCATATACCCCCGCACTAGGGGCTCCACTCATATACAATAAGAGACAATAAAGCTCAATCTTATATTTTTTACTCTATACTTTGTTTATTTTAAACTTTTTCGGCACGACCCGTTTTCAACTCAGTTCCTCTCTTTTACAGATGAACGTCGTGCGGCGCCCATCCAGGATACGGCACAATGGAGACACAGGCGCAGACGTGTAGTAGGGACCCATCCTAAAGGATTCTTTTTAGATTAAGACCCTGCGTAAACCTTTTTTACTGTCTCTTGTTGCTATACATCCCCTTGTTTTTTCGGATATAACCAAGGAGGAGGCTGGCGTCTTGGCATGTGGCCACGTCAGAATTTTTGCACGTACCTGGGCACTAGGGGCTTTTTCAATAAAGTGTGTTGTTTCGCCCGCACTCATAAAGACCGAATACCTTAGGGAGTGTTCGGCGTCGCGAGTTTTGGCATTATATGCATCAGCTCCGAATCATGTCTTTGGTCAAATGTTGGGTTGCCCGGCTCCTGAGTTCGGCTACCTTACGTTCTGCTCTATCGGCTAAGGTAGCACCAGGAGAACTACTCCGATTGTGCCCCGGTTCGGCCGGGCGAGCACCTCAGTAGAGAAAGCTGAAAACTGACTGTCATGATGTAGCGTGAGACTGGTCATCCACTCGATGACCTATCGGAATCTATCGGATTCCTCCGCTTTAACAAAGGGCCGCTTCCCGGTCAGGCACATACGCGCCCCAAACTCGGATGAGCGCAGTCGCCACAAAGGAGCTACCTAAATAGTCTCACTATCAAGCTCCTATGGCTAAGTGAAACTGTTAAAGCATTATAGTCCGGTTGCCTGGCCCGCTGCGCTATCACCTCCTTTGTAGGACCAAGACGTTGGGTTAAGTGTGAAAATGTGTCTTCTGCGAGCACCCCCGCACTATGTGCGTGGGGGCTCAAGCCAACGACTGCCATCTTTCAGATTATATATATATTAAAACGGCCGCACAGGAGGTGTTCCCAATACTTGAAGGCACAAGTATAAAAAGGCACAATTTATTAAAATATTACTTTATAATTACATATGCTATCATAACATAGCATCTTTCGAGCACCGCGCCTCTATTACATAAGCGCCTTCAAGGACTTCCTGAAAATAGTGCTCGGAGGGTACTCGGCTTTTGTCCGAACCTCGGGACGCAACAACGGTGGTCTCCATCTCCGCCCAGTATGTCTTAACACGGGCAAGAGCCATCCTTGCGCCCTCTATGCATGCTGACCTCTTCATTGCATTTATACGCGGCACCGCGTCAAGGAATTGCTACACCATGCCGAAATAGCTCTTCGGCTCCGATCTCCCCGGCCACAGATAACCCATGATATACTTCATGGCGAGTCCGGACAACCTATTCAGTTCGGCCCATTGAGCCAAACGATCGTTCACTGCCAGTGGACGCTCTGGATTGTGAAACTGCGATCAGAAAAGCTTTTCCACTTCGCGATCCTTCTGATCTCGAAAGTGTTCGGTTGCATCAGCAGCACTCGCTGCCAAGTCCAGATAGGCATCCTCTACACTCCACATTCGGTCCAACGGAGCAAACTTCGGATCGCAAAATTTCCTTCACAGCATAAAGGGCTTTCCAGCCACAATCTATTCGGCCTGACGCAGCTCCTCCTTCGCAGCTCTCATCGCAGAGCGCGCGTCCTTGACATTGGCAGCGGCCTTCTCTAAGTCCGTCTGTTTTGCCTGGTCTTCTTTTTCAAGAAGTCTGCAACGGTCTGTAGCGCTTTTTAACTTTTCGGCCATCTCAACCATCTCTTCCTTGCTTCGGCAATGAGTAGCCCGTTCGGCTCTCAGCTCTTCAAGGGCTTTCTTGGCGGCCGCATCACTTTCGCTGGCTTGTTCTTTAGCTCGGGCAAGTTCTGCCCTAAGACTCTCCACGGTGGCCGCACCATCTGCGTCAAGCACATACATCATAAGACACAGGCATAAAACTGTTCTTACCCGATGTCGCCCGAGGAATTACATACCTTGAGCTTCATCCAGCCGCTTATTGACAAGCGTGATGTCGGCATCTGCCACATCCAGTTGCCGCTTTAGTTCGGCAAAATCGTCAGTTCGGCTCGATTCTGGACACCCTGCCGCCTACATTCAAAGGTGACATCTTAGACCTGGGATTATGATCCTCCGCGTGCCGTCATTTCTTGACGACGCGTAGAGTCTCAGGGGCTACTATCTACACAGGGCGCATCTTATTCACGTGCAACTGACAAAAGTATACATTATCTAATGTACCTCGAAACCCGTCAGTAAGCTTTTGACGGCCTCATGCAATCCGCTCTCTGCGGATGAAATCCTTCCAATCACCGTGCCCATCAGTGCACGGTGCTCCTCTGAGATACAAGCTCGCCCCAGCAGAATCTTCAGCTCCTCCGACCGAGCACCAGATGGTGCCGGGCTCGTCCCATGACCTCTTTCGAAGGCCGGACACGGAGAACCTCGGGGGGCCACATAGCCATCTTCCGCCCCTGCCGGATTCAGAGAAACTCTCCGCGACGACACCTCAGGGTCGCCCGCCTCGCTAGGCGGCACGGCAGGGGGAGGCGTCCCGCTCTCCATCATCTCCGGAAGAAGATCCCCCGAAGACGAGCTCTGCTGAGAAGGGCTGAGGGCCAAACTACAAGGTAAAAGTTTGCTTAATCTTCTCAGACATAAATCAAGGATTTCCCTCATCCCTCAGAAGATCTTTCTCTACTTACGGCTCGCTGGAGGGCTGATCCCCTTGAGGGCGTAGTCCGGCCGAGGAACTCTCCGGCGTCGAACCCTCTGATTAGGATTTTCTCCCCCGCTTCGTGGCCATGGTTTCTGGGTCGTCAAAGGCGGCTCTCTTCTTCCCCTTAGGAGAGGAATCGTCGGTTCCTCCCTTCGGAACAGCCTCCTTCGAGGAGGCCATAGCTTCCTTGTCCTCCCCCTCCGAAGGCATTATCTCCAGCATCCTGACTAGCACGGGATCCGGCCTGGTTTCAGGAAGGGGAGCCAGACACCTGATCAGCTTTGCCTTCGCTATCCACTCCTGTTTAAAAGGACGGCTCTTTTTGGGGAAAGTTTATGACAACTATACGGATAGAAGGTCCGGGCACAAGGTTGCTTACTTGAGTATCCAGGCGATTGCGGCTTAGGCCTGCGTCCTCGCTCGAATCCGAACACATCTCCTGTGATCCGAAGAACAGTTTATACATCTCCGCGAGCGTTGCGCCCATGAAGTTTTGGAGAGCTCGCGGTCCCTCTGGATTAAATTCCCACAGGCGAAGGGGGCGACGTTTGCCGGGCAATATTTGGTGAATGAGCATGACCTGCGTCACCTTGACCAGGCTGAGGTCTCCTTCCAAGAGATCTTTAATGCGGCCCTGTAGCAAGGGCACATCTTTGGGCAAACCCCAATCCAACCCTCTGTTGACCCATGACGCTAGACGTGGTGGGGGACCCGAGTGAAAGGCAGGAGGCGCCACCCATTTGGTGCTCCGGGGAGCGGTGATATAAAACCACTCTCGTTGCC
This sequence comes from Triticum monococcum, assembly GCA_034509565.1. Classification (NCBI taxonomy): domain Eukaryota; kingdom Viridiplantae; phylum Streptophyta; class Magnoliopsida; order Poales; family Poaceae; genus Triticum; species Triticum monococcum. The sequence goes on along the minus strand of CM067847.1, from coordinate 111,928,854 downwards.
ACAAGCCTAGATCCTCTTGAAAAGAGCCCTCGGGCCACGGAGCATCAGCATTTTTGCTTATAACAGCGCCTCCGCACTCTGCGTGCCGTCCCTCAATCATCTTCGGTTCCACTTTGAAGGTCTTGAGCCATAGTCCGAAGTGAGGGTTAACATGGAGGAACGCTTCGCACACAACGATAAACGAGGAGATATGGAGGATGGACTCCAGAGCTAAGTCGTGGAATTCCAACCCGTAATAAAACAGCAGTCCCCTCACAAAGGGATCCATTGGGAAGCCTAACCCCCGAAGGAAGTGAGACATGAACACCACGCTCTCACCGGGCTGGGGACCGGGGATGACCTGCCCTTGAGCAGGCAACCTATGCCAAATTTCGCCGGTCAGGAACTTAGCCTCTCTCAACTTTAGCACGTCCTCCTCTGTGACGGAGGAGGGCATCCATCGGCCTTGAAGGTCGGAACCGGACATTGTCGAAGGTCCGAGGCGCCCGGAATCTAGAGCCTAGGGTGCTGGAACTCGAGGCGACGGGCGAACTTGTTGGAGAAAAGATAAGGCCCTGGTCTCTTTATAAGAGGCTGAATACCAGGAGCCCTCCCTGTAACCATTAAGGACTCACCTTTAATCGAGAAAACATGCTAACGGGCTCGATTGGGTTACCCACGTCCGTATTGATGAGAATCCCGTAATAGGGGGGTACACGATCTCTGCTTTGACAAGACGTGCCAAGGAAACTGCCTCGCAAAACACGCTGAGGTGAAAAAGTAAAACGATTTGAGTACAAGACTTGGCCGTAGTGTGATGGCGCGCTGCGGAGTACGTCAGCAGATTGGATTTGTGTTAATATTATTCTCTCTATGGCAATATGTGGAAACTTATTTTGCAGAGCTGGACACTACTCTTGGTGTTAACAATCTTCTATGAAGGACTTGGAGGAGGAACCCGCCTTGCAATGCCGAAGACAATTTGCGCGTCGGACTTGTCGTCATTGAAGCCTGGTTCAGGGGCTACTGAGGGAGTCCTGGATTAGGGGGTGTTCGGGTAGCCGGACTATACCTTCAGCCGGACTCCAGGACTATGAAGATACAAGATTGAAGACTACGTCCCGTGTCCGGATGGGACTTTCCTTGGCGTGGAAGGCAAGCTTGGCGATGCGGATATTCGAGATCTCCTACCATTGTAACCGACTCTATGTAACCCTAACCCTACCCGGTGTCTATATAAACCGGAGGGTTTTAGTCCGTAGGACAACTTCATCAACTCCATAGACAACAATCATACCATAGGCTAGCTTCTAGGGTTTAGCCTCCTTGATCTCGTGGTAGATCCACTCTTGTACTACCCATATCATCAATATTAATCAAGCAGGACGTAGGGTTTTACCTCCATCAAGAGGGCCCGAACCTGGGTAAAACATCGTGTTCCCTGCCTCCTGTTACCATCCGGCCTAGACGCACAGTTCGGGACCCCCTACCCGAGATCCGCCGGTTTTGGCACCGACAAACATACTAAACGATCGGGTGCTAAGCTAATGGAATGGGTCATGTCAATCACATCATTCTCCTAATAATGTGATCCCGTTAATCAAATGACAACACATGTCTATGGTTAGGAAACATAACCATCTTTGATTAACGAGCTAGTCAAGTAGAGGCATACTAGTGACGTTTAGTTTGTCTATGTATTCACACAAGTATTATGTTTCCGGATAATACAATTCTAGCATGAATAATAAACATTATCATGATATAAGGAAATAAAATAATAACATTATTATTGCCTCTAGGGCATATTTCCTTCAGATCCAACCTTCAAGGTCGGTGGGTGGCCTCCTCTGTCACAGAGGGGGACATCAAGAAGCTAAGGGAAGCCAGGTACCTGACCGCCGAAATCTCGCACAGGCTGCCCGCTCAAGGGCAAGTCATCCCCATTCCCGAACCCAACAACAGCGTCATATTTGTTTCCCACTTCCTCCGAGGGCTAGGTTTTAGTCTTGATCCCTTTGTCAGACGGCTCATGTTCTATTACAGGCTCGATTTCCACGATCTAGCCCCGGATTCCGTCCTTCACATCTCGTCGTTTATCGTCGTGTGTGAGGCTTTCCTCCGCATCACCCCACACTTCGGCTTATGGCTCAAGACCTTCAATGTGAAGCTGAAGATGATCGATGGGCGACACGCAGAGTGCGGAGGTGCCATAATAAGCAAAGGCCGCCGATGCTCCATGGCCGAAGGGTTCCTTCCCGGAGGTGTCCAACTTATGGTAGCGGGAGTGGTTTTACATCACAGCTCCCCGAAGTACCAAGTGGGCAGCCGACCCCGCTTTCCGTTCCCCCTCCCCCCCCCCGCCACAACTGGCATCATGGGTCAACAAGGGGCTGGACTGGGGGCAGTTAATGACGTGCCGACATTGCAGAGTCACATCCGAGATCTCCTCAGGAGGGATGTCAGTCTTGTCAAGGTAAAGCAAGTTATGCTAGTTCGCCGGGTCCTACCATGCCAACGTCGGTCTCTCCGTATGTGGGAGTTCAACCCGGAAGGACCGCGAGCTATTCAGCAATTCTTCGGCATGACTCTCGAAGGGATGTATGGATTATTCTTCGGATCACGAATAAAGTGTCCGGACACCACCGAGGATGCGGGTCTAAACTACAATCATCGAGATACCCATGTAAGTAATTCTGCGGCCGAACACGTCGTTTTTTCATTTGTCATAATATCATTCTGAAAAAATTGCTCTTGGCCAGGACTGGGTAAGAAAGGCAAAGATGATCAGGTGTTCGACCCCCCTTCCCGAAGGCTCACCGGATCCTGTGCTAGCCAGGATGCTCGAGCACGCACTTTATCAAGTGCCATCAGGGGAAGATAAAGGGAGAGATAAATAAGCCAAAAGCGGGCCTCATGCATTACTCATCCAAACCGGGGGAATTAGTGTCTCCGCGAAGGAGGATAATCAGGGAGAAGAATCTAGAATCCCCTCCCCCCAAGGGAGGAAAAGGACTGCCTCTGATGACTCGGAAATGAAAGTTTCCAAACGGGGGAAGAAACCTTCGCTAGGGGCCCCTGCCTCGGAGGGCGTCCTTACTGCACAGTGCCCGTAAGGGGGGCAGCCCTCCACCAAGCTATAAGTGAATCAAGAGTACTCCTGGTAAATATATCCTGCTTTATCTCCAAGGACAATAATCGAGACATATATCTTGCAGTCCGGCTCGTAGCCCTTCTCAACAAAGTTCGTCTTCGGGGGATCTTCTTCCGAAGATGATGGAGAGCAAAACGCCTCCCCTTGCCTCCCCGCCTCCCGGGGCGGACGACCCTGAGGTGTCGTCACGGAGGGTTTCTCCTGACCCGCCAAGGCCAGAAGGTAACCCTTCAGCCACCCGAAGTTCGGAATATTCATCTCCTACGGAGAGCAACAGAAAGAGTCCGGGACTGTTCGGTGCGCAACCAGACGCACTGATGAGTCTTTTGGAGAAAGCGGCTATCTCAGAGATGCATCGTACTTTAATGGGTACGGTGGTTGAGAGGATTTCATCCGCCAAAAGTGGGTTGCATGAAGCTTTTGTGAGTCTGCTAAGAGGCTTTGAGGTACGCAAAGTAATATATAATTTTTTTGATGGTACCACACACGCTAGGTGTGCTCTATACAGATAGTAGCCCCTGAGACTATGGTTGCTGTCCGAAGGCGGAAAACAGAGGATCGTAGTCCCAGGTAATGATCGCGATGCCTTCATGTACAGGCGGCTGACAGTCTGGTGGCTGGCCGGACTGCTGAATTTGCCGGACTTAGCCGGCAACTTGACGCGGCAGATGCTGACATCGCGCTTGTGAACAAGCGGCTTGACGAGGCACAGGGTATGTATTTTCGGGTGGTCAACAAATATTAAGAGGAGCATGATGCTATTATCTATAATATGATGTGACTACAGATGGAGCTGCCGCCGTGGAGACCCTTCGGGCGGAACTTGCCCAAGCCAAGGAACAAGCCAGGAGGAGTGATGCGGCCGCCCTAAAGGCGGCCGAAGAGTTAAGAGCCGAATAAGCCGCTCGTCGCCAGAGCGAGGGTAAAATAGCCAAGATGGTCGTTGAGCTGAAGGATGCCGCCGACCGGTATGAGCTTTTTGAAAAGGAAAGCCAAGCGAAAGCGGGAGACCTGGAGAAAACCATGGTAGCAGCCAAGGAGACCCGCTCTAAAATCAGAGCAGCGAAGGAGGAGCTTCGTCAAGCCGGTGATATCATGGCTGGGAAGCCCTTTCTGTTGCGGACGAAGTTCGGAGATCCGAAGCATGCCCCTCTGGATCAATTATGGAGTGCTGCAGACGCGTATTCGGACCTGGCAATGAGTGCTGCTGATGCGACTGAGTTTTTCAAAGATCAAAAAGACCACGAAGTGGAAAAGTTGTTCTGGTCGCAGTTCAGTGCTCCAACGCGTCCGCTGCTGTTAAATGAGCAAATGGCCGAGTGGGCTGAGCTCCATAGGTTGTCCATGCTTGCCATGAGGTCTGTCGTGGATCATCTTTGGCCGAAAGGACCAAGGTCGAATAGTTATTTTGGTTTAGTGCAACGATTCCTTGGTGTTGTGCCGCATATCAATGCTGCAAAGAGGTCGGCATGCATAGAGGGTGCACGGATGGCTCTTGCCCATGTTAAGACATACTGGGCAGAGATGGATGCCACCGCTATTGTCACCCGAGGTCCGGCCATAGGCCGGGTCTCGGCCGAGCACTATTTTGAAGAAGTCCTAGAAGGCACTCGTTTAATAGAGGCTCAGTGCTCGAAGAGTATCGTGTTCGAGTGACATGTATCCCAATTGTAAAAACAATGCTATTTTGATTATAAAGGTTGTGTTTATATTTTTGCCTGAAAGTATTGTGATACCTCCTGTGCGGCCATTTATGTATGTATATAATCTGAAAGTTTGCAGTCGTCGGCTTCAGCCCCCACGCATATAATGCGGGGATGTTTGGAAAAACGCGTATTCACACTTGATCCAACGTCTTGGTCCATTAAGGATGTGATAGCACGGCGAACAAGGCAATCAGACTATATTGCTTTAACACTTTCACTTAGCCATAGGAGTTTGACAGTGGGGCTACTATATAGCCCCTGGTACTTCCGCGCTTATCCGAATATGGTGCGCGTACATACATGACCGGGAAACTAGTCCTTCGTTAATGCGGAGGAATCGCAAAGATTCCGCTGAGTCCTCGAGTGGTTGACCAGTCTCGCACTTTATCATCACAGTCAGTTTTTGGCTTTCTCTACTGAGATGCTCATCCAGATGAACCAGGGCACAATCGCAGTAGTTCTCCCGGTGCCACCTTAGCCGATAGAGCGGAACGTAAGGTAGCAAAACACGGGAGCCGGGCAAACCCAAATATTGACCAAAGGACTGATTCGGAGCTGATGCATATAAGGCCAAACTCGCGACGCTGAACACTCCCTAAGGTATTCGGTCTTTACAACGTATACTGGGCTGAGTAACGCCCTCGATAATAAGCCCTGAATTTCCAGGTACGTGCATTAGTCTGACGTGACGAAATTTCAATAGTGCTAGCATCCCTCTTGGTTATGTTCAGTATCCTGAGGGTGTGAAGCAATAAGAGACAGTAAAAAAGGTTTATAGAGGGTCTTAATCTAAAAAGAAACCTTTGAGCGGGGCCCTGCTGCACGTCTGTGCATGTGTCTCCGTTGTGCCGTATCCTGGAAGGGTGTAGCACGATTATCATCTGTAAAAGAGAGAAACCTACGTGAAAGTTATCATGCGAAAAATTGGTTATTCTTAATAAACCATTAAAATTCAATCTAAATAATGTCAAGCAGAACTGTAGGCCTTTGTACATGCGGGAAGTCCCTAGCGCCGCCTATGGGGGTATATCCCTCGACCCAATCTTAGGTTTATCTAGGTTGTTACAGCTAGGGGTGCACCGGACTCGTCCAGCCGTGTCCGCGGTCCTGACGATCGATCATTTATTCTGGTTGTAGAGGTCATTCAGTGTTCGGCTGCTAAAGCCGCCGCACATTCTTCCGCACATAAGGAACGCTCTGTGTTTCCGCAGACTGTGATGATGCCACGTGGACCGGGCATCTTAAGCATAAGATAAGTGTAATGTGGTATTGCATTAAAATGAGCGAAGGCCGTTCTTCCGAGTAGTGCTTGATAGCTGCTTCGGAATGGAGCGATGTCGAAGGTTAACTTTTCACTTCGGAAGTTGTCGGAAGAACCAAATACAACCTCTATTACTAGAGAGCCCGTGCAGTGGGCCTCTGTGCCTGGTATTACTCCTTTAAAGGTAGTATTTCTTTGGCTGATTCTTGTCGGGTCTATCCCCATTTTGCGGACTGTGTCCTGATATATCAGATTAAGACCACTACCGCCGTCCATAAGGACTCGGGTGAGATGGTATCCGTCAATTATTGGGTCTAGTACCAAGGCAGTCGATCGTCCGTGCCGCATACTAATCGGGTGATCCCTGTGATCTAAAGTGATCGGGCAGGCCGACCAGGGGTTGAACTTGGGGGTGACAGGCTCCACGGCGCATACGTCATGGAGTGCACGTTTGCTCCTCCTCGTTACATGAATCATGCTCACTGTTTTAACCTCTGGTGGGAATTTTTTCTGTCCCCCAGTGTTCGGCTGGCGAGGCTCATCCTCGTCTTTGCTTGGTGTTTCCCCCCTTGTGTTCGACATTTAGCTTGCCGGCCTGCTTGAAGACCCATCATTCTCTGTTGGTGTGATTTGTTGGTTTGTCGGAGGTGCCATGAATCTGACATAATCTGTCTAGAATCTTGTTTAGGCTGGACGGTCCATCTCTGCTGCCTTCGAATGGCATTTTCTGTTAACCGGGTCGAGAGCCCCTAAATCCGGCGTTTACCGCCATGTTGTCTGGGCTGTCTTCATTGTTTTAACGCTTGCTTTTATTTCGTCGTGGTCTTTCATTCCCATCCTTGACTTCGGATGTGCCTGGGTCGCTGGTGCCGCTACGGGCCAGCCAGCTGTCTTCACCCGCGCAAAAGTGGGTCATAAGGCTTGTTAGGGCTACCATTGTCCTTGGTTTTTCCTGGCCGAGGTGTCTGGCGAGCCATTCGTCCCGGACACTGTGTTTGAAAGCCGCTAAGGCTTTGGCGTCCGGGCAGTCGACAATTTGATTCTTCTTAGTGAGGAATATGTTCCAAAGCTTTCGGGCTGACTCTCTAGGCTGTTGAATTATATGACTTAAATTGTCTGCATCTGGAGGTCGGACATAGGTCCCTTGAAAATTAGCCTGAAAAGCATCTTCAAGCTCTTCCCAACTTCCAATTTAGTTTTCAGGGAGGCTCTTCAGCTAGTGACGAGCTGGTCCTTTCAACTTGAGGGGTAAGTATTTGATGGCGTGGAGATCATCTCCGCGAGCCATGTGGATATGAAGGATAAAGTCCTCAATCCAGACCCCAGGGTCTGTCGTTCCGTCGTATGCCTTTATGTTCACGGGTTTGAATCCTTTGGGGAATTTGTGATCCAGAACCTCATTGGTGAAGCATAGGGGGTGCGCGGCACCACTGTATTTGGATGTGTCATGGCATTCTGACGGTTGTAGTGTTCGGTTTTGATTCTATGTCGGAGCGCGCTTCCTAGATCTGTAGATGGACCTAGTCATATCGGCTTTTTGGTGCAAGTCCTCACGTAAATCGTGTGCTGACTTATGTGCGACATCGTTAGCCGCCCTATCGCAGCCATGGGGTGGTCGATCCGGCTGATCGGCCATTTTATTTTTCGGCTGTATAGGCTCTAAGGCCTCGTCATCGAATTCGGGCAGCAGCTTGCGCTTTGGATAGCTCTTTGTGTGGCAGCTGCCCCCGTACTTTTCTTCAATGTCGAGCACTTTGTTCCATATACTGTTGAGTGTATTTTGCGCGGCCTTAAGCCTTTGTTTCTGCTTCTTCAGACTCCTTGCGGTGGCAATAAGCCTTCTATGGAGGTCCTCTTGCTCTGAGTTCCTTTCCGGGATGATGTGTGCATCGTTGTCCGGACTATTCTCCTCTCCGGAGACAGGTTGATGAGCTTTACCCTCGGCGTCGCCGTGATCGGACAGTGTCTCCATACTATTTTCGCCGTCCGCTGGTTCATCCTGCTCTGTTGTTGGGTCCATGTGGTCGTCGCTTGCTTTGGAGTCGACCGGGGCATTAATCTTTCTTGTGCTGTTATCGTTGTTTTTGCCATGGCGGGATTTGGAGCGGCGCCTACGTCGTCGCTTTGGTTGCTTCTCGAGGGAATTATCCTCTACTGCATCCTTCCGTTCCTTGTCATTGTTTTCTTTGGGTGTATCCACCATGTATATATCATGTAATGAAGTGGCTGTCCAGCGCCCTGTGGGCGGTGGTTCCTGTTCCTCTCCTGCATCGTCGTCCATACCGTCGATTTCTTCGGAGTCGAAATCAAGCATCTCGGTAAGGTTGTCGACAGTGGCTATTAACTGGGTGGTGGGTGGGAATGAATTTCTTCATCGTCCGCTTCCCACTCAAGCCGGACATAGTTCGGCCAAGGGTCTCCTGACAAGGAGAGAGACCTCAATGAATTTAGCACGTCGCCCAAGGGCGAGTGCTGAAAGATATTCGCGGAGGTAAACTCCATGATCGGTGCCCAATCAGATTCGATAGGCACGGACGCAGGAGGTTCGGAGCCTGTGGTCGGGGACGAATCCAAGGATCCGGCAACACAGGTCTTGTAGGAAGTGAAGTCAGTATTCGGCTCTATCACCGCTGAGTGTGTGGCCTCCATGGCGGGGTCCATCCACCCATCATCGGACGGCACGATATGCTCCGGATTGAGGGCCGGAGTAGCCACAGGTGCGATCTCCCGAACACTATCTAGCGGCAAAGTTAAGTCATGCTTGTCGTGGCTGTCCGGCGCACCTGACATGGACTCGAATCCGTCGAAGATCAAGTCTCCGCGGATGTCGGCAGTATAGTTCAAGCTTCCAAACCTGACCTGGTGGCCAGGCGCGTAGCTATCGATCTGCTCCAGATGGCCAAGCGAGTTGGCCCACAGTACGAAGCCGCCGAATACGAAGATCTGTCCGGGGAGAAAAACCTCACCCTGGACCACATCGTTGCCTATGATCGAAGGAGACATCAAGCCTTATGGTGATGACACAGTGGAACTCTCAATGAAAGCACCAATGTCGGTGTCAAAACCGGCGGATCTCAGGTAGGGGGTCCCGAACTGTGCGTCTAAGGCGTATGGTAATAGGAGGCAGGGGACACAATGTTTACCCAGGTTCGGGCCCTCTCGATGGAGGTAATACCCTACGTCCTACTTGATTGATCTTGATGATATGAGTATTACAAGAGTTGATCTACCACGAGATCGTAGAGGCTAAACCCTAGAAGCTAGCCTATGATTATGATTGTTGTTGTCCTATGGACTAAACCCTCCGATTTATATAGACACCGGAGGGGGCTAGGGTTACACAGAGTCGGTTACAAGGGAGGAGATCTACATATCCGAGCTGCCAAGCTTGCCTTCCATGCAAAGGAGAGTCCCCCCCGGACACGGGACGAAGTCTTGAATCTTGTATCTTCATAGTCCAACAGTCCGGCCAAAGTATTTAGTCCGGCTCTCCGAGGACCCCCTAATCCAGGACTCCCTCAACGGCCACAGGTGATAGCAGAACTGATGATCTCCATCATCACATCCCCGCGTGATCGTCTACTCCTCCGTCATCGGCAGGGGGCTGCTTAGTGTCTGAGTCTGTCCACGGGCAGTGCTGCTGAACCCACTCCTCCTCATCTGTGATCTTGCCCTCAGATCCACTGGCAACTGTTATACCTAACTAACGCACGAGCTCCTTGTGACGGATCCTTGCCTTCTTCTCAGACACATGAGCCATATTGTGTCCATGAGACTCCATGCAGAAAAGTTTCTTCATCGTGCACTTGAGCTTCTTTTCCCATGAGGGCTCCGCTCTAGAGGGCACATAGTCCTCATCGTCATCAGCATCAGCCTCTGTCTCAATGTCGTCAGCTCCGGATGGAATCCCATACCTCAGAACCGATGTGCCCCAGTTCTCCTTCTTCCTCAAACGCTTGATCTCACGAGGGATCAACTCGCCAGTCTCCAGCACAACATTAGGGTAAGTGTGCCCCCAAGCCTTCTCAATAAGAAACATGAGAAAAGGACCATAGATGGGGCACTTGCGCTCAGAGATAGCGGTAAGAAACTCAGACCACATAACATGAGAGATATCCAAGGTCTCTCCAGTGTTTTCTTCTTTCTCATGCTGACAGAAAAGTAATATGTCCACGATAAATGAGTGAACCATATCCAAGTTCCCAATGCGTGGGAAAAGAGTCTCCCTGAAGATGCGATGAAGGATGTCCAGGTAGGCAGGCAGCTCATACATCTCCTTTTGTGTCTCGGGGTTAATATTCATAGTGCAGAACGGCCAGAGAGCTTGCTTGTGAGTAGAGGTTGTCTTCTCGTGAGGACGAAAGCCAACTGGGTTCTCAAGCCCTTGATCTTCAATCCCAAACAATTCCATGAACGCCTTCCATTTGACAGACAGAAGTTTGCCATTAGTCATCCAAGTCAAGGTTCTTTCCTCATCCGTTCCAAGATGTACCGTGGCATAAAACTAAGCCACCAAATCCGCATCAAAGTCCTTGTTAAACTCCATGATCTTGAGAATATTCAGCTGAGAGCACATCTGCAGAGCCTCGCCAAAGTAGGCGGGATCCTTATCCATATAGGCATTGTCAATGGAGCGAACATCAACATAGAGATTCTTCTTTGCTTTGATCACATCAGAGTAGATTGCCCACTGAAAACGGTTCCAGAAAGGTTGGTTGGCAAGATTGGGCTCTTGATCTTGCTCATAGGGATTGCGCCGACGCTTCTCCCAGAACTCCTTGGCAGTCATCTCAGACACGGACTTGGGCTTCGGCTTGGGCTTGTTCGCAATAGTCTTCTTGGGCTGATAAGGAGGAGGAAAACTTCAGGGAGCAGCCCCTGACTCAGAAGTGCGATAACACTTTGAGCTAGAACACCCGGGGTTGACACGACGGACAGGTTGCTTTGAAGGGCCATCTGTCGGGTGGTAGGAGCGACATATTCCAACGGGTGGCTTATCATTGCGGGGGCCAATAGAACGTCGCTGGTGCCTGGAAACGGGATGAGGCGAAGACATGCACGCCGGCGAATCTTACCCAGCTTCAGGGCTCTCCGGGGAGATAATACCCCTACTGCTGCTCTGCGGGGTCTCCGCATGGTTACTATGTGGACAAGTAGCTACAATGCTCCTTGAGCTGTTTTGGGTGGAAGGAGGAAGAAGGGCTCGGCTCAGCTTGCTTCTTCTCCTTGTATTGTGTCTAGGTCTAGGAAGAGAGTCCAACCCTTTGCATGGGTGCACCGGGGGGTTTATATAGGCCTACCCCCCGGGGGTACAATGGTAATCCGACTGGGCGCGGGGCCCAGATGTCTGTGACTATGCTCGCCGGCTTCTCCGCCGGCCTCTGGGGCCCGCCGGCTGGTGGGTCCCGCCGGCTATCGGCTTCTGGGTCGACAGGCCGGCCCCACTGGCCAGGGCCTGATCGGCGGCTGGTGACTGTTTCTCCATGCCATTGATGCAGGCTTGGTCGGGGTAAGCGTGGCTACAGTAACGCCGCCCTGGCGGGCAATTACTGTAGCCCTGCCGTATCTTGTCTCCTTAATGGGCGTCTCCTTCGAGAAGGGCGGCAGGCCGGCTATGTGAAGCCGGCCCTCTGTCTTGCCGGCTTGAGAGGAGGTGCGGCCACCTTCGGCATCTCTCTGCCCAAAGGGGCCCACCGCCTCGGGGGCCACGCTGGTGTCCCGTCGTGGACGGTGTCAGAGCCGCCGTGGCTACAGTGCCGCACCGGGCGGGCCGCAGCTGCCCGCACGACGCGCTGTATCAGGCGTGCTCCGGGTTTTGGGGGTGGTAGGCTCGACTGTAGCCACGCCCCGCTTCATCATTGCGGAGTGGACGCGTACATCGCGGGTACGGTGTTGACTGATTTATGGGAGCCGGCTTGGCAGTAGCCGGCCCCGCCGTAGCCGGCCCTCCGCCCCCGAAAGGGCCAGGAAGGGTGAAAGGGCGGGCCGCCCCCGAAGCCGGCCAGGAAGGTAGCCGGTTGGGGGGAGGCGGCCCAAATCTTGAGTCTTCTTATGAGCCGGATGGGCTCATAATTTTTTCTGAGGGGCCAGGGGAAGCCGGCTGGGCTACCCATAGCTATTTACCCCGACACCATCACTTGGAACCAAACACAAGAACATGAGAAACAACACAAGAGAACGAGCATAACCAGCAGAAAGAGAAACAACGATCAAGGTTTGGTAAGGACAAAGAGGAAGTTGGTATCCAGCGGTAGTACCGCGACAAAGCAGCGGTAGTACCACCCATAGCCCCCAAGCAGTAGTACCGCTCCAGGAGAGCGGTAGTACCGCTCTAGGCGGAGGGGGCGGCGGTTCCTTACTGCCGCGACCAAATACGGTACTGCCAGTATGCCAAATTCAAAAATTATCCTACCAAACATCAATCTAACTAGTCTAGACGCCTTATCCAACCTACTCAAGCCTTGATTTAGCCAAAAATTGAGAAATGCAACAACTATTGCCCCTCAAGACTAGAACTCAAACCTAGACACAAAGAGAAGAGGAATGGGGGCAATACCGGCATCCATGGCAAAAGGACGGGTGGGGATCGATTCCACCGAAGGAAATGGAGAGGGACGGCCTGGAGACGGCGGCCCACCGGAGCCCTCTCGCGGAGAGTGCGTCGCTAGAGCACGAAGAGGATTGAGAGGGGCGAGCGAATGGGTTTGGGGGAGAAAGAAACTTGCCCTGCCCAACATAAACCCCAGTCCTGCCCCCCAGCAGTAGTACCGCTTGATGTCAATCAGCGGTAGTACCGCGCGCCTCCAGCGGCAGTACCGCCCAGCCAAGCACGCAAGGACTAGATAGAAAAACGACTTAGCTCAAGCAAGAAAAAATGATGAAGAGAGGGAGCGAACACAAAGGCAGAAAAACACCCACGAGAGGACAAGAAACACACAACTCTCAAAGAGAGGGTGGTGGCCGAGGACACCTATGTTTGAGTCAAGTGGTATGGCACCACGAAGATTTTAACCTTGGGCCCATGACCAAAACTCATCTTTGAAGCACAAGTACCATAAAAATGGCTAATGTGAAAGACATTATCAATTTATGCATAATGGGAGGAGGGAGAGTTCATTGAGGGAACAACACTCCCCCTATGTCCATGCCTACACCTAAACAAGACATCACGATGAGTATGGTGGGGTGTGCAAAGGTTCAATCCACATTCAATGATATTTAGCTCATGCCTTCGCGAAATCTTGCTTCATCCAAGGGCTTCATGAAGATATCTGCAAGGTTATCATGAGTGTTGACATAGTTGAGCTCGATCTCCCCTCGCCTAATGTGACCCCGGATGAAGTGATACCGAATCTCAATATGCTTCGTCTTGAAGTGTTGCACCGGGTTGAGAGAAATCTTGATGGCACTTTCATTGTCACACCAAAGAGGCACTTTGTCACAATTGACACAGTAATCCTTTAAAGTTTTCCTCATCCATATAAGTTGAGCACAACAACTACCGGCGGCCACATACTCCGCTTCGGTGGACGAGAGAGACACACAACTTTGCTTCTTAGAAGACCAACTCACCAAAGAGCAACCAAGAAATTGGCACCCTCCGGAAGTTGACTTCCTATCCACTTTGTCTCCCACCAAATCTAAGTCAGAAAAGCCCACAAGGTTGAAGTTAGCTCCTCTTGCGTACCATAAGCCAACGTATGGGGTATGAACCAAATATCGAAAGATTCGCTTGACCGACACATAGTGTCTTTCCTTAGGTGCGGCTTGAAACCGTGCACAAATTACCACACTCAACATGATATCCGGTCTAGATGCACAAAGGTAAAGCAAGGAGCCAATCATGGAGCGATATACCTTTTGATCCACCGCTTTACCATTGGGATCTATGTCAAGTTGGCATTTGACAGGCATTGGAGTGGAAGCCGGCTTGACACCATTTAGCTTGAATCTCTTGAGCATGTCTTGAGTATATTTGGCTTGGTTGATGAAGGTTCCTTCTCTTCTTTGCTTGATTTCGAACCCGAGAAAGAACTTCAACTCTGCCATCATGGACATTTGAAATTCAAGGTCATGAGAGCGGCAAATTCCTCAGTGTAAGCTTTGTTAGGGGAACCAAAAATAATATCATCAACATATAGTTGGCATACAAACAACTCCCCTTTCACCTTCTTAGTAAAAAGAGTGGGATCGATTTTCCCAATTTAAAACCCACGATCTTGCAACAACTCGGTAAGGTGCTCATACCATGCACGTGGGGCTTGTTTAAGGCCATAGAGTGCCTTATCGAGTTGGTACACATGATTGGGGAACTTGGGATCCTCAAACCCCAGGGGTTGTTTGACATACACCAACTCATTAATAGGACCATTAAGAAAATCACTCTTCACATCCATTTGTTGCAACTTGAAGTTATGATGAGAAGCATAAGCAAGCAACAAATGAATAGATTCAAGGCGAGCAATGTGAGTAAAAAGGTTTCGCTGTAGTCGATACCCTCGACTTGGGAGTGGCCTTGTGCTACCAAACGAGCCTTGTTGCGAATGATAATCCCATGAGCATCTTGCTTGTTCTTGAATATCCATTTGGTTCCAATGACATTATGGTTCCCTTTTGGCCTTGGCACCAATCTTCACACCTTGTTTTGCTCAAAGTTGTTGAGTTCTTCATGCATGGCATCAAGCCAATCCGGATCCTCGAGCCCTCATAGACCTTTTGGGATTCAACACAAGAAACAAATGCGTGATCTTCACAGTAGTTTGCTAATTGTCTATGAGTGCTTACCCCCTTTCTTAAGCTTCCAAGCACATTCGTCATGAGATGATCTTTGGTAGTGAGCTTGGATGCAATCTGGCGGTACGACGCTCCAATTCCTCCTCGGGAGAGAGTTGAGGAGCGGTAACTTGATCATCTTGAGCGTCATCTTGAGCTTGTTCTTGATCTTGAGCTTGCTCTTGATATTGAACTTGCTCGGTGGTGAGAACTTGACCTTGGGCATCACTTGGTGGTTCACCACCATCTTGAGGTTGATCTTGCCCTTGATCTTGTTCAATTGGTTGAGGGCCTTCACTTTGTTCTTTGGAAGCTTGTGGGTCTTGGATTGGTGATTGTTCCACTTGAGTGGAACATTTTCCTTCTCCTTCGGCTACAAGGGGTTCCTCAATGGGTAGGATATGACCAACACCCATTCTTCTTATGGCTTGGGGAGGAATTTCATCACCTACATCACAAGTACCACTTTGCTCCACTTGGGGGCCGTTATGCTCATCAAACTCCACGTTACACATCTCCTCAATGAGTCTGGCGAACTTGTTAAGGACACAGTAAGCATGAGAGTTTGTAGCATAACCAACAAATATGCCCTCAGGAGCTCTAGCCTCAAATTTAGACAAACGAACACCTTTCTTGAGAATGAAACACTTACACCCGAACACCCGGAAGTACTTGAGGTTGGGTTTGTTGCTGGTGAGTATCTCATATGGAGTCTTGTTCAAGCCTTTGCGGAGATAGAGCCGATTGGATGCATGACAAGCGGTGTTGATGGCTTCGGCCCAAAAGTTGTACGGAGACTTGAACTCTGCCATCATGGTCCTTGCCGCATCCATCAATGTTTGGTTCTTCCTCTCCGCTACACCATTTTGTTGAGGGGTGTAAAAGCGATGCCAAAGCCATCCCACGTCAACTTTAGCCATTAGGCATGTCGCAGTCTTAGTGGGTCGCTCCAAAAAGTTAATCACATAAAGACCGTTCTCGACATGCCAAACAAAGGCTACTTTAAGAGTCTTGCTCCACAAGAGGGCCACGGTATCAATAATAAAGAAGATGTCAAAGCCCAGTGCAAGTTGATGAACGGAAAGTAAATTGTATGAAAGGGACTCAACAAGAGCATAGATGAAATCTTGTGCACGTCCACCACCAAGTCCTTGCTTCTGGTCATATGATTTGTGGCTCCACTATCGAGCAACCATGATCCCCCACCGGAAGAAAACACCTACAAGAGATCAATGCTTGGTTTTAGGTACCCATTTTGTAATGGGTCCTTTGATGTTAGTAACAAGGGTCTTAGGAACCCAAATAGACCATTCAATGTACTCATAAGGAGAACCAACAAATTTGGCATAAACATGTCCATCACTAGCACGGCATAACACATCAGAAGGGTTAAAGTCGCTGGCTTTGTTGGAAGGGGTGGCATTGCCCTTCTTGACACCACCACTCTTCACATTGTTCTTCTTCTCCTTAGAAGCACCCTCTCCCTTCTTCACAAAAGTTTGCTTGAGAGGAGGAGGTCGTTTGGCCTTGTCATTCTTCTTCTTGTTCTTGGTCTTGGGTGCAAACCCAATTCCCTCCTTGCCCACAACTTCCTTTTGATTGCTCAAAAGGTCGTTGAGGTTCTTCTCACCTTGTATGCAATACACAAGGTATTTCTCAAGTTGCTCCTTCAACTTTGCATTCTCCTCCACAAGATGCGCATGCTCACAATACGGGTTAGTAGCATTTGCATTATCAATTAAAACCATACGAGGAAATGTGTCTTTCTCCTTGGTTAGCTTCACTTGGAGTTGATCATGAGACTCTTTGAGGCTAGCATGAGCACCCTTCAAGGCCTTGTGATCCTTGTCAAGTATATCAAACTCCTCCTTGAGTCTAGCAAGATCAACTCCAAGTTTGGCCTTCTCGGGACTGAGCACACGAGAGACAACAAGAGCATGATCAAGATCTTTCTTTAATTTAGCATGATCATCGTTGTGTCACTCCTCAAGAGCCAAACGATGACCACGCTCTTCCTCAAGCGCATTGGAGAGATCTGATATCTCATCAGCATAGTCATGACTATGCCCTTCCATCTTAGAGATGGTTTCTTCGTGAGCCTCGATCATGTCATTGGCTTCACCAAGTTGTTCCAAGAGGGCAACAAAGTGCTTCTTGGATTTACCCTTGAGCTTACTCATAAAAGACTCAAATTCATTTTCCTCTTCCTTTGTCCTCTCACTTTCATCAATGCAATCCATCAAGGAAGGATTAGTAAAGATGGTAGTTTTGATGTTGGGGGTTACCTTGTTGGTGGCTTTAGCCATGAGGCACTTGGCGGTGATGTTCTTGTTGGGTGAATCGAAGAGGGACACCCGTGGAGTTGTCACAATGGAAACCGTCTCACCATCTTCTTCATCATCATCATCATCCTCATTGTACTCTTCTTGTGCCACCAACCCCTTGGAAGGAGTCTTCTTGGGGAAGGACTTGGCCTTGTCTTTTCGGATGAGCTTGCCACCATTGTCTTCCCTCTTCCCATATGGGCACTCCGCAACGAACTGGCTCACATTGCCACAATTATAGCATGTCCTCATACGTTGCTTGCCCTTGGCGCCACTTGAGTTGTTCTTGCTGAAGTTGGGCCTTGAGTTCTTCTTGCTCCAAAATTGCCTTGAAGCGAGAGCCATGTGCTCATGATAAGCATATTTTGTATCTTTGGGGTTACTCTCCTCTTCTTCCTCTTCTTCCGCACTATCCTTGGACTTCAAAGCAAGGTTGGGTTCCTTTACCCGTTGAGAGAGCAACACCGCATTGTCGGCAGTCTTGTCCAAGATTCTCATAGCAACAAACTCATCCAACACTTCACTTGAGGACAAGGTATGAAAGTCCGGCCTTTGACGGATGACGGATGACATGGCCTTATGGTAGGGCATCATGGCCTTGAGAAACTTGCGCTTAATCCAATTGTCATCTGTATCCTTGTTCCCATGATCTCGGAGTGAGACTGCGAGAGTGGTTACTCCCCGGTAGAGCTGACAAGGTTCTTCATCTTCATTCATCGCAAACTCATCGGCTTCATCTTGCACCACTTCATAGTTGGAGCGTTGAATGCTTGCGCTTCCCTTGTAAATGGAAACAACATGTTGCCATGCTTCATTGGCCACGGTGAAAGGTCAGAGATGCACAATATCTTTGGGTGGAATTGTATCTTGGATGATGAAGAGAGCGGACTCGTTGAATTGATTATCCGCGGCTTCTCTAGGGGTGAAGTTGCTTGGGTCATGCGGGTAGAAACCTTGATCAATAATTCTCCAAAGATTAGTATTACTATGATTTAAATGACGTTTAAAGTGATAGACCCAAGAGGCAAAATCCTCATTTTTCACAAACTTAGGAGGAGGACCAACGTGATTCAAATGAGTGGAGGGAACCGGTCCTCCATAAGTAAGGGGTGGTTCAACATGGGCAAAGATGTCGTTTCCACTTCTACCACTAGACAAAGGAACTTTATCACTAATAGCTTCCCCCTTGTCGGAGTTAGCATCCATCACCTTGTTAGTGGGATCGACCACTTTCAACGGTGCGGTGGATAATTTAAGACCATGAAGAAAATTCTTAAGCATGCCTTTGACCTCGGCCGTCATGGAGGTTTTGAATGTGTCCAAGGCCACATTGAACTCCTCACGAGAGACCGAGCATCCCCCATCGGTCGTAGACGAGGACGGATTCGCACCGGGGTGCTCCTCCCCACCGTCTATGGTGTCAACCATACTCTTCGGACGACAAAGTCCTTAATAAAGAGACGAGGCTCTGATACCAATTGAAAGGTTTGATATAGTTGACTAGAGGGGTGAATAGGCAACTAACAATTTTTAGCTTTTCTTTACCAAATTAAACTTTGCATCAAAGTTGTGTCTAGATATGCAACTAGGTGAGCAACCTATATGATGCAACAACAACAAGCACACAAGCAAGCAAGGGATACAACACAATAAAGCTTGCACAAGTAAAGGTAAGAGATAACCAAAAGTGGAGCCGGTGGAGACGAGGATGTGTTACCAAAGTTCCTTCCCTTTGAGAGGAATTATGTCTCCCTTGGAGCGGTGTGGGGACACAATGCTCCCCAAGAAGCCACTAGGGCCACCGTATTCTCCTCACGCCCTCACACAATGCAAGATGCCGTGATTCCACTATTGGTTCCCTTGGAGGCGGCGACCGAACCTTTACAAACAAGGTTGGGGCTATCTCCACAACTCAATTGGAGGCTCCCAACGATACCACGAAGCTTCACCACAATGGAATATGGCTCCGCGGTGACCTCAACCGTCTGCTCAAACACCCAAGAGTAACAAGATCCACAAGGGATTAGTGGGGGGAATCAAATTTCTCTTGGTGGAAGTGTAGATCCGGGCCTTCTCAACCAATCCCTAAAGAATCAACAAGTTTGATTGGCTAGGGAGAGAGATCGGGCGAAAATGAGCTTTGGAGCAACAATGGAGCTTGGGGGAAAAGAGGTAAGTCAACTTGCAGAAGAAGACCTCCTTTTATAGTGGGGGAACCAATCCAACTGTTACCCCCCTCTTCAGCCCGCATAGAGCGGTACTACTACTCAGTCGGGCGGTACTACCGCTGGTAGAGCGGTACTACCACGATGACTGAGAGTAGAGCCATCAGAGGAGGAACGAAAGAGAGGGGGTGTTTGGGCGGCACTAGTAGCAGTGGTAGCTGCGGTACTACCGCTCAAGGGCGATACTACCGCTGCTACTGCTGCTACTACTGCCACTCAACCCGACGCGAGGAGAGCACCCTCAAATCGAGGCGGTAGCAGTGCTAACCTAGGACGTTACTGCCGCCGATGCGCCCCAGCGGTACTACCGCTGTAGTACAATGGTACTGCCGCTTGAGTTCCATGGGCGGTACTACCGCTCTCGCGGCGGTACTACCGCAAGCACCTCACAACCTCCACTTTCGATGAAACGACAAACTCCAAGGAAGGGAAAGGAGCTGGGGGTGCAAAGATGAAGTGTACGTGTTGATTCTACCCTAGCCTTTCCAATGTGGACCCCCTCTTGATAGTATGGTGTCTCCTACGACTGAAGTCCACCAAAACCGAAACGAAAGAGACTACACCGTCTTCACATAAAGCTCTAAGGGGAAAGAATTGTCTTGTGCCAATGAATGAATCTCTGAAATACTCAATGCACATGATTAGTCCGCAAAAGCATTGTCATCAATCACCAAAACTACTTAGAGAGAGACATGCCCTAACATCCATGTCAGCAAACCAACTTTGTTAATGAAGCTTGCAATATTTCCTCATTATGTGCAAAATGGCTTTTTTACGAGAAGAGAATTGTTGGACACTCGTGTCAATTAATCATCAGTTTTCTTCCTAATAATTAAGTTTGACACGGGGTGCTCCCTTTTCAATGCAAGTAATAAGATGCAAACGCACCATTGTAAATGCCTTGGTGCACGGTGTGCTCCCATACAACATATCTCACCCTTCTTAAAACACTGGGATATAAGCTTAGGAGTCATTTCTAAGCATATATCTCACATACTTACTCTACTTTTAAATATAGTGCATATTATTTTTCAAAGTCAGATTTATAAGTTTTGATTAAATGTATAGAAAAATATCAATATCTGCATTGCAAAATGATAAAATGTATTTTCATGATGGATCTAATGATGCTGATTTGTTGTCATGGATGGTGAATTTTTCCAGCAACCTTGATCAATGGTTAAAAGTTAGCTTTTACACAAAATTAATGTGCACTATTGTTGATATAGAGTGATTATATTTCTGGAATATATGATAACGCATCTTTGCGTATTTTTTATTACACAACATATCCAGGTCCTCTTCTATGGCTGCATATTCCAATAAATGTCATCACGCAATGCTCTCATCCATAGTCAACAAGAACCATTCACCCACTCTTCCTCCATTGCTTAAGCAATTCTCCCATATAAAATTCTCTCTTCCTCCTAAAAACAAACAATAAAATGTGCTAGTTCCAGGTCTATGGAGTTACATTATTTTTCTTTTCTTTTGCGCAGTCGTTAGATCTATCCCCGGGGGAGATTTTGGGTTCTTTGTTGTTCATTCTTGGGGATGAAATTTTTGTAAATGGGAGAGCTTGTGTCATCCATGGAGCCATACTTTTCATTTCGCCCATTCCATAAGTGTCTTGGTCGGCACACAAAGATCTCCTAGTCTAGAGCCGAACTAAGCAGAAAATCATCTTTGCCAACCTTCCCACTTTGTTGTTTGTTTTTGTGTATTTATTAGATTATGTAATAAAGCAAACTAGTGGTAATATCGTCTACTCATGTATTAAAGCTACCATGTGCCAGTAATATCAATTGGAGTCAACAACTCTGCAATAACATTCCACTCTGCTAGAGACACGTGTTAGTTACCATGAGATAATTAATATTAGTCATCATTTCCTTAGAGCCGGCGGATCACACACCAGTGCCCCGAAACTTTTCTTCATGGTATCTCTTTGATCTCTCATCTCTTCATTTAAATGCTATTTTTTCTTGCATTTTCTTCATTTCTTCTTTGTCTCTGGTTCTAGGTTCCTTTAGAGCAACAATTGCTCTTCCTTCTTCCACATGCTCTCTTCCTATATTCCTTTCTCTGGTCTCTTCTCTCTTTTGCATATCGGTAACCATGCCCCCTTCGACATAGCATCGGTCATCTGACTCTTTTGTTGCCGATATGTCAGTTTTTCTTTTTCCTTTCGCTAGACTATTGATATTGGTTGTGTTTATCTTAGCTATGCAGAGGCCTGGTGTTGCTCATTATGCTTTATATCTGTTTCATGCTATATTTTAAGTTAATAAAATAATTATAAAAAATCTGTAACTGGGCCTAAAACATACCCATACCACTCTCTTAGGACAAGAAAGGACCTCACCCAAGTCACCATTTCATTGAAAACACAACCGACCTATCTAGTCTCAGCATAGCTGGCACAGAATAAAGACTATTCCACCTTGTTACTTAAATTACCTTCGCATAAATGGCATTGACTCTTGCTTTGTTAGGCTTCGGTTTGTTTAATATATGTTCTTGTGAGATCTTTGTTGAATAACTAATACTACTAATATGATTATGTGCATCGCTCTATGTAGAGGTCGAGGCTTGATCCCCTTTTCTGAATAACTAAATCTTACTTTGCAAGTAGACAAGCGAATTCAGGAAGATGTTCGACTCAAGTTGAGATTATGTTCCGGCCCGTGTTATTGAATTAGACTAAGGCCAGTGCCACTTTATTTGTTTGGTATTATTCCATTTACCGTGTATTCAATCTTTTCTTCCTGGATAATATATTTAATTACTACCTTATCGATAGATAACACAAAGCTCCTGGTGGTCGCACAGATATAAGGGTTGCTTGTCTCTAGGAGCCAAATATCCATGTCCCTACTTTATAAGGTTCTGATAGCTGTATTGACTTGCACTAAAATTTCATAAAGACAAGCACCCAAATTTCAAAAGATAAAATAAAAGCGGTACTAGTCAGAAACCACATGCATCCTGCTCATGGCCATGATAGATAATTAATAACCTTCATTTACTGGGACTTCAAAACAAAAATGAAAGAAACAATGGAACAATGCATCTGCTTCTAGACAGCCCATGTTATAAAAGATGGATATGGTAGCATAGAACAAGCATTATGACACCATCACCTATAGTTCTTGCAAAGCGGAAGAGAGGAAGGAAGAGAGAAAAACAAGTCGATTCCCATGGTCTGATCTAGCCTTTGAATGAGAGCAAAACTGCAACTCATTGGGGGATTGAGAGACATGAGGAATGGCTCGCCCATGTGTTCGTAATCATGACCTTCTCCTTTCTCGCCGTTGGTCACATTCGATGAACTCCGGTTTATGCTTGGGGACGTCTCATCGGGCTCAAGGTACATGCTTTTGGGTTTTTGGGTAAAGGAAGCTACCAAATGGGGTCATGTAGTTTAGGTTGAGATCTGTGCCACATGTTTAACTTATGGAATTAGAGTATCATGGCATTTAAGAAATAGAGAATATCATAGGATTTTTTCTATCTTGTCTTGTACTCCAACAAGGACGCCCACGAGGCTCAGCAATAGAACAACAATTCCACCGACCTCCTCTCTAATCATTGACACCCACCTTGATGGTTGCCTCGATCGCGTCACCATTTTCTTCCTAGCACACCACTGCTTCCCTGACTATACGATGCTTCTTGCATCTGCAACTCCACGTGTGGCTACCCCAACACCGGCAACTCTTTGCTTTTTTCATTTTTTTCCTTTTCCTTCTTCTTCTTCTTTCTCCTGCTTTGGTTAACAAATTTCAAATTTGTGAATATTTCCAATTCGTCAACTCTTTTGAATTAATGAAACTTTTTTAGACCCATCAACTGTTTTATTTTTATTCATGAACATTTTTGAATCCATGAACTTTTCCAAATCTCTGATTTTTTTCTGAATTTATGTATTTTTCAATTTCACAAACTTTTTTTGAATTCATGGATATTATTTATTTATTTATTTAAAATTGAATTCGTGAATTTTTTAAATCAACAAACATTTTAAAATTTATGAACTTCTTTTGAATACATGAAGTTCTTTTAATGTCCAAAAAAATTTATACGATGTTTTTTATGGGAGAAGTCAATCGTGCCCAGCCAATCGGGGAGTGATGGCGCCATGTCATCAATTCACTCCAAAGTTCCCGCCACCAAATCGGGAGTGAATGCAGTGAGGTGACCGAATCGCACAAACAAACAACGTGAGGAGCATACTGGGCCGCAACCCGTTAGCGTTAGCAGAGATAATTACAACTACGGTCCCTATACTCTCTGGCGTGTAACACAATGGTCCTCAAACTCGCTTTTTTTGCAATGAGGTCCTTAAACTCGCTAAATGCTTTAGTATGGTCCTCAAATATGAGAATACGCTCCAATACCGTCCCGGTGACATCTCAGGCTACGGCCCACAGCCCAGCCCGATGCCACGTGAGCGTATAGTAGCAATGAGGGCCCCACACGTCAGTATGAGAGAGAGAGAAAGAAAGAATAGAAAAATAAACCGTGAGATTGAAATTCGAACTTGAGACCTCCGGTTGATATCTTCAAAGCCCACAAAACATAACCATAAACTCCACTTCTGCTATGTTCATATTTGTGACTAGGAGGGTATATTAGTGTGCGTTTATGTACCTCTACATGCAAACTATCCTAATGTTTGTTTTGTAGTGATTTTCTTTTTACCTTTTTTCAGGTTTATGTTTATTTCCCTTTTTAATCTTTATATTTCCCACTTAAAAAGGTAATAGATAAATAAGTTTGGCATGAAACGTAAATACAACAGATATTTTAGATACACGGTGTATTAGTAATTATAGTAAAAAATTACCTTATTTTTAATGGGAAAAATAAAAAGAAAAAATAAATATAAACTTGGGGAAAAAGGGTTGTTGGGCATGTAAGTCAGCAAATATATAACATTTTCTAAAACCACGCAGAACATTATTCAAAATACACGTCTCTAATTTATTTTAATTTTATATTTTAGAAATACAATGCGGAGGCACAATAACTATGCGTGCATGTGGTCATGAATGACCATATATTTTTCTTACATTTCTTCTTTTTAAATCCACATAACTTTACTTGTATACCTCTTTTTTTGCGGGGACTTGTATAACTCTTCAAGGTACAAAATAATGAAAATATAATTGAGATTTACAATACACAAAAAAATTATATATATATATATATATATATATACAGCCGGTCTATTCTCATAACATTATGAGAATAATATTCTCATAACACTTCTGAACTGCATTGAAAAACTGCATTGGAAAGCTATGCGCACTGCTTCCTTCTTCTGTTGCGAACCACATAGAGGTGCAGCAGGAAACCTTCATGGAGCAGCGTTTCTGGCTAGTTTGATCGATTTTCTATTGGTTTATTTGTGTGTGCGCTGATTTAATATGTGGTTAAGCACTGAATTCAGCGAGAAAACGACGGAAATCCTTTGATTTCGCGGATCTGCGTCCGTTCTTCCGGTGGTGGAGGAGTTTCGCATCCTGCTGCTGGCTGTTCGTATTCGATTTTATAGCGTGGTCCTAGTGTGTTACCATTATCGCGTTGATGTTTGTGTTATTCCGCGACAGATTAATCTGCTAATAGGATTGAAATTTCAGTATAATTTGTCGAGTATCTCTCTGTTCTAGCGGAAAAACGTCTGTTCTCTGTTCTTCCCCGTCTGGATCGAAATTGTTGCGTTTTGTATGTAATATTCTGTTGTTTTCGGCAATTACGGGCTGCCTTTGATCTATCCGTATGAATTGGAGCGGATTAAGTTGTTAATTTTGAAGAATTTAAGTTTTTTGTCCATGTTTTTTGCGGCGCCACTGGCTCTGGTCATTTCTCAAAGATGTTTTTTGAGATTTTTTGCCATTATATAGTTGTTAGAACTGCATTGCAGGCTGTGTTTTTCGTCTATGAATCGTGGTCAATAGCGGTGGACTGCAGTAATATGCAATGCGCGGTGAACTGCAGTAATATGCAATGCGCGGGTGAATTTTTGTAGTGCGGCGAACTGCATTAATATGCAATGCGAGCCTGTATGAACTGCATTACAGCCACGGGGGTGTGTGGGGACTAGTTTGATAAGTTTTTTTGCTTGATCAAGCGCAGTGGACTGCAGTAATACGCAATGCGAAATGCACATTGTTATGTAACCGCACTGCTTTATTTGTCGTTTTTTTATGTTGTTTCCTTTACATATATATATACTGGTGGGTCAATTGGCTCCCCTCCCACCTTATCCCTGGCGGCTCCCATCTCACCTTATCCCTGGCGGCGCCACTCTTCCTCGATCTGTTTTTCTCCCAACCAGATCTGTTTTTCGCCTGGCAATGGATTGCGCGTGCGGCTGCCTGGCAAGGTTGGAGCCCATGCTGGAGACATGCGTTTTTTCCGAAGGTTTGGTTCTGAACCAGAGGCAGCGGCACAGCGCGCTCTGTTCCCTTCTATATTCTTCAGGTATTGGATTTCGGGCTCCATTCGTCCATCAGATGACTGACGATGATGTCAGTGTTTCATGGGTATGTATTTCTCGCATATTCTTTTTCATGTGTTGTTTGTAGTTAACACTATCTGAATTTTTGTAGTAGTATTAGTTTCTGAAGAAATATTTTTTCACTAAGTATAAGTGAACTGCTTTTTCACACAAAAGTTTTATTATGAACATTGTAGGAGCAGCAGCAATTTTGTCTAGTCAATATTATTATGTGTTGACATCAATATTTTTTTATGAAGATTGTAGCAGCAATTTAGTTTTTGAAAGATTGTAATCTTTTTCTTATTTGTTCTTATTTTTTTCTGTTCTTGTTGTTTTGCTTGCAGAAATTCCCTTCTGGTCTACTCAGGGTAACAGAAAGCTGTGTTAATTTGGTGTTGGTCAGCAAGAATGGATATCATGATGTTGATGTTATGTATTCTGTTGGCTCTGATGATTGTTTGATTCTCAAAGATGGCTGGAAGGAATTTGTGGAGGAAGCTGGTCTTCAGGCTGGGGATGTTGTTATGGCTATGTTTTATAGGCATGCAAAGTGTTTGGAAATCAAGTTAAATTTGCTTTAGATCAGTCTTGCTTGAGCAGCAGCAGCATGAGACATTTTTGTTGTAATAATTTGACATTTTTTGCGTGGCTTCTAGTGTATTTTCTTATGAGAATTCTGAGTATAAGTGAACTGCTTTTTTACATATAGTTTTTCATGTGCATCCTATCAGCAGCAGCAGTTGAAGAACATCCATACTGGAAACCCCCACCGAGCTTTTCCTTTTTTTAACCCACATTCGGAACTAGAGTTTTTTTAATAAAAGAGGACTGCATCAACCTTCTTAATAGCAGCAGTTTTGTGAAAGAATACTCTATGTGAACTGCTCTGATAGTTTTGTTTTTTATGTGTATGCTAGCTACAGCAGCAGTTTTGAAGCAATATACATACTGAAAACAGACTACTGAGAACTGCATATAGTTGATAGATAGAAACCAAGGTTCTGCGCTCATAATTAACATAGTGCATCATCAAGCAAACTAACGCAACATAAGCAAACATTGTCCCAAAGCAAACTACAACGAAAGCAAACTAATCTACATACGCAGAGGGAAACTAATCGAGCACTTGCGACAGGGAATCCTTGGCTTTCAGCATCTGGCCTGCTTCACTAGTTCCACCCGTTGGAGTTGGAGGTGGAAGTTGATGCCCCCTTGCCCCACCCCCTCCAGGATGACCTCGGGCGCTTCCTGGTCTTCTCTATTTCAATGCGCGCGAGGCCTTTCTTCATTGTGGTGATTCGGTTCCATATCTCGAACGCAGTGTAGGCGTCCTTGGCAGCATACTCGATGTGCCTGGTGCTGAGAATCGAAGTCCACAGGCTGTGGTCGTGGTCTGACATCTTCGTCTTCATGTCTGCGTACTCGTCGTCGATGATGGCAGCAGCTACATCGCCAAGCGAGTCCAGCGGCTTCGTTCCATCAGGCACCCTCCAATTCGTCTGGATGTCGACGAAGTTGGGGATGTGGAGGTTGCAGCGTGTGAGCTTCTCCTTGTCCTGCTTGATGGCGAAGCCAGCGAACTCGAACCTAAGGAAAGTGAACCGCAAGTTATACCTTTCGGAACTGCATACATAGGCATATAGAACTGCAACACGTACTCGGCAGAGAGAATTGCTTACCTTGGGTCGCCGAGGAACCTGTCGAAGGGGATGCATCTCTTGCCCAATGTACCACATACCTGGAAAAGAAGCACTGGGTGGTACTTGCCGATGGATAGTTGAACCAGGGCCGCCCTGTCGTGGTCGGGTGTGTACTCCACGTCGATGCCGACGATCTTCTGGCGGCGCCACTGGAGAACTGTCTTGAACTCTTCGACGTACATCGCCATGGCGGCGACGTCGGTGGTGTAGATCATCTTCAGCTTCGTGTTCCCGTGCGCATGGACGTCGTCGTAGGTCCTGCTGAACCACATGGCTGCAAAGAGGAGGAAGAGGAGGAGGAAGGGGTGCGTCGTGTGTTTTGTGCGGACGGTCTGGTTGATGGAGCGCGGGATTTAAATGGGAGCGGCAGCAACTTCTGCCGAGGCCACGATCTCGTCTCCCAACCGTGTTGGCGATCGTGGGTTCGTGATGATCGTGGCGTTCGTGCGGCGTGCAACCGGCGGGATAGAGGAGGGGGGGCGCGGCGCTTCGGGCGATAGTGGGCGCATTTATTTTAGGGCAGGCGAACCGAATCGTCCGCCGTAAGCGAACTGCATCGCTTCAGAAGCGGAATCGTTTGCCGTAAACGAACTGCAACGCTTCAGAAGCCGAGGCGGTTTTCCGTAAGCGAACTGCATCGTGTTACAACACTGAGACGTTTTTTTATTTTTTGTCTATGAACTGTGGGCCTGTCGGTCGGGCTTTTATTCATTAAGTCTCTCTTGCAGCCCCCTTGCCCGCTTCCGCTTCCCTCTCCCCCGTGCCCGCACAGAACCCCCTCCCCCCCCCCCCCCCGCCGCCCTCATGCTCTCGTGGTGGAGAGCGACGACGCCCGCAGCCGCCGCCGTCCGTAGGGGCTCTCTCGTGGTGGAGGGCGACGACGCCCGCAGCCGCCGTCGTCCGTAGGGCGCTTCCTCCGCCGTTGCCGTCCGCACCCGCCTCGTCCGGCCGTCACTTCGTCCCACGGTGAGCCCCAAATCGCCCCTAATCCGTTCCAGATCTTGTGCTAGGGTTATTTTTCGTGCCAGCATTCTCTTCTTAAGGTTGTTTTGTATGCTTGAAATTGCAACGCCCTATGGATTGAAAGTTTTTCTCTGCCTGAATTTGGGGTTTGCTGTCTAAGGTTTAATTATTATCCCTTGCTGATTGGAGGCACAGTATGGCTTCTTCCTCCCCAATTGATGTGTCACCAGTTAGAACGGCTTCTCCATCTGGTAACTACATCAAAGTGAACTGCAGTTTTCATTCAGGGTCAATTTACTTCTTTTTGTTGAACAAAATAGTGCACTGCATCTTAGATTCCTTTTTAGTAAGGCCTTTTTTTAAGACACGTGTGGCAAACTGATATGAACTGCGTCAAGTTAATTGTTTTTTACTTTTTTGGAAGGACATTAAGTTGTTGTTATGTTTTTTTGTTAAACATAAACTGCTAAAAGAGCACTGCATTTTGGACACTGCTTTGTATTTTTTTTGTCTATCCACTATGCGGTTTGCGAAATCAATATGAGCTGCATTAAGTTTTAGTTTTTGCCTCTCACAGAACTGCATGAATTTGTTTTGTTTTGCATATCTAAGTGCACTTCTTTTTTTTATATGCGGTCAATTGGTCACTTGAACGAATTAGTGCACTGCATCATATATCCCTGTACCAATGTCCACTTTCAGACACGCGTGAATATGATATTTCAAGCGACATGAACTGCATTTTTTAGGTTTACTGTTATGTTTTTAATTGTTAAACATAAACTCCTGGAAAAGTGCACTGCATTTCTACATTTTTTTTGTTTTTCCAAGTTGATATGAGCTGCATTAAGTTTAGGTCTTCATCTCACACACACATCTTTTCTTATGTTTTTTCTCACCCACAGTTTTATCTCCTGGTGGGTCAGGGGGTGGTGGCGTTAACTATTTTATTACATGTTATTTCACAGCCGATGTTGTCGGTGGCGGTACATCTGATCAGGTCAACATTCCACCTGAATTGAGTGAAACCCAGTCGCAATCTGTTGATGGCACAGAGCCAGTTACACAGGATTGGATGGTCCCTGATCAGATTGCAGCCGATGTTGAGAGGAGAAGGCAGAAAGCTATTGCGCTCGGTAATACTTTCGTGAAGGCTCATAGGGCGAAGCAAGTAAAGTTAGGGGAGGGTAAGGAGATAGGAAGGAGGATTGCACATTCAAAGAAGTCTGCTAAATTTGCCCCCGCAAAGAATCCTGTGAAGAGGAAACTCAACACTGTCGCAGAGCAAGGTTTAAGTTCTCCATGCCGGAGCCCGCGTGTTGATTACTCAAAGAGACCTAATTACGCCGAGGTTGATGTGGGTGGGATTCAAGGAAAGCGGAGACGTGCGGACGATCACTCTGGTGTTGATTCTGAGCGTCGATCTAAGCTTGCGCGGGAAAATGCAGCTGAAGAAGCTCTGGACAGCGATTCTGATGAGGAGGATGTTGATGTTAGTAAGGTATACGCTGTTTATTTACTTTTTCTTCTATTTTTTTAAGTTGTTTTGGCATGAGTTTGCTGATGTGAACTGCATTTTTTATTCTTTGTTTTTTTGTAGGCTGCTAAGAGTACGAAGAGGAAGAGGTCTGAAGATGATGTTGCGCATGAATGGCGTTTCAACAAGACTGTTCGGCTGTCCATTCCAAATGTAATCAAAGCTGTCGCTTTGCTGGGTGAGGTGCACAGAACTTTGGTGCGGCAAGTAGGTTTTGGCATTGTCTTTGACCTGAAATTAGAGAAGAATGTTTCTCGTGTTTTGATGTGCAAGCTGATGGGAAAGATCGACCCCGACACGATGAGATTGGACTGTGGGCCAAACAAGGTTCTGGAAATCAATCGCGAGGCTGTCCATCACATTTTTGACTTCCCTATGGGTTCTCACGCTGCTCCTAGGCCTGCTGCCAGCGGCCATGATGATTCGCTGACTAATCTGAAGGATGAACTCGGTTTCAACCGTTCTCGTAGCATAGATGCGAAGGACCTGCTTACCTTACTTCACACGCTGGCTACTGACCCTGCGAAGGTTGATAAGACGGTGAAGGGTTTTTTCTCATTGTCTTCCAGTGCTTGCTTTGTCCTAGCCCCGCAACTCGGTTGTCCAGGGTAGCTGCTATGGTTGAAAACTTGGATATTGCATCTATGGCTAGCATGGACTTTTGTCAGCTTGTTGTCGACGAGCTGCAGGCCGCTATGTACAAGTGGAATTCTAAAGGGAGCAAGCAGAACTGCGCTGAGGGTTGCACCATCGTTCCCCTGTTCATGTACCTGGATTCCTTGAATCTTCGAAAAGTATCGGTGATGGATAAACGCACTCCACGCGCCGCAATACTGTCCCATGTGCAGTTGAAGAAGGTCCACAACGCCGACATCGTTGTCAGGGGAAGATACACCTGGACTCTTACAAGTTTGGCAAGCTGCCGGTGAGTGCATAGCCATGCTTTGTTTTTGTTTTTATTCCTTTTTTTCGCGCATGCTAAATGTGAACCTCTTATGTACTTTTTTTTGTGAACTGCATCTCTTTTTTTGTTAATTTTTTCAGTGGAAGGCGGAAGCGGATATTGTGTACAAGCGGACTGCAGTTGTCGAAGCCCCTGAAATGTTTTGTGAGCATCTTGCTAGGGCGGCTCCAATTCGACGGGGTCGTGGTTTTGCTAGGGCGGCTGCTGGAGGTTTTTCTGGCCATGCTTCTGCTGATCGTAATAAATTTGTTCAGGTCGATGAGCTTCTCGATAGGGTCATCAATATAACTAGTGATTTCCCAACATCCGGTTCCAGGATGAGGAATATTGCCGGGTTGTTTCCTGAAGGCAAAGGCCCTTCTGAAGCAGAAATCAAGGCCGCTCATAACTTTGACCGTGGGCAGCTTGAATTCCTTAAGCAGGCTGTAACAAATATCAGATCTTCATTCGTTCAGTTTAAGCAGTCTCAGGATGACAGGTGTGCTATGTATGAGCAGGAAGCGGATGCAATCGTGAAGGAAATGAACAGGCATGAAGATGTTGTCCGGCCTTCTTTGCCCGACCCCGCAGATGTGGATGTATGTCTTTTTTCCATATGTGAACAGTTTTTTACCCATATTTTGTAATCTATTTTTTCCGTGCGTTTGTGGCATTGACTATTTGTTTTTTCTATCCTTTTGTTCTTTTCGCAGTGTGTTGGAGAATCTTCCAAGGCTAACGCTTGTCGTGTTGATGACCACCAGGACCACGATGGTGTTGATTCTGATTACTTGTTTGACAGGCCATTATCCCCCGTTGACGAAGCTGCCAAAGACAATCCTATTGACGAAGTCGTCATCGACAAGGTTTGATTTCTTCCTTTTTTTTGTTACAGTGAACTTCATTGTTTGATTTTTTTTGTAGTGTCCAAAACAAACAATCATATTTTTTTTGCACCAGCAGTGGCAGCGAACTGCAGTTTTTAACTTTTTTGTATTTTTATGCACCAGAAGTGGTAGTGCACTGCAGTTGTTGTCTAGAGAAGAAGCATCATCTTTTTTTTAGCAGTGAACTGCATGATCTGGTGTTGGTTTTTTAGTTGTAGAACTGCAGATTTGGATAATAGTTTTATTTATGTTTTAATGTTTTTTAGGTTGCCGAATCAAACATGGAGATACATGTGAAGGAGGCAGATGGTGACGATGCTGGCAAGGATGAGGAGGCTGAAAAGTGTAAAGAGATGGAAGGCGGCGACGCTTCCCTGGTGAGTATATAGAATTTTTGCATTTTTGTGTTTTATTTTTTTATTTTTCGTGGGAGCTTCATGGTCCGTTTTATTAGTGAACTGCATTCTATCTTTTTTGTGTAATGTGTTTTATTTTTTAACTCATCAGAACTGTGGATTAAATGTTGAAATCCAAGCGGAGCGCAACATTGGGGATGATAATGTGGAAGGGAGAGGAGGGGAGGAGCCTGATGCGGAGGTTGATAAGGCAGAAGGTAGAGAAGGAGGGGAGTGTCCTGTTGAGGCTGATAAGGCACAAGAGAGAGAAGGAAGGGAGGATATCCTGGATTGTGATAAGCATGAAGAGAAAGAAGGAGCTCCTGGTGTTACAGCTGAAGTTGCAGAAGAGACAGAAGGAACTCGTAGAGTCGGATTTGACGATGCCGGGACATCCGCTGGCATCGATGGTGTTGTTGTGCCTACTGTTTTGTTGGTTGGCGACGAGGTGCCTGAGAAATTTTGTGTGGTCCCTCGCACCCCCCGAGCAATCTGTCGGCAATCTGGCTTTCCCAGCCGATACAACCAAAGTCCCACCTGAGACAGTTTCGATTGATTCCGAAGAGGAACAGCCAAGACTTTCTCAGGACATGAGCAATCAAGCGCCGCTTGACGATGATATTACCGAGCTGGAGCACTTGACGCTCAGCGAAGATGTATATGAGCAGCAGAAGGAAGTTTATTCTGAAACCGAAGGTAAGCGAACTGCATTATTTTTGTTCTTTTTCCCGGGGGCAAAATGGACCGTGTGTGTTTTATCATCTGATATCGTTCCCACTCTGTATGCAGATGAGGAATTACCTGTTGTTACTCCTTCAAGGATTGATCCAGCTCTTATGAGAAGATACAATGAGTTGTATGACGCTGTTACGAGGGCTAGGAGGGACAAGAAGAAGCAGTACGACATTTTTTGTCTTACGCCCTGGTTAATTAATATGTTATTTTTTCAGGGACGCTCCCATCTTATCACTTTTTGCTGTGCTTTTTTCTTCTTGTCTGAAGGCATCTAGTTGCGTTCAAGGGCGAGTTTGGTGATATTACTATCGGTCATGTTGGCGAGTCTTTTTGGTCGTATGGAACGCTGAGCACGCGCCTCGCAAACATTGGCGTGTCTATGCTAGCTGAAAGGTTCAAAGGATCTCAAACTATGATTGTCCCGTACAACCTATGTGTAAGCATTTTCATTAATTTATATTTTATCCCCTCGTCCAATTTTTATTTGTGCTATAACCATTTTTCATTAACTCTCTGGTTTTGTCTTTTTTGCAGAATTCCATTTGGAACGGTGGTGCCACAAATAGGGCTTTGAAAAAGATGTTTTCTTCAAGCGCAGAGGAACGTGTGGACAAGAAAAACTTGGTAACGCATCTTGACCATTTTTCGTCATCTTGAAAATAAGTTTTCTATTTTTTCTATTTTTTTCTCATCTGGTTTGTTTTATTCTTTTTTTTATTTCAGATTATGTTTGCAACATTTGACCCTCCTCCCGCAACAATGAAGGACGCGATAGGCCACTACTGCTTGGTCACTTTGAACCTGCGAGAGAAGCGTTTTGAGCTTCTTGACTCATTGAATGAAGGAGACAGCGCTGCTGCAAATGTTGTCTTCAGGAAAATGGTCAGGAACATCAAAAAAGTCTGGAAAGATGGCAGCGCAAGCTGCGACGAGCCGTTGAACCCTCCCACCCTGGACGGCTTTGCGCTGACTCATATTAATGTCCCGCAACAGGGAAACGGGTTTGTACCTGTTCTCCTTTTTTCTTTTTCCTCCTTCATTTTTGTGTGTAAGTGAGCTGCATTGTTTTTACTAAATTAGAAGCACCTTTTCCCTTGAGCGAACTGCATTACTAATGTGTTATTGGTTGTTCTCCCTCGGTCTCTTGTGTGTATGGAGCTGCATTGTTTTACTAACATGAGTAGCTCTTTCATTACTGAGTGAACTGCATTATTAATGTGTTTTGTGTTGGTTTTATTTGCAGGCATGATTGTGGATTTTACATGTTCCAATTCATGCAGACCTGGGATGGTGAAACGATTACCAAGTTTGGGAAGGAGCACATTGGCTACATCAGGAAGGCTATGCTCTATAGTTGGCTGACCTCGTCGCATTGCTGTCTGGACCTGACTTCACTTTTAATTTTTAAAGAAGGTTATTACATTTTTTTTCCAGTCACACACCTTTTTTATTAAGTGAACTTCATTGGTACAGAGAGGGGAGGTCCACTACTTTTGTTAAGCTTTTTAGTAGAACCCCATTTGTGTGTTTAAAATGACTTTTCCTTAGGGAACTTGATGATTCTTTTTCATTTTTCTCATTATCCATTTTTTGTGCAGGCTTTGATGAAGGCGCACACCAAGGTGGTATTTCCTTGTTTGAAACTCAGGTTCATACTCCAACTATTCAGAAAGTTGTCCTTGATGAACCCCCCGTTAAGGTTGTGAAAGAACCTATGTGTAAGATGTTGAGGAGTGGCGCCGGCACTTCGAATGAAAAAGCTCTCGAGAAATCTCCTGTCAATGTCAAGCATGGGAAGAAAGCTGCGAGCCCTCCTAATGCTGAAGATAGCGATGATGATTTTGAGAGGCCACCACCAGTGCCTAGGAGGACCAGGAGCGCAGCTGTGGAACGCCCGACGGACAGCGAGGCACTAATTCTATCAAATAGGAGGCCTGTGCAGAAGCCATCAAAGTTTCGATCTCCTGTACAGAAGTTGAATCCTGCGAGATTCAGCTATCTTGTGGAGATGAGGAAAGTCTTGCAACTCATCACGAGCACACAATTCAGGCAGAAATACAGTGAGTCAGTTCTTTTTTCGTTAGTTTTTTATATTTTTTTGATTTTTAATGTGTGTAATGTTCTTTTCTGTGTTTTTGCTTTTGTGCTACTAACCCCCCACCTTCGCCGTTTCTTTTGTGCAGGTGCGCGCTTTTCATGCACAGGAATCCTATCGAAGTCTACACCATGACTGTGGACTACATGTTCCTAACTTTCACCAAAGGTGGTTTTATGGACTCGGAATTGATCGATCATATCATCAGGTTCTGGAAGAATGATGAGAGTATGAATGTGGTTTATCGATCTGGGGAACGCGTTTTGCTGTCCCCTTTGTTTATCACGGTATTTCTCTTTTTTCTTATTTTTTCTGCTCGAGTGAACTGCAGTAAATAGTGTATAATAATTCGTTTTTAGAATGTACTGAACTGCATACATTTTTTTGTGTCTTAACCCATGCATCTCAAACGAAACAAATTTACGGTGAGAATTTTGTGAACTGCATACTGTTTTTTAGAGAAGCGTGATCCGTTTTTTTATTAAGCGTCGGAGCGAACATCTTAAGGTGAACTGCATTAACGTTCTTTTTGTGAATTACCCACACGCAGTATGTGCTTCAAATGAATGATCACGCGGATAGAGATGAAGATGGAAATGTTGTGTTGCCTTTTGTCCACGGCAAGTTTAACGTCGAAGATGTAGCACAGCAGTTCGAACTTTATGTTCGTGATGACGAGAACCTTCTTGATTGCAAATTAGTAAGTTATCAGATTTTCTTTTGTTCAGCCTTTTTGTATTTATTTTCTCTCCCTATTTTTCCCAGTAATCCTTTTTCACTCATCAAACCCATAACAAATTTGATGAAACAAAATCAGATTATGTTACCACGGATGAAAGACCGGCATTATTCGCTATACACGATGAATAGGCACCGCGAGACCCTTGACATTCATGACACTAGGAGGTACAGCGGACCGGTTGATCAAACGACGAGGTGGCATAAGTCTGAATACCACAGCGACCACACTGAAATGGTAAAAAATTTCCTTTTTCCACCTTTCTTGTTTTTTTTCATGCGTGTGCGTGTTGAACAATATTTTGTTGTGATGTGTATTTTTGTTTTTTTTAATTTTCCACCAGATGATCAGGATGACTGCATTGTTGAAGAAGGTTTATGGAGAAAAGGAGTATAAGAGAAAGGAGTCGGTAGACTGGGTCGATGTTTCAAAGAAAGCTAGCTATTTGGGCACCCCTGAGCAGGGTGTCACACCCTAGCTAGACCATGCATTAGAGTGTGCATCATGTTTACTTTCATCAGAAACTTGAAATGGGGAAAGCAGAACCCCCAGCACCCCCCCCCCTGAAATCAACTAGGGTTTACTAAAAATAAATTCAATGAACCTGAAATGCCCTTCTAAAATGCTCACCCTCTTTGCCTTGGGTTAGAACCTTTGGGAAAATAGGTGCACATTTCTCTAGGTCAACAGAAGGTCACTGATTTAATTCATAAATATTTGAATTTGGGCATTTAAATGTTATTAAATAATTCAAATGCTCAAATAATGTTGGAACTATTTTTTGGGCCACTGAAATAATTCAGCAAGTGTCCATGAATATTTTCAGGATTTTATAAAATGATTTAGTATTTAAACTAAATCAAAACAAAATAACATAAATAGAAAACAGAAATAAATAAAAGAGGGGAAGGCCACTGGGCCACTTACCTGGACCTA
The DNA here is from genome assembly GCA_034509565.1 of Triticum monococcum. Lineage (NCBI taxonomy): Eukaryota > Viridiplantae > Streptophyta > Magnoliopsida > Poales > Poaceae > Triticum > Triticum monococcum. The sequence continues at coordinate 111,891,995 of CM067847.1, read as the reverse complement.
CCTGGCCCAACTCCAGCTGGCGGCCCAGCCCACCACCGCTGCCCCCTGTCGTCTCCCTCCTCGGACAGAAGGACAGGGGCGTGTGCTCGACGCCCGCCGGCACGCGCGCGCGCCACCTCCACCCTGCCTGGCCACCTCCTGCTTCCAGACCCCTGTAGACGAGCGCCACATAGCCCCTGGAACCCCTCTCGCTCACTCTCCCGTCCCCATTCTCTCCTCTGGCTCCCTCTCACTTCCACCGAGCGGAGCTCGTCGCCGCCGTACGCCGTAGACGCAGCCTCCATGCTCCCCTCACCCTCCCGCCGAGTCCAGAAGCACCCCCGAAGCCTCCTCGTCCTCCCAATCGAGCTAGAAGACGCCGGGAGGCCCTGTTTCGACGTCGTCGTGGTCATCTTCAACCTCGGGCACCCGAGCTCCTCGCCGTCGATTCGCGCCGTCAAGGTCGTCCCCGAGCCCGCTAGCCATCCCTACGGCACCGCTGTGAGCTCCCGATCCTTTCCCCCTTAGCCACGCCGTCGCTTTCGCCTCGTAGCTGCTGCCCCGCGAGCACCCGAAGCTCGCCGCCGCTGAGCCTCGACGCCGTCGTGGCTAGAGCCACGGTAGCTCGAAGCCGAGCCCATTCGACCTGTCGTGCCCCCTAGTGCCAACCCCGACCTTGCCCGAACTCCGGCCGCCGCCGAGGTCGGCGCCGTGCTTAGCTCCGGCCACCTCGCGGCCTCCCGTCCGTTCCTTTGGATGCGGACGAGCACGAGCTCCTCCTTAGTGCCCCCAGCGCGCCAAACCATCGCCTGTAGCGAAATCCCGACGCGGACGCCGCCGCGATCTGAGGTCGCCGGCGGCTAAACGCCGGTAGCTGACGTGGCCGTCATTAGCGGTTAACTATCCCACTAACCAGCCCCTCTAGAGCCACTGCCATGTGGGCCCTAGTGCCTAATTAGTTACTTAACTACTCTGTTAGATTAGCACCGGTCTCAGGAGGGCCCCACCTGTCATTTTGACTTTGCCACGTCACCGTTGACCTGGTCCCACACGTCAGCCATAGAAACCAGCTAGGGTCACAGACCAGTGGACCCCACTGGTCGGGTTTGACCTGGACCGTGCCTTTGACTTGCTGACGTCATGCTGACGCAAGGCTGACGCAGTAACTCTTTTCTGGATTTAATTTTATATAGAAAATTCCAGAAAATTGGCTAAACTTCAAAAATTCATAGAAATTCAAGCATAACTCCAAATGAGACAAATTATATATGAAAAATTATCAGAAAAATTCAATCTATCCATCTGTAATGGTTTCATGCATGACAAAACAAGTTTACCCTACTGTTTAAGCAGAATAAGGAAATGCCCTATAAATGCAATAATTAATGAGCTAATATTTGAATCTTGGATTCAAATGAGTTCACCCCTTTTTGTTTTAGCTTTCATTAGGCCAAAACACATTCATATTGCCATGTCATAGCATGCATCATATTGTTGCATATCGTCATGTGTTGATTGTGCTCGGTTGTGTTCTTCGTGGTAGGTTCTGCCTCCGAGGATATTCACGAGTATCCAACTGAAGGGCAGTATCCTGTTACCACTCCATCAGGCAAGCAACCATTGATCATTCCGATACAACCCATGTTCTCGCTCCTGCTCTTGTTTACTGCATTAAGACAACACGATTCAAACTGCTGTGTGCTACGGTAGTCGAACCCTTATCCTCTGCATGACCTGTCATTGCCACAGTAACTAGATGAAACCCACTAGCATGTGTAGGAGTTGATTGAGCCATGTTTTGTGATTCCTACCTTGCTATGCCTGCTATGCTTAGAGTTGTGTCAGGTCTGGTTCATCTGGGTGATGGGCTAGAGTGAAATGCTTGTGTCGGTAAATTGTGGGATGTGTTGAACATGTTTTGGTAAAGGTATCGATGAGAGGCCATGTAGGAGTACATGGTGGGTTGTTTCATTGAGGCCGTCCCTAAGAACTGAGTTCTGTATGCGTGATTTAAGATTCAGCTACTACCACACATTGGGCCCTGAAATATGACCCCGCTCGACTTACTGACCCCTCTCGCCTCAGTCCAGGAGTTGCAACTAGTTTCTGGTGTTTGTAGGATATGTGTTGGCGGCCGTGCGTAGCGCTGACCCTAGGGGTGGGCTATGTTGCAGTAGATACACCGTGGCACGGTGTACCGAGTCACCCGTTTGGTGTCTCGGGAACCCTGTTCACATTGTTCGGGGCCGTTGAGGACACCCCGGCCGGATTTCCTTGCGGATGGAACCTGAACAGGCGATGACCCTGGACTAGAGACTTGTGAGGTTAGTCAGGTCGTGGTCTACACCCACGTCGGTTTTCACTTGAAGTCTGCCGAGCACATTTCGTGTGCAGACGCTAAGTGGTGGAAACATGTGTGACGAAGTACACCCCTGCAGGGTATAAAACTATTCGAATAGCCGCATCCGCGGTAAAGGACTACTTGGTTGCCTATACAGTTCATAGACAAGTTAATGGATACTACTAAAAGACTCAAGATAAGTGTGAGTACCGAGGATGGCCCTCTCGCAGGATACGAGGGAGGATCCACAGTGGAGTATTGTGTTGGTGAGTAGTGGACTCGTGTGCGAAAACTATTTTGCTAAAAGGTTCTGTAGGATAGCTTAGCCAAGAGTCAAAGCTGGCTTGCTACATAAACCCCACCACCTTCTTGAGAATGAGCATGCATAGTAGGTTCTGATGTAAGACTTGCTGAGTACTTTGTACTCATGTTTGCTTATTTATTGTTTTCAGACGACAACACTGCCCCCTCCGATGGGTTTTATGTAGACCTTGACGTCGATGAGTGACTAGCCACCCAGGTGGTGATCCAGGCCATGGAGGGCCCTATGTAGATAGACAGGCTTCGAGAAGCCTTCTTTCTTTCTAGAGTCTGTACTCAGACTAGTTGCTTCCGCATGTGCTTGTATGACTGTATGACTTGAGTGTCGGGTCATGTGACCCCTATCTGTATGAATATGTTATGTATGGCTCCCTGGAGCCTTTAAATAAAGTACTTGAGTTGTAGAGTTTTGTTGTGATGCCATGTTGTATGTACTCATATCGGGCATATTGTGTGTATGATTGAAATGCTTGGTATGAGTGGGATCCGACAATCTAGTTGTTTGTCCTTCGCAGCCTTTCTTATGGGGAAATGTAGTCTAGTGTTCCTCGAGCCATAGTAGTCCGCTACAGCCCGGTTCACCGGAGTCCTGTTAGCCCAGCACTACTGTTCAGGACACTTGACTGGACGGCATGTGTTTCACTTTGTCCCTATGTCTGTCCCTTCGGGGAAATGTCACGCTGTGATCTCCGGAGTCCTGTCTAGCCTGCTACAGCCCGGGATCCCCGGAGTCCTGTTAGCCCAGTGCTACAGCCCAGAATCACTCGTTGATGACCGACATGTTCGATGTGATTCGTGTATGCCTGTCTCCATAGGTCTGTGCCGCTTTGGGTTCACAACTAGCCATGTCAGCCCGGGTTCTCGGTCATATGGATGCTAGCGGCATTGTCATATACGCGAGCCAAAAGGCGCAAACGGTCCCGGGCCATGGTAAGGCGACACCCGTGGGATACCGTGCTTGAGGCCGCAAAGTGATATGAGGTGCTACCGGCTAGATCGATGTGGCTTAGAATCGGGGTCCTGACACAGGGCCCCAACGAGTGCGGCTTTTATGTTCTGAAGATGGCTCAGTATTACGACGGCAAAACCTTTGTTGTGAAATTCGCAAAGCGTAGTGTAAGTATCTTCTTTTTAACCCAGCAATATCTCCTCATTCCTTGATATTTTTTTCGTCAGTTTCTTTTTTTGTAGATGATGTTGTATATTTGTTTATTTTATTTTTTTCTTCATCGCAGGAAGCTGTTATTCAGGATTGGAAGGCTGAGTTTTTGTTCCAGATTCTGTTCCACCCAGAAAACATGGTCGTTGTCACCGAGTTCCCGGAGGATCTAAGAAATCTCTGCATTTCTCTTGGCTTCTCTCCAAGACTGCATTCGCAGGAGCAGGATGAGGCATAAATGATAGCAGATCTTTTTCTATGTGTGTTGATGTCTTTTTCGTGTGTGCTCCAAAACTTTATGTAAACAGTAATGTATGGTCGCTGTGTGTAGTTCTCGATGTGCCAAACTGTTAACACCATGCTGTGTGCTTTTGTATATACCGGTCTAGTTAGTTTTTGTGTTTTTTTTGTGGCAGATGGTGACAATGTCAAATATGTACATAATGGAGCTTTCAGCCAACTCCTCCTTGTGAGTTGTAACATGTTCGCAGCATTCTCTCATATGAGTAGCAGCCAAGTTTTTTTTAAATATACGCATCCGCACTGCATCTCACCTTATCACATGGGACTGCAAAGACGAATTCAACGTGTTTGTCGTCGAGTTTCAAAATTCATCCGCACTGCAGCCAAGTTTTTTTTACATTTTTTTGCACTAAGCGCACTGCACTGTGTACTCGAAGCGTACTGCACTGCAAGCTTTAAACGCACCACGCACGCACTGTAGTGTACGTGAATCCTAGTCTGACTCTACATTTTTTTTCTTTTCTAACTGCATTCTGTATTGATTCACGGTCATGTCAGATTCTATATGACGAAGAGAACTGCATTCTCAAAATGACATTCCGATCTCAGGTTTTTCATACAGAAGAGAACCGCATTCTGAGAGTGGCATTCTCATCTTATTTTCTTTTCATATAGAAGAGAACTGCATTTTATCAAGCATCCCCCCCCCCCTCGTAGCACATTGGTCACAAAGTATGTATGGCATATGTTGTATCTTTTCATTTTTTAACTTCAGTATTACATGTTGAATTCTTTTTTTTTGCAGTCCACTGAACACAAGCTATATATATTATATACGATACGATATATATAAAGGATGAAGTTAATATGTTTTTTAAAATGTAAAGCTGCATATGTGTTGATCTACGTCCTTTTCCTGGTGCTTCTTCTCAGATTGTGCACTGCATTTGTTTCAATGGTTGTTGCTGCTCCTGTCTTGCTCTTGTTGTTCGCATTACCCCTCGTAACGGGACCGTGCGACCGTGATGCTTGCCTACGCGCTGGATTCTGCGTTCTGTCTCTCCCACTCGTTTTTGATGATGGTTCTTCGATTTCTTCATCTGCTTCTTCTTCTTCCTCGTCTTCTTCTTCTTCCTCATCTTCCTCCTCGGTTTCATCAGCTTCGCTCGCTTCCTCGCTCTCTTCTCTGTCAGCATCTTCTTCGTCATCTTCTTCATCTTTTTCCTCTGTTCTATTTGGACAAGTTCTCGCGTTATGCTTCTCTCTCTTGTTGCAGACGCTACATAGTCTTCTCTTTGTCGTATCATCTTGTTGGTCAGCTCGGTGATTTGTGGTGGCATTTTCAGCCTGGTTTTGTTTCAGCCTCTCCTTACATGTTCTTGAGTTGTGTCCCGCAATCTTATTGCATGATTTACACATCCTTACCCCCAGTGTTCTTCCTCCGCTGTCCAGTTCTGGCTTAGGCCTGCTATTTTTTTCAGGGCTTTTTCATTTGCTGCAGCTTTTTTACTGGCTGATTTGCTCTCTTTCTTTCTCCCTTTTGTGTTTGAAACAGGCGGGGGAAGAATTGTGTCATCCATATTATGAACTGCACCATCAGCAGCATGCTCGCGCTCCTTTCCTTGTTCTTCACCCCGCGCATCCATGATCTTCTTTGCCTCTTCTTCTTCGTTTATTATGTTCACTTCTTGTATGAGTTCTCTCATCCCAGCTAAAGCTCTGTTGTACCCTCTATCCGATTTGACACCTCTGTTCGCCAGGTCCATTGCAGTTTCTGCAAGTAGTCTCCTATGGCAGAACATCGAACTCCCATCTGGAGCAGTTTGCTCATAGTCTCTGCGGTCAAAAGTTGGATTTTGGCGTGCGTTCCGTGTGTATCTCTTCAATATGTACTCTTCAGGTATCTTGTCCACCGTAGCCGATCCAACATGCAAATGATGTGCATGCAGAACAGGCCTACAGCAAAAGAAAATTTTTGGGTTATTCGTGCCAGCAAACTTCACATAAATAGGCAACATTTTTCATTTTTTTGGTTTTGTGAACTGCCTTATAAATAGGTCCTGGGTCTGCTGCTATAGTGAACTTCACTAAATATTTTTTTGTTTTTCATCTCTTTTTGTTGGGTAACGTAGTAATTTCAAAAAAATTCCTACGCACACGCAAGATCATGGTGATGCATAGCAACGAGGGGGAGAGTCTGATCTACGTACCCTTGTAGATCACAACAGAAGCGTTGACACAACGTAGAGGAAGTAGTTGTACGTCTTCTTCCCGATCCGACCGATCCAAGCACCGTTACTCCGGCACCTCCGAGTTCTTAGCACACATTCAGCTCGATGATGATCCTCGGGCTCCGATCCAGCAAAGCGTCGAGGAAGAGTTCCGTCAGCACGACGGCGTGGTGACGATCTTGATGTACTACCGACGCAGGGCTTCGCCTAAGAACTACAACGGTATGATCGAGGTGGAATTTGGTGGCAGGGGGCACCGCACACGGCTAAGGAACGATCTCAAGGATCAACTTGTGTGTCTATAGGTGCCCCCTGCCCCCGTATATAAAGGTTGAGAGGGGGAGGGCTGGCCGGCCAAGCTAGGGAGGCGCAGGAGGAGTCCTACTCCTACCGGGAGTAGGACTCCCCCCCCCAATCCTATTCCTAATAGGACTCCCAAGTGGAAAGAGAGGGAGAGAGGTGGCCGGCCACCTCTCCTAGTCCTAATAGGACTAGGGGAGGGGGGTGGCGCACAGCCCACCTTGGGCTGCCCCTTTCACCTTTCCACTAAGGCCCAATAAGGCCCATTTGGTTCCCGGGGGGTTCCGGTAACCTCCCGGTACTTCGGTAAAATTCTCGATTTCACCCGGAACACTTCCGATGTCCAAACATAGGCTTGCAATATATCAATCTTTATGTCTCGACCATTTTGAGACTCCTCGTCATGTCCGTGATCACATCTGGGACTCCGAACAACCTTCGGTACATCAAAATGCATAAACTCATAATAACTGTCATCGTAACGTTAAGCGTGCGGACCCTACGGTTCGAGAACAATGTAGACATGACCAAGACACGTCTCCGGTCAATAACCAATAGCGGGACCTAGATGCCCATATTGGCTCCTACATATTCTACGAAGATCTTTATCGGTCAGACCGCATAACAACATACGTTGTTCCCTTTGTCATCGGTATGTTACTTGCCCGAGATTCGATCGTCGGTATCCAATACCTAGTTCAATCTCGTTACCGGCAAGTCTCTTTACTCGTTCTGTAATACATCATCCCGCAACTAACTCATTAGTTGCAATGCTTGCAAGGCTTGTATAATGTGCATTACCGAGAGGGCCCAGAGGTACCTCTCCGACAATCGGAGTGACAAATCCTATTCTCGAAATACGCCAACCCAACATCTACCATTGGAAACACCTGTAGTACTCCTTTATAATCACCCAGTTACGTTGTGACGTTTGGTAGTACCCAAAGTGTTCCTCCGGCAAACGGGAGTTGCATAATCTCATAGTCATAGGAACATGTATAAGTCATGAAGAAAGCAATAGCAACATACTAAACGATCGGGTGCTAAGCTAATGGAATGGGTCATGTCAATCAGATCATTCAACTAATGATGTGACCTCGTTAATCAAATAACAACTCTTTTGTCCATGGTTAGGAAACATAACCATCTTTGATTAACGAGCTAGTCAAGTAGAGGCATACTAGTGACACTCTGTTTCTCTATGTATTCACACATGTATTATGTTTCCGGTTAATACAATTCTAGCATGAATAATAAACATTTATCATGATATAAGTAAATAAATAATAACTTTATTATTGCCTCTAGGGCATATTTCCTTCAGTCTCCCACTTGCACTAGAGTCAATAATCTAGTTCACATCGCCATGTGATTTAACAGCAATAGTTCACATCACCATGTGATTAACACCCATAGTTCACATCGTCATGTGACCAACACTCAAAGGGTTTACTAGAGTCAGTAATCTAGTTCACATATCTATGTGATTAACACCCAAAGAATACTAAGGTGTGATCATGTTTTGCTTGTGAGATAATTTTAGTCAACGGGTCTGTCACATTCAGATCCGTAAGTATTTTGCAAGTTCTATGTCTACAATGCTCTACACGGAGCTACTCTAGCTAATTGCTCCCACTTTCAATATGTATCCAGATTGAGACTTTAGATTCATCTGGATCAGTGTCAAAAACTTGCATCGACGTAACCCTTTACGACGAACCTTTTTGTCACGTCCATAATCGAGAAACATATCCTTATTTCACTAAGGATAATTCTGACCACTGTCTAGTGATCTACTCCTAGATCACTATTGTACTCCCTTGCCAAATCAATGCAGGGTATACAATAGATCTGGTATATAGCATGACATACTTTATAGAACCTATGGCCAAGGCATAGGGAATGACTTTCATCCTTTTTTCTATCTTCTGCCGTGGTCGGGCTTTGAGTCTTACTCAACTTCACACCTTGTACTACAGGCAAGAACTCTTTCTTTGACTGCTCATTTTTTGAACTACTTCAAAATCTTGTCACGGTATGTATTTATTGAAAAAAAACTTATCAAGCATCTTGATCTATCTCTATAGATCTTGATGCTCAATATGTAAGCAGCTTTACCGAAGTCTTTCTTTGAAAAACTCCTTTCAAACACTCCTTTATGCTTTACAGATTATTTCCGATCAACAATATGTCATTCACATATACTTATCAGAAATGTTGTAGTGCTCCCACTCACTTTCTTGTAAATACAGGCTTCACCGCAAGTCTGTATAAAACTATATGCTTTGATCAACTCATCAAAGCGTATATTCCAACTCCGAGATGTTTGCACCAGTCCACAGATGGATCGCTGGTGCTTGCACATTTTGTTAGCACCTTTCGGATTGACAAAACCTTCTAGTTGCATCATATACAACTCTTCTTTAATAAATCCATTAAGGAATGCAGTTTTGTTTATCCATTTGCCAGATTTCATAAAATGCGGCAATTACTAACATGATTCGAACAGACTCAAGCATAGATACGAGTGAGAAGCTCTCATCGTAGTCAACACCTTGAACTTGTCGAAAACCTTTTGCGACAATTCTAGCTTTGTAGATAGTAACACTACTATCAGCGTCCGTCTTCCTCTTGAAGATCCATTTATTTTCTATGTCTTGCCGATCAACGGGCAAGTCACCCAAAGTCCACACTTTGTTCTCATACATGGATCCCATCTCAGATTTTATGGCCTCAAGCCATTTCTCGGAATTTGGGCTCATCATCGCTTCCTCATAATTTGTAGGTTCGTCATGGTCAAGTAACATGACCTCCAGAACAGGATTACCGTACCACTCTGGTGCGGATCTCACTCTGGTTTACCTACGAGATTCGGTAGTAACTTGATCTGAAGTTACATGATCATCATCATTAGCTTCCTCACTAATTGGTGTAGTAGTCACAGGAACAGATTTTTGTGATGAACTATTTTCCAATAAGGGAGAAGGTACAATTACCTTATCAAGCTTTCTACTTTCCTCCCACTCACTTCTTTCGAGAGAAACTCCTTCTCTAGAAAGGATCCATTCTTAGCAACGAATGTCTTGCCTTCGGATCTGTGATAGAAGGTGTACCCAACTGTCTCCTTTGGGTATCCTATGAAGACATATTTCTCCGATTTGAGTTTGAGCTTATCGAGATGAAACTTTTTCACATAAGCATCGCAACTCCAAACTTTAAGAAACGACAGCTTAGGTTTCTTGCCAAACCATAGTTCACACGGTGTCGTCTCAACGGATTTAGATGGTGCCCTATTTAACGTGAATGCAGTTGTCTCTAATGCATAACCCCAAAAGGATAGTGGTAGATCATAGATTGTACTATATCCAATAAAGTACGGTTATGACGTTCGGACACACCATTATGCTGTGGTGTTCCAGGTGGCGTGAGTTGCGAAACTATTCCACAATTTTTCAAATGTACACCAAACTCGTAACTCAAATATTCTCCTCCACGATCAGATCGTAGAAACGTTATTTTCTTGTTACGATGATTTTCAACTTCACTCTGAAATTCTTTGAACTTTTCAAATGTTTCAGACTTGTGTTTCATTAAGTAGATATCCCCATATCTGCTCAAACCATCTGTGAAGGTCAGAAAATAATGATACCTGCTGCAAGCCTTAATATTCATCGGACCACATACATCAGTATGTATGATTTCCAACAAATCTGTTGCTTGCTTCATTGTTCCGGAGAACGGCATTTTAGTCATCTTGCCCAAAAGGCATGGTTCGCAAGCATCAAGTGATTCATAATCAAGTGATTCCGAAAGCCTATCAGCATGGAGTTTCTCCATGCGCTTTACACCAATATGACTTAAACTGCAGTGCCACAAATAAGTTGCACTATCATTATTAACTTTGCATCTTTTGGTTTCAATATTATGAATATGTGTATCACTAAGATCGAGATCCAATGAACTATTTTCATTGGGTGTGTAACCATATAGGGTTTTATTCATGTAAACAGAACAACAATTTATTCTTTTACTTAAATGAATAACCGTATTATAATAAACATGACCAGGTCATATTCATGCTCAACGCAAACACCAAATAACACTTATTTAGGTTCAACACTAATCCCGAAAGTATAGGGATTGTGCGATGATGATCATATCAATCTTGGAACCACTTCCAACACACATCGTCACTTCACCCTTAACTAGTCTCTGTTCATTCTGCAACTCCCGTTTCGAGTTACTACTCTTAGCAACTGAACTAGCATCAAATACTGAGGGGTTGCTATAAACACTAGTAAAGTACACATCAATAACATGTATATCAAATATACTTATGTTCACTTTGCCATCCTTCTTATCCGCCAATCACTTGGGGTAGTTCCGCTTCCAGTGACCAGTCCCTTTGCAGTAGAAGCACTTAGTCTCAGGCTTAGGACCAGACTTGGGCTTCTTCACTTGAACAGCAACTTTCTTGCTGTTCTTCTTGAAGTTCCCCTTTTTCCCTTTGCCCTTTTCTTGAAACTAGTGATCTTGTCAACCATCAACACTTGATGCTCTTTCTTGATTTCTACCTTCATTGATTTCATCATCATGAAAAGCTCGGGATTCGTTTTCGTCATCCCTTGCATACTATTGTTCATCACGAAGTTCTACTAACTTGGTGATGGTGACTAGAGAATTCTGTCAATCACTATCTTATCTGGAAGATTAACTCCCACTTGATTCAAGCGATTGTAGTACTCAGACAATCTGGGCACATGCTCACTAGTTGAGCGATTCTCCTCCATCTTTTAGCTATAGAACTTGTTGGAGACTTCATATCTCTCAACTCGGGTATTTTCTTGAAATATTAACTTCAACTCCTGGAACATCTCATATGGTCCATGACGTTCAAAACGTCTTTGAAGTCCCGATTCTAAGCCATTAAGCATGGTGCACTAAACTATCAAGTAGTCATCATATTGAGCTAGCCAAACGTTCATAACGTCTGCATCTGCTCCTGCAATAGGTCTGTCACCTAGCGGTGCATCAAGGACATAATTTTTCTGTGCAGCAATGAGGACAAACCTCATATCACGGATCCAATCCGCATCATTGCTACTAACATCTTTCAACATAGTTTTTCTCTAGGAACATATCAAAATAAACACAGGGAAGCAACAACGCGAGCTATTGATCTACAACATGATTTGCAAAAATACTACCAGGACTAAGTTCATGATAAATTTAAGTTCAATTTAATCATATTACTTGACAACTCCCACTTAGATAGACATCCCTCTAATCCTCTAAGTGATCACGTGATCCAAATCAACTAAACCATAACCGATCATCACGTGAGATGGAGTAGTTTTCAATGGTGAACATCGTTTATGTTGATCATATCTACTATATGATTCACGCTCGACCTTTCGGTCTCCGTGTTCCGAGGCCATATCTGCATATGCTAGGCTCGTCAAGTTTAACCTGAGTATTCTGCGTGTGCAAAACTAGTTTGCACCCGTTGTAGATGGACGTAGAGCTTATCACACCCGATCATCACGTGGTGTCTGGGCACGACGAACTTTGGCAACGGTGCATACTCAGGGAGAACACTTCTTGATAATTTAGTGAGAGATCATCTTATAATGCTACCGTCAATCAAAGCAAGATAAGATGCATAAAAGGATAACCATCACATGCAATCAATATAAGTGATATGATATGGCCATCATCATCTTGTGCTTGTGATCTCCATCTCCGAAGCACCGTCATAATCACCATCGTGGCCGGCGCGACACCTTGATCTCCATCGTAGCATCGTTGTCGTCTCGCCAATCTTATGCTTCCACGACTATCACTACCGCTTAGTAATAAAGTAAAGCATTACATCGTGATTGCATTGCATACAATAAAGCGACAACCATATGGCTCCTGCCAGTTGTCGATAACTCGGTTACAAAACATGATCATCTCATACAATAAAATTTTTCATTTTTTGGTTTTGTGAACTGCATTATAAATAGGTCCTGGGTCTGCTGCTATAGTGAACTTCACTAAATATTTTTTTGTTTTTCATCTCTTTTTGTTGGGTAACGTAGTAATTTCAAAAAAATTCCTACGCACACGCAAGATCATGGTGATGCATAGCAACGAGGGGGAGAGTCTGATCTACGTACCCTTGTAGATCACAACGGAAGCGTTGACACAACGTAGAGGAAGTAGTTGTACGTCTTCTTCCCGATCCGACCGATCCAAGCACCGTTACTCCGGCACCTCCGAGTTCTTAGCACACGTTCAGCTCGATGACGATCCTCGGGTTCCGATCCAGCAAAGCGTCGAGGAAGAGTTCCGTCAGCACGACAGCGTGGTGACGATCTTGATGTACTACCGACGCAGGGCTTCGCCTAAGCACTACAACGGTATGATCGAGGTGGAATTTGGTGGCAGGGGGCACCGCACACGGCTAAGGAACGATCTCAAGGATCAACTTGTGTGTCTAGAGGTGCCCCCTGCCCCCGTATATAAAGGTTGAGAGGGGTAGGGCTGGCCGGCCAAGCTAGGGAGGCGCAGGAGGAGTCCTACTCCTACCGGGAGTAGGACTCCCCCCCAATCCTATTCCTAATAGGACTCCCAAGTGGAAAGAGAGGGAGAGAGGTGGCCGGCCACCTCTCCTAGTCCTAATAGGACTAGGGGAGGGGGGTGGCGCGCAACCCACCTTGGGCTGCCCCTTTCACCTTTCCACTAAGGCCCAATAAGGCCCATTTGGTTTCCGGGGGGTTTCGGTAACCTCCCGGTACTCCGGTAAAATTCCCGATTTCACCCGGAACACTTCCGATGTCCAAACATAGGCTTCCAATATATCAATCTTTATGTCTCGACCATTTCGAGACTCCTCGTCATGTCCGTGATCACATCCGGGACTCCGAACAACCTTCGGTACATCAAAATGCATAAACTCATAATAACTGTCATCGTAACGTTAAGCGTGCAGACCCTACGGTTCGAGAACAATGTAGACATGACCGAGACACGTCTCCGGTCAATAACCAATAGCGGGACCTAGATGCCCATATTGGCTCCTACATATTCTACGAAGATCTTTATCGGTCAGACCGCATAACAACATACGTTGTTCCCTTTGTCATCGGTATGTTACTTGCCCGAGATTCGATCGTCGGTATCCAATACCTAGTTCAATCTCGTTACCGGCAAGTCTCTTTACTCGTTCTGTAATACATCATCCCGCAACTAACTCATTAGTTGCAATGCTTGCATGGCTTGTATAATGTGCATTACCTAGAGGGCCCAGAGGTACCTCTCCGACAATCGGAGTGACAAATCCTATTCTCGAAATACGCCAACCCAACATCTACCATTGGAAACACCTGTAGTACTCCTTTATAATCACCCAGTTACGTTGTGACATTTGGTAGTACCCAAAGTGTTCCTCCGGCAAACGGGAGTTGCATAATCTCATAGTCATAGGAACATGTATAAGTCATGAAGAAAGCAATAGCAACATACTAAATGATCGGGTGCTAAGCTAATGGAATGGGTCATGTCAATCATATCATTCAACTAATGATGTGACCTCGTTAATCAAATAACAACTCTTTTGTCCATGGTTATGAAACATAACCATCTTTGATTAACGAGCTAGTCAAGTAGAGGCATACTAGTGACACTCTGTTTGTCTATGTATTCACACATGTATTATGTTTCCGGTTAATACAATTCTAGCATGAATAATAAACATTTATCATGATATAAGGAAATAAATAATAACTTTATTATTGCCTCTAGGGCATATTTCCTTCACTTTTTTGCTACCAGCAATAAGTGAACTTCATTATGTTTTATGTGTGCTTATTTTTTTGGTTTCCTGTCTCACTTACCTGTGTGTGTCCACAGCTTGCATTCGCATTCGTAGATACCGTTCATCACATCAGCAACCACCTGGAACTCGTGTCTTGCCCAATCAAAATCATCGGACCGGTTGTAGTGGCGCACCAAATATTTCGTCGGGTTGTCAGTGGACTGCTCTGATCTAAATGCAGTGTTGCGGTAGTGCGCTTGCTTGAAGTCAGCAAAGACCGCCCTGGTGTAAATCTTGGAGAGCTGAACCTCGAAACCAAACTGAGTAGTAGTCTTTATTTCCGTCTGTGAAACAAAGAAAACCAATTAAGTAGTTGTCTTTTCGCAGCAAAAATCAAGAAAGCGAGTAGTGTTTTTTATTAATTGCCCATCCATCTTCAAAACTTTGCTCTGTTTATATACCTCGTTAGCTATGGTCTCCGCGTGCTCGACGCCCTTCCTTGTCTGGATGCACCTGTCCACCTGCGACGCAAAGATGTGTAGGTCGTGTCTTTCCTTGACAAAGTTCCTCTTCAAGATCCGGTTCATGCTTTCACTTCTCTGTGTCGACGTCATCCGTGCACAGAACACCTCCTTGTAGTAAGCCGATATCCATTCTTTTCTGTCTGTCCAGAGCGCCTTCATAATCTCATCATTTTGCAGGTTATACTTTTCCATGAGCTCATGCCAAGCGCGTTCAGACTCTGATGGCATCAGCGGGTGGTTGAGAACGGAGGTCAGCTCATCCTTGAATTTCTCATACGCTTTGTACAGCAAGGACATGTGATCCTTGTATTTTTTCAGTATATGCCAATGGCATAACTTGTGCAGCGTGCCTATTAGCGTACTTTTTATCGCGGCATCCATGGAGGGGCATTGATCTGCATGTTTTTGAAAAAAAAACCAAGCAGCAAGTTATTGAGAGAACTGCATATCCTTTTTCTGCTTTTTTTCTTTTTTTTCATTGGATGTAAGAAATGGACTACAAAAGTTGGCAGTGAACTGCATTGTTATTTAATTTCACTCTTTTTTTAGCATACCTGTGAGTATGCAGATTGGCCGCTTGTTGTTCATGCAATGCAATAACGTCCGGAACACCCACTCGAAAGTCGGTATTGTTTCGTCTCTGATGAGAGCCACAGCAAATATTGTACTTTGGAGGTGGTGGTTGACTCCAACGAAGACGGCGAGAGGCATGTGGAACTTGTTGGTCTTGTAGGTCGTGTCAAATGTGACACAATCTCCAAAATCTTCGTACGATCCCCTGCAGCTGGCGTTCGCCTAGAATATGTTCCGCACACGGTTATCGACATCTTTGTCGTAATCATAGAAGAACTCCGGGTTTATTTGCTGCATCTTCTCAAAGAAAGCCAGGAGTTTCTTCACATCGTCCTCTGTTTCCTCCCTCGCGAATTGATGCTTCCTGCAGTTTGAAATAACAATATACTTGCAGCATTATGGACATACAGAAAATGCACAAAGCGGACTGCATGAAATAGACGATATATCGTTTTTTTGTTTTAGTGAATGTACCTGTTCACCCAGTCACGGCTGGTGCGCCCCATAAAGTGCAGCCCTCCTGACATCCTTGACAGGGTTGACATCATCTGCGTGTGCGTCAGGTTGACGCTCGGCATGTCCTTCACTAGTTTATCGAGCAACGGATCATCCGTCTTATGCGAGTGCATGTGCAGAAGCATAGCCGGGCTGTCAATCATCCTGTGGTTGTGATTGAGCTCAATCTCTGCTATCACAAACACATCCTTGATTTTTTTCAGTCTCATTCCCGCCTTGCAGCCAGTCCTCTTTGATGTTTTTTCTCGCTTTCTGTCATAATCTGTGACAGTTTCTTTGCTTCTGCCTTCCTTTGAGCACACGATGTATCTGTTTGTTCTGTATCCGCCGTTTTTGCGTGTGCCGAAGCCTGCATGCCTTGCATACGTGTTGTAGAATTCTCGCGCCGCATCTTGTGATGTGAACTGCATACCTTTCATAGGCACAAGTTCTTGGAGCATGTTCTCATCCTGCACACACACAATATGGAATGTTTTTTTTGTTAATGAGAATGCACAAGCTGAAAGAATGCGTAATAAGTGAACTGCAGTAATTAGGTAAGGATGCTTACGTGCGTGTACTATTTTTCTTCTAACGGTGTTTGCAGCTCACCGATGTTTATTGGGCATGGAGGGGTGACAACAAATCTATGTAACTGAGGATCGCGAGGAGGCAGGAGTGTGGAGAACTTTACTTTTTTGGTTGCTTGCGGCCCTCCTTGATTCTGCTTCCGATTCTTTTGTTGGGCAGTAGGCGGCCTTGGTGGAATTCCACTATCCCTTTGTCGACGAATCGTTTGCTCATGGACCTGCCGAACTTGCTGGGTTTCAACATCGGCTTCTGGAGGTGCTATATCATCCGTTCTGATCTGCTGACCAAATGTTTCAAAGACACGCGTGTACCTTGGCTGCATAACTGTTATGATTTGCTCTTCGTCATCATCCTCCTCATCATCATTTTTCTGCGCGTGCTCCCCTATGAAGACCAGATCGTCGTCGTCCTCCTTCTCATCCTGCGGGTTTTTTGTTTCACTGCCTTCTCCATCTCGAATGATGTTTGGTTCACTATTTTCATCTTTATCCTCTACATCTTCCTCCACGGAGTATGCAGTTCTGTTTTTTGTGTTAAAGAAACCCCTAGGTATTTCAGGTGTTATCCATCCAGGCATCTCCCACTCTTCTCTTCCAATGCAGTTCAGGGGCTCGGGGTCGTAAATGATTCGAGGCATCTTTTGTTTTTGAGGCATAGTAAATTCCTGCAGGTTATTAAGCCAAAGCTTTTTTTATGCACGTCAACAGTGAAATGAACTGCATCTTTCGTACTATATATCATTATATTTTTTGCAACTGTAAGAAATTGCACTTCAATTTGTCATTCTACAGCAGGGGCACTGTTAGTTAACATGAAGAAACAATGCACTTCAGTTCTAGGCACAGCGCTCTACATATTTAAGTCATTGTGGACTGCAATTTTGATCCATATAGCGTTTTTTATTTTTCGAAGTATCCTTTTCTGTTTTTCTACTTTGGAGACACATGTGACTGCAGTCGACGCAAGATGGGGCACTGCATGGGTATAAAAACGGCACTGCAAACTGGATGTGGGGGTTTGGTATGTGATTTTCTTACCTTATATGCAGTCCCCCCCCCCTTCTGCAGATGCAGCTCTTGCTACTGTTGGCGTGCAGTCCACCTCCGCTGCAGGAACTCATGCGCTTTTTCCACCTTCGCCATTGTTGCGGGAGAAGGCTGGACGTGCACCATTGCAGTTCGCATCCACGACGAATGCGATGGAGTGGTCATCCTTGCAGTTCGCTTTCCCTTGTCATGCATGACTGAGGCTGGATGCTTCAGCGGCGGATCCCCCAGGAGGTGTTGGGGCGAAGGTGAGGTGCGGCGTCGCTTCCTAAACGCCGCCGCGGAAATATCGTCGCGGACGGACTGCATCGCCGGCCGCTTGGCGCGCGCTCCGCAGTGCTGGGCGCGGAAGAAGGCGGGGAGGGGTGCGGATCGCCGCCGGCCGCCGCGGTGCTGGGCGCGGAAGAAGGCGGGGAGGGGTGGGGGAGGACGCCGGCCGCCGTGGCGCTCCCGCGCTAGAAGGCGGGGAGGGGTGGGGGAGGATGCCGGCCGCCGGGGCGCTCCCGCGCTAGGAGGCGGGGAGGGGTGGGGGAGGACGCCCGGCGTCGGGGCGCTGGCGCTAGGTAGCGGGGAGTGGAGGGGGAGGGGTGTTAGGAGAATAAGGTTTTTGTTAGGAGAATAAGGTCTTAAGGGGTGTTATGAGAATAGACCCATCCTATATACATATATATATATATATATATATATATATATATAGTGTTACTATTCATCACCCAGGGTGCAGAATAAGTTATTCTTCACCCGACGTAATTTTACGATCATTTCATAATTAAATTACGTTTATATTTCAAATAGTTACATTCATATTGATTCACTACGTAAAATTTGGCATAAGAAAATAAAAATATAGGTCATAAAATAAGAAAATTTGCAGTTTATGTGTATCTTACACTTGTTTTTATGTTTGTAATTTTACATAACAAAAAATATTTTTATGACGATTATATATTTTCTTACGGTCTCTTTTTACTTTAGAAATAAGACAAAACTTACGGAACGTAAAATTATGGTGCATTTATGGCAAAATAGAGGGGGTGAATATATATATATATATATATATATATATATATATATATATATATATATATATATATATATATATAACTATTCCTCACCGTAAGTTTTGTCTTATTTCCGACGCAAAAAGGGACCATAAGAAAATATATAATCGCCGTAAAAAATATTTTATATTATATAAAATTACAAACGTAAAAACATAGTCTAAAATACACATAAACTGTAAATTTTCTTGTTTTATGACCTATATTTTTATTTTCTTATGTCAAATTTTACGTAGTGAATCAATAGGAATGTAACTATTTGAATTCCAAACGTAATTTAATTATAAAATGATCGTAAGATTACCTCGGATAAAGAATAATTTATTCTGCATATATATATATATATATATATATATATATATATATATATATATATACTAGCAATGTGCCTGTGCGTTGCAACGGATCCAAAGTAGAATACATGTTCACAAACTTGAAAAAAAACACCTAGTTTTGATATAAATATATCACTAAAAATATATTATGTTTCACTCAAAATATACTCCTCGGGCTGTTTTGATGAGGTGAGAGAGGGATGTGGTTGGTTTCAAGATACTAAGGGGTTTTCTGCAAATTGGAGCAGAGGAGTGGGTTATTCTTGCAAAAAGGCCACAACTTATCTCACAGTTGTTAGATGCAGATCTAGTGGTCAGAAATGACGGATGGTAGACACGCCATCATCACCAACTAAGTCTTTTATAGGAGTAGAGAAAGTAAATTTTAAAACAAAAATTATAAACACAAACTTTGTATCCTAAAATAAAAATTAAACCTGCAGAATACGCATCAGAAAAAATTGCTTGAAAATAGAAAAAGAGGTACGCTATGCACCTAATCGGCCAATTATGGTGTCTAATTATGGTGCTGTTAAAGGCGAGTGATTTGAGAAATTATATAAAACTTTTGATCAGTGTTAAACATGAATCATAGTCTGTGCGGGTGACTTGCTTGTGGTGTAACATGCCATGCGGTCTCAGGTTCCATCCGTCTTCGTCCAATTTATTTTTCTACTACGTTATTTCTCGCTGCTGATCCATGGGACCCGCACTTCTAATATCTGCTGATCCATGGGATCCGTCTTGCATCGGTCTGGGTACGGGGCATAGCGATAGATGTAGCTAGGACCATATTGGAGCGTATCCGTGTATTTGGGAACTGTAGTGGAGCATTCCGCGAGTCCGAGGACCATCGTGTTACATGCCCGAAAGTATAAGGATTGTGGGTGTAATTATCTCCATTTAAGCCCTAGTCTAACTACCAGTTAGTACATGTGCCCTTCACATTATTGTTGTGTTTGTCGTGCTATGCCCAAATAGGAACCTGAACTTTTATTTGCATGGGGATACCTATCAATCCGAGCCACCACGATTTGATGAATCATTGCGAGCTATCTTACTGAACTGTGAGGTTTCAGAAAGAGGGGTCATGTAATGGTTACTAGGTAGACAGTCTCTAGTCAAAATACAAGAATGTCTTTTTCTTTTTTTGCGGGTGAAAATACTACTGTCTATTTTGAATTTCTGCTCTTACTGGATTTTCAAAGTGACAGAACAAGTAATGGTAATCATCAAGGTTTATCAAGCTGGACAGAGTGCATAGACGATATGAAAAAGTATGCCTCAATTTTTTTTATTTTCCTTTGCACTTGCGCCATCCTAATTGGACACAGGTCCTAACTGTTTCTCTAATGACACTCTTGATACAAGATTAGATAATATTCTGCCGGTTGTCCACAATAGACACAAATAGGATCCAGGCATTTAAATTCAAGCAACTAATATCAAGCAGTACAATTGATTTAGCTCCAAGGGAACGGTAAGCGCCATTCAGGAACCGCCAAAACTCAAAGAAGGATCTGTTTGATTTAGGTCCAAGGGACCGGTAGTCATTGTTCGGGAACAAAGATGGATCCATTAGAGTTAGCTTCAAAGCACCGATAACCGCCATTCAAGGAACCGTCAAGAACAACGATGGAGCCGATGGATTTAGGTCCAAGGGACCGCTAGTCGTTGTTCGAGAACTGACGAGAATTGAAGACGAATCCATTAGAGTTAGCTCCAAAGCACCGACAACCACCATTTATGGAACCTTCGAGAACAACAATTGAGGCAATGGATCCAGGTCCAAGGGACTGGTAGTCGTTGTTTGAGAACTGACGACAATTGAAGACGAATTCGTTAGCGTTAGCTCCAAAGCACCGATAACCGCCATTTATGGAACCGTCGAGAATAACGATGGAGCCGATGGATTTAGGTCCAAGGGGACGCTAGTCGTTGTTCGAGAACTGACGAGAATCGGAGATGGATCTGTTAGAGTTAGCTCCAAAGCACCAACAACCGCCATTTAGGGAACCATCGAGAACAACGACGAAGCCAATGGATTTAGGTCCAAGGGACCGGTAGTCGTTGTTCGGCAACTGACGAGAATCGAATACGGATCTGTTAGAGTTAGCTCCAAAGCACCGACAACCGCCATTTAGGGAATTGTCGAGAACGACGATGGAGCCGATGGATTTAGCTCCAAGGGGACCGGTAGTCGTTGTTCAGGAACTGACGAGAATCAAAGACGGATCCATCAGAGTTAGCTCCAAAGCACCGACAACCGTCATTTATGGAACCATCGAGAACAGCAATGGAGCCGATGGATTTAGGTCCAAGGGATCGGTAGTCATTGTTCGCGAACTGACGAGAATCAAAGATGATTCCATTAGAGTTAGTTCCAAAGCACCAACAACCGCCATTTATGGAATTGTCGAAAACAACGTTGGTGCCGATGGATTTAGATCCAAGGAAAACTAGTAGTCGTTGTTCGGGAACTGACGAGAATCGAGTACGGTTCCATTGGAGTTAGCTCCAAGGCACCGACAACCATTATTTATCTGACTACAGTCTACAGCACACGAGCAGTACATGGAAATATCACGAGAATACGCATGCAAAAAGGAAGGATACATAGGTTCAACACGTCGTAGGTTCCTCGCAGGCATACACGCGGATCCTTGGTGACTAGCGGACCGAACCTGTGCCGGTCTCATCGACAGACTTACTTGAACAAGACCTCACACAAGAGGCTGATCTAACAAGCCTAGCTACAAAATCCTGATAAAAACTTGCCAATTTACTCTCGGTTGATGCATAAGTAGCAACAACTAATACTCAAGTGACAAAAAAAACCGTTTTAAGAGACACTGTCTGGGCGCATGCTCGTTCGGCCCTACTAATAAGCTTCTCCCCCGAATGCACATTTGTACGTGGGCATACACGCGAATTATTTTCCCTACCCTAGCCGCCGCCAATAACCAGGCCACTAGGAAGGCGATCTCCTTCCACCGATCTCCACCGGCCGGGACGCTGGCCCCCTCTCCCTTAGGCCGCTACTCTGGCGGCAAGAGGGGGGGAGACCCCGTTCCTTCGCTCTGTAGTTAGGTTTTGAATTTGTAGATCGTGGTTTGCGTCGTTGGGATGGTGGGAGCGGTGTCCGGACGAATAAATCTGCCTGAGCTCCACTCCCACACCGGTGATGCCATTCACGGCGGCGTCTCGGAGTTGATGGCATCGTGTCTCTGCCGATCCTTCATATCGGCAGCGTTAGGGTTCACGGATGGTGTTGGCGAGGCGGCGGCGGCGACTGCATCAGGTGTGTCTCTCCTTCTTCTCTGTCCCCGTTGTTGTGGCGTTGTCTCCGACGTCATGGTGGAGCAGGGAGGTTTTGTCGTCCAGGAATACGCGCAGACGGTTGTCTACGCAAGTGACAGCTGGAAGATGGAGAATCTTGTGTTGGGTCTGTGGTTGAAGGCTGACAATTCTGATTTTCTCCTCCGACGTCGTCATCATGCGGGGGTGTCAGTTCTGAAGTTCGATGACGTGTCCGGGGACATGTTGCCCCAGTCTGATTCTTTCAACGGCTATGATTTTGCTTCTGGCAAACCACTTTGAAGGTCCGTAAAGCTGCTGATCAACGATAGAGCCGCGTCGAGCTTGGGTGAAGAGGTGATCTGTCTTTTTACCCTTTACTGGCCTCTTCGGTGGTGTCGAAGGAGAGGGACGGACGCTGGTATTTTGCATAGGATTTTCTTATCTTTTCAGTCTTGTATGGTCGATGCTTACATGCCTTGTAATTTGATATTTATTCTATATAAATGAGATGCGTATTACCATGAAAAAAAAAACTTCACCCCTGACGAAAAGTTGGAGCAGTTGACACGAGACGAAACGTTTTCGCCGCTGTTAGAGCAAGCCAGTTTGTGTGAGGCAGTTGGCTAGAAAAAAACACAAGGCAGCAGCGACATGTCGTTCAGAGTGAACGATCGGACGGATCCATGCGAGTTCCGATCAGTGTTTTTTTTTTCAGTGAAGTTTCGATCCATGTGAGTTCGAGCGTGCGCTACTTCCAGGGAATGGGCTGGGCCGGGAGTGGAGCAGGCGTACATGGATGATCTGAAGTTCTCTAGACCGCTGGACTTCGTACTCGAGATTTTAAACAAAAAAGTGCCGAGACAAACAAGGCTAAGAAGATAATCAAAAAAATCATTAGGATTCAAATCCTCCAGTATTCTTATAAAAATCCTACAATCCAAAGAGGCCCTAAATATAAGTTCCTCCTCTTTTTAACAAGACAATGCAAGCGATATTTGAAAGCCTTGACTCTTAGTTGGGTATACTAGGACATATATTGAACATTGCATCAACAATACCGGGTAATGAACGCCTGTCCGCCGAGCTCACTTTTTGACTCGAATTGGTATTTCAAATACCAAAATCTTCATCTACAATGTGTCAGAGACATTATACGCTGGTCAATAAGAGCCTGCTTAAAGTTAAAGTACATAAAATAGGTAAGAAGTAACCGTTCTCTAGGTAATGGCAGCAATCACTCTACCCACCTCTATAGGCATCAACTCATGCATTGATGGAACTCTATAAATTGCAGAGTATCTGCTAGTATCAGATAACCTAGAGATTCTATCATAGGCTTCGGTTTCTAGCGATGCATACCTTGGAATGTAATTGAACTTGACGAGCGTATTTATAGATCACACTTGCTTACTATGCTGGCAGTGGCATCGCCTTAGTTTTAATCTCTACGAACAAGTTAGATCTAGCTAGTCAAGTATAGGATTGGGATGCAACGGGGATCTAAGGCACACAAGAGCCGATTCATATCATGTTCAAGCACTAATGAGGATTTGTACTAGCCGGGAAGATGGTGCTTCAACCCCAACTGAAACCTCCAATCTATGTTTCACCATTCCTAATCAAACAGTTGGGCAGGTGAGCACGCCACACGCACCCATCCCCAGTCGACCAACACAGGACGCCACTGCGACGCCACCCGCCCATCCACGCTACAACGCCTAGGCGCTTCCATGTCAGTGCAGCTAGTTTCGTAGTTAGGCTAGAAACTTAGGAGACCACTGAAAGACATTGTGGTCCTATCAATTGAATAAGTTTGTTGGTTTCTTATGTTTTTATATATGGTTCTTTTGTTCATTGTTTTTTATATAGCTTACCACTCATGCCAAGTGGTACTTTTTATATATGGTTCAAGGAGTCTTTAGATCCAGCAGACGTTTGCTTTAATATTAGCCTCTGCACCATTTTTTCTGTGTCCATTTTGGTAATATTAGTTTTAGTTTTCTAGCTTTATGTATCCACTTTCACTTCCACATAAAAAACTGAAAATAAATATGCATCACTCCCTGCCATCTGTTATCATCCCTAGCCTCAAGAAAATATTGGAGTGCTAACTAGTGTATCAGGTCATACTAACTTAGTGACTAAACCTTTGTCGAACAGAAATGACACTCATAGCAGAATCAAGGGAATAGTTAATCGATCTTTGGATCATGTTTATTATTTTAGTTGTAGTTTGAGCCATTGCTAGCACTTTGCACTAGTAGAATACCCATAATATCGCGTCTTCCACCCTTCGTCCGGGTTTATTAGGTTCCTTCTTATCTTGGATAAAGTTTGACCATAAATTTAACTAATATAATGTAAATTATATGTCAAAATTTATACAGTGTGAAACCTATTTCGAATACAAATCCAATAATATACTTTTTGCAGCATACACTTTATACTTAGTTAGTCATATAGATTGTCAAAGCTTGAGCCAAAACACAAGCCGCCCAATATACCTGAATTGAGGAAGTAGTTCACAACAACAAAAAACATGCTTCATTGAGTTTTTTTGGCATTTGGGACACACCACGCCAGCCCATTTGTCATTGATCTTAGTCCACATCTATTGAGTTTGTAATTCACGTCCTACCCTTTCATTTGTTTTATTTACCCTTTAATTCATGAAACTCCAAACTGTACTCCATGTCAGCAAATCAAGTCAGTTAATGGAGTTTACAATATTTTTTCAATATGCGCAAATGTTCCATTTAGGAAATGAGAAATTATGTACACTCGTATCTAATTAATCTATCTGTTTTGCTTCCTAATAATTAATTCTGCCACAGAGTGTTCCATTTTCAATGCAAATAAGGTGCACTAGCCCCATAGTAAAGGCATTTGTGCACCACGTGTACCCATATAGGACATCTCACCCTTCTTAATACATTTGCAATTGTTTGAACACAACACAATCAAAGACGCGTGCATCCACTCAGCCCTACCCCTAGACTATGACGGCAAATATCTTGAGATTGACGAATCACCATATGCGCATTGTAGTCGACGGGAACATCTTCTTCCACTGAACAAAGATCACCAGGAAGCCTGAAATAAATTCCGGAAAATGCAAGCACCAATGCCAAGTTCAAGACTTGAACCCTGATGGTATGGTTCCACCATAAGGAACCTAACCATCTGAGCTAGGCTCAGTCCACACCATTCTTAATACATTGGGACATAAGCTCTTGATGCATTTCTAGGCATATTTTCATGTACCTACTCTATTTCAAAATAGGGCATACTAGTATTTTTCATAGTCAATCTCGTAAAGTTTGATTAAATTTACTAAAAAAATTAGCATCTACATTAAAAAATATAATGTAAAAGTATATTTCATGATGGATTTATTGTTGCTGATTTGGTGCTATGGATGGTGATTTTTTTCCAGCAACCTTGGTTAAAGATTGAAAGTTAGAATTTGCACCAAATTAATATGCACTATTCTTTGAAATAGAGCGAATATAGTTTTGGTATGATCCCTCATCTTTGTGTGTTTTTTATTACAAAGCAGATAACAGGTCCTCTTCAACGGCCACATATTCCAATTTATGCCACCACTCATTGTCTCCAATGTTCTCTGTCATTATCAACAAGAACCATGCCAATCACTCTACCTCTCTATTGCTTCAGAAATTCTCCCATACCACATCCTCTCTTCCTCCTAAAAACCAACAATAACATGTGCTAGTTCCACCACCTTGGTGTATCATTCCTTCTTCTTTCTTCTATGTAGTTGTTAGATCCGTCGCCGGATTAAGAAATTTTGGGATCTTTGTTGTTCTGTTCTTGTGGATGCAACTTTTGGAACTGGGAGAACCTCTGTCATCTATAGAGCCATATTTTCATTCCATCCATGCATGCAAGTAGAATCATTGTCTACACTTAAACATTTCCTGGTCTTGAGCCAATCTAAACAGAAAATCATATTCCTACTCGCCATTGCCAACCTTCCCACTGTGTTCTTCTATTTTAATGTATTGATTATATTATATGTTACAAAATCCATTAATTGTAATGTCATGTACTCCTGTACTAAGGCAAAGCTACCATTTTCCAGTAAGATAGCTAGACTCGACAAATATACAATAACATTATGTTGTGCTAGAGCCATCTATGTGTTAGTTGAAATTTAACCATGAGATAACTAATATTTGTCATCATTTCCTTAGAGCCAACCCATCACACACAAGTGCCCCGAAGCTTTTCTTCATGGTACCTCTTTGGTCTTTCACCTCTTCATTCCAATGCTATATTTTTCTTGCATTTCCTGCATGTCTCCTTCATCCATGGTTCTAGGTTCATTCCTTTAGAGCAACAAATGTTCTTCCTGCTTCCTTGTGATACCTTCCCATGTATTTTCCCCTATCTCTTCTCTCCTTTGCATATGGGAAAACAAGACTAAAACATATCCATACTACTCTCTACAATCTTTTGAGAACAATATGGTCCTCCCAAGTCCCATTCGCACCGAAAAAACCAACCTCTCAAGTCTCAGCGCAATGTGTAGGCAATGAAGACTATTCTACCATGTTGCTTAAATTCCCTTCGCAAAAAGGACATTAGATTTGAATATTGTAATTAGGTGATTCATTAACTCTTACTTTGCAAGTAGACAAGCCAATTCAAAAAGATGCTCTTCGCGACAGATTCAAGCTGAGCTTTTGTCCTGGGCCATTCCATTGAAAGAGGCCGATGCCCAATGCCACAGTATTTCTTTGTATAATTCCATTTTGCCCCACATTCAATATTTTTCCCCAATAGCCCATTTAATTACTACCTTATCAACAAAAATCAAAAATTTCTTGGTGGTGGCAAGGATATAAGGGTTGCTTCTCTCCAGGAGCCAAAAAATCATGCCCCTACTTTATAGGATTCTAATAATCTTATTTCCTTGCAATAAAACTTCATAAGGACAAACACCCAAATTTCAGAAGAATAAATAAAAGTGGTACTAGTTAGGATGCACATGCTTCGTGCTCATGGCCACAATAAATATTTAATAGCCTCATTTAGTGCAACTTCAGAAGAAAACTAAAAGAAATAGTGGAATAATGCATCTGCTTCTAAACAGCATAGATCAAACATTATGGTACCACCACCTATAATCCTTACAAAGCAGAAGAGAGGAAGGGAGAGAGACAAAGCAAGTCGATTGCCATAGTCTGATCTAGCCCTCGAATGACAGCAAAATTACAACTCATGGGGGATTGAGAGACATGAGGAAAGGCTCGTTGGTGTCTTGGTCATCAGGACCTTCTCGTTTGTCGTTCTTGTTCACATGTAGAGAACTCCGATTAGTTGTTGTTTTAAGCTTGGGTACCTCCGTTCTTGCTGATGGAACATACTTTTGGGTTTCCTGTTAAATGAAGTTGTTAGCTTAGGACCCCATTTAGGTTGAGATCCATGTCATAGCTGACCCTCGCACGAGGATAGTATCTGCCACCCGGCCAGGCCGTCCCGCACCTGCCAGCCACGAGCAGTGGGGAGATGGGCCCCGCCACCGACTAGTGAGAGAGGCTTTTCCCTAGTGGCTTTGGCCGATGTTGGAGGCGGGGGAGAGAGGGCCCGGGGGCGAGGAAGGAAGAGAGTAGCACCGCCGCCCGAGTCGCCCCATGGGACGACGCGAGGGCAATGGTTGGCCCTTTTTTCTAGTGAACTACTTCAACCCGATCCTCCAAAATGCTAGGAAAAGACGAAGGAATGATAACAACTAACTTCAAATCATAGTGACAGAGCTTGAACAAGAAAACAGACAAGTCTTCTCTAACAAATCGTGGTATGCATGTCCTGATAAATACACACATGCCAACTTACTCTTGGTTGATGTGTAAGTAGCAGCAGACGATACCGGAAATACACATGAGCATCAGGGTGCTCTACCCCCTTATATGAAATTAAATTTTAAAAAAAAACAGGAAATGAAAAAAAATCTAAAATCTTGGGATCTCAAACTTGGCTGCCCAATCTACCCCTATATGAAGTTCTGTTGAAAAATACCATGAACTATATTTGTGGCGAAAAAATATAGTCTCAACTAAAATCCTTTCAAACATTCTTTTTGTCTTTTTGCCACGGATACGTTTCCTGATACCTTTTCACAAAATTGCACATGAAATTAGATTGGGCACCCAGGTTTCATATCCCAAAATTCTAGATTTTTTTTAAATAATTTTCTAGTGCTCAAGTGCTACAAATCCTCTTCCCTGTCCATACTCAATATTTTAATTTCTAAAAGAAAAGGATACTCAGTAGTAACAATTTCAATTAGAAATTTTGGTTGTGTGGATTCTAGCGTAACTAATCTTCACCCTCCAATGATCGATCAACTCACACGGCTCGAGAAAGTATTTGAGTGACGGGCCATGTACCAGTTGAGCTGGGCCAGGAGAACGCGTACATGATCTGGACTTGTGAGACTTGAGACTCAAGATGTAAAACAAAAAGTGCCTAATGTCGACAACAACTTGAAAATAAATAAATACAGATCAGATTATTCGAGACCCAGAAGAAGCATCAGGTGAGCAAGGAACACTGACGGGACGCCCTGCCCTAATGTTCACTAACAAAGTCGTCCCTGTTCGAGCTGGCACATATAAGTACGGGGAGAAGTTGACTTCTATCTACTCTCTCTGTTACAAAATACTTGAAGCTTTGGGTTAGTTCTAAGTCAAATGTCTATCCATAATTGGTTCTACCTATCCAACCTCCCATTCAGTGACGGAGCCAGCATTCGAGTATTGGGGGGGGGGGGGGGGGGGGGGGGGGGGGGGGTTACATATATTGATCTAATCTTGTTGGTCATTACTCGTCGCTCCTACTAAAATTGTCGATCGTTGAGGGGGGGGGGGGGGGGGGGGCAGGCCCCTGCTCGTCCCCATGGCTCCCATTATCCATCTTCATGCCTACGCTTTTGACAATTGTTGCTCTATTTAAGATACTTTGTACTTGGCATCTATTGGGTATTGATGTTTTTGTTACTCTACTACAACCAAACAATCAACACTTGACATATTTTCTACTAATAAATTATCTTGAGATTTTTTTTGGTTTCCAACTGTGATTGGATTGACAACTCAATTGCTAAGGTTTAGAAATATTCTTTGACTCCCCTTATGTCAAATCATTAAATTTGGGTTGTGATACATCACATTGAAGACTATCACAATCCCTTACACTAGTGGGTTATTTGAGGTCAGGGCCCTATACCACCATATATGTTAGGTATTCTTTCAGACCCCTATATTCAACATTTTTGTTTTGATATAATCCATGTAACCTTGTCCACATATGAAAAAGTTCCAAATGGCCGAAGACATACAAGACGTGTCTGTCTCATGGAGCCAAAAAATTCATGCCTCTAAAATCATAAGCTCTTAAGATTATGATCACCATATTACCTTGCATTGAAGCTTCATAAAGACAAGCACTTAAATTTCACAAGAGAAAATAAAACTGGTGCTAGTAAGGAGCCACATGCTTCCTTCTCATGGGCACGATAGATAATTAATATCCTTCATTTAGTGGAACAAATTAAAAAATATAGAACAATGGATTTGCTTCTAACCAACCCATGTTATAAAACATGGATAGAGTAGCATAGCCCAAACATGATCCTATTACAGTTTTTGCAACATGCAAAAAGGAGAGACAAAGAAAGTTAATTTCCATGGTTTTCATCGGGTCTTTTAGATGAGAGAAATTGCAACTCGTGAGATTGAGAGACATGGGGAACTTCTCACATGTAGCTTGGTCATCAGGTCCTTCTCCCCTGTTGTTACTGTTCACCTCAACATCTTCTTAATCTAGGATAAGTAGCCTCTAGCTCGAGGAACCAGGGGACTTGTTCTCGAGGCCACCTAGTTTAGCTTGGTATATTTGCGATATGTCCAACTGAATAAGTATATGATATATCTGTTTCATCCAGAGGATAAAATCAAATTTTGCTTGTGTGTATTTCCCAATCTTTGTAGGTAGAACCAATACATACTTCGTATCCACTTGAACGGCCTCCTGCGAGCACATGCCTTTGCATCGATCCCCTCACCTCTTAGTTGGAAGCGTGAATCAAACTCTTTGAATGCACGCGGCTGTGAGAGGCACGGAAGGGTGGGTAGTGGAGCCAGAGTTGTTGGGTCTCAACGAGATGCACGCCCAAGGGATTATTCAATTCAATATCATCTAACAATGTTGAAATTGTTTGGCTTTTCAATCCGACCATTACTCCAGTCGAGTCCATGTTAAAAATTCCACACTGAATTTGATCAAAATTTAACCAAAGCTGTAAAAGTTTGACTTATGCTCGAATTTGGATTGAGTTTTCTTGTCATCGTAATGTGTTAAACAAACAAGAAACATTTTTGTATGTACTAGGATGGTTGAAATTTCTAATCATTAGTTAATATTGACTTGAGATTAAACATATGATCGGTGATCTACTAAAAGGTGAAATGTACAAATAGTTTTACTATTAACTTGGTTGGTGGGAACACAGGAGAAACATAATACTATCGTGATAACCAACTTGATAGGAGGGAATATTTTGCATGTGCATGTTCAACTCAGATGATGGGACAGGATTACCTAGTTTTTTAACACTAGGAAAGGGCGCAAAGGCCCCAAATGCTCCATTAACTACTAAGTGTGGTACAGAACACCTTACATCGGGATACAAGGAAGAACAAAAATTGCACATAGGTCCCTGACATTTGAAAGGAGGACACCAGCATTTGATTACAAATCACAATTGGATCCAAAAGAGATCCTCCTACGTAACTAAGATCGTCGGCACCGGGGACTAGGCTAACTGAACGAGTTCTCCATGGAAAGACACCATGGACTCTGTACTGGAGCTCCACTGCCTCCCATGTGGCATCAAGGGGAGGAATAACATTGGCCGCCCTTCATCCCTTGGATGCAATGGGTCATGAACATCACCGTTATGACGAATGAGCAGCTCCTTGATTTCAATGAACTAAGCAGCCACACATGAACATACGAGTGCTACGACTGAAGACGACAAGGATACTACCAAGGAGGCGTTAGTGGCAACGCCAAGGCACATGGCAACAAGCGCGAAGGAGTTGCATGGAAAGCCAACAGAAGAGTTTGAAATTGAGCTTGCAGAGCAAATATGTCGGCAGGGTCAATCAGTGGAGGCCATCTCATTCTAGACGGGCTCTGCGCTTATCTGCTCCAGCACCATCCATATGGAGGACAATATCATGGATGGTTGTGGCTGCTTCTATGATTGGATCCGCTTTGGCAATCTAAAGATGTGGCAAATATCATGGAAGGATACGGCCGCCGCTGGAACATCGTCTTCGGCGTCTCCACCGCCACGTGTAGGATCGAAAGTATGTCTAGAGAGGGGTGATTAGACTACTTGACCAAATAAAAACTTAACCTTTTCCCAATTTTAGTTCTTGGCAGTTTTTAGCTATCTTAGGACAAGTCAAGCAATCATTACACAATTCAAGCAAGCATGCAAAGAGTATATTGGCAGCGGAAAGTAAAGCATGCAACTTGCAAGAATATAAAGGGAAGGGTTTGGAGAATTCAAACGCTATTGGAGACACGGATGTTTTTCCCGTGGTTCGGATAGGTGGTGCTATCCTACATCCACGTTGATGGAGACTTCAATCCACGAAGGGTAACGGTTGCGCGAGTTCATGGAGGGCTCCACCCACGAAGGGTCCACGAAGAAGTAACCTTGTCTATCCCACCATGGCCATCGCCCACGAAGGACTTGCCTCACTAGCGGTAGATCTTCACGAAGTAGGCGATCTCCTTGCCCTTACAAACTCATTGGTTCAACTCCACAATCTTGTCGGAGGCTCCCAAGTGACACCTAGCCAATCTAGGAGACACCACTCTCCAAGAAGTAACAAATGGTGTGTTGATGATGAACTCCTTGCTCTTGTGCTTCAAATGATAGTCTCCCCAACACTCAACTCTCTCTCATAGGATTTGGATCTAGTGGAAAGAAGATTTGAGTGGAAAGCAACTTGGGGAAGGCTAGAGATCAAGATTCATATGGTTTGAATGGAATATCTTGGTCTCAACACATGAGTAGGTGGTTCTCTCTCAGAACATATGAGTTGGAATGGTGTATGTGTTCTGATGGCTCTCTCCACGAGTGAAGAGGAGGTGGAGGGGTATTTATAGCCTCCACACAAAATCCAACCGTTACACACAATTTACCAATCTCGGTGGGACCGAATCAGAAAACTCGGTTGGACCGAAATAGTAAACCTAGTGACCGTTAGGAATTTCGGTGGGACTGACATGCAACTCGATAGGACCGATTCGGTTAGGGTTTGGGCATAACCTAATCTCGGTGAGATCGATTGCACAAACTCGGTGAGACCGAGTTTGGCAATAAGCTAACCCGAGAGTTGGTCAGGCAAACTCGGTGGGACCGACTTGCTCTTTCGGTGAGACCGAAAAGTTACAAGAAGAAAACATAGAGTTTACCTTGCATTCTCGGTGGGACCGATTCGCTCTTTCGGTGAGACCGAAAAGTTACGAAAGGGAAATAGAGAGTTTGCAAGCCCATCTCGGTGAGACCGAGATCCTTATCGGTAGGACTGAATTG
Source organism: Triticum monococcum (assembly GCA_034509565.1). Classification (NCBI taxonomy): domain Eukaryota; kingdom Viridiplantae; phylum Streptophyta; class Magnoliopsida; order Poales; family Poaceae; genus Triticum; species Triticum monococcum. The sequence continues at coordinate 111,859,053 of CM067847.1, read as the reverse complement.
CTAGGGTTTGGCAGTGGCAAATGACAAGTGAAACTCGGTGGCGCCGGATTGAAAGAATCGGTATGACCGAGTTTGGCTTAGGGTTTAGGTCATTTGTGGATATGGGAAAGTAGCTGAGGATTTTGGAGCATATCATTAAGCACATAGAGCAAGAGGCTCATTAAGCAACACCTCATCCCTCCTTGATAGTATTGGCTTTTCCTAAAGACTCAATGTGATCTTGGATCACTAAAACATAAAATGAAGAGTCTTGAACTTTTGAGCTTGAGCCAATTCTTTGTCCTTAGCATTTTGAGGGTTCCACTTTCACATCCATGCCATGCCAATCATTGAGCTTTCCTGAAATAATCATCTTGAAATAGCATTAGCTCAATGAGCTATATGTTGTTATGAATTACCAAAACCACCTAGGGATAGTTGCACTTTCAATCTCCCCCTTTTTGGTAATTGATAACAACATATAGAACAAAGCTTCGACAAATGATAATAAGCATGAAATATATCGTCGCTTTGAGAAGTATGTGACAAATAAGAGCTCCCCCTAAATTTGTGCATATTTAAAATTTGCTTTGGACTGCAAATGCACAAGGAGTTAGAATCATGGGTTACTCTTCCATGTCACATACATCTTGGTGGAGTGCTCAAAAATGATAAGATTGAAATACATGCACTCATCAGCAAGAATAGTGAATGATCACAAACGATAGATAGAATGATAATATTTAAGCAAGCATTAAGCAAACATTAAGTGTAGCTTATGATCAAACACATGATCATCGATGTCTCACAAACATAAGGACGTAGTATCTCACACACAAGCAAACAAAGTTCGAAAAACCACCAAATAAAACAAGAGAGAATAAAAGCAACACTCTCTCTCGAAGCCTATGATCTATACATTTTCTCCCCCTTTGGCAACAAGTTACCAAAAAGTTCCTAGAAAATGCATAGTGCTAAGTCGACGCTCAGGCTTGATCTTCAGGTGGTGGTGGAGTCCGGAGCACTCCAAGGACGAAGCCTTCGGTAGACGTGGTCGGAGTCGAGGCTGAAGTGGATGCTGGAGCTGGTGGAACTGAGGCTGTGGCTGGCGCAGACATTGTGGGTCTGGTGTCAGCAACTGGCAGTGCAGACGACCTCGGACCTCGTGGCACCCTCGCAAAAGCATCAGTCGTGGTCCTGCCTCTCCTCTCATTCATGTCCTCCTGAAGCTGCTCCACGGCGGTCTGTATCTCTGTCACCTTGATGTCCATGTCATAGAACCTCTGTTCCATGATCCTTTCTAGGCTTGCCTGGTTTTGAGTCAGGGTGGCAAGTCCTTGCTCAATCCGCAGGGTGGACGCAATCAGGTAACCAAGCTGCTCTTGTTTGGTTTTCAGGAAGTAATCAGATGCCTCCGCTTGAGTAGGCATCCTGGCAGCTTTCTCCTTCTTCACCTTCTCCTTCTGAGCTTGTGCATGGACAGATGATGGCTCATTCTCAGTCATGACCACTTGGTTATCCTCGAAGTCTGGACGGATGGGCAGGTGTTCCTTATCCAAGAGGTATATGCCCGTGCCCATCTTGGAGTTGATGAGCTCCTGAATCTGTGGGGCATATCCACAGCTCCTCTTCTGGTCTGCTGCTGTCCTCTTGATTGTTTCCACTATGAGACTCATGACTTTGAATTTTTGAGGCACGTCAAAAACATGAAGCAAATTGATCGCGTGACCTCTGATCATCTTGTGATCTCCAGACTTGGGCAGAAGAGTGTGCCTAAGGATCCAGTTGATCGTAGGCAATCCTGACAGAAGATAGTGCACTAAGCCAAACTTGAACGTGTCAAGTGCTTCATTCGGAATCTCCTTGTACATGTTGGACATGGTGTTGTGGTCCATCTTCTTCTTGGCATAAATGTCCAAGTCATCTGCTTGCTCCTCTGGGGCATTGATGAACTTCGCCCATTCCTCAACAGTGGATTGGTACCTTGTACCCTCTGACATCCAAGTGATCCTGCCATCCGGATAAAAGTGTGCTGTGGAGTAGAATTGCATGATTAGCTCCTCGTTCCACTTTGTGAGCTTCTGCCCAACAAAGTCTGCCACTCCACATGCACTAAAGCTGTCATATACTCTAGGGTAGTGTTCCTCATTCTCCTTCATGTAGGTCCAGTCGATCCATCTCATGTCACACACAATTGGCTTCTTGTCAAGCAAAACAGTCTCATAGAAATCCTGCTGCTCCTTGGTATGAAATCTGTAGTCCACTGCAGTCCTTCTCCTAGAAGCATACGGATCTGCTTCTCTCCACTTCCTCAGCCCTGAATCTCTCCTGAGCTTCATATCCTCAGCCACAGGATGAGCATCGTTGTGGTCTGGGATCTTGGGCTTGAGCTTCCTAAGGACATGCTCTTCTTCTTCTTCCTCTGCAACTTCAGGCACTGGGGCCTTGTTCTTCTCAATGGTTGGGATGCTTCTGGTGTTTCCCTTTGGTGCACTCTTAGGCTTAGATGCAGCCTTGGGTGCTTCCTTGGGCTTGGATGCAGCTGTCCCTGACCTTATGGCATCTCTCATAAGTTTGGCTGCCTTGGGTGCTGGTGCAGCAACCTCTTCTTCTTCCTCCTCCTCATCTACCATGATGGAGGCCTTCCCAAGCACTCTGGCCACAGTCTTCTTCACTCGTTCTTTCCTCTTCTTGCCCTCAGCAGCAACGGGCTCAATGGGAGCAGGCTTCACAGTTGAAGCTCTAGCCTTAGACATGGGCTGCCTGCCTGCTGGCCTTTTGATTTTCAGGCCTGGCTTTGTGCCTGCTACTGGCTCAACTCTCTTTGATGTAGCCTCTTCCTCTGCCACATAGTCCTCATCTTCAGAATCAGAAGTTCTCTTCTTCCTTTGACGTGTGGCAGCTTTAGGCAGGTTGCTGGGTGCGCTCCTGCTGCCATCATCTGAGGAACTTGAGGGGCTAGTGCCCTCACTCAACTGCACTTGCTGCTCTGACAAGTTCTGGCTGTCACTCTGGTCTGACATGATGCAAGCTGACTGCTGACCCTGTGAATAGATTATAGATGAGATAGAGTGGATGAGCATCACAAAATGCAGAGATTTTTGCGAAAGAATAATTCAAAAACTTAGTTTTAGTTTCCCACTGAAATCATCTCGGATCTACCGATTTTCAAACTCGGTGACACCGAAGCAGTGTTGGCACCAGAACTAGTGAACTCGGTCAGACCAAGTCACCGTTCGGTGGCATCGAGACTGCCAGGGTTTCACAGAGTTCCAAAATCGGTCATACCGATAAGTAATTCTCGGTCAGACCGAGTTTTACTTGTGCAATGCCATAAGCCAAATCGGTGGGACCGAGTTTTTCAACTCGGTGGGTCCGAGATGGTTTCGGCGGAAACCTAACCCTAAAATTTTCGAATTAAACCTAATCTACAAGTTCATTGGCTGGATAGGAGTTTATCAAACGTGGCAAGAATCATGATGATCACAATGTGCTAGGAATCGGATTGAAGAATAGCACAAAGATCCAGTCCATACCCTAGTTCGGCGGAGACTCGCTACGGCGGCAACGGCGGGGCAGAATTCCGTTGACGGCGGCGGAGACCAGCAACAGGAGGCTGCTGGCGGCAAGGAGGACGATCCGGAGACCCAGGAGGCAGAGCGAGCTATGCGCGGGCGAAGAGGTTTCGGAGAAATTTCCAAAATTCTGCCCGTCACTATATATAGCCCGACCCTATCGGTGTGACCGAGTGGAACAACTCGGTGGCACCGAGATGCAAAACTGTATATAGTTATTGCAACTCGGTGTGACCGAGTGGTTCAAATCGGTTGCACCGAAATCGAAAACCTAGATCAACTTAATGATCTCGGTAGGACCGAAAGTATGGTATCGGTCAGACCGAGAATCACAAAGAGGTTTTGGAAGTTTAAGTCTATGACGAATCGGGGACTCCGAGCGCTCCTCACACAGAGTGGTTCGAATCTGACTTGATCAAGTTTTGTGATGCAGCATGAATAGAGTTTGAGACGAGAAAAGCATAGATAGCTAGAGGAGGTTCTTAGGCATTCTTGTCCATCCACTTGGCAAAAGAAGATAAAGCCAAACAATCAAAACAACAAGTGGATGTCCTCGAATGAGTAAAATATGCAACCAACATGCTCACACAATAAGATGGCAAATGAAATATGTGGCAAAGCATGCACAAACAATTCTAGCATCTATCAAGCAATTTGCGATGACTAGGTCATCTATATATGAGTACATTGACTTAGGAGTCAACTGAGAACACTTGATCGTAGGTCATACTCATCGTTTAAGCTCAAGTGGGGTTACCACTTTTACATAAAGCATTGTTGTATTCACATCTTTAGAGTTGCTTTAGCTCAAGTCTTAGAGTAAAGCTCCCCCTAGATGTGATATCCCCCCTAAGAGGGATGAACTAATCTTGGGTTTTGTCGATGATGACTTCATGTAGATGTTGAAGATGTGGATGCTCAATGTTGATGTAGAGCACTTGGAGCTATCCATTTGAGTGAATTGCACTTTCAATACCTACATGGGTTAGTCCCACAAGGAACAAACAAGGATATCCATAGACATAGAGTGGTGCATACACAAGATGATGTCGATGAAAACTTTAGGTTACCTTGTCCCTTGTCTTACCAACAAGAGGGTTTGTGACTCCTTGAACTAGTGCATGATGTGGAAGTTGATTGCACTTGTTCTTGCCAAAATGATGAGAGTGAAATATGTTGGCGGAGTCACCCTCAAGAACTCTCTAGTTCTTCTTCTTTTGGATCCACACCATCTTGATGGGAATCCTTGGAGTTGTAGTCTTACTTGATGAAGTGGAACTTGACGTGGTCTTGGGAATCCACTTGACTAAGGTCTTAGGAGCTTCTTCAAATGCATCAATCTCCTCTTGAAGCTTGTCCTTGCCTTTTTGCTTGTAGTCTTGTGGTGGAAGATCATCTTGAGCTTGTGTCCCCTTGAAAGAAGTATCATACTTCTCTTGTTGAGGAACAAACTTTGTCTTGGGGTATTGATCTTCTTCCCATTCAACTCCATTGGCATTGAACTTTCGTTCAAAACCAACACCTTGATTCTTCCGGTGCATTCCTTGCTTGCGCACAATTTCCTCGAATTGCTTACTCCCGGCAAGGCTCTTGTACACTCCTTTCTCTATGATTCCCTTCAATAAGCTATTTTCTTGCTCAAGTGTAACTTGGCTAAGAGAATCATTAGTGGAATCAAGAGAACTACTAGAAGCAACAATATTGGATTTAGCATGATCATTGTTACAACTAGAGGAAGAATCTTTCTTGTTCTTATTACTAGACTTGACTTGAGGCATGTAAGTGGATAATAGTAAACACTTGGCAATGTAAGAAGAACTTTTCTTGCGGAGATCATCATTGATTGCCTTTAAGAACTCATGCTCTTGCTCAAGATTGAGCTTTTCAAAGCGTAATTTCTCATGAGCTCTTAAAAGTTCTCGATGATCTTCGAAGATAGTTTCATGAGCTAACTTAAGAGTGTTTAGTTCTTTAGTTAGAGCCTCAATCTTCTCCTTATCATTGTCATTTGTTTTAGCATGATTAATTGATGTTTCATCACAGTACTCATCACTAGAGTTGTCAACAAGCAAGTCATCATCACCTAACAAGTCATCTTCATCACTATTAAAATCAACGTACTCGGGGTGTGTTACCTTAGGACCTTTGGCCATGAAGCATCTTCCAATTCCTTCATTTGGTGAGTCAATTATGTCGTAGGAGTTGGTTGACACAAGTGCTAGACCGGCAACACCTTCATCTTGAGTATCTTCGGAGTCGGAGTGATAACTTCTCTCGGAGTGGCTGTCGGAGTCGGAGCCGGATACCCATTCACCAACATGAGCTTGATGTCTTCGTTTTGTGTAGCTCCTTGATGATTTTTCCTTCCTTTACGAATCCTTGCTTCTCCGTGAGTATCTCCGTTCATAACGATCATCTCTACTCCTTCTCTCTCTTGGTGGTGATTCTTTGCTTCTTCTTTTTGGAGAATCTTCTCTTCTCTTGTAGGGAGGCGTACACTCATTGGAATAGTGTCCGGGTCTTCCACAATTGTAGCAGTTTCGCTCTCGACTAGAAGATCTTTTGTCATTGTAGGACCTTGACTTGAAGCTTCTATCTTTGCTTCTACTCTTGTAGAACTTGTTGAAGTTCTTCACCATTAAGCTCAATTCTTCATTGAAGGTTTGTTTTTCACTTGATGATGTGGGGACTTCACATGAGGCTTTGTAGGCACCACTTGATTTGTTGTGAAGTTCCTCTTTATCCTTGAGTGACATCTCATGAGCAACAATCCTTCCAATCACTTCCGTTGGCTTGAGATCTTTGTAATTGGGCATCATTTGAATCAATGTGCACACGGTGTCATATTTCCCATCCAAGGCTCTTGGGATCTTCTTGATGATGAATCTATCGGTCATCTCTTCACTTCCTAAGCCGGCAATCTCATTTGTGATGAGAGCAAGCCTAGAGTACATTTCGGCGACACCTTCACCATCCTTCATCTTGAACTTGTCAAGTTGACTTTGGAGCACATCCAACTTGGATTCCTTGACGGAGTCGGTACCTTCGTGCATATCAATCAAAGTGTCCCAAATTTCCTTTGCATTCTCAAGGCGGCTGATTTTGTTGAATTCTTCGGGGCACAATCCATTGAAGAGAATATCACAAGCTTGAGCATTGTATTGCAACATCTTCAACTCATCCGCGGTAGCTTCACGGTTTGGTTCCCTCCCATCGAAGAACTCACCTTGCAAGCCAACACAAACAATAGCCCATACGGCGGGGTTATGTCCAAGAATATGCATTCTCATTTTATGCTTCCAACTAGCAAAATTAGTACCATCAAAGTAAGGACCTCTACGGTGATAATTTCCCTCGCTAGACGCCATACTCTCCTAGGTTGTGAAACCAAGGCTATGACCACCAAAAGCTATGGAGATCAAGGCAAATGGAGACCAAAGCTCTGATACCACTTGTAGGATCGAAAGTTATGTCTAGAGGGGGGTGATTAGACTACTTGACCAAATAAAAACTTAACCTTTTCCCAATTTTAGTTCTTGGCAGTTTTTAGCTATCTTAGGACAAGTCAAGCAATCATTACACAATTCAAGAAAGCATGCAAAGAGTATATTGGCAGCGGAAAGTAAAGCATGCAACTTGCAAGAATATAAAGGGAAGGGTTTGGAGAATTCAAACGCTATTGGAGACACGGATGTTTTTCCCGTGGTTCGGATAGGTGGTGCTATCCTACATCCACGTTGATGGAGACTTCAACCCACGAAGGGTAACGGTTGCGCGAGTCCACGGAGGGCTCCACCCACGAAGGGTCCACGAAGAAGCAACCTTGTCTATCCCACCATGGCCATCGCCCACGAAGGACTTGCCTCACTAGCGGTAGATCTTCACGAAGTAGGCGATCTCCTTGCCCTTACAAACTCCTTGGTTCAACTCCACAATCTTGTCGGAGGCTCCCAAGTGACACCTAGCCAATCTAGGAGACACCACTCTCCAAGAAGTAACAAATGGTGTGTTGATGATGAACTCCTTGCTCTTGTGCTTCAAATGATAGTCTCCCCAACACTCAACTCTCTCTCATAGGATTTGGATCTAGTGGAAAGAAGATTTGAGTGGAAAGCAACTTGGGGAAGGCTAGAGATCAAGATTCATATGGTTTGAATGGAATATCTTGGTCTCAACACATGAGTAGGTGGTTCTCTCTCAGAACATATGAGTTGGAATGGTGTATGTGTTCTGATGGCTCTCTCCACGAGTGAAGAGGAGGTGGAGGAGTATTTATAGCCTCCACACAAAATCCAATCGTTACACACAATTTACCAATCTCGGTGGGACCGAATCAGAAAACTCGGTTGGACCGAAATAGTAAACCTAGTGACGGTTAGGAATTTCGGTGGGACTGACATGCAACTCGGTAGGACCGATTCGGTTAGGGTTTGGGCATAACCTAATCTCGGTGAGACCGATTGCACAAACTCGGTGAGACCGAGTTTGGCAATAAGCTAACCAGAGAGTTGGTCAGGCAAACTCGGTGGGACCGACTTGCTCTTTCGGTGAGACCGAAAAGTTATAAGAAGGAAACATAGAGTTTACCTTGCATTCTCGGTGGGACCGATTCGCTCTTTCGGTGAGACCGAAAAGTTACGAAAGGGAAACAGAGAGTTTGCGAGCCCATCTCGGTGAGACCGAGATCCTTATCGGTAGGACCGAATTGCTAGGGTTTGGCAGTGGCAAATGACAAGTGAAACTCGGTGGCGCCGGATTGAAAGAATCGGTATGACCGAGTTTGGCTTAGGGTTTAGGTCATTTGTGGATATGGGAAAGTAGCTAAGGATTTTGGAGCATATCATTAAGCACGTAGAGCAAGAGGCTCATTAAGCAACACCTCATCCCTCCTTGATAGTATTGGCTTTTCCTAAAGACTCAATGTGATCTTGGATCACTAAAACATAAAATGAAGAGTCTTGAACTTTTGAGCTTGAGCCAATTCTTTGTCCTTAGCATTTTGAGGGTTCCACTTTCACATCCATGCCATGCCAATCATTGAGCTTTCCTGAAATAATCATCTTGAAATAGCATTAGCTCAATGAGCTATATGTTGTTATGAATTACCAAAACCACCTAGGGATAGTTGCACTTTCACCACGAACACATCTCACTCGCTTAGTCAATTGGATAGCCTCGCTTGCGTCAAAATAATAGTTACCACTGTTCAAGGTTTCATTGACCATATGAATATCAGTTAATCATCTATTTAATCCATTCAGCTCTATTATCACATGGTCCTGATTTTACATCACTTATACATTTCAATGCTCTTATAAAATTAGTTTAACAAAAGGAAAATTGTTGATGTATTAGCAAAACATATTCATAAATATTTCAAAAGTGTTTGTTCCTTTTGGAAAATATAATTATGTAATTTAAAGAGTTTTCATGCATTTTTTGTAATCTTATTAAGATGTGTACATTTTTTAATGCTCGTGTAATTTTTATACATGCCTTATAGAAATTGTTTGTAATTTTAGAAGTTATCTTTCTTTGATGATACACATAGTAGATGACTAGATGCACATCAACAAGTTGTTAGATTCATGCGCTGGTAGGTTTTATTCTCTATCAAGTAGTCCCTCCACAGTTAGTGATCTAAAAGGTCTTATATTTGTTTACAGAGGAAATACTTGCTAACTGAAATAATTAATAAATTACAACACTTGGAATTCAAAATTACACTTTTACTTGAATGACGCAGTTTACCGTACTTTGAAGTGCATATGTTTATTATATAAGTTTTAATACACGCTAGAAACAATTTCTCATTGCAACGCATGGGCAAAATTCGAAAGGAGAGGTTGGGTGGCTGGTGCCACTTGTCTAGCCAAGCAGGTGGCCCATGAAGAACATCAAAGCTTTGCTCATATGGCGATCCCTATTTGGCGCGTAGGTCGCGCGACCGACCTAGCGCGCACCCTTCCAACGCCCCAGCCAATTTTTGGTCCAGCCCATTTAGGCTTTATTCCACACCGATTTCGGGAAGGTTCTAGAACCTTCCCTGAACCTATTTTTATTTTGATTTTAAGTTTTTTCTTTTTTTCTTCTTTTCTGTTTTTCACTTTCTTTTCTTAATTTCCTTTCTTTTTTATTTTTTATACTTATTTTTAATTTTCTTTCTCATTTTTGCGAACACATTTCAAATTTATGAATATTTTTTAATCATGAAGATTTTCCGAATTTTATGAACATTTTCTAATTTGTGACCATTTTTTACAAATTCATGAACATATTTTAAATGATGAACTTCTTTCAATTTGTGGACTAGTTTGAAATTGTAAACATTTATTGAAACTCGTCCACATTTTTTGAGTCAGTGGATATTTTTTGAAATTTTGGAACAAATTTTGAAATTCATGAACATCTTTTTATGAAATGTGTGAACATTTTTCAAATTCATGAACAGTTATCAATCAGCGAATATTTTTTGAACCAATGCTTTTTTATTTACTTTCTGGGATTGTTTTTTGAAATTCACGAACATTTTGAATTTTTTATGAAAATTTTAAAAAGAGGAATATTATTTGAATTCACAAAATTATGTTCAAATTCACGGACATTTTTTAATACACCAACGTTTTTAAAAATCATGAATATTTTTTGAATATGCGAATATTTTTTCAAAATCACAAATATTGTTTTAATGCGCGAACATTTTCAGAAAATCATGATCATTTTTTTCGGAATTCACAATTATTTTATGATTTCTTGAACATTGTTATTAAAAAATCACAGTTATTTAGAACTTGAAATATTTGGAATCCTGAATTACTTTTAAAAAGAAATAAAAAAACAACACGCGCATGGTAGAAGAGTTCGGGCGCCTATGTAGCCGAATTGGAGTTCCTTGCTCATATGGTAGAAGAGGTTAATCTCACAAATCATGAGCTTACTTGAACAAGACCGCACACAAGAAGCTAATCTAACAAGTCTACCTACAAAATCCTGATAAGTGCTTGCCAATTTACTCTCGATTGATATATATAAGTAACAACAACTGATACTCAAATATCCAAAAAAAACATTTTAATAAGAGACACTGGCTGTGTGCGTGCTCGTTAGGCCCTAACTAATAAGCTTCGCCCCTGACGATCTGTCAACAACCATGGCACTAGAAAAAGTTGAAGGATTAGACAAGAGACGAAACGTTTCGTTGCTGTTAGAGCAAGCCAGTTTGTGTGAGGCTCGAAAACCACAAGGCACCCCCGCAAACACACACACACACACACACACACAAGGTAGTAGCCACAATGTCGTTCAGAGTAAACGATCGGACGGATCCCTATCCATTAATTTTTTTTTCCCCGGTGAAGTTCCGATCCATGTCATTTCGAGCGTGCGCTACTTCCAGGGAATGGGCTGGGCTGGAAGTGGAGCAGGTGTACATGAATGATCTGGAGTTCTCTCGATTGCTGGACAGGCAGTTGAGTTGTTTTAGAAAGAAAAGAAAGGCAGTGAGCTGAGACTTATACTCGAGATTTAAACAAAAAGTGCTTAGACGAACAAGGCTAGGAAGACAATCAAAAAAAATTCTTAGCATTTAAATCCTCCAATATTCCTATGAAAATCCTACAATCCAAAGCGGCCCTAAATATAAGTCCATGCTCTTTTCACAAGATAATGCAAGTGATATATAAAAGCCTCGAATCTTAGTTGGGTATACTAGAACATATATTGAACATTGAAGCAACAATACTAGCTAATGAAAGCATGCCCACTGCCCCACTCTTTGATCCGAACTGATATTGCAAGTACCAAAATCTACATCTACAACAGTGTCAGAGAAATTATACGCTGATGAATGAGAGTCTGCTTAAAGTTGAAATACATAAAATAGGTAAGAAGTAACCGTTCTTTAGATAGTGGTAGCAATCACTCTACGCACCTCTGTATGCATCAACACATGTATTGATGCAACTCTATAAATTGCAGTGTATGTGCTAGTATCAGATAACCAAGAGATTCTATCATAGGCTTCGGTTTCTAGTGATGCATACCTTGGAATGCAACTGAACTTGATGAGCGTATCTATAGATCACAGTTGCTTACTATGTTTGCAATGGCATCGCCTTAGTTTTAATCTCTACCGACATGTTAGATCTAGCGAGCCATGTATAGGATTGGGATGCAACGGGGATCTAAGGTGCACAAGAGCCGATTCATATCATGTTCAAGCACTGATGAGGATTTGTACTGCCTGATAAGATGGTGATTCAACCCCCAGCTGAAAGCGATCGTTTTGTTGTGTTGTGTTGTGTTGAGTTGTGTAGTAGCTGGGGCTTGTCTCACTGGTAGTGCTTTGCTGGAAGATGGTGGTCTACCTCATCTGATGGTTTTTGGTTGAAGATGGCGTGGTTCCCCCCTTTATGAGCGCAGCTGGGTGCTCAAAACATTCTTGTCTTGTTTTCGAGTTTCCCATGTCTGGGTTTTTACAATTTATTGAGTATGATAGTTATGTTGGTGCCGCCAGGTTTCGTCCCATAGCACGTGTTTCGATGGCGAGCACATGCAATGGGTTTCCCGGTGGTCCGTTAAACTCGTTTCTTACCTTTCCCGTTTCCTGATTTCGTTTGGACTGCCCAATGTAGTCCCATTATGATAATTGATTAGCAATGCATAGGTCCATTTTAGATGGCCAGGAGGTTCTGAAACAAGGCTTGATTAAGAGGATTGGGGATGGACATTCAACTCATATTTGGAATGAGAATTGGCTTTCGAGGAAGAGCCTGATGAGGCGCATTGCACCACAACAAATACACAATGTTTCTTTGTAGCTCAGGCTACATGGAATCTCTTATCCTCAACCCTCCAGCCTTGCTTTGAGATCCGTACTCTCCAACTAACTAACAACAAGAAGATTTCTCTTTTTTGTTTCTCGAAAATGAAACAACATATGAACTTCAAACTTTGTAGACCGAACAAACATTAGAACATCAATGTGTGAAAAAACTTTCAGATTTTTTGGTCTGATATAAATATACAAAATGAGATTTTCTTTGAATAAAAATATTATTTCAAGTATTTAAAATGCATGAAAAAATCTGAAAGTTTTTTCCTATATTGTAGTTAGAATGTATTGTTGTTCTGCAAAATTTGAAGTGCATATGTTGTGTCGTTTGAGAGAAACAAAAAAGACAAATGTGTTTGCACGGATCTTGATGCATAAATGGATGGCAAAGATAAAGGGTACCGTGTAGTCTGAGCTACAGAAAACCACACTCCAACAAATAATATGCCAAACTAGTTTCTAAGTTAAATTGACCCGGCGGTGATGGCATGGAATGAGCATACCTTGGAGGAGGATTTTATGCTGTTGGATTTAGATGTCATTTCTAAGATTCCATTGCCAGCAATGAAACTAGATGATTGTTGGGCTTGCTTTTGGCAGAAATATTGTGACTTTACAGCAAGACTTGCATACGCCATGTTAATCCATACCCACAACAGGCGAGAAACGGGGCTAGAAGTACGATTGGGAAGTTCCAATCCAATAAGTGAGGAGAAAGCATGGACTAAACTATGGAAGCACAAAGTACCAGCAAAAGTAAAGGTGTTTGCGCGAGGCTGGCTCATCAAAGCCACCCCGTGGTAGACCTAGCTCACCATCTAAACAAGGTTGTCGAGAGTACATGCACGATCCATGGATTCAGGGAGGAATCATGGAGACATTCTTTGTTGGATGGCCAGAAGTGTATGGGTTTTAGTTGACAAGGAGTTGTATGATCAAGTGAGACGGTGTGGGTGTACCGGCGGTGACCGCAACATGCTCAGCAGTTTGCGTGCGGGGGGTGGTGTCGTTGGGCGTCGACGGATGGCTAGACTGGCAAAGATGATGTGGATCTCTGTCCTGAAGATGGGTCAGCGGTTCGATAATGATGACGGCTTCTAAAATGTGTGCATGTGATGTACGCTTTAGGTTTGTTGTACCGGCTGTAGGTTCCGATACGTTATGTGGATGGATCAGCAATGACACCGATTTTAGATATGACGAGTGGGAGCACTCCACATTATCGAGTTTGTAGATGCGAGTGATGGTTTCGGATAGCTTGATGTATGTTCTTGTCAGATCTTTATTGAATAATTAATAAAGAGTCCGGGAGTTTTATCCTTCTTTTTCAAAAAAAAAGTGAGACAGTGTGGGGAGCCGCATGCAAACAATTGGATTTTTTTAGATGGAAGGCGTTTTGTCAGAAGAAAGATATAGCATGATGATCGTTACTATGTGCGAAATATGGAAGGGCAGGAAAGATGTTTTATACTCTAGACGCCGAGGGAACTACCACACACAAGAACTTCGGTTCCATCCATATGGGCAGTGGCGGAGCTACAAAGAAAAGCCTGAGCGGGCTAATCTAAAAAAACACGAAAAAGTTCAACCCAAGGAAAGGATGATGAGCTGCTGCTGAAAAGTCTTCTTCAACTTCATCTGTAACGTATATCCCTTTTTCACTTGAAAACCAAATCGATTTTGCGTTGATTAGCCTAGTATACCCAAATTAGGATGTGTATTATTAATTCACTGAATTTCAGAGTGCTATAGCCTAGTACATTTTATGGGAAAATTAGACTGCCTGAGAGATGAGAGTTTGCGGGGTGCGCATGTGCCTGTGGCTTGTGCTAGTACAGCAGCGCTCGTCGTCTAGGTCTGCGCTTGCCGTCCCCCGGCTGGGCGCAGTCGCTGCTAGCTGCCGCCTGCGGCATGGATCGCCCTTCAGCATCTGCAGTCCGCACCGCTCTGCGCTGCTACTCGCTGCCACCGGCAACTGGACCTTTTCGGCTCCGTCCCATCTCTCCCTGTCCGCGTGGTTCGTGCCCTAGCATCGAGGGCGACCAAGGCTGGATGCGAAGGAGAGAAGCCTGACGAGGCCGGGACAGCATGCGAGCGAGGCTGTCGTGGGCTGGGCTGCACGTATATAGTTATATTTTTACCTCAGCGGCTGGGCGGGCTATGGCACGCTTTTGCCCTCACGAAGCTCCGCCGGTGCATATGGGTACTGCTGCCTGATGGTGTAGCTAAGAGCATCTTTAGCCGTTCAGTCCCTCAGGACGCATAAAAAACGCCCTCTGAGGGTGAGCCGGCGATGCAATCGGCACTGGGGACGGTTTCGTGTTCAGTCGTCGCCCCCAGGCGCCGAAATTCGTCCACTTTTCAGCCTCATTTCAGCGAATAAAGAGCTTATATGGGTGACAATAGGCCCATATTCGGCGTGGTTCGCCCTTATTCGGTGTTCAATTATGCACATAAAATTTTTATCACATATTTCATCACAAAAATATCAAATACTTCAACAAAATAGTACAACAACAAATAGTTCAATACAAATTATATAGTTCAACAAATAAAACTCATATTTCATCACACGTCGCGCCCGGCGTCGCCCTTCAGCCTCCATAGATGCTCTATCAGATCTTGCTGTAGTTGATGATGCACCTGTGGGTCTCGGATCTCCTGACGAATACTGAGATAGGCAGTCCAGGTTACCGGTAGCTGATGATCAACTTCGGCTAGAGGACCCTGCCTGTAGTATGGTTCAGTGTCAAACATTGGGTCTTCTTGCTCGCTCTCGATGATCATGTTATGCAAGATGACACAACAAGTCATAATCTTTCACATTTGATCTTTCGACCAGGTCTGAGCGGGGTACCGGACAACAGCAAATCGAGATTGGAGCACACCAAATGCCCGCTCGACATCCTTCCTGCAAGCCTCCTGAACCTTCGCAAACCAGACGTTCTTGCCTCCTGGCACAGGGTTTGAGATCGTCTTCACAAATGTCGACCATCTCGGATAGATGCCATCAACTAGATAGTACCCCTTATTGTAGTGCCGCCCATTGATCACGAAGTTCACCGGAGGAGAATGACCTTCAACAAGCTTGGCAAAGACAGGAGAGCACTGCAGCACGTTGATGTTATTGTGAGTTCCTGGCATACCAAAAAAGGAGTGCCAAATCCAGAGGTCCTGTGTGGCCACCGCCTCAAGCACCACACTGCAACCGCCTTTGGCGCCTTTGTACATCCCCTGCCAAGCAAATGGGCAATTCTTTCATTTTCAATGCATGCAGTCGATGCTTCCAAGCATCCCAGGAAATCCTCTTGCTGCATTCTGTGCTAGGATCCGAGCAGTGTTTTCCGCATTGGGTGTTCTCAAGTATTGCGGTCCAAACACTGCCACCACTGTCCGACAGAACTTGTAGAAACACTCCATGCTGGTGGACTCGGCCATGCGCCCATAGTCGTCGAGTGAATCACCGGGAGCTCCGTATGCAAACATCCTCATCGCTGTCGTGCACTTCTGGATGGAGGTGAATCCAAGAGCGCCGGTGCAATCCATCTTGCACTTGAAGTAGTTGTCAAACTCCCGGATGGAATTCACAATCCTGATGAAGAGCTTTCGGCTCATCCGATAACGGCGCCGAAATGTTTTCTCGCCGTGAAGTGGAGCATCGGCGAAGTAGTCTGAGTAGAGCATGCAGTAGCCTTCGAGACGATGCCGGTTCTTTGCTTTCACCCGCCCAGGCGCCGAGCCACCTCGCCGCGGCTTTTCATTGCTCGCCAGCAGCTGGGCGAGGGCGGCGAGCACCATGAGATGCTCTTCTTCCTGGACGCCGGCCTCGGCTTCCTCCTCCAGCAGTGCGGCGAGCGCTTCCTCGTCATCCGAGTCCATCCTTGAGGCAGGCAAATCGCCGAACACCTTGCGCTTGGTGGGAGTGTACCCGCCGCTAAACCGCGCCTCCGCGGCCGGAAACGGCGGCCGGAAATGCCCAGCTGCTGTTGGAGGGGCTGCCGCAGCGAAGCACTGCTATCTTTCCGGCGGGGAATGGCTATCTAGCGGTGTAGGGCGGCGGGCGGCGTCGGGATATAGCTATTGGTGGCCGAGGACGCGGGGGGTGGGAGGCGAGTCGGGGAAGAATACCTTGACTTTTCCCCTGACGGTGTGGGTCAGCCACGCTTTTCCCTTGCGCCGGAGCCCCCAACTGCTCCCCAGTGCGCCGGGTTCGGCCTGTGACCGCCGGGCGGAAAAAATGATCGAACCGGCGATTTTCGGCGTCCTGGTGGCGCGACTAGGCCGTTTTTTCGGCGTCGGCGCTGAAAAAGTGGCCTGAGGAGGCCTGTTGAAGGCGCGGCTAGAGATGCTCTAAGTGCAATGTAGAAGGTGCGGTCTCAAGTGTAAATGGAAGGTGCTCGGTGGCAGCAATTTACAGAAATGAAGGAGATGTTTTCTTGGGGGCATTACTGATCCTTCGTGTGTAGAAGCTTTGGCTTGTCAGGAATCGTTGTATCTTGCTCGGGATCTTAACCTAATGAAGGAGATGTTTTCTTGGGGGCATTACCGATCCTTTGTGTGTAAGAAGCTTTAGCTTGTCAGGAATCGTTGTGTCTTGCTCGGGATCTTAACCTGCGGAAGGCGGTGGTCGCTTCAAACTGTTAGAAGTTGTCAAGCTATGATAAAGGAAGCAGAGGAGCAAGTGTGATCGACATCAAGTAGATCAGCAGGATGCAACAGGAACTAGGAAACAGTGTTTTGTTATGAACGAAGATAGGATAACATAGATGCCCATAGTCTCTACTTTTAATGGAGCAGTTGGTGAATAGTCTGCGCGGTTTATTTTCGCTGAGTTTTTTTCGTCATCTTCCCACCTCCGTTTTATTTTCGTCATCTTCCCACCTCCGTTAACTCGCTACCGTCCTGCGAAAAAAACCGGTTCCAATAACAGATCTGGATCACCCCGCTCGCTCTGGATCTCGTCGGCGGCGGCTCCTCCCCACGCACCGACGCATCCCCAGAGCCCTCCCCACCTCCTTCCAGAACCGGCGACTTCGCCTCCCGCCGCGGCCCCCTCTCTTCCCCTCCCCTCGTGGCAGATCGAGCGACAACCGCGGTGTGGGCGGGCGGCGCCAATGCGCTGCTCCTGCTCGGCCACCCGGACCCGTCCGTCGCCTGCTCGCCTCCCGCAGCGTCTTCTCCGAGCACACAACCGACGGTGGCCGGAGGCTGTACGCGCTTGTGCTGTCGTGGCCGCGGCTCCACAAGGCTGTGCGCGACCCAGCCAGCGCCAAGCCCTTCGCGCGCGCCCACGCCAGCGTCCCCACCTAAACCTACTACACCCAGGACCGGGAGGCGAACAGGTGATGCTCGACGACAAACATCTGCTCGAGGACACCCTGCTCGACGATGCTCCTCTTTGCCAGCATCTCCATTGCATGGTGAGCTTCCCGTGTCTCCTCCCTTTAAATTTGGAGTACTGCTTGGGTACAGATTAGGAGTAGGGTTCAGTTTATTTGTATGAGTATGAGTACAGATTATGAGTAGGAGATGTAATCGTAGGCACAGTTTTAGTTTATCCTGCTTGAAGTACTTTGAAAATATACTCAAAAAATGTACTGTTTGTACTGCTGATCTTGCAGATAGGGGGAGAGTTCTTGTACTCAGAGCAGCTGTTGATCTGCAGCAACTCTAGAAGTAGGATTTCGGATAATCATAGTTTCAGTTTGCCAAGCAGGGAGTATAATTTAACTGGAAATCAACCAACTATTGCTTTGAACTGGAGTATAATTACCGAAGCGGGTCGAAGTGGGACGATGTGGTTCGGTGGTCAACAGCGGCTGCGCGGGATGCAGTATGGTATGGCTTGAGCATCTCGAGGAGGGGCTCTCTCCGCAAGGCATCCTCTACGCCAGTACGTTCTTTGATCCGAACCTTCTTCTCTTCGCTCATGCACGCACCAACGCAGCTGACCCGTCGTTGACCAGCGGTAGAGGTGTTCGAGTAGTCTGTCCCGGGGCTGCACATGGAGCACGTCGACGTCTTTGTCTTGCCATTGCTCAGCACCGCCCTGCCGGCTGGGGTTCTTATTTGCCATCGAGGCCTTCCGCAACTGGGACCATGGTGCCTGATAGCTTCCTCTCCGGCTGGATCGGCGGTCCATCCATCCAGTAAATTTTTGCTCTTCTCTTAAATTTTCTATGTTTCTTTGTCTGATTCTCAATAAAGAGCTCAAACTCGAGATGAGTTTTTGGTTATGACCTGGCCTATTTTGTTGATCTGCCGCCAGTTAACATGTTCAAGAACAAGAGGGTCCTCATGGAGAGTATCCACAAGTCCAAGGCTGAGAAGGCAAGAGAGAAGACCCTCTCTGACCAGTTTGAGGCTTCAGTTTGAGGCCAAGCGTGCTAAGAGCAAGGCTACCTAGCAGGGAGAGGAATATTGCGAGGAGGCAGGAGAGATTGGCTCAGGTAAGATGACTTTCACTTGAGCCCTGTCTATTTCCTCACATAGTTTGATTTGTGCTGCATTATATTGGTACTGAAATACATAATGCGTGCACATGTCTCCTGTTGGATGTTTCAGAGATGCTTATGCAGGGTTTCTTTAATCATTTTGGTTCATGGTACCAGCTAATGAAATTTACGTGCTCTGATGATTAATTCATGCCATGTCGAGTTGGATTGGCGGCGGCGTATTTTTCCTCTTGTAGTCAAATTAGTGAGATGCTTCGTTCTCTTCTTTATGTGAACGTACATGTATGACCAGTGTAATTAGGTGCAGTAGTTTTGGTCAATGTCAAAGCAGAAGAGAGCTACATGTATGACCAGTATTGAATCACGGCAAGAGAGTAATGTAGCTTCGTCCCTCCCTGATGCTGCTAATGCAAGATGCATAGGAATCTTATTCAATATCAAAAATTGACATACCGTGCAATCATGAATAATGTCTTTCATTAAATCTCCGCGGAGGTGCCGGTCGGCCGGTATATATGCCAGTGCATCATCTATCTCAGACTCTCAGTCACAGCTATCTAATTGGTGTATATTCATCTCCAATTACAGCCTCATAATTTTTTGCACATTCATTTACAGCCCGATCTACTTGGATGTGCAGACCTGGGAGTTGGAACAATTCACCAAGAGAAGCCAGTTCTTGTATAACAGAATGGGTGAGGAGTAAAGGCGTGTCAAATTCCATATTTTCATTCAGATTTCAGCGAACGCGACAGTAATTTTTGATATTTTGCTCTACAGGTGGAATTTATCATGAGATCCTACACAAATCCGGGTACACCTTCCATTTCGCCCAAAACAATCTCTCCGTGGGCTACTTCACCAATAAGACTACCAAACAGATTGAGGCCTATGACCCCGATCCGAAGGAGCGGTTCACTGTGGCAATGCAGGTACAATTCAAGCTAATTTGCTGACAATCTCGCTCACAACCAAGGAAAATTTAGTTCTTGACACAATTAACATTACATGATCTGTGCTGGACTGCTGGCTGTAGTTTATTCATGCTTGCTTCGAAGTCTTGGTTCGTGGGAAGAATTTATAATTTTATCTCTGTCCAGTCATGTGTCTAATTTCCTGAAAGTTGTTAGTCTGTCGGATGCATTTATTTTTCTAGATGCCCCGAGAAGAGGTAGTAGTGGTGGTGCGGGCGCGCCGTGGGCGAGGTG
Source organism: Triticum monococcum (assembly GCA_034509565.1). Classification (NCBI taxonomy): domain Eukaryota; kingdom Viridiplantae; phylum Streptophyta; class Magnoliopsida; order Poales; family Poaceae; genus Triticum; species Triticum monococcum. Next base: position 111,839,003 of record CM067847.1, on the reverse strand, counting down.
GGCTCCGGGTGTAGCGGCGGGGGCGGCTGCCCCATCGATGGCAGCACGATGCCCCCCGCCGTCGGGCCCATGCCGCCGGACACTGGCGGTGACCGGAGACTGTCGCGACGATTGTTGGTCGGTTGCGGAGCTTGCAACACGAGCTGGTAGCGCCAGCGTTGGCGAGAGAGTGAGGTGTCCCCAGTGCAGTAGGTGGGCGAAAGCTTAGAGCTCTTTTACTATACCCTGTCATCGATATGGGCCGTCTATTCTTGGAATTCAAGGGCGGTGATCAATCTATACTACTCAATTGGGCCAGTCCCGTCGCCAACAATATCAATGGCACTGGCCGCTTCGAGCGCCGCGGTATACGTGCTATGAGGGTAATTTAGAGAGAGGAAAAAGATTAGCCCGTCTCGCCAACAAGCCAACCCGTCTTCTACACTTTTTCAGCACGGCCGCATGAACACGCCCATCAGCTTGGATTCAAGCGACCATCTCGTCGCCTCCCCGATTGTCGGCCGTACTCGTAGATCAACGTTGTTACGCTGCTAGGCGCCAGCCAAGCTCGTGGTGTCACGCACGCCGGCAAAGTCTTCCTCGACGAGGCCTCCTCGGGTCCTCCCCTTCCTCTTGCGGCGGCCACCGCTGCATCTATTCTTCGTCACATGATCGTGTACCGGCCGCTCGACAGTATACATAGTTGTCCGATCCCGACGAGCTCCCCTTCTTTGGCAGCCGCCGGCTACCAGGGAAATTAGATGTAGTGCCTATTTCAGAAGCTACCAATGGACGGACTCTATAGATCAACCAGAAGTCCAGAACACGACGTCTGCACCGACCAAGAGTTAAGTGATGAACCACCATTGTACCAATTACCAAAGACATAGAAGTTGTGAAAGTTAACGATTTGCACTCTAGTTTTTGGTGGGATGCGGCCTGTACTGACGGACGTGGACGTGCGTGAGAGGGCCATGCGAGCCCCGGCGGGAGGCACGGCTGGAGGTACGACCGTACAAGGACGGCGAAGTGGACGAGCGCCCGGCAGTCGAGGTCAAGTGCACCGGCGGAGGGTGGTGGCAGGAGTGCGCCGGGATATAGGGACGCGACGGTGAGTTCAACTACGGCTCGGGTAGTTGAACGAACAGAGCGACCGATTGCTGCTGGGCTGACATTACAATGAAAAACAGAAAAATATGACTAGATTACCCTCACGAAATCAACGGCGGGATGATTGTATACTGCTCTCCCCCCCTCTATAGCAGTAGAGGATACCGTAAAAATGCTCAAAGCTTAAGGCAACTGGTGCCCGCCGGTCCTCATCGCTACACGTCGAGGTCAAGTATTGAATCACGGCGAGAGAGTAATGTAGCTTCGTTCCTCCCTGATGCTGCTAATGCAAGATGCATAGGAATCTTATTCAATATCAAAAATTGATATACCGTGCAATCATGTCTAATGTCTTTGTTGGCTATCTAGATCTTTTTTCTTTGTACATTATGTGATACCAAAAATGGTATGTCTGTTTTAATTAGATTATACAGCTATGAGCGCACACCACGGAGGCCATGCCTCAAACATGGGTGGACTGGGCATGCACTTGCGTTTCTAGCCAACTACTCCCTCCGTTCCTAAATATTTGTCTTTTTAGAGATTTCAAATGGACTACCACATACGGATGTATATAGACATATTTTAGAGTGTAGATTCACTCATTTTTCTCCGTATGTAGTCACTTGTTGAAATCTCTAGAAAGACAAATATTTTGGAATTGAGGGAGTATAACACAAAGATCTCAGAATTGTTCAACCAGACTTCTTTTCCTGTCATGATCTCAACCATCATTTATGTAAAATTAACATGCCCTTGACATATACATTGTGGTCCGAGTGATTATAGCCAGTTTCACCATTGTTCAGTTTACAACATTATGATATTGCAGATAATTATGGTGATGTTGTCCATAGGATTTCTTGTGCTTCAAATTTTGTTGATCGAAAGCGGAGTAAGGAGCCCATCTTTCATGGAATCATCTACAACGATGCACGACTGGATCGAATTGAAGAGCAAATATATTTTGGCGAGGAAGGACAAATGTTAATTAGGTTTCATTTTAATTAGGCTTCATCTTTGTTGCAGTCAGTTGATTTCTGAAAGTATTACATTCATATTAGTTGAAGATAGACAAAAGCTTGAATTCTTATTAGCTGGTGGTTGAGCCATACAAACGTTGTTCTAATTTCTACAAGGCAAGTCGTGATTGAATTTAAAAACTAAGGATTATGCAGCCATAATCTGACATTAAATTAATTGAATTAGAGAATTGGAGGCTGGAGAAGTCGGTTGCACAGGGCAAAAAAGAAACAGAATTGGCTCATAGTCTGGGGAAATATGATGGGCGAGCAGGTGTGTTGGGCACTCGTCAATGTGAGGCGTCACTGATCAACATACTAACACCCTGCTTTAGACCTAGCGTATCCAACTAGATGTGCATGCTCAGCAACCTCAAAGAGTCTGTTGGAGACACATTTGTGCATATCGGCGATGGCTCATGCGTCCTTTCACTTAATTAGAATTTTCTGCTTAATGATACGGCTGCTGTTAGTTATTTTTGGATTCGAATTTAATTTGTGTGGAGTTCCTTAATGCACAATATGACAAGATTAACTTGTTGTTTCAGTTCAGTTCGTAGGCATAGCTTTCTCATTTGGTATGTGGTATACAATGTACTTTATCCATATGGTGACTTTTTGATAGTTGTGATGTTACCACTTCTGCATTTAGTATGTCGTATATAATCTATCTATATGATAATGGTTGTCATCTTGATTCTTGGATCCAAATCAAACGACACATGTGACAGCCGTGGCTGCCTCGGCCCGTGGTGGCCGAAAGGGCGCGCAACATGGAGGCATGGAGGTGAGGCAGGAGAGGTCGTGGTCAGACTGGTACTGCACTGAGTGTAGAGGAGTTTTGTGTATACGGTAATTCTTCCTATGTTGTTGTTATTGCTTGATGGTGAATCTAAAAGGATGGAGAAGAAAACCCTAAAAATTTGCGTGTGGATGTTGAAGGTTGGGTTTGTGAGCTAGGTGTGCCATTGATGTCGGTGGCGAAGTTGGATCAGGAAAGAAGAAGAACATGAGTGATTTAACGGTAAATAAGAAATCAATAATGTTGCTTGATGTGCATGATGATGTTCATATGATTGATGTTGAGCCTATACAATATGTATCACACCCGTTGCAACGCACGGGCAAATTGAATCTATTGTGCTAACTTTTATGCCATGTTATTATAAGTATTTATGCCATCTTCTTCTTTAGAAAACAGGTTAGTAGTAATTCTCTTTTCTCGCTTTTCTTATTACATGGACTCAACTAACAATGTGGCAATAGGTTCTATCACTCGGGTAAAGAGCGGACACAGCTGGACGTCGTATATTCCTTTAATCTAGGTAACCTACAACTTGGTCAATTCCAATTTATTTTTGTTATCACTATATTTTTTATATTATTAATTTAAATTATTGCAGGAATATGTCTAGCTATTGTGTTTTTCATTTTATGCTCTGGTGGAATGGTAAAGAATTGGTTAAGCCGGTTTGCGCGGTAAGTATTGTCCGTCAGATGTTTTAAGACCTTCGGCGTGAAATTTTCATATTAACTACATATATTGTTTGTGCAGGATGAGTATGAGTTGAGGAAGCATTTTTTTAATTATACTTGCTAAAACATCATGGGAATAAAGCTAAAGGCAACTTTCATGATATTGATAATTTTATAATAGATGTTAAGGTCAAACATCGTTACATATGCACATGTCGTTAATCTTTTTTTATCAATTTACATTGCAAAAATGAATTTCAATTATTCAATAATTATGTTTGTGTTATTTATTTATATGTGTGGTATTCAATATGTAACTCTTGCAAACTATTTAAAGAGCCCGTGGCAACGCACGGGCACTCTACTAATATTGCTAGAAACTCTCCTCAACTACTACCAGGCCGGCATACCTGCCTTCCAGAGCACCCTGGCTATGTAAAAACTTTCTATCATCAATGAATAAATGAGCTCGGTTTTTTCTCTAGAAAAAGTGTTTAGAAAGTGCACAACGATCTACGAAGAATGTTCGTTCCTCTGTCGTAACTTTGCTCATGTAGCCTTTAGTCATGCCCCTAGGAAGCTAATAAGGCAGCTCGTGAACTTGCTAAACATATTAAAAGGAACCACAATGTTGTGTGGCAGAGTGGACCCAGAGTTTTTCTATCCTTCTGTATGATGTACTCCTAGCTATTACTCTAAATTAATAGAAACCGGCATGATGTCTTTTCCGTCGGCAACAGCTCGGACTACGTAATACTTCCTCTGTAAACTAATATAAGAGCGTTTAGATTATTACTTTAGTATTCTAAACATTTTTATATTAGATTACGAAGGGAGTACGTACAAGTCGGATGATTCGAGACCAGGAAGAAACACCAAGCGAGCAAGGAACACTGACAGCGTCGCTGCCCAATATTGTTAATTAACAGAGTCGTCCCTCGTCCCTGTGTCGAGCTGGCTCACAAAAGTACGGGGAGAAGACGACTTTTAATTAACAAGTCAATCTGTGCCACGCACGCTACGAATCAAAATTCAGAAAGCTCATTAGCAACAGCGACATGCCGCTGCGAGTAAACGAAGGAGCGAATGGATGTTCGGGCCATCTGTCGGGTGTGGCCATCGATGAGTTCCCGTCTCTGCGCGTTCAGGTTCAAATTCGATGTTTCCATTTTTGTACAACTCATTATATACTGTATTATATAGGTGTACACTCTCATTGTTTTAGAATTTGCTCGGGTCAAACATTTAAAGATATGATCGTCAATACAGAGAAATCTCCCACCGACATCAAGGATACATACTTATGTATCTTTGTCATGCAGTACATGTATTTTCTAATTTATCTTCTTTCTAAATGGGCATCACATTTTTGCCCCTCTCTATCTCAATAGGCTTACACTCCACTTTGAAGATAAAATACCTTATTCTCCTAGCGCATCTCTAGCGGTGACCCGTAAATTTTGTCGCGTATCCGATCAGTCCGCGGACATGATGTCGAAGGCCGCTATCTAACACTGCCCGCATATATTTCAACAACTTTTCAAACTATTCATACAAACCGAAGCACACTCATTACAATTCAGATTTTTTTTCGATAAACAAAAACGGTCGGACCTAAACCTATCCTACGGCGCCCATCGTCCACTTTCTTTGTATTCCACATCGACGACCACGTTCTTCATCTGCCGTCTCAATGAGCGCCGGCGATAAAACCCGGGCAGTGTAGGTTTGGTCGCCGGTAAAGAAAAGTAGGACATGGAAGATGGGCTGGCCCACATGGGACAACAGGCCCCGCAGCCTCCCATGCCCTACTCATCCTTGGAGGAGTCGTGACATGCCTGTCGCTGGTGGACGTAAGGTCCACAATGAAAATGGAGGCGCCGGCACCGTCGACACGCCACCGGCCTGCCCAAAAGTTCGTCGGCGGTGCGTAGTACGCACAACTGGCATTGTTCTCGTCCGCGATCGCCTGCGCAGCCAGCACGGCTGACCGTACGTGGTGAAAGGCGGCTTGAGCGCGGACGGCCTTGTAGAGCGCACGGTGCTCGGCAACAAAGTTGGGGTTTGCCGCGGTCATGGCCACCACAACATCCTCGCTCACGCGCTCATCGTCGATTTAGCTCTCCGCCTGCCGGTGCTACTCGAGGATGAACAAGTTATACCGTTGTTCCCCCTGCGCCTGCTGGAACGCCGACATATGCGCCGACGCGGGCTGCTCCTCCGCCATGGCGGCTGTGAAGTGCACCTGCGCCTGCTCCATGGTGAAGCCAGCATGCACATGCACGGGCTCCGGTATTGGTGTGGTCTCGGTGGAGCCCGTGTCCATAGTGGTGTCCTCGTCGTCGGAGACCTCAGGCGAGCTACCCGGCATGCCGGCCTCAATCCGCCTGGCACGGCGGCTCTGCCAGGCGGCCGCAAGGGCGGCCACCTCGTGCTTCATCTCCGTGGATAGACTCTTCCACAGAGCATTGCCGCCCGCGGTCATGGTGGATGTGTTGGAAATATGCCCTAGAGGCAATAATAAAATGGTTATTATTGTATTTCTTTGTTCATGATAATTGTCTATTGTTCATGCTATAATTGTGTTATCCGGAAATCGTAATACATGTGTGAATACATAGACCACAACACGTCCCTGGTGAGCCTCTAGTTGACTAGCTCGTAGATCAAAATATAGTCATGGTTTCCTGACTATGGACATTGGATATCATTGATAACGGGATCACATCATTAGGAGAATGATGCGATGGACAAGACCCAATCCTAAGCATAGCTCAAAGATCGTGTAGTTCGTTTGCTATAGCTTTTCCGAATGTCAAGTATCATTTCCTTAGACCATGAGATTGTGCAACTCCCGGACACCGTAGGAGTGCTTTGGGTGTGCCAAACGTCACAACGTAACTGGGTGACTATAAAGGTACACTACAGGTATCTCCGAAAATGTCTGTTGGGTTGGCACGAATCGAGACTGGGATTTGTCACTCCGTATGACAGAGAGGTATCTCTGGGCCCACTCGGTAATGCATCATCATAATGAGCTCAATGTGACCAAGTGGTTGATCACGGGATCATGCATTACGGCACGAGTAAAGTGACTTGCCGGTAACGAGATTGAACGAGGTATTGGGATACCGACGACCGAGTCTCGGGCAAGTAACGTACCGATTGACAAAGGGAATTGTATACGGATTGATTAAATCCTCAACATCGTGGTTCATCCGATGAGATCATTGTGGAGCATGTGGGAGCCAACATGGGTATCCAGATCCCGCTGTTGGTTACTGACCGGAAAGGCATCTCGATCATGTCTGCATGTCTCCCGAACACGTAGGGTCTACACACTTAAGGTTCGGTGATGCCAGGGTTGTAGAATTATTAGTATGCAGTAACCCGAAAGTTGTTCGGAGTCCCGGATGAGATTCCGGACATCATGAGGAGTTCCGGAATGGTCCGGAGGTAAAGATTTATATATAGGAAGTCCAGTTTCGGCCATCGGGAAGGTTTCGGGGGTCGTCGGTATTGTACCGCGATCACCGGAAGGGTTCCGGGGGTCCACCGGGTGGGGCCACCTATCCCGAAGGGCCCCATGGATTGAATTTGGAGGGGAACCAGCCCCTAGTGGGCTGGTACGCCCCCCCCCCCTTGGGCCTCCCCTGCGCCTAGGGTTGGGAAACCCTAGGGGTGGGGGCGCCTCCCACTTGGCTTGGGGGGAAGCCACCACTTGGCCGCCGCCCCCTTGGAGATTCATCTCTTAGGGCCGGCGCCCCCCCCCCCCCCAAGGCCCCTATATAAAGAGGGGGGAGGGAGGGCAGCCGCACCCCTTGCTCTTGGCGCCTCCCTCTCCCTCCGTAACACCTCTCCTCCCCGCTTGCGCTTGGCGAAGCCCTGCCGGGATCCTGCTGCATCCACCACCACGCCGTCGTGCTGCTGGATCTTCATCAACCTCTCCTTCCCCCTTGCTGGATCAAGAAGGAGGAGACGTCTTCCCAACCGTACGTGTGTTGAATGCGGAGGTGCTGTCCGTTCGGCACTTGGTCATCGGTGATTTGGATCACGACAAGTACGACTCCATCAACCCCGTTCTCTTGAACGCTTCCGCGCGCGATCTACAAGGGTATGTAGATGCACTCCTCTCTCCCTCGTTGCTAGATGACTCCATAGATTGATCTTGGTGATGCGTAGAAAATTTTAAAATTCTGCTACGTTCCCCAACAGGATGTGGTACAAGAGTGGTGGGTGTTGAGCAGCGGCGTGGAGTTGCCAAGTGTGGACGCCTTTAAATAGCGGACTTTGGCGATGCCATGCATCCAGATGTGTCAATATGCGGCGCCGGAGTGGGTTTATAAGCCGGCGAGCATGTTTAATGGTGGCGTACAAACGGACGGGGCATTGAACAGATGTGGTTGATATCAACCATGTCTTGTCCAGTAACGTGTCTTCGGTCTTGAATAGGCGCAGACACCGGGGGCGCGTCCCGGGCAATGCCCTCGGCTGGCGTGCCACTTCAATGCCGGAGTCAGTGAGCGGTCACGTTCGCTCTGGGCCGGCGTCGATACAAAGCAGCCGCTCTACATCGGCATGAATGTGGGGAGCTGCCGCTGGGAGGGAACGCGCGTGGGTGAGGAGGGAGGGTTTTTGGTAGGCCAGGATGGTCAGAAGCAAGCATGGGAGTGGTTCGGACGCCCGCAAATCCTTCCCCCCCCCCCCCACCCACCCACCAACACACACGCGTTTATCTTCGGTTTACGGGGAAAATGCGTCAAGATGATCAAACGGATCGGTACAGAACCACATTGAATGGTAAAGCGGTCCGAACATATACAAACTGTTTGAGGCTCGGTGTTGCAAATCCCTTTATAGGGAAATACCCAATGGTTCCTGGGTACATATGTACCCTATATGGGGTTTTATTTTAATAGTTAAACAAAAAGTCAAAATAGTTAAGAAACTATTTTTAGAATAAAGTTGACTTACTTGCGCACTAGTATACACATTTTCACAAAAAATAAAACTATTTTGACTTCACAGCGAAAAAGACAAAATTTATTGAAAGTACATTTCTACACTCATGAGCAAATGCTCCTGGTGTGAACAGTAACATCAAAAAAATAGAAAAAAATTCAAAAAATTCTGAAATTTTTTTTGTGACATACTTCCACAAATGTTTGTTGCGCATGCAAAATTTCATTGCGAACTCACATTTGTGGAAGGCATGCCGAAAAAAACAAAATCCAAGCTCCAAAATACTTTTGTAAGTAACATTTTCAGAGCATCGATTTTGTTTTTTTACCATATCTTCCATCAATGTGATTTTGCGATGAAATTTTGCATGCACAACAAACACTTACAAAAGTATGTCACAAAAAAATTCAATTTTTTTGAATTATTTTTAAATTTATTTGATGTTACTGTTCACACCAGGAGCATTTGCTCCTGGGTGTAGAAACTCCACGTCCAAAATTTATTTGCTATTATAGGTCATTATTCACGCTATTTTGACCCGAAATTTGTCTTTCTTGAAAAGAAGCCAAAGAGGAATTTTATGTTTTTGTCACTTTTCTCACTAGTACAATAGAAGGTCAATTTTTTTTAAATATTTTTAGAAATTTTTGACTTTTTGTTGAATTACTAATTTTTTTTGCATATAGGGTACATATGTACCCAGGAACCAAAAGTTTCCCTCCTCCTCTTATACTCCTATATATATCCGAGTTGGTGGTTTGCATGGACAGGTGACCTCTTTCCTCTCCCACGCACAACAGTTTCTTCTTGCTCCTTTTCCTCTCTCTTTCGTGGCAAACTTGCTCCTTCTGCTATAACATCGAGTACAGGGTGGGCCACGATCCACCATGGGATTGAGCCACCCTTCGTTGCAATGCCTTTAAAAAAAAACAAGTTTTATATGAACCATTGCCACTGTTGGTCCACCTTGGCCTAGTGGGTTGGGTTCGTCACTCATAAACAACAATACATATCTCGTCCCTCAACTATATGCAAAGTGCGTGCTTGATCTCTCCTCTTTTGAGACAAGCTGACCAATCAAGTTTTCAAATTTGATAACTTTGACCCACCTCAGCTTCTTCAAAGGTGCACGAGCCGCTCATTATCCGTAAGTGCACACCATAATTCGATTCTTTGAGAGCACATCGGCAAATCTTGAGGCAAATTGACATAGAGTTGCAGTTGGTGCTGTGAAAAATAAAATCAAAGGCATAACGTGCATCCACAACTCAACACATACTGTACACGACAAAAGAGAACTCTACACGCACACAGTCGTCGGCTCAGTGTAGGATTACTTATCCAGAAAAAGAAACAAGCGTGTAGGATTATTTTAATTTACTCACACAAGACAGAGTAGGATCATATATTGGATAGAATAGGCTTTGTCAACGATAGTACAGCACGGTGCACTATACAGCGACGTACGTACGTACCGACCGGTAGAGCATCCGATCGAGAATCTCCGCGGCTTCGGGGTCAAATCGCAGTTACCAATAACATTTCCCAGTTGCAACTGACAGCAGCAGCACCGCACCTGCATTGCACACAAATGTGCTGTTTTTTTCTTTCTTTTTTGCCAGCAAGTGTGCTGTTCATGTGCTCCATTGCACACAACGCAAAGTCGTGTCTAGCAATGTCGTCGTTGTCGTACCCGTCTTCTACGTTTCTGGAGAGTGAATGGATTTGTAGACTGAGTTGGCCCCAGTCTTCTGCATTTCTCCGTAGTCGTCTCTAGGGGCGAATGTATAAAAAAAAAGGAAAAAATACCTAAAAAGATAAAGAAAAAACGAAAACAAAATCAAGTAGAAAAAAAAAGGAAAGAAAAGGAACAGAAGAAAGAATCACACTACTTCATCTGTTCCATAATATAGTGCATGTAGATTATTTTGAAGGCAAACTTAGCAATCTTTGATCTTTTATTAAAAATATATTTATATCTACAATATCAAACATGTACAATATGAGAATATACCTCATGATGTATTTAATGATATGCATTTGGTATTTTAAGCTAGATATTTTTCACTATAAACTTGATCAAAGTTTGTACAATTTGACATTGGACAAATCTATAGACATTATATTACGGAGTGGGAGGGGAGGGCGAGTACTAATAATAGCCACTCCCATATTTAGATGTTTATTTCCTCGTTGCTTTTACTACTTGTCTTTTGGAGCATGCTATACCAAGACAATATGGATCAGCCAGCTCACCATAACATGAAACATCCAAAGATGGCTAATGAGTAATGAACTAATGACCCATGACAGAAAAGGATTTTCTTTTGTTTTGCGAGTGAAACAAAAAAGGAATTCTAACAAAGCTGCTAGGTGGCGGAGTGTCTGAACCAATCACGACACGCTACCATTATGTACTTCTACCTGTCTCTTTGTGTTCTGCATTTTGCTTTCGGTATTGACAGACCAAAAGTTCCACATGATACTGCTCACAAAAGTTTCAAAGAGTTTGATATCATTCTATGTATATCTATTCAATTATTGTAGTGAGCTTCAAATTCATTTTTATTAAATGTTTTTCTATTATATGAGTGAATTTTCATTATTTTGAATCTATGTTACAAATATATTTATAAATGTCCACACAAATTTCTATAAGACATACTTCAACCATTTTCTAGAACATTCCCCGACATATATAATCATTTTTTCAAAAAAGCTCATAAATTTTCACACCTTTCAGTTATTTTAGTCATATTTTCTATCAATTTTGGAAACATTTCACATAATTTTCAATTTCTTTAGATATTTTTAATATTTCCAATCATATTTTCATTAATTCATACAAATTCCGCACACATTACAAATTTCAATTATTTCAAGCACATTCAAATCATTTTTGACATGTTGTAAATAATTGCAGCCTCCTGTCTAAAATTGTGAAACATGTATTTCAAAAAATCAAAATAATTTTCGTAACTTATTTTGATCATGAAGTCTTTCAGTTTTGTTTTATTTAGTGAAATTTCTATATCTTGAAGTTTACTGATAATGTTCCTTTTGGTATTTACCTCTACGTTTCAAAATATCTAGATCATGCATATGTGCTGGAATAGTGGTGATTACACCCACCAATCTCAAAACAAAGTTGATCATTCTTTGTTTCCTAGTGGAGCCAATAGAAAATTAATGTATTGTTGGCATGCTTGGAGAATTATGCTCATGAATTTCCACACATAAGTTTTGTAGTGGGCATACAACTTTCCTAACTCCCCATCTTTTCCCCATAGAAATGCTCCATCGAGTTTATCAACCATGGAAGAACATGAATCATTTTTCTAGGGTTTCTAGAAAGGAGGCGACTAGGAGGCGGCTAGCTCTTCCCTTTGGCTCATGTGCACCCCCATGGGTTCCCTTGGCCTCCACTGGCCACAACGGTAGAGGATGGGGGAACCCCGGATCTGGGTGTCACAATTCATGTCTCGTATGATCTTTGAGTTCTTCGCCGTCAGTGAAGTTGGGGCAACAACAGTGATGATGGTGGTTCCTCAACTTCCCCATGTTTATGTCCTTTCTCGGAGTGGCGTCGACAACTCGGGGGATGGTGTAGACCTTGGGCACTCGATCTAGTGTGATTACCATTTGTTCACGATAGTGGTGTTCGGCAGAGGGGGTGGCGTTGCGACGTGTTATTGTTCCCTAGTTCCATATCTGTCCGATGAAGATCCACCAGATATCTTTCCATTGGGGAACTTTTGAGGTTTGTATCCCCCTCCTTTGTATGGACGGAGTTGGGATTATCTTTTGTCCCTCCTCTATGCCGACTTCTCTGAACCCACGATCCATCTAGTTCGCGGTCGTCGGCATCTTCTAGTCCACATCAGCGACTTCCAAGCCGCTGCTTCTACAAGCTCCTCGGCCTCAACAAGCTTGCTCCAGTAAGACGGAGCTCCACATGATGAATGAAGTTGCTCACAGCATGCCGTCAGTGGATGCAAAAGAAAGACATTGATGACTTCAAGCTTGCTTATGTTTTCTTGTTCTTGAAAGAGCTATTTTAAGGGCTTGTTTTGTTTAATGGACATTTAGAATGACCGAATGTTATGTGTAATGGCTCTCTTGTTTTTCTTTTCTTTTTTTGTTGTGGCTCAGCGCGCAAAGGGGTGCTTGTCATTTATTTCTAGTGTCATTTTCTATTACATGCGAGTGCATGCTTATGCCTTCAACATGTCAAGTTTGCATGCACACATATAAGACGAGAATGATGATGTCAACCATTATTTCATCTAAATTTGAGATTAAAGATGTTTATGGGTAAAACCGTTTGTCTGATTTAAAATATATTTTCACCATTAAATCCGTCTAGATCCCATTGTGGTATGTTAAGGACATTTTTCCCATATTCAAAGATACCAGACCTGAGATAAATAAGTTATCACGCATGCAGTATGCATAAATTACCTAGGGCATGTTGCACAGAAGCTATCGGTCCGCAGTGCATAAATTACCATTCTATTCACACAGAAGTTATCAAGGTATGTTTGAACAATTTATTTTGTTGGTCAAATTTACCATGATGTTGTACATAATTTATTAGGTCCGTAGAATTATAATTTGGTGAGGTAGAGGACAGAGGCTCAACATTGTCGGTTTGATCCGTTTGATAGCCAAAAAATTCATGCATACAAATATGGTAAGGTCAAAAAATGATCAAGTACACATCTTTTCTTCCACTTGACACAAAAACATATACTGAGTTGGTCATTGGGTCTATGCGGGAGCTTCTTACCAACTAAATTTTGAATCCCCACCCTCCACCATTTTTGCCTTAACGAAAAACCACATAGAACATAGCAAGAAAAAATAGATTCAACTTTCACCCCACACATTACTAATTGATGGTAAAATAAAGAAAAATGTATCAAAGGAAACACTTAAAATACCAAAATGTCCACTAGTGCACACAACAACCGGGCAAGGGCGGGTTAGTTATTGCTTTGGCCTCCTGCCGAGTGGTCGGGTTCAATTTCCATGTGGTGCGCTATAGTTTGCAGTGCCCTCGTTCGATCATGATCCAACATATGGGAAGTCGTTCGGATATGCCCTAGGATAAGTGTGTTCGCCAATTGTATTTATCGTTATTTAACATATGAGCTTATTTTCACAACATAGCTCAAAAGAACTAGGCTTCGGCTACCTCTGAAACTTAGTTTCCTACATCGTCAGGGAGTATTGTAGGGTTAACTTCTGTATAATATTAAAGTACTCATTAGTCATGGTAGAAAATTCAAGGGTAGACAGTCGTGGTAGCCAACTTACAATATCATTAGGTTAACTGACATCATGGAAAACAAACATGTAGAGAGTTGCTTCTCGTATCACTAGTTTTAGTTCCTGTGGCATTAAATTGCTCAGAGAATTTTTTTTCAAAATATATTCATGAGGTCTAGTTTTGAGTAGCTATCTGTGAGGGGTCCAAAAGTGAAAACGGATCCCAATTATGATGTTCAACTCAAAAGTTATAGCTTTTTGGTAAAAAAAATCTAAACATGGTATTCTTCTTCTTGGAGTGTGTATGCACGGACTCTTTTTATGGGTGTGTCTATAACAACTAGCCAGCAAACGTGTGAAGGCGCACAGACAAGATGAGTCACCGTGTCCTTTTTAGTGAGAGTGGAAAAAAAGCATTCTTCTTATGGATGTGTGTCTAGGACCACTCACCAGCAAGTTACTACTCTCTTCATCTAGGTGTATAAGTCACCTTACGAAAACTAAATAATCCCAAAACATTAGGCATGGTACATTAACTCTAACCTCGTTTCTTGTTTTGTGACATATCAACCAATAAAAGTTGTGGGCCGTGCATACTTTCAATGATTTAAGACTACCAACCATGACATACAGTGGTTAGTTCATTGCATGCAATGCTATTAAATAGAAAAAACATTAAGTTCTCTCGTTTTCCCCTCCACCTTGGTCGCGCTGCACAACCTAAGACTAGTCACAGTGAGGAGTAACTTAGAGTAGTAACATGCATATGTTACTAGTCTATGTTACTACCTCCACAGTGGACAGTAACATATGTGTTGTGTCATGCATCACTTCATTTATTACGTTGTAGACTCATCTTTTTTTGATATATGTGATGTTACAGTAATTAGTTATGTTATCACATGTCTCTCTTTCTTCATTAATTGCATGCCACATCATCTATTTTGCCTAGATAAGTGTGATGTTACCACCTACTCCCTCCGGTCCTTTTTCGTTCGCATATAAGATTTATCTGAAGTCAAACCTCGTAAACTTTGACCAATTTTGTAGAAAAAAATATCAACATTCAGATTGTGAAATCAATTACATTAGATACATCATGACTTTAGTTTTCACATTGTATAAATTTAACATTGTAGATGTTAATATTTTTTCATATAAATATGGTCAAACTTGACGTAGTTTGACTTCATACAATTTCTTATATGCAGAGTAAAAAGGACCGGAGGGAGTATATTACTCCCACTGTGGGTAGTCTAAGACTACCCACAGTGGGAGTAACATAGGTAGTAACATCACACATATCTAGATAAAATAGATGATGTGGCAAGTAATAAATGAAGAAAGAGAGGAAAGTTATAACATAGCTACTCCCTCCTTTCCGGTTTATAAGGCTCAATTCAAAAATCTCACCAACCAAGGTAGATGATGAGTGGTGGAATATTTTTTGTAATTTGTAAAAGCACCCAATTAATGCTCTTGTTTTCCTCAAAAAATTATACTATTTACGAATACATTAATTGCAATGCATGCATGCATGCATTGGTCCGTTTTCTCTTAATACTTGCATGCAATGATTTAATGCACTTTGAAGTCTGAATATGTGATGGGGAACAACCAAATTGAGCCTTATAAAATGGAAAAACTAAAATTTTGAGATAAGCTCTATAAACCGGAAAGGAGGGAGTAGTTACTAGTAGTATGAGTAGCATCACACATATCAAGGCAAGATGAGTCTATAGCCTAATAAATGAAGTGTTGCATGTTACTACACATATGTTACTCCCCACTGTAGAGGTAGTAACATAGACTAGTAACACGCATGTGTTATTACTCTATGTTATTACTCATTGTGGCTAGTCTAAGATGACTTATACACCTAGACGGAGGAAGTAGTTAGACGCGTCCATATCATATCTATCAATATCATAGGTGCATGATAAAGTGGCATAGAGTATTGGCCAATGACGTTTTCAAGAGAATCTCGGCGGCTTTAGAAATCAAATCACATGTATTTTCTACTCAATACAAAAATAAATCAAGTGTATTTATTGCTTCAATTACCAAGAACATTTCCCATTGACAAATGACAGAATAGTAGTGCTTCAATTCGCCACCTCACACGTTTCAAATCCCCACCCTGCATCATTTTTGCCTTAACGAAAAAACCACATAGAATATAGCAAGAAAATATTATATTCAACTTTCACCCCACACATTCTTAATTGATGGTAAAATAAAGAAAAATGTATCAAAGGAAGCATTTAAAATACCACAATGCCCAGTAGTGCAGACAACAGCCGAGCAAGGGCGGGTTGGTTATTGCCTTGGCCTCTTAACGAGCGGTCTCGGTTCAATTCCCATGCGGTAGGCTATAGTTTGCAGTTCCCTCGTTCGATCATGATTGAACAGATGGGAAGCTGTTCGGATCCGCCCTAGAATAAGTGTGTTCGCCAATTACATTTATCGTTATTTAATATATAGCTTTTGATCTTTTCGCAAAAAAAAGTTTTATCAACCTTATCAATACCACTCCTTTCAATCTTTAGTCCATTGAATGCATAACATATAAGAATTTAATTTGGGACATATATGAGTAAGTGATTAATATCGCACCCATCATAGTAAATAAGGTCCTCCCAAGAGAAGAATTTGCATGTATTTTCTAATTTATGTAAGGGCCGGTTGTGCTACTATATATGAGTGAAGCCCATGTCTAGCCGATGAAACTCGTGTTTTTTTTTTTATATCTGATTGCTAATATTATATCGTACCTAAAATCTTAAAAGTGCAGCTTCACTTTTTGACCTCTTCGAGCGCACACCTGTGCGGGTTGTCTGATAGAATCGAACGGAGGAAAACCGCTAGGGATGAGGCACAAATGATTTCTTGTGATCCCATTGGACAACTAAGAACAGTCCACTTATTCAAATGACTAAGGCTAGTCATAGTGGGAGTAACATAAGTAGTAACATAGATGCCACATAAGCAAAAAAAAATGATGTGTCATGTAATTAAAGAGGAAAGAGACAAATAGAGTAACATAATATGTTACCATCACATAGTGGTTTCCAATACAAAATGAGTCCACAAAGTAATAAATGAAGATATGTATGTTACTACATCTATGACACTTCCCATTATGAAGGTGGTAACATGAACTAGTAACATATGTATGTTACTAGTCTAAGTTACTCCCCACTATGACTAGCCTAATGGGATGGGGGGAAATTCATCACACGAGACAAAACTCGATGAACACCAAGAGTACAATCACATGCATTTACTTACTTTTTCCAAAAGAAAGTCTACAACTTTCAAACCGTGTGTCAAAACTACGATATATATGTTTTCATTGTTAGCCTACTTGCGACTAGCTCTTTAAAACTAGACTCTATATTGATATGTTTCGACAAACTCTTACTCGGAGAAACTTGAGTGCTACATGAACTAAGTTTTGTATTACGAGAAACAACTCTATTATTGTGCAAGCCAACTTCCTATTAGATTTGGAAGAGTGCAGCATGTGCGTGCATTTTTTGCGTTTTTTGGAAATTTAAAAATCTATAACTTTTGAATCGACCGTTGGAGTTGAGATTCATTTTCGCCCTTGAAGTTGACTCATGTGGCACTAAACTTGCACACAACTACTAATTAGTTACATGCAGCACTATGAAAATTCAACAACTAAGTATATTGGTGTTTATGAAGTTTCATATTATTGCTAACTAATTAGTTGCTCAGATGTACTCCAAAAGTTGCCTACTATGATTTTTAGTTGCCTACCTGAAAATTAAGGTATCCACGTTGCTATGATAGGTTGTCTACCTTGATGATACTTAGTTGCCAACAATAACATTAAAGAAATAACTTGATATCCTTTAATCAGAACAACAATACAGTCTAAGGGCTGTTGGGGAACGCAGTAATTTCAAAAAAATTCCTACGCACACGCAAGATCATGGTGATGCACAGCAACGAGAGGGGAGAGTGTTGTCTACGTACCAATGCAGACCGACTGCGGAAGCGATCACACAACATAGTGGAAGTAGTCGTACGTCTTCTTCCCGATCCGACCGATCTAAGCACCGTTACTCCGGCACCTCCGAGTTCTTAGCACACGTTCAGCTCGATGACGTTCCTCGGGCTCCGATCCAGCAAAGCGTCGAGGAAGAGTTCCGTCAGCACGACGGCGTGGTGACGATCTTGATGTACTACCGACGCAGGGCTTCGCCTAAGTACTGCAACGGTATGATCGAGGTGGAATTTGGTGGCAGGGGGCACCGCACACGGCTAAGGAACGATCTCAAGGATCAACTTGTGTGTCTTGGGGTGCCCCCTGCCCCCGTATATAAAGGTTGGAGGAGGGGGAGCCGGCCGGCCAGGGAGAGGAGGCGCAGGGGAGTCCTACTCCCACAGGGAGTAGGACTCCTCCCCCCAATCCTAATCCTATTAGGACTCCCGGGGGGAAAAGGAGAGAGAAGGGGGGCCGGCCCCTATCCTAGTCCTACTAGGACTTGGGGAAGGGGGGCGCCGGCCAGCTTGTGGGCTTTCCCTTTTTTCTCTTTTTCCACTAAGGCCCAATAGGCCCATTAGTCTCCCGGGGGGTTCCGGTAACCCTCCCGGTATTCCGGTAAAATCCCGATTTCACCCGGAACACTTCCTATGTCCAAACATAGGCTTCCAATATATCAATCTTTACGTCTCGACCATTTCGAGACTCCTCGTCATGTCCGTGATCTCATCCAGGACTCCAAACAACCTTCGGTACATCAAAATGCATAAACTCATAATAACTGTCATCGTAACGTTAAGCGTGCGGACCCTACGGTTCGAGAACAATGTAGACATGACCGAGACACGTCTCCGGTCAATAACCAATAGCGGGACCTGGATGCCCATATTGGCTCCTACATATTCTACGAAGATCTTTATCGGTCAGACCGCATAACAACATACGTTGTTCCCTTTGTCATCGGTATGTTACTTGCCCGAGATTCGATCGTCGGTATCCAATACCTAGTTCAATCTCGTTACTGGCAAGTCTCTTTACTCGTTCCGTAATACATCATCTCACAACTAACACATTAGTTGCAGTGCTTGCAAGGCTTATGTGATGTGCATTACCGAGAGGGCCCAGAGATACCTCTCCGACAATCGGAGTGACAAATCCTAATCTCGAAATACGCCAACCCAACATTTACCTTTGGAGACACCTGTAGTACTCCTTTATAATCACCCAGTTATGTTGTGACGTTTGGTAGCACCCAAAGTGTTCCTCCGGTAAACGGGAGTTGCATAATCTCATAGTCATAGGAACATGTATAAGTCATGAAGAAAAGCAATAGCAACATACTAAACGATCGGGTGCTAAGCTAATGGAATGGGTCATGTCAATCAGATCATTCAACTAATGATGTGACCTCGTTAATCAAATAACAACTCTTTGTTCATGGTTAGGAAACATAACCATCTTTGATTAACGAGCTAGTCAAGTAGAGGCATACTAGTGACACTCTGTTTGTCTATGTATTCACACATGTATTATGTTTCCGGTTAATACAATTCTAGCATGAATAATAAACATTTATCATGATATAAGGAAATAAATAATAACTTTATTATTGCCTCTAGGGCATATTTCCTTCAAGGGCATCACAAACTTTTCATTGCATATACTTAGATAAGCTGAAAAAACATGCACCGACAAGAACTGGTTGGCTTATTATCTAGGGCTTATTTTCATAGAACCTTATCAGGGGCTTATTTTTATGAGCTTATTTTCACAGCATAGCTCAAAAGAACTGGGCTTTGGCTACCGTTGATACTTAGTTTCCTACATCGCCGGGGAGTATTGTAGGGTTAACTTCCATACAATATTAGGGTACTCACTAGTCATGATAGAAAATTCAAGGGTAGACAGTCGTGGTGGCCAACTTATAATATCATTAGGTTATTTGTCATTATGAAAAATGAACATGTAGAGAGGTGCTTCTCGTATCACTAATTTTGGTTCCTGCGTGGCACTAAATTGCTTAGAGAAAATTTCGTCAAAATATAGTATAAGGTCTAGTTTCGAGTAGATGTCTGCGAGGAGTCCAAAAGTGAAACGGATCCCAATTATGATGTTCTGCTCAAAAGTTATAGGTTTTTGAAAAAATAAATCAAAACATGGTTTTCTTCTTAGTTGGAGTGTGTAGGCACAGACTTCTTTTTATGGGTGTGTGTCTAAGAATCACTGGCCAACAAACGTGTGAGGGCGCACAAACACTGGTAGAAAAAGGGCCTATAGTCCCGGTTCGTAAGGGCCTTTAGTCCCGGTTCCTGAACCGGGACTAAAGTGTCGGTACTAATGCCCTGGCCCTTTAGTCCCGGTTCAATCCAGAACCGGAACTGATGGGCCTCCACGTGGGCAGTGCGCAGAGCCCAGGCAGGAGACCCTTTGGTCCCGGTTGGTGGCACCAACCGGGACCAATAGGCATCCACGCGTCAGCATTTTTGTGGCTGGGGTTTTTGTTTTTTTAAGGGGAGGGGTTTGGGGTTTTGGGGGATTAATTTAAGTGTTTCATATATTGTGTTAGCTAGCTATAATTAATAGAGAGAAGTGTCCTCTCTTACGTCCGTGCTTGGTCGACGTTACGTACTATACATACGTATAGAGAGGACTAGACACGCTAGTTAGCTAGTTAGCAAACGAAGGAAACAGAAGATCATCATGAACATATATGCATACAGAGAGAAGTGATATCGACCACCTCTCCTTCTCCGAGAGATTGGTCGAACAACAAGTTCTCGTATATCTATCCGACACTACCGGCTACATATATACAATAATTATCTCTTACAAATATAATCATACGGACTCATGGTCCACATAGTATTCTCCGTCTTCAGCGATCACTTGGTCAAGAAAGAATGCCGCCAATTCCTCTTGAATTGCTCGCATGCGAGCTGGTGCTAGGAGTTCATCCCGCTTCCGAAACATCTAATTTGAAGAAGGGGGTCAATACATATATATATGAATGAATGAAACTCAATACAAATGATGGTAATAAAATAAAATTGTGAATGTTGTTATTTACGTACTTCATATTGTTCGTCAGAGTACCCGCCCCGCTCACAGGTCGTGTGACGGATGGACTCGCAGACGTAGTATCCACAGAAATCATTCCCTTTTTCCTGTCACAACCACTTTATAAGAAATAGAGGTCAATCAAACTGATAAGCAAGAATGCTAAATGGTATTGATGAAACTAGCGCTTGAATCACTAGGAGATGCGCGGAACATGCTACTATAGTATTTATTTTCAGGTGTCTAAATTCCAGCTCCTTCGGCAGTCCCGAAACTTTTCTGGTAAATTTTCTTCAAACCCTGCCGGACAAAGAAAACAATTACTTGATATCAGGAAATGAACAAAGTTGCTGATATGATGGATAATGATCGATTTAACTTACTTCTTGAGGATTTCAGTCATGTCCGCATACTCCTTGGGATCTTTTCGTTTAGAGTCCAAGACGGTTACTACTCCCTGCTCAAGCCTAATCTTTAGGAGAATATAGTGGAAACTGCACACACATGCATAACTCATCAATTACATTACTATAACCTTGACTAATATATAAGGGAAACCGAATATGCACAAGACAATAACACTCAGTTGAAGTTGTAAGGAAAGAGTATTATATCTTTGTTTTCATTTTTTTTGAATGATCGTAGCAAGTTGGCCTCGGTATCTCCCCGACGATGTTCAACCTCAGTTGCATTTATGAGATATGTGTTAACGAACCCAATATCACCGATTTGTCTTTTCTTCAATTCGGCGATCTTCATTCTGCATAATATAGTGGGGATAATTATAAATACATGCAATAAAAGAGATGAGCTATATAGAGAGACTTAATGACAGAAGTAGTAGTACTTACAGACAGTAGCAGGTGATCGTTGTTTTATCGAGGGCCAATTGATTGAAAAACTGATAGAACTCCTCAAATGGAATAGGCAACAGTTCAATTCCAACGAGGTCATGCTCCGGTTTAACTCTCGCATACAAAGTACTCCTCCCCCAGACTCTCTGCAGATTTTCAAATATCAATCATGTAATTTTCGCATTATCGTTGTTAAAGATTTTAAACAAGATGAGTCACCGCTTCCTTTTCAGTGGGAGTGAAAAAAAAGTATTCTTCTTATGGATGTGTGTTTAGAACCTCTCGCCAGCAAATTACTAGCTAGACGCGTCCATACCATATTTATCAATACGGTAGGTGCATGATAAAGTGGCATAGAGTACTGGCCAATAACGTTTCCAAGAGTATCTCCGCGGCTTTATTAAAAATCAAATCGAACATATTTTCTACTCAAAACAAAAGTAAATCAAGTGTATTTATTGCTTCATTTAGCAAGAACATTTCCCATGGGCAAACGACAGAACAGCTAGCAGTGCTTCAATTCCACACCTCGTGACCTGGTACTACTATATATGTATGCAACCGCACATGTGTGCCGTGCACCATTCATTGCACACAACCCAAGGTCGAGCAATGTCGTCGTCGTCGTACTTCGGGAGGCCGTCCTACTGCGCCATGGCCCTCGTCCTCCTCCTCACCCTGCTCTGCATCGCCTTCCCCGCCTACCTGCGCAACCCGGTCAGCGTCGCCAGCTGCTTCACGGGAGCCGACGCCCGCGCCGCCGCCGCCCAACCAGCGGCGTCGGCGGCGTTGGTGGCGGAAGACGGGGGCCGCGGCCCGGACCAGCTCCGCATCCTCCTCGGCGTGCACACGATGCCCAAGAAGCACTCCCGGCGGCACCTGATCCGGATGGCGTACGCGCTGCAGCAGACGGCGGCCCTGCGCAGCGCCGCGCGGGTGGACGTCCGGTTCGCGCTCTGCGCGCGGCCGATGCCGCCCGAGCACGGCGCGTTCGTGGCGCTGGAGCGCCGCGCCTACGGCGACGTGCTGCTCTTCAACTGCACCGAGAACGCCGAGGACGGCAAGACGTTCACCTACTTCTCGGACCTGCCGGCCATGCTCGGCGCCGGCGGCGAGGTCGAGGGCCGCAGGCCGCCGTACGACTACGTGATGAAGGTGGACGACGACACGTACCTCCGGCTGGACGCGCTGGTGGAGACGCTGCGGCGGGCGCCGCGGGAGGACATGTACTACGGCATGGGCCTGCCGTTCATGGACCGGGTGTCGCCGCCGTTCATGCTCGGCATGGGGTACGCGCTCTCCTGGGACCTCGTCCAGTGGATCGCCGCCTCCGACATGGTCCGGAGGAAGGCTAAAGGTACGTACGCCCTCCCTCTGCTTGTGAACCACGAAGTCCAGTAGAACATCTGCTACACATGACCTCAAAAGTCGAAACTAATGGCGTGTGCATCAGGTGTGGAGGACGTGACCATGGGGAACTGGCTGAACGAGGGGGGCAAGGCAAAGAACAGGGTGAACATCTTCCCCAGGATGTACGACTACAAGAGCGCCGAGGCCAAGGATTTCCTGGAGGACACCATCGGCGTGCACCAGCTCAAGGCGGACATCAGGTGGGCACACACGCTGGCGCACTTCAACGCCACCTCCGGCGAGCCCTCCGGCGATCTCCGGCCTTCCAGAGAGGGGAGCTCATAGATTCATATGTGGAAGGACCTGTAAATTTGCAGTCAAACTGCCTCACTGAAGGGCAGCCTGCCTAGAAACCCAGCAGTTTCACATGCATATCATACATTTGGCATTAATTAAACGCTGAATTCCAGAGTTTCCAAACAGGGCCTGAATGTTGCATTATTTTCCACTTATAAGAGCATCATTTCTCTGCACTGATAAGAGCTCACTAGAAAGAACTAAAATACAATGAACAGCCATGCTAGATGTACAGGATGAACCAGAGGCCTTCCTGGAGACAGGAAGGTGAAATATCTACTCGCCAATTCGATCCGAGAAAGGACCTCACCATCCCTGGCGCGCTTGGATCTTTACTAGAGGGAATGCTTTCCCACGCTCACCGACAGCTAGTCGACTTTATGAACGGCATGGCTATACATGTAGTAGACCATCCTCACCATTTCAGTTTCTCTACTCGGCTCCAGACATGAATTCCCTGTTCGAGCGATCATCTGACAAGGGGTATGCGCCAACAAATGGTTGGCATGTCCATCTCCACTGGCGAATAATCAGCTGTAATTATCGTCTGGCGGATGCAGCAAGGTGAGCACAGCAGATATCTTGTGCAAAGAAATGAAACGCTAGAGACCTTTTAACTCGGGGCAGGGCTCTTTCTAGACCTTCTTGACTCACTGGACTTGTGTTCAGGACCTGCCTCTTCCGGCATTTTGGCCTGGCTAGATTCACTCGCTCGAGACCTGGACCTGGATATCCGTCGGCTTCTTCTAGTTCCTGTGTGCTTTTCTGCATCTGCATCCGTTGGCTTCGACTTTGCTCTGACCGACCTTGCACTAGAAGACCCACGCGATTTCCGTTTTGAACCCACACCCTGTTTGGCCACCTGTTTTAATCCTTGTTGGGTTTGACACTGGTCATTATTTTCTTGCAACTCTGAACAAACAAGTGATGCTGAAGTTCCCTGCACAATGAAATACGTACATGTTATCGGCGAGCTTCAAGAACAAGAAAAACAACATGCAGAGAATAAAGGCTCGAAAACATTCAAATCATTCAGGAGGAAAGATTTTTTTTTATTTCATCACCAATCAATGATCGGCTGATAATTTTGGTGTGAGAACATGTGAGAATCAGTCCACAAAATACAACACCAAACATAGAAGACAAACATCTTGAAACATCAGTAGCGCAGTGCTTGACATTTAATCATAGCATAGCAGAAGAGGAAAAAACACAGTACAAAACATCTTGAAACATCATTAGCGCAGTGCTCGACATTTAATCATAGCATAGCAGAAGAGGGAAAAAACACAGTACAGTGCAACACCAGATTCATGTGCCAAGCATTACCTTGTTTGTAGTCGAACAAGGTTCTGTGCCCTGAACTTGCTCGTCTTCAGAATCATCCATTTCCTCACATTCAAACTCAACATGCTGGCTCTCTTCCTCGGAATCACTTAATTCTTCTTGTTCCATTACAATGCCTTGCATTGTTTCCTCACCAGGCCCTTCAGTGTCATGATGAGGACTAGCATTCCCAGGCTGTAAATTCAAAATACTAGCTCTGTCCTTCACAGGCCTTTCTGGCTGAATTCTGGATTTACTAGGAGTACTTCTCAAATCATTTGCAATCCTGAAATCCACTGAGGAACATAAATGAATGTCCAAATCAATGTTGGTATCCCTCTCACAAGGGCTTGTGGATTCTTGCATATCAATACCGTTCTCTCTTTCGCTTGTCGACGCTTCCCTAACTGTTGACTGGTCATCCACTGGAGGTTCCCTAATACGACCGTCAGATTGATTAGAAAGTGGATGACAGACCTCTTCTGGTACTTCCACATGCATCTCAGCTTCAGGTCTTTGCAGCAGAGGATGGAAGTCGATGGTATTAGCATTGACAGGAGCTCTTTCCATGCCATCTGTAGTCTGCGTATTACTTTTCTCAACTTGAACTTTCTCAAAAGGGAAAAGATTATAATTTCTTGAATGACTAGTAAGATTTTGAACCGAATGGCTATGTGACGAAAGCACTTCTCGAGGATGCTGAAAAAGCAAAGGATGCATTTGAAAATCTTGCTCAGCGCCATCTTCCATCGAACGTGCATCACGCTCATGTTGTTGTGATCTGTCAGTAGTACTATGATGAGGGAAAAGATTTAGCTGTGTGTAAACACATTCTGTAAAGGTTGGAGGTGGCACAGGAAACAGATCCTGCGCCGCATTCTGATGAAATTCCATCTGAGATATCACACGGACAGAAGGAGGAAGGTTTACAGGAGGCAAATCTGGGGCCAACTTGACAACATGGCTACCTTTCTCTTTAGACAATTGTGAAGCTTGCGGTTCATCCAAAGTCACACCAAACACCCTTTTAGTTGAAGGACCATCAGAAGCGCAAGAGCTAAAAGGTATATATGCAACGACGACACCATGATGCGCACCATTTCTTTTATGCTGCTCAAAGCGGCCATATGCAGAACCACATTCATCATTGAGGCTGGTGCCCGTTTGCATCATATTCATGCTCCTATTCTCCGTGTCTGCTAAAAATGCTTCATTGACATATGGATCATCACCATCATCATCATCATCATCATCATCATCATCATTTTCAACATCCTCAAAAGCATCATTATCAGTCTGTCACAAAAGCAATATACATCATGCTCAATAACACTAGTCTAAATGGAAATAGGTATTCAAGGTTCTCTTGTGAGTTCGGTAACACACTAACCTCCTGCTCACGACCTACTTGTGAATCAGCCATGGAAGCTTTTAATTGCCTCCTCTTCGCTTCATATGTTCTCCTCTTTGCTTTCAAAGCCTCACTTTTACTGTAAGATCGCTGGATTCCATTGGCAACTCTCCACTGACGCTGGAGCAGTGAAGGATCTCTGTATGGCACAACAAACTTCCAAACAGATGTCCAATCATGTTTGAATATCTTGAGCCCCTGCATCAACATAGGAATGAGGGGAAAATTAAGCAAATACCAATTCAACAGGGAACAGAAGATAGTCTGCAGACACAGATATAACCACCTCTTCGATACGCTGCACTTCCTCACTAGTCAATGGAGAATTCTTCATACGGCGCACATCCTGCATTATTTCGACAAATATGCTCAGTAATTTGGTAGTATGTTGATTTTTTCAAAGACAGCAGTTAAGTAGATCAACATCTACATCCTATTGGGGATCACCATAACAGCCAGTAGAGCACGAGGATTGGGTCATCACAGTTTCAAATCGGTATTGGTTTTTGCTAAACGGGAACATATTGACCTACTACTTTAAAACACACAGGAGTGCTCTTTGAAACTTCCAGTGACAAGAGGTAAGATCATAGAGCCCCACCAAAGCACTATAAATTTCGTCATTGTTCTATACCCTTTAAAAATAGAGCTGGTAGAAGTCATTTCTCAGCTTGCTTCTAATTATAATAACCAAATGTGATATGGTCCATATTACAGAAGTTAGCTTGTACAGTTTCCCAGGGATTTTTTTAGTCCTACTTTACGTTGACACGTAAGAAAAACTGAAAAGATATGTTGCAAAAACATAAAAGATTAAAATAATAGTGATTCAAACACTGCCAATACTTCTTAAGGGGCTTCAGTACTTAGAAAATCATTATAGAAAAGAAGTCTCTGCCGAAGAAACACATATCAGTTTCAAAACTAGACGATGGGATGAACCGGCACCCCATACTTATGCTAATCAGTTAAGACCTTAGAAATATTCTTGAACCTCAAAGGCTTATAAGAATTCCTTAAGCATATTATGTACCAGTAAACGGAAAGATGTATACTTACTTACCTTGACTGGATTGTCAGTAGCTTTCGCTGAGCTGCGGTTCTTCTGTCTCACAAATATCTACACTACAAAAAGTTATGTTACTGAAACAGCATAAAGCATACAAAGAGAAACCAGGATTTTGAGCAGCTGAAAACTTGGTCAAGAGACTAAACTAAGCACTGGGCAAAATAAGAATTTCCCCATATGATCTGGAGTTGTGGTTCTTAGCTGAGATTAGAGGATCAAGATTGATCTAAGCTTGCTCGTATAACGGCAACAAAAGCAGAACAATTTACAGGCAGTAGCCTTTGTTGAAATTAAGCATATAAGAGTCACCAAATCTTTATTCAAAACATGCAACCTGGTGTATTAGTTATTAGGAGTAGATATCAAATTAGGCCGGCCGTAGTGCCAGCACCCAGCAGTTTGGAAACTCTCACTGCCATGTCAATACAATCAAAACAACACTTGTTTCTAATACCCACTCTTTAATGAATTCCATTTCTTCATACTATCTGATAGTCAGACAAAGTCTGTCATAACACCAAGGGCACCAAACAAGTGATGAGAATACTAAATTGGTATGTCTAGCAAATAATAGAAAACTGTGAGGTACTCAATGAAACAAATAAATGGCACCACAATTGTACCTGATGCGTTGATTTGCAAGGAAGAAAACGCTTTTGTATCGCTTCCCAGTCATTATTATATTCCAGAAGTCCTAGAGCTAATAACCTGCAGGCAGAACATAAAGTAAGAATGTTACATAGCCAAGAAAACGAATGATAGCACAGTTGTATTTGGGTGATATATAATCATGCAATTGAAAAGGGTAATATATGATGCCACATTAAGCAAGTGGACAAAAAATATCAAACTTAATACGATTAACCACCCAAAAGGAGACCTTACAAAAATTTCAATATGAAGATGAAAGGACAGCTTCGTAAAGCCAGATACAAATTGCATAAAACAGTGACAGTAATACAGGAAAGAAAACACTACAACCTCAATGGAGACTACAATAAAATTTCGACATTCAGCATTCCTTAAACCTTACATTTTGAAGATTGAAATTCATGCATCATGGATAGATTAGAATTAACAGAAAAGAAAACCATAATGCATGCCTTATAAACGTTAGTGAAAATGTAAATCATACCCGTCCTCTGCATCAGTGAAAAGCAGTCTACTGACCATAGCTGCGGGAGGTGGCTTATGAGGAAACAGCGAAAAATTGAATAGTGGATAAAATCTCTGCGCCAATCTTGCAATATCAAACGGAACAAGAGCAACCGACTCCTTTTTAGTACTCTCAAAAAGGGTAGCAGCTAATGATTTCTTGGGCTGTGACTGGCCAGGTGAAGCTGGTGTTGATGTGGACACATTATTTGGTCTGTCTTGAGAAATATTGTTAGCATCTCTGCCAGTGCTAAGTACCGGTGATGGAAAAAGAGGTTCTTTCCTAAAGCGGATCCTCTCTGGAGTGCCATCCACATGGCTTTTTCTATACTTCACAACAGCTGTCAATTGAGTAAAAAAAAGATTTTAAGTCATGGCAAACAAGATGAAAAAGAGTATTTGCAAAAAAAGGGTACTTGCGTACTCACCGCCTGCAACATCACTTAAATAGCTGAGGGCCAAATGAAGTGGTGAGACATCAAGGATGGACATAACAGGATTCTTAATTAATGGAATCCATTGGCATTGCGAGCTCTCAGAAGAAGCATGACTAATTGCTGACCGAAGATGCTGCCCTTCAAAATAGAATTGTTGACGAATAGTGTTTTTCCTAGCCAATGCTTGATCACGGTAGCCAACCAACTCAACTATCATTTTTTTAACATCAGCAGCCACACGCTGTTTAGATGGGTCGAGAACACATAGAGAGAAGGTTTGGATCATGAGCTGAACATGTTCATATATCAAAATATGCAATTGGCCAAGTTGCTCATCAGTAAACCCCTTCACTACAGCAGCACCAGTTGCTGATGATGATGAGGAAGGGACATTGATGTTCTGGGATGGATACTGCCCAGGAACCTGGGGTGTAGGTGAGAAATTTGGGACAATCGGTCGCAAATTAGGTTTAGTTGATTCCTGTTGATGATTGACTGCCCTAGACGACTCAGGTCTCTTCTTCCTAGTCTGAGGCCTATGACCATCTTTCTTATTCATACCATTTATGTTCTTATCATTCTCGACATTTTCACCACCATCACTTTCCAGGGCCTCCTCAATTTCGAGCTCAAAGTCCGCATCATTCTCATCTTCATCCTGGGTTTCATCCCCCTGGCAAGGCTGCGTGCCATCGCCTCCACCAGACAGGACAGCTGAAAGAAACTTGCGGTATTCCTCTTCCTCATCAACATTCTGCAGATCACCATCATCGTCAGATTCCTGGAGAAAGGTCTCTAACTCGTCAAGTGCGTAATTTGCCAGAGAGTATCTTGCCCGTGTCCGCCTGCAGATTGCATCTTCCTCGGTACCTTCATGCAACAGGGGATGAGTATTCTGTACTGGTGGAGAGAAGGAAGCTACAGTCTGTAAGGGTTTCTTTCCCAATCCATTAACACGGCCTTCTCCATTCTCACAATGCAACTGGGTAGAACTGCTCGCTGGAACATTTTCTTTGCAGGCACCTTTGGCTGACAAACTTTCTTTGGGAAGCACACAATCACCTGCATTTTCTTTGCAGGCACCTTTGGCTGACAAACTTTCTGTGGGAAGTACACAATCACCTGCATTTCCATTACCAGGACTATTGCGAAGAAGCACCTCAGTGCTTGGTTGATTTTGAAAGCTAGTTCCCTCGCATTCTGCCTCTGAGGTGAGGCTTGACGAGGTCTCGGATGGTGATCCTTCCCTATATAAAGGGTTGAAATCCATGTCATCGTCCTCCACATCATCATCGACGTCCATACTAAATGAAGCAAGGGTAGCTTAGGCAAACAGTAGAACTGCCTACACCCTGTCATTCATTAGGTGAAGACAAATAAGTTAACAGTCTTAAAAATGTCGCTTGCTAGAAACAATAACAAGAGGCACGGCAATGAAACTTAAGACTAATACATATAGCAAATGCCATAAATAACACGTAGGTAAAGCCGTAAAGGATCGTGGCGAAGTAATTTAAGTTTGGGGAATGATATTAAGTCACAAAAGCTCATTTAGTATTTAACTCGACGGTCGCAAATGTAAATTCTTTAATGATTACATCTTTAGCTACAGTACATACAAAAGCATGCGATTATCAAGGATTAAGATGATGAACAAAACTTTCTTCATGCATTTCAGTCGTCTTTTTTTACAATAAATCATATCTTCCAAGTCTTTGGAGAATCAAGTCGCAATGGATGGTGACTAGAATGTATACAGCCACAAAGTAGACATGCCTAGAGTGTAATACTTAGGAAGAGGCATATATATCCTACAAACAACGCAATCCGGCCATAAGAAGGGTGAACCACGAACAAAATAGACTAGTTACCAAGCATATTGGAACCCTAGTAGCATAATAGCGCCCGGATTTACAGAATTTTGGTGTGAAGGGGAACCAAAATTGCAGGTTTCCTGGTGAGAGAAACTTCCAAATTCGCGACCGACAGAACGGGCCTTCGACAGTCCCGGTGAAATTGATGAAAAAGATCGGGGCAAGGAGGTGAAATTAGGGCTTACACTCCGAGGGGGCGCGAGCGAGAGGCGCGTTGAGCGTTGAACCGGGCAAGGGACGAGCCGACCTCGGCTCCTGGGAGGGAGAGCTCGGCGCCGGCGGCGGCCTCGCGGGGGAAGGACGCGCGGCGTCGGCGGCGGAGGCGGACGACGGCGACGGGGGAAGAGGGTGCGGCCGTACGTGGTCGGTTACCCCCCAGCGGAACGAACCGATCGAAATCGGGTGGCGGACCGGCTCGAGACCCGTTAAGTGGACTCATGGGCCTGGCGAGGCCCACGCGTAGAGGTGAAACAAGCCCACCGCCCGTGCAGCCCATCTTGCCGCCGTGACATTCGTCAAACCCTAGCCCGCTCCGACCCACCGTGCCGAGGCAGATCGAGCCGTCCGCCCCGCGCGGAGAGGCGATCCGCGCCGTCCAGATATCGGCCGCTGCCTACATATAAGCCGCCTCCGCCAGCGGCCGCCGTCGCGTCGCCCTCTCCCACACGAAGCCCCCCAACCCAACCCACCGAGCTCCTCGTCTCCGGCGGCGGAAGGAAGCAGCAGCGGCGGCAGCCATGGTGAAGGGACGCACGGGGCAGCGCGTCAGGCTCTACGTCCGGGGCACCATCCTCGGCTTCAAGAGGTGAGCGGCCCCTCCTTCTCGCCGGATCTGGCCGTTCATTTCATGGCGGCGCGCTGATGGGGAAGCGGGGAAATTTTTGCAGGTCCAAGTCGAACCAGTACGAGAGCACGTCGCTGGTGCAGGTCGAGGGGGTGAACACCAAGGAGGACGTGGCGTGGTACGCCGGGAAGCGCCTGGCGTACGTCTACAAGGCCAAGACCAAGAGCAACGGCACCCACTACCGCTGCCTCTGGGGCAAGATCACCCGCCCGCACGGCAACTCCGGCGTCGTCCGCGCCCAGTTCAAGTCCAACCTCCCCGCCGAGTCCATGGTCAGTGCCCGCCCGCCCTTAGCTTTCGATGCGCTGCTTGCTTGCTTGATTGCTGGTGATTTTTGCTGAGGCCGTTTGTTGCTTTTGCGTTGTGTGCAGGGGCGCAAGGTCAGGGTGTTCATGTACCCGAGCAGCATCTAAGGTTAGCATCTGCTGCACAATCGCTGATGTTTGTTTAAGGCTGTTGCTTTGCTCTGTGTGATTTACTCTAGCATGTGTGTTGCATTTTGTCCTGTGCCTTGAGAATGACTAGGATGAATGTGATAGAGTTCCAAGTATAGTCGAAATATAAAGTATGCCTAAAGTAGATGAACTTGTGCAAT
The DNA here is from genome assembly GCA_034509565.1 of Triticum monococcum. Lineage (NCBI taxonomy): Eukaryota > Viridiplantae > Streptophyta > Magnoliopsida > Poales > Poaceae > Triticum > Triticum monococcum. The sequence continues at coordinate 111,806,839 of CM067847.1, read as the reverse complement.
GTGTCCATCGAGATATTAATGGTTTGGCTTTGGTCAATCTGGTTCATGTAGGATTCTGTGTTCTTTGATTTTTTATCCCTGAATGATGCCTTCTAAGCAATACTGAGTTGTTAATCTGTACTGTATCCAGTTTGATCTGTGAACATTGTCAATTATTATTAGCTTTGTTGCTAGTTTAGTGTTGTGTTTGTGGTATGTTAGTTAGATGCCAAGGCTTGTGCCTTTTCAATCTAAAAGGCTCACAGTATGAAAAGTGGGGAATGCACTTACATTAAACCTTCTGTTTTTAGAGGAGAAAACTGATTTCACTTCAGTGTTATTAGTTTGTACCTCAAACTGCTGATTAATTTGCTATTGCAAATTATTGTTAAGCAGGTATTAGATTTATATTATGGTAGAGTTGCATAATTAAAATTGAAAGCCTCCTAATTAATGTTTTGACATGATGACATCAGAATTTTGGGGGCAATTATTTCATTGGAATGCCATTCCTTATTTTCAGCATCATAAAGTCTGTCTAATTTTCTGATATGAGATACTGTCTTGTGTTGCCTCAAATTATGAACATGATTTGCTCTTTGTCGTTCTAGCTGTGTTTGATACATCCATTCGGTTGGCTATGCTAACGTTGCTTCTCTTTTTGTTTTGTTCAATGCAGGGTTTTTTCGATCTAGGGCCAGGGATGTTTGTTTCTTGCGATTGTCATGAGCTGAGAAATGTCATTTTATGGTGAATCTATGCTATGTTGGCAACTGAAACTCATCATGTATTCCGAGAATCTGTGGAAGTTTTGGCTAGACTTGTTTGTCAAATGTGCGGACCATTTTAGTATATTTCTATATCAGCACTAAAGCGTAATTTGTCATGAGTTTGTGACTGTTTTGCAATGTTTGAGTGTTATATGATATGTTATCTGCTGTTTGATCGATATGATAACTCAGACATATAAGATCATGAAGCAGATTGCATCCATAGGTACTGCTGATCCAAATTCCTGATGCCAACATGAATGGTCCATATTCCCAGTCTATTTCATTGTGCAGCCGCATTGTGGAATATGGTTCCCAAGATCAGCCTAGGGATTAATAGTTTGGATCGTTCTCCAGCTGTTTCGGTCTATAGTCTCCAGCGGTTTCGGTCTATAGAAATTATTTCTTTACGTTTATGTGGCACGCTCGCTTGGCGGACAAGATGTGAGCTGCATAACAATTTGCCTTCTGGTTGGATTGACAACAAGGGGAACCTCTATAAAACAACACCAAGATTTGATATAAATACATTATTTACTTAAATGGCTTGGCAGTCTAGCAGCTGAATATGGGGATCAAAACGTGGCATCCTTTGGATGCTCAGAAACATCTCTTGCATCTGGCATAATAAACCAACGAACATATAGCCTGCAACATGGCACAAAGACAGCACACATGCATAGGCAAGTAGGAATGATGCATCTTGGTTAAAGTTCTATGTTAGCACAATGACCATTGATTAGAACCCTTATATAAATCTCTCCCTCCCTCCCTTTTAGCAAAAAATTGATGGTCCATCAAAGTCATGTGTTTTAGGTTTGAGTGGCAAGGAGATTGAGTGCGGTTACAGGAGTTGGTTGCGCTTTTTATTTGACCAATGCTTCTCATTGAAGGTACCAGGTTTGAGTGATCACAAATAATATTGCAAGATATTTTTCATTTTCCACGACCTAGTGGAATATCTGAATAAAAATTATTGAACTCTCTTCAGTAAAAGTAGTATAGCAGGAGATGTTATGTGGACTGTAAGAATAACTATGCAACATACATATTATGTTCCTGCTTCACAGTGTGAACAATTGCCATTGTTGTGTGTCTAGTATTAGACTATCTATGTGGTTCACTAGTTATAGCTAATATTCTTCTTCACGAACTCATGACTACTCTTGAGTGATTAAATTGTCCAATGGCTTTGAGGATTCAACATACTATTTGATCATACAATATGCTATTTCCTTATTTGAAGTTTTGAACATACAGTAGACTATTAAGTTTAAAAAAAACATATGACGGGCTATTTGAAAATCCCAAGGTTTAGAGGATTGATGTCTAATAGGATTCTGCTTTTGCATGTTAGCTCAAGTTTATCTCAATTTCATATGTAAATATTTGTATTGTCTAATTCCGTCAGTGTTTGCCTATATCACTATGTGAGCACAATGCACTAGTGTTATTGATAAATAATGTTTATATAATTAGTTTGACAATGAGTAAGTTAGGATGATCCACATTCGACAAAGTAGTTGGCTTCTCTGCCAGTTCCAGCATATAAGAGCATATAAGCATACTTAGGTTGTGTGTTTGGGATGAATTTGATTCGTTCCTAATTTTTCTTCCATGTGGTTTGTGCAACACAGTCAAATGGTACTATTGATGCATATTCATTTGATTAGATCATCAGTAAAGGAAAGTAAGTATGATTGCATGACACTTGTGCAGACATGTGCTAACCTAACCTTATTTGTTAGGTCTGATATCTCCCAATAGAGTAAAATGCACAGAACCACCACTTTAGTGTCATAACTCCAGGAAAATCACCACTTTACAAAATGTGACACTTCGCACCGAACCAAAAAATTGACAATGGCAAAAAACACTGATTCAAAATGCTAAGTGTTTTGATTACGTCACTAATCAGCAGGGTTCGTTTGCTGGGCTGAGTTGGCAAGGAAAAAATGCCACGCAGGCAAGTTGACTTGATCTTCTTCTTTCTCATCCCCTCTCTCTTCGGCACTTTATCAAACACGTTGTGTGCAGTCGAGTTGGCGGCTGGGCGACACAGCAGGGTAGAGCTTTGCCTTCCACGTCCCAGGCTGCCACGCGCCCGGCTGCAGCCACAACACAGGAAACGACAGGATGTGCACCACATACCCGTACAACCTCGTCACCCTGCTCCGCCTGGACATGTATCGCCCATTCGTGGACGCGTTCGCCGGGGCCCTGGCGGTGCAGGCCGGTCCCGTGGCGCGCCCGGTGAAGCCTGTGTCGCCCTTCGACCATCGCTGGAGCCGCTCCGTCCGCCGTGCCACGCGTGCCCGGTGAGAACCCCGGCGAGCTGTGTCTGCTCGTGCCCCTCTCCTCTCCTTCGCTTGTTTCTTCTAGTCGACCTTGCCTCTCTCTCTCTCTCTCTCTCTCGCTCTCTTTCTCTCTCTTCACTTGCACAGGGAGCTCGCCATGGCCGTTAGCTTCAAGCTCCGCCGCCAGATCCGGCCACCTAGGCACCCGCTCGTCTAGATATGCTCCTTCCCGCAGTTGAAAGCAGCAACAAATTAGGACGAGGTTCGTCTCTACTGTTGATGCTTCTGTAGCTCCTGCTGTTACTGTTGGGGAACGTAGTAATTTCAAAAAAATTCCTACGCACACGCAAGATCATGGTGATGCATAGCAACGAGGAGGAGAGTATGATCTACGTACCCTTGTAGATCGACCGCGGAAGGGTTGACACAACGTAGAGGAAGTAGTCGTACGTCTTCCCGATCCGACCGATCCAAGCACCGTTACTCCGGCACCTCCGAGTTCTTAGCACACGTACAGCTCGATGACGCTCCCCGGGCTCCGATCCAGCAAAGCTTCGGGGATGAGTTCCGTCAGCACAACGGCGTGGTGACGATGATGATGTTCTACCGACGCAGGGCTTTGCCTAAGCACTACAACGATATGATCGAGGTGGAATATGGTGGCAGGGGGCACCGTACACGGCTAAGGAACGATCACGTGGATCAACTTGTGTGTTCTAGGGTGCCCCCCTGCCCCCGTATATAAAGGAGCAAGGGGAAGGCCGACCGGCCCTATGGGGCGCGCCAAGGGGAGGGGGAGTCCTCCTCCTAGTGGGAGTAGGACTCCCCTTTCCTAATCCAATTAGGAAATCCTAAGGGGGAAGGAAAGAGGGGGAGAGGGAGAGGGAAAGAGGGGCCGCGCCCCCCTCCCTAGTCCAATTCGGACTCCCCATGTGGGGGGGGGGGGCGCCACCTCCTAGGCCGCAGCCCTCTCTCTTCCCTAAGGCCCAATAAGGCCCATTACTTTCCCGGAGGGTTCTGGTAACCCTTCCAGTACTCCGGTTTTCTCCGAAATCACCCGGAACACTTCCGGTGTCCGAATATAGCCGTCCAATATATCAATCTTTATGTCTCGGCCATTTCGAGACTCCTCGTCATGTCCGTGATCACATCCGCGACTCCGAACTAACTTCGGTACATCAAAATGCATAAACTCATAATAACTGTCATCATAACGTTAAGCGTGCGGACCCTGCGGTTCGAGAACAATGTAGACATGACCGAGACACGTCTCCGGTCAATAACCAATAGCGGGACCTGGATGCCCATATTGGCTCCTACATATTCTACGAAGATCTTTATCGGTCAGACCGCATAACAACATACGTTGTTCCCTTTGTCATCGGTATGTTACTTGCCCGAGATTCGATCGTCGGTATCCAATACCTAGTTCAATCTCGTTATTGGCAAGTCTCTTTACTCGTTCTGTAATACATCATTCCGCAACCAACTCATTAGTTGCAATGCTTGCAAGGCTTTATGTGGTGTGCATTACCGAGAGGGCCCAGAGATACCTCTCCGACAATCGGAGTGACAAATCCTAATCTCGAAATACGCCAACCCAACATCTACCTTTGGAGACACCTGTAGAGCTCATTTATAATCACCCAGTTACGTTGTGACGTTTGGTAGCACACAAAGTGTTCCTCCGGTAAACGGGAGTTGCATAATCTCATAGTCATAGGAACATGTATAAGTCATGAAGAAAGCAATAGCAACATACTAAACAATCGGGTGCTAAGCTAATGGAATGGGTCATGTCAATCAGATAATTCAACTAATGATGTGACCTCGTTAATCAAATAACAACACTTTGTTTATGGTTAGGAAACTTAACCATCTTTGATTAACGAGCTAGTCAAGTAGAGGCATACTAGTGACACTAAGTTTGTCTATGTATTCACACATGTATTATGTTTCCGGTTAATACAATTCTAGCATGAATAATAAACATTTATCATGATATAAGGAAATAAATAATAACTTTATTATTGCCTCTATGGCATATTTCCTTCAGTCTCCCACTTGCACTATAGTCAATAATCTAGATTACACAGTAATGATTCTAACACCCATGGAGCCTTGGTGCTGATCATGTTTTGCTCGTGGAAGAGGCTTGGTCAACGGGTCTGCAACATTCAGATCCGTATGTATCTTGCAAATCTCTATGATCCCGGATGGAATTGAAGCGTCTCTTGATGTGCTTGGTCCTCTTGTGAAATCTGGATTCCTTTGCCAAGGCAATTGCACCAGTATTGTCACAAAAGATTTTCATTGGACCCGATGCACTAGGTATAACACCTAGATCAGATATGAACTCCTTCATCCAAACTCCTTTGTTCGCTGCTTCCAAAGCAGCTATGTACTCCGCTTCACATGTAGATCCCGCTACGATGCTTTGTTTAGAACTGCACCAACTAACAGCTCCACCGTTTAATATAAACACATATCCGGTTTGTGATTTAGAATTGTCCGGATCAGTGTTAAAGTTTGCATAAACGTAACCTCTTATGGTGAGCTCTTTGTCACCTCCATATACGAGAAACATATCCTTAGTCCTTTTCAGGTATTTCAGGATGTTCTTGACCGCTGTCCAGTGATCCACTCCTGGATTACTTTGGTACCTCCCTGCTGAACTTATAGCAAGGCACACATCAGGTCTGTACACAGCATTGCATACATGATAGAGCCTATGGCTGAAGCATAGGGAACATCTTTCATTTTCTCTCTATCTTCTGCAGTGGTCGGGCATTGAGTCTGACTCAACTTCACACCTTGTAACACAAGCAAGAACCCTTTCTTTGCTTGATCCATTTTGAACTTCTTCAAAATCTTGTCAAGGTATGTGCTTTGTGAAAGTCCAATTAAGCGTCTTGATCTATCTCTATCAAGGTTGTCAGAATCGCGATTTTGAATCGGATCGGAGCTCCGATGGTAAGATCGCAAATCATAGAATCTTCATTATCAGGATCGTAGAAATGTAGATTCTATGAACTAAAATCGTAGAATAATAGGGGTTAGTTTGGATCGTAAAGTCGTAGAATCGTATAACATAATCGCGATTCTGACAACCTTGATCTCTATAGATCTTTACGCCTAATATGTAAGCAGCTTCACCGAGGTCTTTCATTGAAAAACTCTTATTCAAGTATCCCTTTATGCTATCCAGAAATTCTATGTCATTTCCAATCAGTAATATGTCATCCACATATAATATCAGAAATGCTACAGAGCTCCCAGTCACTTTCTTGTAAATACAGGCTTCTCCGAAAGTCTGTATAAAACCAAATGCTTTAATCACACTATCAAAGCGTTTATTCCAACTCCGAGAGGCTTGCACCAGTCCATAAATGGATCGCTGGAGCTTGCACACTTTGTTAGCTCCCTTTGGATCGACAAAACCTTCCGGTTGCATCATATACAACTCTTCTTCCAGAAATCCATTCAGGAATGCAGTTTTGACATCCATTTGCCAAATTTCATAATCATAAAACGCGGCAATTGCTAACATGATTCGGACAGACTTAAGCATCGCTACGGGTGAGAAGGTCTCATCGTAGTCAACCCCTTGAACTTGTCGAAAACCTTTTGCGACAAGTCGAGCTTTGTAGACAGTAACATTACCGTCAGCGTCAGTCTTCTTCTTGAAGATCCATTTATTCTCAATTGCTTGCCGATCATCGGACAAGTCAACCAAAGTCCATACTTTGTTCTCATATACATGGATCCCATCTCAGATTTCATGGCTTCAAGCCACTTTGCGGAATCTGGGCTCACCATCGCTTCTTCATAGTTCGTAGGTTCATCATGATCTAGTAGCATGATTTCCAGAACTGGATTACCGTACCACTCTGGTGCGGATCTCACTCTGGTTGATCTACGAGGTTCAGTAGTATCTTGTCCTGAAGTTTCATGATCATCATCATTAGCTTCCTCACTGATTGGTATAGATGTCGCAGAAACAGTTTTCTGTGATGTACTATTTTCCAATAAGGGAGTAGGTACAGTTACCTCGTCAAGTTCTACTTTCCTCCCACTCACTTCTTTTGAGAGAAACTCCTTCTCTAGAAAGGATCCATTCTTAGCAACAAATATCTTGCCTTAGGATCTGTGATAGAAGGTGTACCCAACAGTCTCCTTTGGGTATCCTATGAAGACACATTTCTCCGATTTGGGTTCGAGCTTATCAGGTTGAAGCTTTTTCACATAAGCATCGCAGCCCCAAACTTTAAGAAACGACAGCTTTGGTTTCTTGCCAAACCATAGTTCATAAGGCGTCATCTCAACGGATTTTGATGGTGCCCTATTTAACGTGAATGCGGCCGTCTCTAAAGCATAACCCCAAAACGATAGCGGTAAATCAGTAAGAGACATCATAGATCGTACCATATCTAGTAAAGTATGATTACGACGTTCGGACACACCATTACGCTATGGTGTTCCGGGTGGCGTGAGTTGCGAAACTATTCCACAATATTTCAAATGTACACCAAACTCGTAACTCAAATATTCTCCTCCATGATCAGATCGTAGAAACTTTATTTTTTCTTGTTACGATGATTTTCAACTTCACTCTGAAATTCTTTGAACTTTTCAAATGTTTCAGACTTATGTTTCATTAAGTAGATATACCCATATCTGCTTAAGTCATCTGTGAAAGTGAGAAAATAACGATATCTGCCACGAGCCTCAATATTCATCGGACCACATACATCTGTATGTATGATCTCTAACAAATCTGTTGCTCTCTCCATAGTACCGGAGAACGGTGTTTTAGTCATCTTGCCCATGAGGCACGGTTCGCAAGTACCAAGTGATTCATAATCAAGTGGTTCCAAAAGTCCATAAGTATGGAGTTTCTTCATGCGCTTTATACCGATATGACCTAAACGGCAGTGCCACAAATAAGTTGCTGTCATTATCAACTCTGCATCTTTTGGTTTCAACATTATGAATATGTGTGTTACTACTATCGAGATTCATCAAAAATAGACCACTTCTCAAAGGTGCATGACCATAAAAGATATTACTCATATAAATAGAACAACCATTATTCTCTGATTTAAATAAATAACTGTCTCGCATCAAACAAGATCCAGATATAATGTTCATGCTCAACGCTGGCACCAAATAACAATTATTTTGGTCTAATATTAATCCCGAAGGTAGATGTAGAGGTAGCGTGCCGACCGCGATCACATCGACTTTGGAACCGTTTCCCACGCGCATCGTCACCTCGTCCTTTGCCAGTGTTCGCTTAATCCGTAGTCCCTGTTTCGAGTTGCAAATAATAGCAACAGAACCAGTATCAAATACCCAGGTGCTACTGCGAGCTCTAGTAAGGTACACATCAATAACATGTATATCACATATACCTTTGTTCACCTTGCCATCCTTCTTATCCGCCAAATACTTGGGGCAGTTCCGCTTCCAGTGACCAGTCTGCTTGCAGTAGAAGCACTCAGTTTCAGGCTTAGGTCCAGACTTGGGTTTCTTCTCCTGAGCAGCAACTTGCTTGCCGTTCTTCTTGAAGTTCCCCTTCTTCTTTCCTTTGCCATTTTTCTTGAAACTAGTGGTCTTGTTAACCATCAACACTTGATGCTCCTTCTTGATTTCTACCTCCGCAGCTTTCAGCATTCCAAAGAGCTCGGGAATAGTCTTGTTCATCCCTTGCATATTATAGTTCATCACGAAGCTCTTATAGCTTGGTGGCAGTGATTGGAGAATTCTGTCAATGACGCAATCATTTGGAAGATTAACTCCCATCTGAATCAAGTGATTATTATACCCAGACATTTTGAGTATATGCTCACTGACAGAACTGTTCTCCTCCATCTTGCAGCTATAGAACTTATTGGAGACTTCATATCTCTCAATCCGGGCATTTGCTTTAACTTCAACTCCTGGAACATCTCATATGCTCCATGACGTTCAAAACGTCGTTGAAGTCCCGATTCTAAGCCGTAAAGCATGGCACACTGAACTATCGAGTAGTCATCAGCTTTGCTCTGCCAGATGTTCATAACATCTGGTGTTGCTCCAGCAGCAGGCCTGGCACCCAGCGGTGCTTCCAGGACGTAATTCTTCTGAGCAGCAATGAGGATAATCCTCAAATTACGGACCCAGTCCATGTAATTGCTACCATCATCTTTCAACTTTGCTTTCTCAAGGAACGCATTAAAATTCAACGGAACAACACCACGAGCCATCTATCTACAATCAACATAAACAAGCAAGATACTATCAGGTACTAAGTTCATGATAAGTTTAAGTTCAATTAATCAAATTACTTAAGAACTCCCACTTAGATAGACATGCCTCTAATCCTCTAAGTGATCACGTGATCCAAATCAACTAAACCATAACCGATCATCACGTGAGATGGAGTAGTTTTCAATGGTGAACATCGTTATGTTGATCATATCTACTATATGATTCACGCTCGACCTTTCGGTCTCCGTGTTCCGAGGCCATATCTGCATATGCTAGGCTCGTCAAGTTTAACCTGAGTATTCTGCGTGTGCAAAAACTGGCTTGCACCCGTTGTAGATGGACGTAGAGCTTATCACACCCGATCATCACGTGGTGTCTGGGCATGACGAACTTTGGCAACGGTGCATACTCAGGGAGAACACTTCTTGATAATTTAGTGAGAGATCATCTTATAATGCTACCGTCAATCAAAGCAAGATAAGATGCATAAAAAGATAAACACCACATGCAATCAATATAAGTGATATGATATGGCCATCATCATCTTGTGCTTGTGATCTCCATCTCCGAAGCACCGTCATGATCACCATCGTCACCGGCGCGACACCTTGATCTCCATCGTAGCATCGTTGTCGTCTCGCCAATCTTATGCTTCCACGACTATCGCTACTGCTTAGTGATAAAGTAAAGCATTACATCGCGATTGCATTGCATACAATAAAGCAATCGACAACCATATGGCTCCTGCCAGTTGCCGATAACTCGGTTACAAAACATGATCATCTCATACAATAAAATTTAGCATCATGTCTTTGGCCATATCACATCACAACATGCCCTGCAAAAACAAGTTAGACGTCCTCTACTTTGTTGTTGCAAGTTTTACGTGACTGCTACGGGCTTAAGCAAGAACCAATCTCACCTACGCATCAAAACCACAATGGTAGTTTGTCAAATAGACTCCGTTTTAACCTTCGCAAGGACCGGGCGTAGCCATACTCGGTTCAACTAAAGTTGGAGAAACTGACACCCGCCAGCCACCTGTGTGCAAAGCACGGCGGTAGAACCAGTCTCGCGTAAGCGTACGCGTAATGTCGGTCCGGGCCACTTCATCCAACAATATCGCCGAACCAAAGTATGACATGCTGGTAGGCAGTATGACTTATATCGCCCACAACTCACTTGTGTTCTACTCGTGCATATAACATCAAACCATAAAACCTAGGCTCGGATGCCACTGTTGGGAAACGTAGTAATTTCAAAAAAATTCCTACGCACACGCAAGATCATGGTGATGCATAGCAACAAGGAGGAGAGTATGATCTACGTACCCTTGTAGATCGACTGCGGAAGGGTTGACACAACGTAGAGGAAGTAGTCGTACGTCTTCCCGATCCGACCGATCCAAGCACCGTTACTCCGGCACCTCCGAGTTCTTAGCACACGTACAGCTCGATGACGCTCCCCGGGCTCCGATCCAGCAAAGCTTCGGGGATGAGTTCCATCAGCACAACGGCGTGGTGACGATGATGATGTTCTACCGACGCAGGGCTTCGCCTAAGCACTACAACGATATGATCGAGGTGGAATATGGTGGCAGGGGGCACCGCACACGGCTAAGGAACGATCACGTGGATCAACTTGTGTGTTCTAGGGTGCCCCCCTGCCCCCGTACATAAAGGAGCAAGGGGGAGGCCGACCGGCCCTATGGGGCGCGCCAAGGGGAGGGGGAGTCCTCCTCCTAGTGGGAGTAGGACTCCCCTTTCCTAATCCAATTAGGAAATCCTAAGGGGGAAGGAAAGAGGGGGAGAGGGAGAGGGAAAGAGGGGCCGCGCCCCCCTCCCTAGTCCAATTCGGACTCCCCATGTGGGGGGGGGGGCGCCACCTCCTAGGCCGCAGCCCTCTCTCTTCCCTAAGGCCCAATAAGGCCCATTACTTCTCCGGAGATTCCGGTAACCCTTCCGGTACTCCGGTTTTCTCCGAAATCACCCGGAACACTTCCGGTGTCCGAATATAGCCGTCCAATATATCAATCTTTATGTCTCGACCATTTCGAGACTCCTCGTCATGTCCGTGATCACATCCGGAACTCCGAACTAACTTCGGTACATCAAAATGCATAAACTCATAATAACTGTCATCGTAACGTTAAGCGTGCGGACCCTACGGTTCGAGAACAATGTAGACATGACCGAGACACGTCTCCGGTCAATAACCAATAGCGGGACCTGGATGCCCATATTGGCTCCTACATATTCTACGAAGATCTTTATCGGTCAGACCGCATAACAACATACGTTGTTCCTTTTGTCATCGGTATGTTACTTGCCCGAGATTCGATCGTCGGTATCCAATACCTAGTTCAATCTCGTTACCGGCAAGTCTCTTTACTCGTTCTGTAATACATCATTCCGCAACCAACTCATTAGTTGCAATGCTTGCAAGGCTTTATGTGATGTGCATTACCGAGAGGGCCCAGAGATACCTCTCCGACAATCGGAGTGACAAATCCTAATCTCGAAATACGCCAACCCAACATCTACCTTTGGAGACACCTGTAGAGCTCCTTTATAATCACCCAGTTACGTTGTGACGTTTGGTAGCACACAAAGTGTTCCTCCGGTAAACGGGAGTTGCATAATCTCATAGTCATAGGAACATGTATAAGTCATGAAGAAAGCAATAGCAACATACTAAACGATCGGGTGCTAAGCTAATGGAATGGGTCATGTCAATCAGATCATTCAACTAATGATGTGACCTCGTTAATCAAATAACAACACTTTGTTTATGGTTAGGAAACATAACCATCTTTGATTAACGAGCTAGTCAAGTAGAGGCATACTAGTGACACTAAGTTTGTCTATGTATTCACATATGTATTATGTTTCCGGTTAATACAATTCTAGCATGAATAATAAACATTTATCATGATATAACGAAATAAATAATAACTTTATTATTGCCTCTAGAGCATATTTCCTTCAGCTACTGCACGGGTTGAGGACCATTACGAGGATGAGGTTGATCAAAATCAGAACTATGTGCAACCACCAGCACCAGGCCGTCCTCATGCATATCATCGCAACGGTAGGGCTGCACCACCTATCATGTTGCTTAATTGCCAAACCGGGCGCACGTCACTCTTCCCATCCGATGGCCTTTGGCTGGTCTGATATATGCAAACTATCTTTACTTTAGTCCTTCAAACTTAGTCTCAGCGACAGAGCTAGGGGTGGGCATTCCCCCCCCCTTCCATTTTTTCTTCTAAAAACACCCCTACATAATATATCCATCTATCTACTACCCCTATTGATGAGGCACGACCTCGGATGTGCTACTGATTCGGCCCGATCTTTTACGATGCAACGAACTCCTCCAAGATTCACGATAAAATCTTCCAATTACGTGAACAGTACACGTAACCTGAAGATGGGGTGACGACCACCAACGGATAATCCCTTGACTCATGAGAAACCTCCCGCCGTAGTAGACGTAACCAGTCCGCAACCCGTCGGTGACGACGGACCTCGAACCAAGTGCAATTTTCGAATAGAAAATTCACACAAAATAAGTATGAACGACACCCAAAGAGGGTCCCTTAATATCGATACACAATATTGTCTAAACTCTAAAAAAATAACCTCCGTACAATGGACGATGCCAGCCCGTTTTATAGGCGACACACCAGGTCGTTTCAAACCGACTCACAAGCAAAAAGGTAAGAAATCTGATACGGACTCTTTGTTTAACTAAGAAGATATTTTCCTAACTAATTATCCAGCCACCTTGATCACATAGCAACATGACACGTAACTAGTACTAGTTGTAGACCTGCCTGAGAAAGATGCCATGCATGTAGCTAGCGTTCGCACCATGGAAGGAAAAACACATCACGTAGCTAGTTGCTTGCTTATTTCTTGCCATAGATCAAAACACAACCTGTTCGGGGGAGTTCTGAAAGTTGGTCTGATCTCTTCTTGTGGTGGAGGCATCTGGAGCAACATAGAACCAACCAAAACTTGTCCCGTTGAAGCACCATGGTCCAAGTCTCTTTTCTTTTGTGTAGCATATGAAATAGCTTGAAATATTTCCGTACGTGAAACAATAGCTTTACCACTAATGGCCACATCATTCTCTCCCTCTTGAAATGAAGCCGTCCTCGGCTTCATGATAGCTCTAGGGGCCTTTTTCTTTACTAAAAGAATATCACCCCCCCTCCACTTGAAGAGAAACTGTCTTCGGTTTCATGTTTTTCTTAAGAGCCCTCTCCTTGCGCACTGTCAATACCACATCTGAGTGGATTAATTTTTCATTCATTGATTTAAGTGTCCTTTGTGCGCCATTATGAATAAAAGTGTATGTGTTGGTCCTTCTAGCATGCTGCACACTACGGTCATACTGCCAAGGTCGGTCTAGTAGTAAACCGCAAACTTCCAACGGCAAAACATCACATTCCACCTCATCGACATACTGTCCAACTGAAAATGGTACACGTACTTTATGTGTAACTTTGAGCTTCCCACAATTGTTCAACCACTCTAAATGATATGGTTTATCATATCGCCATGCGAACAAACCAAGCTTCTCCATCAACGTGTTGCTAATGCCATTAGTGCAACTACCTCCATCAATAATTAACTTGCTCGCTACACCCTTAATGTCACACTGAGTTTGAAATAAACTCATGCGCTGACCTCTGTCTACTGTCAATTCATCTCCATCATATACCCTCTTAAGTTGCATATTCAGCCCACTCGTTGGTACTGCTGGTTTCTCTTTGTTCTTCTCACGTGAAGAAATATTTTTAGTTCCAACAAGACTATCCTTCGCCTTTTTCTTTTCTAGCAAGATCTGCTCTACTTCTTTCTTTGCATTAATTGCAGCATGTGCTCGGTCTCTTCTCTTACGATCTTCCAAATATTGTTCGGAAGAGTATGCTTCAAAATAAATCCATCGACCATTACGAAAAATCTGAAATTTCCTCCAGGAAAAATAGCCAGATTTATCAATTTGTAGCTCCCTCTTTTTTGTCCAAGATTTACCAAGTATCAAGCTACACAAATACATATGATATGGAAGAACATCACAGAAAACTGAATTGGTAAATCCACAAAATCCAAAAGTCACCTCTACTTGATGTTTTATTGTCACAAATTTTCCCTGCCATCTGAGCTTATATGGGTCTGGATGCTCTGTTACTACTAGCTTCAATGCATCAACCAAGGTTTGACTCACCAAATTTATTTCTGAAGAACGATCAAACATTGCAGAACAAGTAGTTGTCCCAACCTTCACTCTTGTGTAGATTTGAAACCATGAAAGGGCTCGTGACGGATCCTTCTCACATTGGGACATCTCACCATCAAAATAATACTCCATCCTCATCGCAGTTTTAGAATCTGTATGAACAAATTAAAAAGAAAATTTGCACCGTAATAAACCCAGTAATCTGATACCAAGTGATGAGGCACGACCTTGGATGTGCCACTGATTCGGCCCGATCTTTTACGATGCAACGAAGTCCTCCAAGATTCATGATAAAATCTTCCAATTACGTGAACAGTACACGTAACCTGAAGATGGGGTGACGACCACCAACGGATAATCCCTCGACTCACGAGAAACCTCCCGTCGTAGTAAACGTAACCAGCCCGCAACCCGTCGGTGACGACGGACCTCGAACCAAGTGCAACTTTCGAATAGAAAATTCACACAAAATAAGTATGGACGACATCCAAAGAGGGTCCCTTAATATTGATACACAATATTGTCTAAACTCTAAAAAAAATAACCTCCGTACAATGGACGATGCCAGCCCGTTTTATAGGCGACACATTTCAAACCGACTCAAAAGCAAAAAGGTAAGAAATCTGATACGGGCTCTTTGTTCAACTAAGAAGATATTTTCCTAACTAATTATCCGGCCACCTTGATCACATAGCAACCAAAACATGACACGTAACTAGTACTAGTTGTAGACCTGCCTGAGAAAGATGCCATGCATGTAGCTAGCGTTCGCACCATGGAAGGAAAAACACATCACGTAGCTAGTTGCTTGCTTATTTCTTGCCATAGATCAAAACACAACCTGTTTGGGGGAGTTCTGAAAGTTGGTCTGATCTCTTCTTGTGGTGGAGGCATCTGAAGCAACATAGAACCAACCAAAACTTGTCCCGTTGAAGCACCATGGTCCAAGTCTCTTTCCTTTTGTGTAGCATATGAAATAGCTTGAAATATTTTCGTACGTGAAACAATAGCTTTACCACTAATGGCCACATCACCTATAAAAGCATGAAGTGTGGAGATCCAAATCCATTCTGTCTGTCCATATGGCAGATCCTACGGCCTAAAGTCCTCAGATATTTAGCGCTAATTGCAATTAGCGTTGTACCTCCCGACCCCATGTCTCCCGCTGCCCACCTCCAGCGCCCCCAGAAAAGAAAACCACCCACGCCCATGCCCCACTCATCGCTCCCCTGTCCCACTCCCATGTCTGCTCTTTTAGTGCTCTGTTGCTAGAGTGGTTTCACTTATTCTATTAGTTTTTGGGATTGAGTGTTGCTCCAATAGTATTTGGCAGTTCCATTCTTGGTGTTGTGCTTATTTACCATTTGGTGAAAGGATCTACACGGTTGGGTTGGTTGTTATATGCTAGGCTATTTGGTTGGTTCATAACAAAGCAACCTTCAAAAAGAAGATGATCAAGTCTCCTTTTAAAATTGTTTTCGTCTCATGTTCTCTCTTGGTGTATTGGGTAGGTATTCATAAGGGAGATGACGCGGAGGAGCTGAAGTAGGGAGCGGACCTGCTCAAGATCAATGCACCAACATACTGAGGCTTTGCCAAGGAGCATTTCAAGGAACTTATGAGGATGGTGCACTGAGATACGTCATTCTAGAGTCTGGGGTCATTGTCGGGGCTGCTGTTTTTTGCTGATGGTGTCTCGTTGTTGGTTGTATGAACTATCTTGTTGTATATTATCTTTCTAGATGTTGTTAGGTCTAGATTAGTGTCTTCAGGTTATTGTCTGGTAGTGCAGGAGCTGATTGCGGGCGTGCGCGGCGGGTTTCTTGATGATGCCTCGAACTCGCACTCTCCCTTCTCTCCTCCGGTTTCTCTTGCTGTGTCATGATTGTTGTATTCTCTCCTTCTGTTTCTCTTGTCATGTTGACTCACATTCTCCTTTCTCTCTCCTCATGTTTCTCTTGTTGTGTCGAGACTGTTGTATTTAGTATCTTTCTGGATGTTGTCAGGTCGAAAAAATTGTGCACATAACAACAGGGGGATTCAGTTATTTTGACTTGTAAGGATTTAGTTTATGTACTACTGCTCCTAGAAGGTGTATTTTAAGGACATGAAGGTGAGTGTTAATAACTTCAAAGGATGATCTCATTTTCCTGTGAGTGACTTTTTTGTTTCCATCAGATAGGCTTGAGTACTATGAAAATACATGGTTAATGCTCGCAGTTTATGCATGCAAGGCGTTGTTTTGTCTTTGCATTTGATGGGCAAAGTTGTTTTTGGGGAGTAAAGTTATTGTTTTTATTAGCATGGTAACCTTCAGATGTTGATGCAAAAGACAAGTGTCGTGTTACCCCAATGCAGTTTCCATATGCGTCACGTTACCCCAATGCGGTTTCCCTATGGTTTATTACTTCAAGCGTCGCATTACTTTTTGTCAATATCTCTCGGAGATAGTCGGTTCACTCATGATTGATGACAAATATATTCACTGAATTTTTTACTTCGAGCTAGATTTCTTCTGTATTATTACAGCAATGTTCATTATAAGTTTTTTTATTTTACTAACATATTATTTTTCTAAAACGTATGATGATTATATTCACATGGTACTCATGAGTTGCACGTGCATGTTTACTAGTTAGCTCAAAGTGGTCTAAATTTATGTGTTTGGTCTCCTCCAACCTCTCATGCTATGTAACACTTGATATGTACGTGTGTCGCTTCTGCTTTGTCACATATGGGACCGTGCAATTTGAAATGCATGTTTAGTTATGATTTGAAGTGGATGGATTAATTTTCCCACATACTAGAATATTTTGTGATGATGTTTACATAATTTTTCATGACCAACATGTTCGGATTTCTTCTATGATTTGTGATGTAGCAGAAGCTGCTAAAGAAATCAAATATACATCAAAAGTGCTAATCTGAGCTTGGGCACAGGTGCACACTTTATCTAGGCGGTTCGTTTGCTCTGAGATTCGATCTGCTCATTCCTGTAGGCAAAAAGATGTCCACATCTTGATCGTCCTCCGTAACCCTGATTGGTTTCTCCAAGGCGATCGCTCTACTTGCCCACGGTGTCCTCCTGCTAGCCCTATCCTAAACAATACAAATGCAATTACATATTGTATACAGGTAGTAGGTTTCCACTCCAGTGTGACTGACTGCATAATGTACTGATTTATCAGTTTGGTAGGAAAAGCCACCCATGCGTTCTATTTATGTAAGACACTTTTTACACTACATTAGAGTCAAAAAAACGTCTTACATTATGAGATGGAGGGAGTAGAACATCAGTACTAGTCTTGGGCGTTTTAATAGATGGGGCAACCAGCGTCTTCTTCTCAGCAAAGCATGGGTTGGCATGCGTTTTTTTATGGCAAGTTTAGTGACACGGGATGTCAACCTCTTTTCAAATGACAAGTTTAGCTTTTCTTTATGAACTTTAGTTGTAAAAAGCGCCAGATCCGAAGTGCTGCGTGTCACACATGTGACACTTATTATTTGTGTTATTTTTTTCGGTTACAATGTAAGGGCATATGTGTTAGTAAAAAAAAATCGTTGGATCATACGTGTGGCCTCCGTTTGATTTTTGCGCGTCTGCCACGACGCATATTTTCTTTTTTTTTTGAAGCTAAAACGCCTTCTAGCTCTTTATTCATTAGGCGCTAGCATGTCTGACTGCAAACAATCAGTCAGCCACCCAGGGATTGTATCAAAAAATTGCATAACAACAAAAAGGTTTCTCGAATGCCTAGCTAGACAGTGTGCCGCCATGTTAGTCTGGCGACACGCAAACCGTAGCCTAAATCCCTGGAAGAAAGTAGACAACTCCTTCATCTCCATGATGAGGTGAAAACACGTCGACCTCTGAGGTGCTTCCCAGAGTCGCTGGATCTCCTGACAATCCGTCTCCAACACCACCTGCTGCAAGCCCATGTCACGTGTCATCAGAATCGCGTCTCTGCAAGCAAGTAGTTCAATAGATAAAGGATCGGTAACTCCATCATAACATGATCCTCCCGCTCTAACAAATGTGCCATGATGATCTCGAGCAATGAAGCCCGCCCCGCCACACATTTGCCCCGCATCCACAGCTCCATCGGTGTTGACCTTTATCCACCCCTCCTCAGGTGGTAGCCACCTCAGTGAAATAGTAACTTGGGCCTTCCTCATCTCAGGGATTTCCAGTGCCCTGATAATCTCTTCTATAATCACCATTGATTTGACCGGCTGGTATACTAACTCACCATGAGTATAATTGTTCCTGGAGTGCCACACAGCCCACATCACAGTGATCATAATAGCCGCCTCCTCCTTGAACAACCGTTGATCTAACAGATCTCGAGACCATGACAATGGGTGTAACTGCGGTATCTCAATACCGAAGAAGCGCTCCGCTGCTTCCCAAAAACGTTTGGCATGGTCACACTCCATGAGCAAGTGAAACAGCGTTTCATTGTCATGTCCACACATCGGACAGTGCGGTAGCTGTTTGATGTGTCTCCTCTTGAGCTCACCAAATGAAGGCAAGAACTCCTTTAGCACTCGCCACCAAAACACCCGGATCTTCGGAAGAACATTGATCTTCCATAGTGCCTTCCACGTGATTGACTCACCCGAAGATGAACCAACCATCTCATCCGCATGTAGCTTAGATTGCATCTCGTGTCTGTATGCCGACCGGACCGTGAATACATTGACCCTACGTTGACGTACGCATGCATGCAATGTGCTCGACGCGCTCGCCAGACGGGGAAGCTCTCGTCTCGGCTCAACGTAGCAGATCAACGTAATTATGTGTACGTAACAAGAACCGGTACGACTTTCAAGAAGAAGAAAAAAACCGGCACGCACAGCTAGCAGCCGGTTTGCACCCGGACTCGGAGCCCACGCCGTTTCCAAACCGGATCCCAATCCAACCGACTCGGGCGCCCGGCCACATCCATAAATAATCTCCCCAGCCCCAGCTTTCACCTAAAGCGATCGATCTACCACGAGACTCCCTGCCGCCGCCGCCGCAGCCGAGATGACGACCTCTGTAGTCCCCTTCAACCGGCTGGTGAGGCTAGCCGCGCGTGCTTTCTACGACGATCTCCCCGCCCCCGCCGGCGGCGGCCAGCAGCACGCGCAGGGCACGGCCGTCGTCGTCCTGGACGCCCTCACCAGACGGGACGGGCAGTGGGTCCGCGAGGACGACCTCGCCGCGTCTCTAAGGATGCAGCCCAAGCCGCTCCGCCGCGTGCTCCGCTACCTCGAGGAGGACAAGATAGTGTTGAGGGACCACCGCAAGGAGCCGGCGCCGGCCAAGCCAGCCGCCGCCGCTGGTGTCGCCGAGGAGGGCGACGAGAAGGAGAGGGTGAAGCTGCACGTCAAGTCCTACTGCTGCCTGGACTACGCGCAGGCCTGCGACGCCGTCCGGTACCGGCTGCACCGCATGAGGAAGAAGATCCGGGATGAGCTGACGGCGGACAGCAGGGCCACGGTCCAGCACTACCTGTGCCCCGACTGCGGGAGGCGGTACTCGGCGCTCGACGCCCTCAGGCTCCTCGCCGAGGACTTCCAGAGCTTCCGCTGCGAGCACTGCAGCGGCGAGCTGGTCGTGGAGAAGGCTGCCACGATCGCGACCGACGAGGCCGGGGACGGCGGTGAGGACGGCAGCCGCGCCCGGAAGCGTAGGCGGCTTGAGAAGCTGCAGGACATGCAGCGGAGGATGGAGGAGCAACTGGAGCCGCTGCAGGCGCAGATCCAGAGGGTGGAGGGCCTGCCTGCTCCAGAGTTCATGAGCCTGCGGTCATGGCAGAAAGAAAACAATGTCGCTGCAGCGGCTGCAGCTCCATGTCGCCAGGACCCGGAGGTTGAACTTGGAGTGCTATTGCACGATGCAGATCAGTCTGGCACGGTCAGTGATTCAGCACCGAAGGTCTTTCCTCCGTGGATGGTAAAACTAGGCATGGATCAGACCGGTGGGAAGGCAAGATTGGAAGGAAAGTCGGAAGAAGGCGAGGACGATAAAAAGATGAACTCGAACGAAGAAGAAGAAAAGCAGCGTGTACTGCTGGAACAGGAATACGCCAAGGCTTATTATGAAGCCCTTCTGAAACAGCAGCAGCTGGGCGCGAATGTCAAACACGAGGAGGAACAGCAGCTGGGCACAAATGTCAAACACGAGGACGATCAAGACGTGGAGGAAGAAGCTGGGATCGAGTGGGAAGATGGCGAAAACTAAAAAAGACAGTAGTGGCAACATGAGAAACAGATTTGCTGTATATTTTTATGTCGCCTATTTTTTTCTACGTCAATCTGGTTAATTGTTAGGGAAACGTTCCCACCCGGTGCGCCGGCCGGCTCATGCGCCACGTTGGATCCTATGAGCCAGCCACGTCCACTCCCCACGCGTCATTTATGGGCCCAGCAAACCGCATCCATCTTCCTCCTCCCTTATCCCTTTCATTCAATTTTCCTCGAAATCAAACAGGACCTGCTCTGCTCCGACGACGTCCTCCTCCATCTGCCCCACGCATTTCCGGCGAGCGGCCGCATCCACCTCGCGCTGCGCTGCTCCGGCGCCCTCCTCGCCTCCACCTGCCATGTGCTGCTCTGACGAGGGGCTGCATCTACCTACCTCCACATTTCTCCAGCCTTTTGACCTGCCCCACGCTGCTCCGGCGAGCGCCTCGCCCTCGACCTGTCGCCATGCCGCTCCGGCGAGCGTCGTCGTGCTCCACCCGTGCGGGAACGACGAGTACGTTGTGCACGAGCGGACGAGATGCTGGAATCGGTGTCGGCGGGAGCTTCAATCGGTGGTATTTTTTGCTACATCTGACTTCTTGTTTTGCTGGAATCAGCAGTATTTTTTGCTAGGATCCATCTTATTTGAGTGCCTTTTGCTGCAACCAGTCCAAAACTTTGCTATCATCATTTTGTTTTTTGCTACTACCGTTGCAGACCGCCTTTTGATATTTTTCTGCTTAATTAGATCCATCTTTTTTGCTGGAACCACTCTAGCCTTTTGTTACCATGGTCTTTGAAATTTGCTTCTGCCGTCTTAGTTTTTGCTACCACCCTATTTTTGACTTTTTGTTGGATCCATCTTATTTTTTGTTGGAACCACTTTAAGTTTTGCTACCATGGTCTTTGTATTTTGCTACCACCTTCTTTTATTTTTGCTACTACCCCATCAAAAGTGATGGAATTTGGGACCGGCCATGACGCAAGCGCAAAAGCTGGAATCATGCATGAAAAAAGCTTCAACCGTTGTGTGAAAAAGCTTCAACCATGGAAAAGCTTCAACCATGGCATGGTGGCTCCCGGCAACACCAGGAGCTGCAGTCGACGGCATGGCGGTGCTACGACGGCGACGACTAAGATGGACGGCGGCCAGTAGCGAGGACGGCGACCGACGGCGATGTGGACGGCGACTGGTGACCGGGGGGCGAGGACGGCAACCGGCGGTGAGCTGGTGATGCTTCAAGGTCAGCCCTCGGAGAGTCCATGGCGGGGTGTCCAGCACGAATAGCTGTTTTTGGATTGGACGCGATTTTCTATTGAGAAAAAAACGATTCAAAGACTGATCGGACGGTGTGCAAAAAACAATCTAACGTTCCAGATATGACCGGCCTAACAGTTGGGCCGGCGCACCGGCGCAGATTACTGCCCTAATTGTTATGATAGAAACGTGAGAAAAAACTATATATATCGCCCCTCGTGAGCATAATTGCTGGCTGCCATGTCCATTTCCTTTTTCCTTTTCTGGTTATTGCTGGTTTCTCTTCTCGGTTTTTTACCTTGTTTTTTTTTCTGGTTGCTGTTTCATTTTTCTTTTCATAAGTTTTGGTTTTTTTAATTTGCTAGTGTAGACCGGGTCATCGCATGCGAAGTTTATTCGCTACTGATCAGTCCCAAGCCTAGCTGGGCTCACAGATTTCACCGATCAGTCACACATGTTTTAGCTTTTAGTTAGGGCAGAGTGTGTTTAACTTCTCTACACTATATATGCCCGTACCTATGTCTATTCACAGAGCCGAAATCAATATCAACAAAAAAACTTCAGTGCACAACAAACAATTAACATTTTCGAATTCATAAGTGCCTAAACGTGCTGACCATGTCTTCAGATACATTTAAATCATAGTTTCCCAACCTTCAGATGCCACAAGCAGGGAGTTGGCCTGCAGCAAACAGATCATGGCCATCAAATGCAGCACCCAGATCACCTCATACCATCCATCCACCATGGCCACTATCTGCACCATAGCTCCAGGATCAAGTAATAAATTAAAGAGGTTAAATGCTTTTTCTACAATGAGTACAATCAGCTATTGTAGACCTTCCGCAGGTATTCATTTTTCCAGTTACTACTAATTTATCTTTTTCTAGCTCGTTTCTAATAGCATCACTTAAAACAGCATGTCCAAATCTCGGGATTCAGTTCAGCTAAATAAACACCTGGAATTCTTTCAGTCCAAGAATGACTTTGGAGTCCGTATTGGAGAGCAGTCCCACCCTGGACGCGTCGGCAATTCTTCTAGATCAGGAGCATGTTGGTGCCGCGGGAGCAAGCCGAGGGACTCGAGAGCACTGGGTTCATCGTCCATGGCGGACGGTGGTTTTTGGGAACGTGGGCGACAAGGCTGCAGGAAGAACTCGTGCGTGCTGCTTCGGCCGCCGCGCCCAGCAACTGGAGAAGCCGCTGGCCATGCCCAGGAGCTCGAGCCGCCGCCACTGAAGGCCGGCCGACGGCGGCGGAACAACAGGAGCAGCAGCTCCGCCACGTGCAGCAGCCGGCACGCCCTCGAGCTCGGTCGCCAGAGCAAGGCCGGCGCCGCCGCCACTGAAGGTCGGCCGACGCAGCGAAAAAGCAGGAGCAGCAGCTCCGCCACGTGCAGCAGCCGTCACGTCCCCGAGCTCCGCCGCCAAAGCAAGGCCGGCCAACGTGCGCGGGTCCCTTCATCGGCTCCAGCAAGCTCGTCGCCGGCGGGGCCCTGATTTTTCCTGCAGCACGCTCGCCCATGAGCCCACCCGAAGTTGTCGCCGCTGTCAACGCGCCGGCCCTCAACTTCTCCTGCTCCACCGCACCACCCATCAACTTCTGCTGCTCCGCCATGCCGCCCGTCAACTTCTGCTGCTCCGCCCGCCCCTCAACTTCTCCTCCGCCGCGCCGCCCATCAACTTCTGCTGCTCCGCCCGCCCCTCAACTTCTCCTGCTCGTCCATGGCTGGAAGGGAAAGCGCCGGTGTCTGGATAATACGCAGTTCTTTTTTTAACAAACCGTTTTTCAGACCTTCACTAAAAGAGGGACTGCGGGTTGAATAATCAAAAACCATAGGGACTTTTTGGCAAAAGCGCAACGACGGTGAGCAGACAGGCAGAAGCGATAATCGCTTTATTATTAGGGAAAGATTGACGTGTGGGTAGGTGCAAGTGTTTCCTAGTAAACCATATCATATTGGTATAACGCCCGTGCGTTGCCACGGGCTCTTCAAAATTTATAATCAGTATCTTTCATTTATCATCCCCTTATATTGGGTGATTATGGGGTGCTCTAATTGAAAACACAACAATCAAATATTAGGAAATTTCACCGAACAAACAACAACGAATAATACGATATCTACCAAACGAATAAAATGAGGTCATATTTTTGGTCCGTCATGCACTTCTGTTGAAAAATGCCTATTCCTTTTAGAATCAACCCACTGTTTGCTCGCACGCAAAAAAATACATCTCTAAAGTGGGGAACCGATCGGTGCCAAAAAGAACTCAAACTTCTATCCAATCTCGACTTCGTGCTCTTTCACTTCCATTGATGAAGATGGGACGTCAAGGGTTTCATCATGATGACCTCGAGCAGCCGCCGACATCCCTCCCCACATCTACCCCTACCCCCTGCTGCCGCTTGCACTGTCCTTGCTCCTCGAGGGAGCTAGGGACACAATGTTCTCTAGGATGGGCATGACCAGATCCACGAGGAGGCCACATTCTTCCATGGGAACCCAACCAAGCACACCACCCTCCGCAACCATCCAATTCCAGCCTAACAAAGTCAAGACCCGCCATCGATCCACAAATCAGGCTCGCCACATCCAGGTTCACTGCAAGTCTGCGACGAGTCTGTAGTCGACATCTTGACTTTGGCTATCCCCACGGAAGAATCATCGGATCCTGCTTACTTTTACCATCACTTCGTCTTTTCCCAAGGCAGCGACATCACCCAGCCAATCACCACCACCGCTTGCGGCTTGCCTACATAAAATCATGAGAAATCCCCACGGCGGTGCTGTAAGATCACCTTGGCGACCTCGACAGTGACCGACTGGTCTAAGATCTAAGCTAGCCGCTCTTTGTAGAAATCAATAGAAGTAGGCATGTGACTCAGATTTGTTCTTTGGTGTGCATGCGTTTCTTGCTGCCCACCAGCTCTTGTCTACAACTCGCCTATCTCTGTACCAGCTCTTGGTCTACAACTCGCCTATCTCCATGCTCGAGACGACCAAGCTCGATGCGCAAGCCGCATACGTCTGCTAGAGCTATATCCAGACCCTATGATTTTTGAATCACTGGCACTATGGGTGCCAGGACCGGAGTCGCCCTCATCCACCAAGTGGATCAAGGAGGCCCACCACCTAGACTCTACATCGCAACATTTTGTGTTTTCCTATAAAAAGTAAAGAACCTTCTCTAATAAACGTAAATATAACCTTTTGGTTTTATAGTCTCAACTTCCCTACACTCCAATACCAGAAGGATTTCTTGGTTTTATTTAATGACCTTCTTGAATGTCATTCACTTAGAAAGGTAGTAATACAATCTGTGATATTAAGGCAAATTATTAGTCATATTAAAGTGCAAAAGGCCCTATAGGAGTCAAAGCATGACTTTTATGGTTATACTGTAATTTGCAAGATCTGAGATTTATGCAAGTGTACAATTAGAGAAGAGCCAATTAAATAGATTTTCACATTCAGAATAGTAGGATTAGCAGTAGCACTTCAATTTTTTCATGTTTGATCAGCTTGCTAGGTGGTTATCACTAAGCATGTTGGAACGATGAGCATAACCTAACTTAGTTCAGTACGTGTTGCTGCAAATTAGTTCAGTACGTACGAAGCTGTTGCTAATTTCAATGCCTGGCTGTTGCAAGTTTCTAATGAAAAAGTACTTCAGGTCAAAGGTCAGGGAATATACACTTTTGTTATCATGGTTGTTTCCTTATAGTGAACAACTTTGATCACCACTTCAGCAGCTACTATCTATAAGAAGACATTAGCTAAGTAGATACAGGCAAAGAAAGCATGTAGGCAAAACCAGAATTAAAAACATCCTTCTCAATGGAGCTCGTGCAGTTCGGAAGACCCTAATGATCGATGAGGGACCCCTCCGATGGTAGCATGGCGTGAAGTACCTTGCACAATCCATCGATCCAGTTCGGAACAATCAAGCACATACCTTGCAAAGTGATGTGGATCTGAAGCAGAGGTGGGAAGGTAAAGGCTCAGGTGAGGTGGAATGAGACGTTGATATAGACGTGCACGCATGAGAATAAGGCGGTGCCCAGGATGGATCTCCATCGGAGGAGGCCGGATCCGCTGGGGAGGAGGTCGCTGTAGTACCTGCCATCTGTGCGATGGATCACGGGGCTGGCAGGCAGGGGGAGGGGATAGGAGGGAGCGGGTGGGCTAGAGCGCAGATGGCGGGTGCCCCCGACAACGGCTGGGAAGGATGGTGGAGGAGGTGGATGAGGATGGCGGCAACGACGTCTACGGTTGCGCCTCGTCCGCAGCCGTGCTGGTGGTGGTCGATGCGAGAGCCGGATGGCGTCGGCCAGAATCAGCCAGGGGCGACAAAGATTTAGAGGAGAGAGAGAATGGAGGCGATGAGCGATGGGAGGAAGGGCCACCGGCGATTGAGGTAGCCTCAGATCCGCCCTCCGTGGCCGCCTATTTCATGGGACGAACACCCGTGCTCACCGTCGGGCTCGCCTTCGGCCGCTGCCTCGCCGACATTCACGACGTAGAGCCCCTTCCTCCGATCCCATTTGCCAGGGAGGCAGCGCCATCCTTCATCGCAGAGAACGAGTCCACACTGAGATCCCAACCAGATCGTGATTGCGCCTCCCCAAACCGCAGCGGCACATCCCACTCCATCAATGACTAACCTATATGAGGCGGAGGGTCAGTGTAGGACGCGAGCGCCGTCACCATGGACGTGGGGACGCCGTAGGTGGGAAGGAGGCGGTGACGGCGTCTGTGTCAGGAAGATCGCACGACGGTGGCGGCGTTTACTCGAGGGGATCGAGAGGAGCTGCGTTTGGTGCCGGGTGGGTTCTTTGGTGTGTGCGTGGGGCTGGAGATTGTGATAGGTGATCAGGTGAGGGCGTGCCATACCTGGATCGATAGCCTTACCATACCTGGTGGTAATTTAAATTTATTACCATATTCAATATCCCGAGTTATGGCCTTACCATACCTGGATTGATAGCCTTTGGGGTAATTTAAATTTATTACCATATTCAAAATTTCCTGAGTTATGACCTTACCATACCTGGATTGATTTATTATTATACGTGGATTAATTATGATTGATTACCATAAATACGTTGGTGCGTGCGTGGGGCTGGAGATTGTGATAGATGATCAGGTGAGGGCGTGTCATACCTGGATCGATAGCCTTACCATACCTGGTGGTAATTTAAATTTATTACCATATTCGATATTTCCTGAGTTATGGCCTTAACATACCTGGATTGATAGCCTTTGGGATAATTTAAATTTATTATAATATAATTACCATATTCAAAATTTCCTGAGTTATGACTTTACCATATCTGGATTGATTTATTACTATGCATGGATTAATTATGATTGATTATCATAAATACGTTGATGCGTGCGTGGGGCTGGAGATTGTGATAGGTGATTAGGTGAGGATGTGCCATACCTGGATCGATAGCCTTACCATACCTGGTGGTAATTTAAATTTATTACCATATTCGATATTTCCCGAGTTATGGCCTTATCATACCTGGATTGATAGCCTTTGGGGTAATTTAAATTTGTTACCATATAATTACCATATTCAAAATTTCCTGAGTTATGATCTTACCATATCTGGATTGATTTATTACTATAGGTGGATTAATTATGATTGATTACCATAAATACGTTAGGTATTGCCGGTCAGACGAGAAAAAAGAAAAACCGGTGAGAGGGGCTGGTGGGAGGTGGGACGAAGAAAACCCGGTTGAAAATAAACCGGTTGAAAATAAACCGGTTGAAAGTCGAGGGACTATTTAACCAATTCGTTCATTAGGAGTAGAGATCAGCATCCCTGAATCAGTATGTACATTTCCTGAAGTTCTATAGGTGCACAGATTAATAATAGTGCACTATCAGCGACATAGCACTTCTACCGGCTAGCAAATCCAAGAGTACTCTCACACATCCACCCAGCCTAGATTACATCCAATCCAGCAACTTCCAAAATGCAAGACACATAGTTTTTGGAACGTACCTTTTTTAACAGCCCAGTGCTTGCGTTGCGGGTTCAATTTGCCGGTCGACAGCTCAGATAACTGGGGCAAGCTCTCCCGTCTTCCATCCACGCCTGCCTGTTCCTCACGAATTCCACCGGCAGTTCTTCTGCTGCCCTGAGCCGGAAAGACTCCGCTATCCTGATAGCCAGCAGATGCATGGACGGTTGACTTTTGTCGAAGTCGTCGACCAAAGGAACCTGGTAAAACACAAGAACAAAACAGCAAAGCAAATAAAGACGGAGCGTTCCCCCACCAGTTTCCGCTGATCCAGATTCATAGGTGCTTCTTACCTTCTGATCGGCTGCATTAAATTCCATCACCGGCAGCAGCAGTTATTTCTAAGGCAACGTAGGCATTCAAATTCCCACACTGGTTATCAAGTATGATGACAAACCAGCTGCAGTGTTTCAGGCCAGAAATTATTGTCACAAGTAATTTGCTACAGTTTTACAATATACTCCCTCCGTTTCTAAATATAAGTCTTTGTAGAGACTTCACTATGGACCACATATGGATGTATGTAGATGCATTTAGAGTGTAGATTCACTCATTTTGCTCCGTATGTAGTCGATGGTGGAATCTCTATAAAGACTTATATTTAGGAACGGAGGGAGTATAAGGTAGTGACAAAATCATTTGATTTTTCATGCTGATGTAGTACTGGACTAAAATGGCCCACTACCTCCATGACTAATCTGTGCACAATTTGCTAATTAATCAGTAAAAAGCACACTACCTGCATGATAAGGAGCACACAACTAATTTGCTAATTTGTCAGTTAAAACTTCAAAAGCACACTGCCTCCATGATAAAGAGCACACAACTAATTTGCTAATTTGTCAGTAAAGAGCACAGCACACTGATCTGTCACACTACCAAAATCATTGATTTTTTGCACAGATGAACTACTGGACTAAAATGTGACACTACCTATACATGACTAATCTGTACACGAGCTTAGAAATTGGTGACAAGTTCCAGGACTCCTTACTTTCAGAGTTGTATGATGAAATTCAGATTGTACGACTGAATTCTGACATACCTTCAGGTCCATCCAGGAGCTTTAGTGTTCATCTGGCCTATCGACTGCCCGGATGCCTGCGGTGAACCTTCCCTTTCAGCATCTGCCGCCGCCTGCGTCGCAGATCTGGCCGTTGACGCTCACTGCCTGCATCAACACGAGCTGCTGCTCAAGAACCAGTGGGGCAACATGGTAATGAAGCGGCTCCATCAGGATGTCGCTATTGTTAACCTCCTCTAGCAAGGTGAATCTGCTTAGCAACATGAGGTAATGGAAGATCAATCTTACTGAATGGAAACACAACTCAAATGGCAGTACATACCAATGGTTCAGATTCGCACCTTCTAATTGGCTGCATCAAGAACTTCATCTTCACCGGCAGCGGCGGTCTTGTTCCCGCTGAAGGTGCTCTACCGTGACGACCGCTCTCGCTAATGGAAGAATCCAGCCGGCTGAGGTAGGAGAAGACACCACCCAGCCAACCACATTTACTACGGTTCTGTCCCAGTAGCCGGAAAGCGTGTTTCCTGATCCAAGGATCGGGAAGGGACATGACGTCATGAGCCACGGCCCTGCTTCCAACCATCCACAGTGATTGTCCATCTGTTACAATCCTGACCTATAGTCCAGAAGTCACCGCGTACGTATATGAACATTTCCATCATTATGAGCGGATCCGTATCTCGCCCAGAATTAAATGCAGCACATCCTGATGCTCTATTCAACCGCCCAGATAAAGGGCACATATGTGCTCGTGTGCAGAAACTTCACGTCCAATATACATGAAATTTCATACAGTACATGTGTGCAATTTTTGTGTAAACCTAAAGAGGAGAGGGGCACCCGTACAGATCTGGAAAATTGTCTTATTTGTGATCGATACTCAGACTTGGTTCCTGACAGACTCCCCCAACCACACACACAAAAGTACCACTTCGGTGCAATGCAAAGTCAAATTGAATAATTTTCCTGCTTACCCTTCGGTTCACTAAATTGACAATTGAGAAAGCAAAATGGAAAAGGCGCCATGTGAAAGAGATGGTCATATTTTGATATTCACTTCTTCTAAACAAGGACATTGCTCTGAGCTTGAGACCAAGTTATTTCTCTGATCATTGATACAACACAAAGAGCTGTACAGCATAGCTTGAAAACAAAGCGACATGAATAAGCGCCTGAGATGATTCAATGGAACAAAGATTCTGCAAGAATTTATAAATAACTCTCAATTATAATTCTCGTATCAGCAGGTGCATGTTTCTCTTTTCTTGAATTTACAAACGCTGCAACATATGTAAGTACAGTCCTTACCTTGAATTTGTTAGGTCAGTTTGGCAGGATACACCATAAAGAATTTCTGCTGAATTGGGTGATCAAAAGAGGGGGAAATGAGGGGCTGCACCAAGTATAGATTCTATATTTGATAGACCAACAAATATAGCCAATAGCTGCAGTACCTTACTAATTCAGTATCAGTAAGGTTTATGGTAGGGCAAACAAATTTGTACATTGTTTCCATTTGCAGCAGCAGTGCCCTAGTGCTTAATGAAAGCTTCTCTAGTGAGGCCAATCATTATTCAAGGTCATATTGCTTCTGAGCCTGAAAATAATAATATGAAATTAGTATTCACATAGAAATGGGAGAATCAGATAGGAACATCTCTGGTATTTTTTCTTAACCGGAAGAGCATATCTGGTATTGCCATAGAAAAAAATATCAAAATAGCTAGCATTAATTTTAAACATGACAAGTTGTTCCCTGAGATTTCAAACTTAATGTAACTTCCAAATGGAAGCCAAATACCACTTATGCATGTGATGGAAACCATCCAAAGATTCAATAATTCTCGATTAGATTTACTCATGAGATACGTAGATTCACATGATTTTGAAAACATAGAGGCCCACTTTCCAAGCTTCCTTTCTGACATCCTGTCCCCTTAAATGCGTAAGCAGATAACTAAGTGAAAGTTCAGGTCCGTTGGCACCTGACACCCACTGGGTATTTCCATCCAATGACCTAACTATAATAATAGCATATGATGTGTACTCTCTCTTTTCCCTTTTATAAGGCATATATTGATTAGGTACATCAGAATCAAGGATATTATCCTTCTATTAGTTTCTTATACATTTAAGTGAGAAAATATTGAGAGCAAAAATGAGAGGATTATTAAAACTGATGCACGCCTTATACATTCAAATAAGACTGAAGAAGAAATTTGTCCTATACATTGAAACGAAAATGGTGCTTGGTAGAATTAACTTACTGGAGATCATCGATGAATCCCATTAATCATATGCATAGAGGCATGCAACCATTCGATACGTGGTTGAATTATAAGCTAAGCTTGTATGTTGTGCCACTTGCAGTGATCTGTGCTACAAATTCGTTTACAATGACTTCACTAATGCAGGGAGCATGTATCATCTGAATGGCTTTGTTTTAATGATACCAGAGCAATAATGTTTTATCCGGAGATAGAAGTCCTGGAAAGGCTAACCCCCAAGTGCCAATTGTCAACTATACAAGAATGGTGGACTGTGTCAGAACAAGGACCGAAGAATTTGTGAAAAAACAAGGTTGCAACAACCTCTTACCTTTATACTAATGTTGAGGCCATATTCAGCGTCAATGAAATTCAAATACAATGCAACCTCTTGCTGAGGTATGTGATCTAAAAATATGATGAACAACACTGTTCATACAGTTAGCTGGCTGTATTCCTATATCTGGAACATTTCAGTCTAGCCACCTGGCAGCCTCATTTGCCCAGCTGACTTATACCCGTTGAGTTTACCAATAATCTTCACAAGAGCAATTACCATTCTCAAACTTGTGCAAATACTTCGGATCCTTGATCAGTATATGACGCCCATACTTCTCCGAAACTAACTTAGCGAAGGTGTGACAATGGTTACACATCCTTGCAGTTTTGATTATCCGTATGCTTCTGAAGTGAGGGGAATTCAAAATCCCAACAATAATTGCTAATTTCTCACAATGGATTCCCGCAACTTCTTCCATCTCTTCTTCCACTTCTAGAGTTC
Organism: Triticum monococcum; assembly: GCA_034509565.1. NCBI lineage: Eukaryota > Viridiplantae > Streptophyta > Magnoliopsida > Poales > Poaceae > Triticum > Triticum monococcum. Next base: position 111,774,685 of record CM067847.1, on the reverse strand, counting down.
CATTACCAGCGCTAAGCATAGAGGGTCCCATTTCAGTCATCATCAATTTTAATTCAGCTGCTTCATGCTCCGAGGCAACCTTATCACCAGTTGAGAACAAATATACCATATTTCTGATTTCTGTTGAACAACTCTCAACCACACCCAACATTCTTTCCTTGCTGTGTACTGTCACCTTTGGCACATCAAAAGATTGTCCAGCAAGATCCTGAAGACTAGAAACCACTACTTGGATTCTAGGATCATTGGGTTCAATCATCGACATCTCTGTAGCCGCCAGTAGTGCCAGCCTTACATTTCCATGCATTCTTGCTGAGGTTAGTAATGACTCCCACAGTGTTAAATTGGGTGTGAGTGGCATTTCATCAATAACTGCATATGCCTCTTGCAGTCTCCCAGACCGTCCAAGAAGGTCTACCATTGCTGCATAATGATCTAAATCTGGAGTTACATTATAGTCTTTGTCCATATTGAGAAATATTTCTCTCCCTTCAGATACCATCCCCTCCATACCATAGGCCCTGATAACAGCTGTCAAAGTCGTATGATCTGGCAGTACACCTTGTTGCTTCATTTTAAAGAAGTAGTCCACTACTTTAGTTGGAGACCCATGCAGCAAATGTGCAACAATGATGCAATTCCATGAAATAGTGTTCCTTGATGAGTGCCTATCAAAAACAGCACAAGCGCCAGCAAGATCACCAGATTTTGAATAGGCATTAATAAGCGCATTTGCGATTTTCCCATCCATTTCTAAGTTGTGGTGAAAAATACAGGCATGGATCTCCCGTACTTTCCACGCTGCCACCAGATTTGCGAATGCTGGGATGATACTTAGGATTGTAATGTAGTCAGGCTTTATCAGAACTGATTGCATCTGCCGAAATATTCTTAGGGCTCTATCAAAATATCCATTATGCACTGAACCAGCAATGAGTATGTTCCAGGAAGCTGTGTCCTTTTTTACTCCATAACTTTCCATGGTCTGGAATAGTTCAAAAGCTCTCTCGTCGTCCCCATTCCGTATGTACCCTGATATCATTGTATTCCAGGTTATCACATTGCGCTGGATACCATAACTTTCCATCTTGCAGAAGAGTTCATACGCCTTGCCACAGTACCCCGCTTGCGCATACCCTGCAACCATTGAATTCCAGGAGAAGATGTCCTTCTCGGGTATCTCATTAAATATTCTATATGCTGCGACTATTTCGCCACATTTAGCATACATGTCAACCAACGAGTTCCCTGACAAGACGTTGTTCACAGTCCCAATCTTAATCGCATGGCAATGGAGCTGGCTTCCCTGTCTCAATAACTTCAAACTCGCACAAGCTGAGATGGCACATGCAATTGTCATGCCATTTGGTTCCACCCCAGCCACACGCATCCGGATAAAACACTGGAGTGCCTCATCCCCTCTATCGCTATGAACGAAACCTGACACTAGGCTTGTCCATGTGACAACATCTGGTTCTACTCCACACTCTTCCATCTGTCCCAGCAGGTCCACGGCCACATCAAGATCCCCAGACCTGGCATAGCTCGAAATCAATGTGTTCCATGTGACAACCCCTGGCTCTGTCCCTTCCCGCCTCATTTCATCAAGAAGCCTCCGCGCTTCCTCCCACTGGCAAGACCTGCAGCACCCAAAGATCATCGAGTTCCACGTGCCCAGGTCCCGGCGCCTCATCTTGTCAAACACCGCACGCGCGCGCCCCAGTTCTCCACATTTGACATACATCACCAGCACCGAGTTCCCCACAGGCACATCCTTCACCCTGCCCATAAACCCTCTTCGGATGGCCATGGAGTGCAGCACGCTCCCGAGCCTCTGGTCCTCGGCGTAGGCGCACGCCTGCAGAATCCGGGTGATCAGGAACCTGTCGGGGAGCACGCCTTCCCTGACCATGCTCACCGCGAGCGCGAGGACCTCGTGGAAGATGCCCCTGGTGGCGTACGCGCCGATCATGGCCGACCAGGCGAGCAGGTCCCTGTGGCCCATTCCGTCGAACACCTCGCGGGCGGCGCCCAGGCGCCCCGCGGAGGAGTGGAACGTGATGAGCTTGGTCTCCGAGACGAACCGGGGCTCCCCGCGCGTGAGGGAGGTGGGCGGGCGGGCTCTCGTCTCTTGGACGGGCCGCGCTTGGTGAGGGACGTGGACGTCTCTCGCCTCGTCGAGCGAGAGCGCCAGCCAGGGCGGCGGAGCCTGGGCCAGCGCCATGGCCGGTTCCTGGAGGCGGCCATGGCGGGGCCGGGAGGGCGGCTGGGGCTGGAGGTGGTGGGATTTGGGGAGGAGAGAGGGGAAGGGGGGGAGGGCGAGCTCCATGGGGAGGGGAGGGAGAAGGAGCGGTTCTTGCGAGGCTTTGGTTTTTGCATGTTATCCTCTTTGGGTATTCTGTTTTTTCGCAAATGCAGACGCTGCAGGGAGGGCGCGCGCGACCGGTCACCGGAGCCGTTGGTTCCTTGTGGAGATTGCGCCACGTGGAGTCAACACCGACAAACGCTAAATTATCTCACTCCTCTAGATTCAGTAGCAATAATTTCGCTTAGAGCATAGGTAATAGTTTAAGGGCATGTACAATGGTTCATAAGATAGTTTTATCTTAAGTCTTGTATGTAATTTAAAGATGACAAAATACATGTCTTCAATAGAAAAGAATTGACTGTTTATTATTAAGTTCGTCGGACTTTGATTATAACTATAAAGTTCATTTTTTCTTGACAAAACATGGCTAGGGGCTAGTTCGTGAGAGAAGATTAGTGCTAGGGAAAAAGAAGAAGATCCCACACATCGTATACATGTACGAGTACAAGGTTGGTGATCGGTCCATAACTATCGACATCGCTTCACGCCTCAGTCTATATCTAGCCGTCGCAACTCATCAGGCAGCGCCGCCGCCTCCTTAACCCTAGGCAACGAAGTCATCGTACGGTGCGCCAGCCGCCAGCAAGTCAGGCCCCCAGCAGATCCTAATGTTCAGGCGAACATCCCGTTAGCCGCTCACAATTCTTCTACGTTGTTTCTAATATCTCCATGTAAATACTCAATTGTACTAGGCAGTATATGCCGCTAGCCGCTCACAAGTCTGTCTAGTACTTATAATATGCTAATCTCTCCATGTACTTTGTAGTACTCATAATCACAAGTCCGGCTAAGCCGCTCACAAATACGTAGCAGTATGCTAGCATGATGATCTAGTCTGCTTAGAGTATTTTGCTAGGCTTGATGCAACATAGTCCATATCTAGGAATCTAATTTGGTCAGAATATTTTACTATTGTTTGGATGCAACGTACTAGTTCATAGCAGTTTATTCGTTCAGCAAGTACTCACTAATTGAAGAATTTGGATCCATACAACTTCGTCTTTACACATGCATGCATCATGGTCATGGAACTAATTATTGCTTGCTGTCATCACTAGCTCGTTAATAAGGAGGCTAGCTCGTTTGATTATTTTGGTGGTGTTTGGTTCTCTAGTCCTAAAACTTTTCTAGTCACAACTAAAAAGTCTATAGTTTCTAAAAAGTCCATCCTTATTTGTTTCTAGAGACTAAAAAGTCCCCGATCCCTTCCTAGAGATTATTAAATGACCATATTGCCTCTAGTATATAGAAAAATAGCAATCAAACAACACCATGGGGTGGCGGGCCAATGAATGCATGGAGGGGCATTGTTGAAAAAGTCCCAAAAAACTCTTCTTGAGAGTCTTCTTCATTTAGTCCTAAATGCCTAGTTTAGTCCCTAAAAAGTCCCTCCCGTTTGGTAAAAATGTCTTTAAGAGAGACTTTTTCTAGTCCCTACACAAAAAGGTCTCTGGAAACAAACACTCCCTTTGTGCATTCTGTACAATGCAAATCGCTGCTCATGAGACATAACATGCTTCTTCCAGTCTATGGTACGCTAACTGCCAGATTATTTGGCAAATCTAGATGCTGCTGTGTACGCTTGCTACCAGTCGGCATTGTTGGCCAGCGATCAGTTCGATCTTTTGTTTACTATAGTCGTAGCATGTCAATTGTCAAAAATAAAAAAAATGAAAATTGTTGCACCTAAAATAGGATCATAGCATCTAGCACTGGGCACCATGTTTCTTTTTGTCTTGGAACGATGGATCAGTATCTGTTCTGTGTGTAGCGATCGATGTAGGATCGATGTGTATACGACCTGTGTACACGTGGGATCTTTTTCATTTTCCCCTAGCACTAATCATCGCTTACGCTCTAGTCCTTGGTTAACGTTTTGTCAAGAAAAAATGAACTTTGTAGTTATAATCAAATTCCAACGAACTTAATAATAAATAGTCAATTCTCTCCTACAATAGATCATCTCTTAGCTTTATTTTTAATAACTAGTTATTCTTAAAAACGTGGTGAGACATATTGTGAGATCATCTTTTGTCTTTTCTTAAATAAGAGAAGACAAGCCTTTTCTTATGATTTCTCTCCCCTCCACCTCATAATTTATCTTACGTGGCATTTTTAAGATAGAACCATTGTACATGCCATAACCGACTAACTGTATAAAGTCCATAAGGCGAATGATTAATGATACTAGACACACAGGTAACCTTCAATAGACTCTACAAGATGAAGAGTGTCTCATCCACGCGGAGCGGTCTGGCCCAAGTTTGCGGAGAGCATCCGGGTCGGCTCCGGCATCGGATCATCTTCAGGCTGAGGAGCCGGAGAGTTGAGGGCGGCTGATCAAGAGCCCCAGTTTGGTGTGCATTTAAAATAAACAATTCAAAAGGGGCGACTCAAATTATCCGAAGACATGACGAATTCTGCATAGGAACTTACCTATGCGATATGAGTGGGCCACACTATGGGCGATGTCATCCTTGTAGTCTGGGAAGTCGCTGAATTTTCCTCAGAACATGAGAACCTCCTTCGTGGATTTGCCCTCATAGAGGTTGCCCCGAATGGTCCGGGTGTGGTCTTGCTCTCGAGTATACATCCACATCGGATGTCCCCGGGCGTGGAGGGGATGGATGCCATGGCTGAGGGCCGCATGCATAACCTGATAGAGTGTCACCTTGTCGTTGACAAGGCGAGCCACCCTCTTGCTCAACCCTGCCACCTCTTTGGTTTCCTCGACCAAGGTTGCTCCTCAGCCTCCAAGAACCAAGCTTGGACGAAGGTGTTGGCGTGAAAGGCATGGTGATCCCCGCCCGACGTGGATCCTCCAGGGGCACGTTTGTAATGTAGAAGCATTTTGCTTGTCATTTTCTTGTTGGTCTCTATGAAGGTTACATCTAGATATCCAAAAAACCCGATCTTGCTGATGGATGCGTTGCCGCACTCGCATGTCTCAGGGGCATTGAACAAAAGCTTGATGCAAAAATATTTACACCAAAGCACGAAGTGCGGCGCACAACCAAGAAATGCCTCGCACACCGTGACAAAACACACAATGTGTAGAATGGCATTAGGAGCAATATGTGGAATTGGTGGACATAGAGGTAGAGAAGTCCCTGAAGGAAGGAGTGGATTGGGAAACCAAGACCTCGAACAAGGTGGGGGGGGGGGCGAAACATACCCGCTTGTTCTCATCCTCGCGAGGCTAAGGGACCATGACGGACCAAGAACTGTCGTTCCGGGTGACGAGCGGAGAGCAAGTGGCAGCATAATCCGGAGTCGGTAGGTAGCCAACTATGGTCAGCCGGTTCAGTTGGGCTTGGTCCATAGTGGAGGGCTTCCACTTGCCCTTGGTCAAGGAGGGAGACTTGGGCTCCGCCATCATCTTCTTCTTGGCAACCGATACCTGAATAAAATATGCCCTAGAGGCAATAATAAAGTTGTTATTTATATTTCCTTACATAATGATAAATGTTTATTATTCATGCTAGAATTGTATTAACTGGAAACTTAGTACATGTGTGAATACATAGAAAAACAGAGTGCCCCTAGTATGCCTCTACTTGACTTAGCTCGTTAATCAAAGATGGTTAAGTTTCCTAACTATAGACGTGTGTTTGAAGGAAATATGCCCTAGAGGCAATAATAAAGTTGTTATTATTATATTTCCTTATATCATGATAAATGTTTATTATTCATGATATAATTGTATTAACCAGAAACTTAGTACATGTGTGGATACATAGACAAACAAAGTGTCCCTAGTATGCCTCTACTAGACTAGCTCATTAATCAAAGATGGTTAAGTTTCCTAACCATAGACATGTGTTGTCATTTGATGAACGGGATCACATCATTAGAGAATGATGTGATGGACAAGACCCATCCATTAGCTTAGCATTAATGATCATTTAGTTTTATTGCTATTGCTTTCTTCATGACTTATACATGTTCCTCCGACTATGAGATTATGCAATTCCCGAATACCGGAGGAACACCTTGTGTGCTATCAAACGTCACAATGTAACTGGGTGATTATAAAGATGCTCTATAGGTGTCTCCGATGGTGTTTGTTAAGTTGGCATAGATCGAGATTAGGATTTGTCACTCTGTGTATCAGAGAGGTATCTCCGGGCCCTCTCGGTAATGCACATCACTATAAGCCCTGCAAGCATTGTGACTAATGAGTTAGTCATGGGATGATGCATTATGGAACGAGTAAAGAGACTTTCCGGTAACGAGATTGAACTAGGTATGATGATACCGATGATCGAATCTCGGGCAAGTAACATACCGATGACAAAGGGAACAACGTATGTTGTTATGCGGTTTGACTGATAAAGATCTTCGTAGAATATGTAGGAGCCAATATGAGCATCTAGGTTCCACTATTGGTTATTGACCGGAGATGTGTCTCGGTCATGTCTACATAGTTCTCGAACCCGTAGGGTCCGCACGCTTAACGTTCGATGACAATTTGTATTATGAGTAATGTGATTTGATGACCAAAGTTTGTTCGGAGTCCCGGATGAGATCACGGACATGACGAGGAGTCTCGAAATGGTCGAGAGGTGAAGATTCATATATTGGAAGGTTATATTCAGACACCGGAATGGTTTCGGGAAGTATCGGATAAGTTTCAGAGTACCGGGGGCTACCGGAACCCCCCGGAAGTTAATGGGCCACACATGGGCCTTAGTGGAGGAGAGAGGGCCGGCCAGGGAGGTAGCACGCGCCCCCCTTGCCAATCCGAATTGGACAAGGGGTGGGGGCAGCGCCCCCCTTTCCCTCTCCTAGTCCTCCTCTCTTTCCCTTTTTTGCTATTCTAAAAAAGGAAAAAGGAGAGGGGAATCCTACTTGGACTAGGCTCCCCACACCTGGCGCGCCCCCCTTGGGCCGGCCACCTCTCCTCCCCCTTTATATACGTGGGAGGGGGCACCCCAAAGGCACACCAAGCCTTCTCTTAGCCGTGTGCGGTGCCCCCCTCCACAATTACACACCTCGGTCATATCGTCGTGGTGCTTAGGAGAAGCCCTGCGCCGGTAAATTCATCATCACTGTTGCCACACGGTTGTGCTGACGGAACTCTCCCTCGTCCTCAACTAGATCAAGAGATCGAGGGACATCATCGAGCTGAACGTGTGTTGAACGCGGAGGTGCCGTACGTTCGGTGCTTGGATCGGTTGGATCGCGAAGACGTTGGACTACATCAACCGCGTTACTAAACGCTTCCACTTTCGGTCTACGAGGGTACATGGACACACTCTCCTTGCTCGTTTATATGCATCTCCTAGATAGATCTTGCATGATTGTAGGTAATTTTTTTGAAATATTGCGTTCCCCAATAGTGGCATCCGAGCCAGGTCTATGCGTAGATTTTATATGCACGAGTTGAACGAGTTGTGGGCGATAATAGTCATACTGCTTACCAGCAACGTCTTACTTTGATTTGACGGTATTATTGGATGAAGCAGCCCGGACCGACATTACATGACCGTGTTCATGAGACTGTTTCTACTGACGTGCTTCGCACACAGGTGGCTAGCGGGTGTCTGTTTCTCCAACTTTAGTTGAATCGACTTTGACTATGCCCGGTCCTTGTTGGAGGTTAAAACAACACATTTGACGAAAAATCGTCGTGGTTTTGATGCGTAGGTAAGAACGGTTCTTGCTAGAAGCCCGTAGCAGCCACGTAAAACTTGCAACAACAAAGTAGAGGACGTCTAACTTGTTTTTGCAGGGCTTGTTGTGATGTGATATGGTCAAGACATGATGATATATAAATTGTTGTATGAGATCATGTTTTGTAACAGTTATCGGCAACTGGCAAGAGCCATATGGTTGTCGCTTTATTGTATGAAATGCAATCGCCATGTAATTGCTTTAATTTATCACTAAGCGGTAGCGATAGTTGTAGAAGCAATAGTTGGTGAGACGACAACGATGCTTCAATAGAGATCAAGGTGTCAAGCCGGTGACGATGGTGATCATGATGGTGCTTTGGAGATGGATATCAAAGGCACAAGATGTTGATGGCCATATCATATCACTTATTTTGAGTGCATGTGATGTTTATCCTTTATGCATCTTATTTTGCTTAGTACGGCGGTAGCATTATAAGATGATCTCTCACTAAATGTCAAGGTATAAGTGTTCTCCCTGAGTATGCACCCTTGCGATAGTTCTTCGTGCTGAGACACCACGTGATGATCGGGTGTGATAAGCTCTACGTTCACATACAACGGGTGCAAGCCAGTTTTGCACACGCAGAATACTCGGGTTAAACTTGACGAGCCATGCATATGCAGATATGGCCTCGGAACACTGAGACTGAAAGGTCGAGCGTGAATCATATAGTAGATATGATCAACATAGTGATGTTCACCATTGAAAACTACTCCATCTCACGTGATGATCGGACATGGTTTAGTTGATATGGATCACGTGATCATTTACATGACTAGAGGGATGTCTATAAGTGGGAGTTCTTAAGTAATATGATTAATTGAACTTTAATTTATCATGAACTTAGTACCTGATAGTATTTTACATGTCTATGTTGTTGTAGATCAATGGCTCGTGCTACCATTCCTTTGAATTTTAATGCGTTCCTAGAGAAAGCTAAGTTGAAAGATGATGGTAGCAACTACACGGACTGGGTCAGTAACTTGAGGATTATCCTCATTGCTGCACAGAAGAATTACGTCCTAGGAAGCACCGCTAGGTGTAAGACCTGCTGTTGGAGCAACTCTGAACGTTATGAACATCTGGCGGAGCAAAGCTGATGACTACTCGATAGTTCAGCGTGCCATGCTTTACGGCTTAGAACCGGGACTTCAACGATGTTTTGAACATCATGGAGCATATGAGATGTTCCAGGAGTTGAAATTAATATTTCAAGAAAATGCCCGGATTGAGAGATGTGAAGTCTCCAATAAGTTCTACAGCTGCAAAATGGAGGAGAATAGTTCTGTCAGTGAACATATACTCAGAATGTCTGGGTACCACAACCACTTGACTCAACTGAGAGTTAATCTTCCTGATGATAGTGTCATTGACAGAGTTCTTCAATCACTGCCACCAAGCTACAAAAGCTTCATGATGAACTATAATATGCAAGGGATGAATAAGTCAATTCTCGAGCTCTTTGCGGTGCTAAAGGCTGCGGAGGTAGAAATCAAGAAGGAGCATCAAGTTGATGGTTAACAAGACCACTAGTTTCAAGAAAAGGGGCAAAGCAAAGAAGGGGAACTTCAAGAAGAATGGCAAGCAAGTTGCTGCTCAAGTGAAGAAGCCCAAGTCTGGACCTAAGCCTGAGACTGAGTGCTTCTACTACAAAGGGACTGGCCATTGGAAGCGGAACTGCCCCAAGTATTTGGCGGATAAGAAGGATGGCAAAGTGAAAGGTATATTTGATATACATGTTATTGATGTGTACCTTACTAATGCTCGTAGTAGCGCCTGGGTATTTGATACTAGTTCTGTTGCTCATATTTGCAACTCGAAACAGGGGCTACGGATTAAACAAAGATTGGCTAAGGACGAGGTGATGATGCGTGTGGGAAATGTTTCCAAAGTCGATGTGATCACCGTCGGCATGCTACCTCTACATCTACCGCCAGGATTAGTTTTAGACCTAAATAATTGTTATTTGGTGCCAGCGTTAAGCATGAACATTATATCTGGATCTTTTTTGATGCGAGACGGTTATTCATTTAAATCGGAGAATAATGATTGTTCTATTTATATGAGTAATATCTTTTATGGTCATGCACCCTTGATGAGTGGTCTATTTTGTTGAATCTTGATAGTAGTGATACACATATTTCATAGTATTGAAGCCAAAAGATATAAGTTTAATAATGATAGCGAAACTTATTTATGGCACTGCCGTTTAGGTCATATTGGTGTAAAGCACATGAAGAAACTACATGCCAATGGGCTTTTGGAATCACTTGATTATGAATCACTTGATGCTTGCGAACCATGCCTCATGGGCAAGATGACTAAGACTCCGTTCTCCGGAACAATGGAGTGAGCAAAAGACTTGTTGGAAATAATACATACTGATGTATGCGGTCCAATGAGTGTTGAGGCTCGCGACGGGTATCATTATTTTCTGACCTTGACAGATGATTTGAGCAGATATGGGTATATCTACTTAATGAAACATAAGTCTGAAACATTTGAAAAGTTCAAAGAATTTTAGAGTGAAGTGGAAAATCATCGTAACAAGAAAATAAAGTTTCTACGATCTGATCGTGGAGGAGAATATTTAAGTTATGAGTTTGGTCTTCGTTTGAAACAGTGCGGAATAGTTTCACAACTCATGCCACCTGGAACACCACAACGTAATGGTGTGTCCGAACATCATAACTGCACTTTATTAGATATGGTGCGATCTATGATGTCTCTTACTGATTTACCGTTATTGTTTTAGGGTTATGCTTTAGAAACAACTACATTCACGTTAAATAGGGAACCATCTAAATCTGTTGAGACGACAACATATGAACTGTGGTTTGGCAAGAAACCCAAGTTGTCGGTTCTTAAAGTTTGGGGCTGCGATGCTTATGTGAAAAAGCTTCAACCTGATAAGCTCGGACCCAAATCGGAGAAATGTGTCTTCATAGGATACCCAAATGAAACTGTTGGGTACACCTTCTATCACAGATCCGAAGGCAAGATATTTGTTTCTAAGAATGGATCCTTTCTAGAGGAGGAGTTTCTCTCAAAAGAAGTAAGTGGGAGGAAAGTAGAACTTGATGAGGTAATTGTACCTGCTCCCGAATTGGAAAGTTGTTCATCACAGAAGTCTGTTCCAGTGATTCCTACACCAATTAGCGAGGAAGCTAATGATAATGATCATGAAACTTCTGATCAAGTTGCTACCAAACATCGTAGGTCAACCAGAGTAAGATCCGCACCAGAGTGGTACGGTAACCCTGTTCTGGAGGTCATGTTACTTGACCATGATGAACCTACGAACTATGAGGAAGCGATGATGAGCCCAGATTCCGCGAAATGGCTTGAGGCCATGAAATCTGAGATGGGACCCATGTATGAGAACAACGTATGGACTTTGGTTGACTTGCCCGATGATCGGCAAGCCATAGAGAATAAATTCATCTTCAAGAAGAAGACTGACGCTGATGGTAATGTTACTGTCTACAAAGCTCGACTTGTTGCAAAAGGTTTTTGACAAGTTCAAGGAGTTGACTACGATGAGACCTTCTCACCCGTAGCAATGCTTAAGTCTGTCCGAATCCTGTTAACAATTGCCGCATTTTATGATTATGAAATTTGGCAAATGGATGTCAAAACTACATTCCTTAATGGATATCTTAAAGAAGAGTTGTATATGATGCAGCCAGAAGGTTTTGTCGATCCAAAAGGTGCTAACAAAGTGTGCAAGCTCCAGCGATCCATTTATGGACTAGTGCAAGCCTCTCGGAGTTGTAATATACGCTTTGATAGTGTGATCAAAGCATATGGTTTTATACAGACTTTTGGAGAAGCCTGTATTTACAAGAAAGTGAGTGGGAGCTCTGTAGCATTTCTGATATTATATGTGGATGACATATTGTTGATCAGAAATGATACTGAATTTCTGAATAGCATAAAAGGATACTTGAATAAGAATTTTTCAATGAAAGACCTCGATGAAGCTGCTTATATATTGGGAATCAAGATCTATAGAGATAGATCAAGACACTTAATTGGACTTTCACGAAGCACATACCTTGATAAAGTTTTGAAGAAGTTCAAAATGGACTAGTCAAAGAAAGGGTTCTTGCATGTGTTACAAGGTGTGAAGTTGAGTCAGACTCAATGCCCGACCACTGCAGAAGATAGAGAGAAAATGAAAGTCATTCCCTATGCCTCAGCCATAGGTTCTATCATGTATGCAATGATGTGTACCAGACCTGATGTGTGCCTTGCTATCCCGTCCAGATTTGACAGGGCTCCGGTATATCGTAGATTTTCGGAGATTCCTCCATCGGAACTCGACGAAATTTTTCATGGTTGTTGTAGACCTAATTCTGCACAATTCCACCGAAGCAATCGTAAAACGACACTCGAGGAGGCGGTGGCGGCGGATTCAAGTTCGCTGTCCAGAAAAATAGCACGGTCGCCCGAGGGCTATGTTGATGTTGAGCCCCCGAGTTCCATGGATGATTCCTCCATGTTCTTGATAGAGATCGGAGTTGATGTTGATGAAGGCCCTCGTCCGAACATGATGATTGGAGGTAGGGCACATTCCTCGGTCAAGCTGAGGTGACTAGTCAAGGCGGCGACGAAGATGCCGACATCGCAATTAATCTGCAAACGAGCCATCGAACCTTTGCCGATCACACAGCGGAACTCTCAATGAAAGCACCAATGTCGGTGTCAAAACCGGCGGATCTTGGGTAAGGGGTCCCGAACTGTGCGTCTAAGGTCGATGGTAACAGGAGACAGGGGACACAATATTTTACCGAAGTTCAGGCCCTCTCTATGGAGGTAATACCCTACGTCCTGCTTGATTGATCTTGATGAATATGAGTATTACAAGAGTTGATCTACCATGAGATCGTAATGGCTAAACCCTAGAGGTCTAGCTTGTATGGCTATGATAATGTATGTCATAATCATCTATCGACTAGCCTGGCCTTGGCTTATATAATGCACCAGAGGCTTAGGATAACAAGAGTCCTAGCCGAATACGTTGGTGGAGAGGAGTCCTTGTCTTGATCACCAAGTCTTGTGGAATACTCCTTGTATGCGGTATGGGCTGCCCGAAGTGGCCCATGAGTGAACCGCCATGGGGTCCTCAGCCTGATCCATCTGGTCGGGAGATGATGTGGTGAGTACCCCCTAGTCCAGGACACCATCACCTAGCTTGTCTATAACATCAACAGCCCAAGTTATGTTTGCTTTTTTAAGACGACGCACAACTCAGTTCTATTTTTCTATAAGAATGCAAAACTAAACCCATGTTTTCTATAAGAATGCAAAACTGAACCTATATTTACTTTATTATATATATAATAGAAACAACATAAGGTTCCGTTAAACCTGTCGTTCATCCAACCATTTTATAGACCTTCCCACTTCCTTTATTTTTCGTTTTCATTAATCCTATATCTGAATTTTCTCTCACTTTCTTTTTTGATGTAAGCTAGTTTTCTCCCAGTACTTTTCCTTAGAACCAACTCAACTATCCCACATCTAGCCTAAAAAATAATAATACCAAACGTCCAATTAACTCATCAAATTAAAATGATATTTTATTTTGTAAATTGAAAGTTCTTACAAAATAATAATAATTGTTTATATATAACTTGGCAAGTTAACTCCTAGTGATTGTGTACATAAGCTTGCAAAGATTTTATTGACCAATGCAGTAATAGACGTGCAATCATGTGTTTATGTTTTTATAACATTTCTCCGTCCAGCCCAACATGATATTTTCACCCAGCCTAGCAAATCCGCGGATTTCGAGAAAAATGCAAATGGGCTTTAAATTCTACCATATATATAAATGGGCTGCATAGCTGCTACCTCATTGTTTCACCCAGCCCACCAAATGGACTAAAAAAACAAATGGACTGGCTGACATGTGGGTCAGTAGGTCAAAGCCTAAGCAAGGCATTGGATCTACATCCAACGACCTGCATTCTTCTTCAATCTCTCGTCTTCTTCCCCCAGCGCTGCTGGGACTGCCTGCTCCAGCCTCCGGCATCCAGCGGTGATGTTTTGCGCACCTCAGCGAAACACTACCCCGCTGATGGTCAGACCATCCCTCCACTCCGCACCTCCTATTATTCTCTGCTGAGTGTAGGCCCACCCCGCACCCGAACCAATCAAGTTTCCCACTCCTCTCCGACTGCGACTCCACTGCCGCGTCTTCCCCATCTCCGGGTCGTTCCAGCCTGAGGCCTCGCCCTCGTCCACCGCCTCGCTGCGCTCGGCGCGGCGTGGTCAACAAATGAGAGTCATCGGAAGAGGACTGTACGTGGAGAGCCTGACGGCTGGGACCCACGAGGTCCATGGTCACACGCAAGGAAAGTTCCTCCTTATTAAGCTGTTTCCTCCCCCTAACAGCTGGGACCCACCGGCTATATTTTCGCACGGAAGGAAGTGCCTCCTTGTTATGCGAAAAAAACCATTCCTCCCGATGACAGCTGGGACCCGGCAGATTTGGTGGCTGATTTGTGGGCCTACTAAGCAGATGTGTACGCAGGGCTTTGTCAACTTAATCAACAAATGATTCTAGCAGCTGGACCGTTGGATGTTAATCCAACAGCCGTGCTCCTTCTTCAACCTCTGTTCTTGCTCCTGTCTCCCGTGGGCGGCAGTGCTGCCGCACACCCAAACCAGTCAAGTTTCCCACTCCTCTCCATCTGCGACTCCACTGCCGCGTCTTCCCCATCTCCGGGTCATTCCAGTCTGGGGCCTCGCCATCGTCCACTGGCCTTGGTGCGCTCGGCACGGTGTGGTCAACTTGGTCAACAACCGAGAGTCATCGAAAGATGACTGTACGTGAGAGGCTGACAGTGGGGACGCACCACGCCCATGGACGCATGCATGCAACCGCATCCTTTTTACCGAGGAAGATAATGTTTTCTCCGCCTGAATGGTGGGACCCACCAGCTACATCTTCGCATGCAAGGAAGTGCCTGGCAGTCGGGACCCACCTGGTCGATGCGTATGTAGCGTTGTCATACTAGTCGATGTAGAGGTGCGCACGTGTCGTGGTAGAGGCGCACACGTAGCATGTACATGTACGTACAATAGTCAGGGTGCAAGAAAGAAAATACGGCCATGTACGTACATACGGGCGGGGTCTCGAATGCCTACTCACGCATATGTACGGTCAGGGCTCGTGTACATGGCTGGGTCGGAACGGAGAAGCTGCGTCATCGTCGTGTTCATGGGGAGGCAACTGGTGAAGGAAATATGCCCTAGAGGCAATAATAAAGTTATTATTTATTTCCTTATATCATGATAAATGTTTATTATTCATGCTAGAATTGTATTAACCGGAAACATAATACATGTGTGAATACATAGACCAACAGAGTGTCACTAGTATGCCTCTACTTGACTAGCTCGTTAATCAAAGATGGTTATGTTTCCTAACCATGAACAAAGAGTTGTTATTTGATTAACGAGGTCACATCATTAGTTGAATGATCTGATTGACATGACCCATTCCATTAGCTTAGCACCCGATCGTTTAGTATGTTGCTATTGCTTTCTTCATGACTTATACATGTTCCTATAACTATGAGATTATGCAACTCCCGTTTATCGGAGGAACACTTTGGGTACTACCAAACGTCACAACGTAACTGGGTGATTATAAAGGAGTACTACAGGTGTCTCCAATGGTAGATGTTGGGTTGGCGTATTTCGAGATTAGGGTTTGTCACTCCGATTGTCGGAGAGGTATCTCTGGGCCCTCTCGGTAATGCACATCACATAAGCCTTGCAAGCACTGCAACTAATATGTTAGTTGTGAGATGATGTATTACGGAACGAGTAAAGAGACTTGCCAGTAACGAGATTGAACTAGGTATTGGATACCGACGATCGAATCTCGGGCAAGTAACATACCGATGACAAAGGGAACAACGTATGTTGTTATGCGGTCTGACCGATAAAGATCTTCGTAGAATATGTAGGAGCCAATATGGGCATCCAGGTCCCGCTATTGGTTATTGACCAGAGACGTGTCTCGATCATGTCTACATTGTTCTCGAACCATAGGGTCCGCACGCTTAACGTTACGATGACAGTTATTATGAGTTTATGCATTTTGATGTACCGAAGGTTGTTCGGAGTCCCGGATGAGATCACGGACATGACGAGGAGTCTCGAAATGGTCGAGACGTAAAGATTGATATATTGGAAGCCTATGTTTGGACATAGGAAGTGTTCCAGGTGAAATCGGGATTTTACCGAAATACCGGGAGGGTTACCGGAACCCCCCGGGAGACTAATGGGCCTATTGGGCCTTAGTGGAAAAGAGAGAAGGGGCAGCCCACAGCCTAGCCGCGCGCCCCCCCTTCCCCAAGTCCTAGTAGGACTAGGAGAAGGGGCCGGCCTCCCCTCTCTCTCCTTTCCCCCCGAGAGTCCTAATTGGATTAGGATTGGAGGGAGGAGTCCTACTCCCGGTGGGAGTAGGACTCCCCTGCGCCTCCCTCTCCCTGGCCGGCCGGCCCCCCTTCCTCCAACCTTTATATACGGGGGCAGGGGGCACCCCAAGACACACAAGTTGATCCTTGAGATCGTTCCTTAGCCGTGTGCGGTGCCCCCTGCCACCAAATTCCACCTCGATCGTACCGTTGTAGTGCTTAGGCGAAGCCCTGCGTCGGTAGTACATCAAGATCGTCACCACGCCGTCGTGCTGACGAAACTCTTCCTCGACGCTTTGCTGGATCGGAGCCCGAGGAACGTCATCGAGCTGAACGTGTGCTAAGAACTCGGAGGTGCCGGAGTAACGGTGCTTGGATCGGTCGGATCGGGAAGAAGACGTACGACTACTTCCTCTATGTTGTGTGATCGCTTCCGCAGTCGGTCTGCGTTGGTACGTAGACAATACTCTCCACTATCGTTGTTGTGCATCACCATGATCTTGCGTATGCGTAGGAAAATTTTCGAAATTACTATGTTCCCCAACAGTGGCATCCGAGCCTAGGTTTTATGGTTTGATGTTATTTGCACGAGTAGAACACAAGTGAGTTGTGGGCGATACAAGTCATACTGCCTACCAGCATGTCATACTTTGGTTCGGCGGTATTGTTGGGTGAGACGATCCGGACCAACCTTACGCGTATTCTTACGCGAGACCGGTTCCCTCGACGTGCTTTGCACACAGATGGCTTGCGGAAGACTGTCTCTCCAACTTTAGTTGAACCAAGTGTGACTACGCCCGGTCCTTGAGAAGGTTAAAACGGAGTCTATTTGACGAACTATCGTTGTGGTTTTGATGCGTAGGTGAGATGAGTTCTTACGTAAGCCCGTAGCAGCCACGTAAAACTTGCAACAACAAAGTAGAGGACGTCTAACTTGTTTTTGCAGGGTATGTTGTGATGTGATATGGTCAAGGCATGATGCTGATTTTATTGTATGAGATGATCATGTTTTGTAACCGAGTTATCGGCAACTGGCAGGAGCCATATGGTTGTCGCTTTATTGTATGCAATGCAATCGCGATGTAATGCTTTACTTTATTACTAAACGGTAGTGATAGTCGTGGAATCATAAGATTGGCGAGACGACAACGATGCTACGATGGAGATCAAGGTGTCACGCCGGTGACGATGGTGATCATGACGGTGCTTCGGAGATGGAGATCACAAGCACAAGATGATGATGGCCATATCATATCACTTATATTGATTGCATGTGATGTTTATCCTTTTATGCATCTTATCTTGCTTTGATTGACGGTAGCATTATAAGATGATCTCTCACTAAGATTATCAAGAAGTGTTCTCCCTGAGTATGCACCATTGCCAAAGTTCGTCGTGCCCAGACACCACGTGATGATCGGGTGTGATAAGCTCTACGTCCAAATACAACGGGTGCAAAACAGTTGCACACGCAGAATACTCAGGATATACTTGACGAGCCAAGCATATACAGATATGGCCTCAGAACACGGAGACCGAAAGGTCGAGCGTGAATCATATAGTAGATATGATCAACATAACGATGTTCACCATTGAAAACTACTCCATCTCACGTGATGATCGGTTATGGTTTAGTTGATTTGGATCACGTGATCACTTAGAAGATTAGAGGGATGTCTATCTAAGTGGGAGTTCCTAAGTAATTTGATTAACTGAACTTAAACTTATCATGAACTTAGTACCTGATAGTATCTTGCTTATTTATGTTGATTGTAGATAGATGGCTCGTGCTATTGTTCCGTTGAATTTTAATGCGTTCCTTGAGAAAGCAAAGTTGAAAGATGATGGTAGCAATTACACGGACTGGGTCCGTAACCTGAGGATTATCCTCATTGCTGCACAGAAGAATTACGTCCTGGAAGCACCGCTGGGTGACAGGCCTGCTGCTGGAGCAACGCTAGATGTTATGAACATCTGGCAGAGCAAAGCTGATGACTACTCGATAGTTCAGTGTGCCATGCTTTACGGCTTAGAATCGGGACTTCAACGACGTTTTGAACGTCATGGAGCATATGAGATGTTCCAGGAGTTGAAGTTAATATTTCAAGCAAATGCCCGAATTGAGAGATATGAAGTCTCCAATAAGTTCTATAGCTGCAAGATGGAGGAGAACAGTTCTGTCAGTGAGCATATACTCAAAATGTCTGGGTATAATAATCACTTGATTCAGATGGGAGTTAATCTTCCAGATGATTGCGTCATTGACAGAATTCTCCAATCACTGCCACCAAGCTACAAGAGCTTCGTGATGAACTATAATATGCAAGGGATGAACAAGACTATTCCCGAGCTCTTCGCAATGCTGAAAGCTGCGGAGGTAGAAATCAAGAAGGAGCATCAAGTGTTGATGGTTAGCAAAACCACTAGTTTCAAGAAAAAGGGCAAAGGGAAGAAGAAGGGAAACTTCAAGAAGAACAGCAAACAAGTTGCTGCTCAGGAGAAGAAACCCAAGTCTGGACCTAAGCCTGAAACTGAGTGCTTCTACTGCAAGCAGACTGGTCACTGGAAGCGGAACTGCCCCAAGTATTTGGCGGATAAGAAGGATGGCAAAGTGAGCAAAGGTATATGTGATATACACGTTATTGATGTGTACCTTACTAGAGCTCGCAGTAGCACCTGGGTATTTGATACTGGTTCTTTTGCTAATATTTGCAACTCGAAACAGGGACTACGGAATAAGCGGACGCTAGCAAAGGACGAGGTGACGATGCGCGTGGGAAACGGTTCCAAAGTCGATGTGATCGCGGTCGGCACGCTACCTCTACATCTACCTTCGGGATTAATATTAGACCTAAATAATTGTTATTTGGTGCCAGCGTTGAGCATGAACATTATATCTGGATCTTGTTTAATGCGAGACGGTTATTCATTTAAATCAGAGAATAATGGTTGTTCTATTTATATGAATAATATCTTTTATGGTCATGCACCTTTGAAGAGTGGTCTATTCTTGTTGAATCTCGAAGATAGTGATACACATATTCATAATGTAGAAGCCAAAAGATGCAGAGTTGATAATGATAGTGCAACTTATTTGTGGCACTGCCGTTTAGGTCATATCGGTGTAAAGCGCATGAAGAAACTCCATACTGATGGGCTTTTGGAACCACTTGATTATGAATCACTTGGTACTTGCGAACCGTGCCTCATAGGCAAGATGACTAAAACACCGTTCTCCGGAACTATGGAGAGAGCAACAGATTTATTGGAAATCATACATACCGATGTATGTGGTCCGATGAATATTGAGGCTCGTGGCGGATATCATTATTTTCTCACCTTCACAGATGATTTAAGCAGATATGGGTATATCTACTTAATGAAACATAAGTCTGAAACATTTGAAAAGTTCAAAGAATTTCAGAGTGAGGTTGAAAATCATCGTAACAAGAAAATAAAGTTTCTACGATCTGATCGTGGAGGAGAATATTTGAGTTACGAGTTTGGTGTACATTTGAAAAATTGTGGAATAGTTTCGCAACTCACGCCACCCGGAACACCACAACGTAATGGTGTGTCCGAACGTCGTAATCGTACTTTACTAGATATGGTGCGATCTATGATGTCTCTTACTGATTTACCGCTATCGTTTTGGGGTTATGCTTTAGAGACGGCCGCATTCACGTTAAACAGGGCACCATCAAAATCCGTTGAGACGACACCTTATGAACTATGGTTTGGCAAGAAACCAAAGTTGTCGTTTCTTAAAGTTTGGGGCTGCGATGCTTATGTGAAAAAGCTTCAACCTGATAAGCTCGAACCCAAATCGGAGAAATGTGTCTTCATAGGATATCCAAAGGAAACTATTGGATACACCTTCTATCACAGATCCGAAGGCAAGACTTTTGTTGCTAAATTCGGAAACTTTCTAGAGAAGGAGTTTCTCTCGAAAGAAGTGAGTGGGAGGAAAGTAGAACTTGACGAGGTAACTGTACCTGCTCCCTTATTGGAAAATAGTACATCACAGAAAACTGTTTCTGTGACACCTATACCAATCAGTGAGGAAGCTAATGATGATGATCATGAAGCTTCAGAACAAGATACTACTGAACCACATAGATCAACCAGAGTGAGATCCGCACCAGAGTGGTACGGTAATCCAGTTCTGGAAGTCATGATGCTAGATCATGATGAACCTACGAACTATGAAGAAGCGATGGTGAGCCCAGATTCCGCAAAGTGGCTTGAGGCCATGAAATCTGAGATGGGATCCATGTATGAAAACAAAGTATGGACTTTGGTTGACTTGTCCGATGATCGGCAAGCAATTGAGAATAAATGGATCTTCAAGAAAAAGACTGACGCTGACGGTAATATTACTGTCTATAAAGCTCGACTTGTCGCGAAAGGTTTTCGACAAGTTCAAGGAGTTGACTACGATGAGACCTTCTCACCCGTAGCGATGCTTAAGTCCGTCAGAATTATGTTAGCAATCGCCGCATTTTATGATTATGAAATATGGCAGATGGATGTCAAAACTGCATTCCTGAATGGATTTCTGGAAGAAGAGTTGTATATGATATAACCAGAAGGTTTTGTCGATCCAAAGGGAGCTAACAAAGTATGCAAACTCCAGCGATCCATTTATGGACTGGTGCAAGCATCTCGGAGTTGGAATAAACGCTTTGATAGTGTGATCAAAGCATTTGGCTTTATACATACTTTTGGAGAAGCCTGTATTTACAAGAAAGTGAGTGGGAGCTCTGTAGCATTTCTAATATTATATGTGGATGACATATTGCTGATTGGAAATGATATAGAATTTCTGGATAGCATAAAGGGATACTTGAATAAAAGTTTTTCGATGAAAGACCTCAGGGAAGCTGCTTACATATTAGGCATAAAGATCTATAGAGATAGATCAAAACGCTTAATTGGACTTTCACAAAGCACATACCTTGACAAGATTTTGAAGAAGTTCAAAATGGATCAAGCAAAGAAAGGGTTCTTGCCTGTGTTACAAGGTATGAAGTTGAGTCAGACTCAATGCCCGACCACTGCAGAAGATAGAGAGAAAATGAAAGATGTTCCCTATGCTTCAGCCATAGGCTCTATCATGTATGCAATGCTGTGTACCAGACCTGATGTGTGCCTTGCTATAAGTTTAGCAGGGAGGTACCAAAGTAATCCAGGAATGGATCACTGGACAGCGGTCAAGAACATCCTGAAATACCTGAAAAGGACTAAGGATATGTTTCTCGTATATGGAGGTGACAAAGAGCTCACCGTAAGAGGTTACGTTGATGCAAGCTTTGACACTGATCCGGATGATTCTAAATCGCAGACCGGATACGTGTTTACTTTAAACGGTGGAGCTGTCAGTTGGTGCAGTTCTAAACAAAGCGTCGTAGCGGGATCTACATGTGAAGCGGAGTACATAGCTGCTTCGGAAGCAGCAAACGAAGGAGTCTGGATGAAGGAGTTCATATCCGATCTAGGTGTCATACCTAGTGCATCGGGTCCAATGAAAATCTTCTGTGACAATACTGGTGCAATTGCCTTGGCAAAGGAATCCAGATTTCACAAGAGGACCAAACACATCAAGAGACGCTTCAACTCCATCCGGGATTTAGTCCAGGTGGGAGACATAGAGATTTGCAAGATACATACGGATCTGAATGTTGCAGACCCGTTGACTAAGCCTCTTCCACGAGCAAAACATGATCAGCACCAAGGCTCCATGGGTGTTAGAATCATTACAGTGTAATCTAGATTATTGACTCTAGTGCAAGTGGGAGACTGAAGGAAATATGCCCTAGAGGCAATAATAAAGTTATTATTTATTTCCTTATATCATGATAAATGTTTATTATTCATGCTAGAATTGTATTAACCGGAAACATAATACATGTGTGAATACATAGACCAACAGAGTGTCACTAGTATGCCTCTACTTGACTAGCTCGTTAATCAAAGATGGTTATGTTTCCTAACCATGAACAAAGAGTTGTTATTTGATTAACGAGGTCACATCATTAGTTGAATGATCTAATTGACATGACCCGTTCCATTAGCTTAGCACCCGATCGTTTATTATGTTGCTATTGCTTTCTTCATGACTTATACATGTTCCTATAACTATGAGATTATGCAACTCCCGTTTACCGGAGGAACACTTTGGGTACTACCAAACGTCACAACGTAACTGGGTGATTATAAAGGAGTACTACAGGTGTCTCCAATGGTAGATGTTGGGTTGGCGTATTTCGAGATTAGGGTTTGTCACTCCGATTGTCGGAGAGGTATCTCTGGGCCCTCTCGGTAATGCACATCACATAAGCCTTGCAAGCACTGCAACTAATATGTTAGTTGTGAGATGATGTATTACGGAACGAGTAAAGAGACCTGCCAGTAACGAGATTGAACTAGGTATTGGATACCGACGATCGAATCTCGGGCAAGTAACATACCGATGACAAAGGGAACAACGTATGTTGTTATGCGGTCTGACCGATAAAGATCTTCGTAGAATATGTAGGAGCCAATATGGGCATCCAGGTCCCGCTATTGGTTATTGACCGGAGACGTGTCTCGGTCATGTCTACATTGTTCTCGAACCGTAGGGTCCGCACGCTTAACGTTACGATGATAGTTATTATGAGTTTATGCATTTTGATGTACCGAAGGTTGTTCGGAGTCCCGGATGAGATCACGGACATGACGAGGAGTCTCGGAATGGTCGAGACGTAAAGATTGATATATTGGAAGCCTATGTTTGGACATAGGAAGTGTTCCGGGTGAAATCGGGATTTTACCGGAATACCGGGAGGGTTACCGGAACCCCCCGGGAGACTAATGGGCCTATTGGGCCTTAGTGGAAAAGAGAGAAGGGGCAGCCCACAGCCTAGCCGCGCGCCCCCCCTTCCCCAAGTCCTAGTAGGACTAGGAGAAGGGGCCGGCCTCCCCTCTCTCTCCTTTCCCCCCGAGAGTCCTAATTGGATTAGGATTGGAGGGAGGAGTCCTACTCCCGGTGGGAGTAGGACTCCCCTGCGCCTCCCTCTCCCTGGCCGGCCGGCCCCCCTTCCTCCAACCTTTATATACGGGGGCAGGGGGCACCCCAAGACACACAAGTTGATCCTTGAGATCGTTCCTTAGCCGTGTGCGGTGCCCCCTGCCACCAAATTCCACCTCGATCGTACCGTTGTAGTGCTTAGGCGAAGCCCTGCGTCGGTAGTACATCAAGATCGTCACCACGCCGTCATGCTGACGAAACTCTTCCTCGACGCTTTGCTGGATCGGAGCCCGAGGAACGTCATCGAGCTGAACGTGTGCTAAGAACTCGGAGGTGCCGGAGTAACGGTGCTTGGATCGGTCGGATCGGGAAGAAGACGTACGACTACTTCCTCTACGTTGTGTGATCGCTTCCGCAGTCGGTCTGCGTTGGTACGTAGACAATACTCTCCCCTATCGTTGCTGTGCATCACCATGATCTTGCGTGTGCGTAGGAAAATTTTCGAAATTACTACGTTCCCCAACAACTGGCTGGGTCGGAATGGAATGCGTCGTCGTGTTCATCGGGAGCCAACCGGCTTGGACGGAACAACCGATGGAAACGAGGCCTAGTGTACCACAGAACGGAGGAAACGGCCTTGTGTTCGACCGGCCACGGTTGAAACAGGATCCTGTTCATCGGGAGGGGTCTAGCATACCGCAAAACAGAGGAAACAGACCTCCTACGGTGGAAACGTGGTCCTGTTGATCGGGAGGGGTGTGGCGTACCGCAAAACGGAGGAAACAAACTTGTGTTGGAGCGCTACGGTTGAAACGGGGGTCTTGCTCATCGGGAGGGGTGTGGCGTACTACAAAATGGGACTCCACGGGATACTGTTCATCTCCACCGCCGACTGCCTCCACGGGCTACTTTTCATCCACCGTCGACCTCCTCCAGCCTCCACCTGCGACTGTTCATCCATGGGCTCCTGTTCATCCAGCCTTCACTGCGCGCTCCTCCACCGGCTACTGTTCAACCAGCCCTCTCCACGGGGTCCTGTTCAACCCCCCCCACGGGCTACTATTCATCCAGCCCTCCACCGGCTACTATTCAACCAGCCCTCCACGGGGTCCTGTTCATCTAGCCCTCCACGAGGTCCTGTTCATCCAACCCTCCACGGGGTCCTGTTCATCCACCGGCTCGATCGATCTGGGTACTGTTCATCCAGCGGCAACGACCTCTACTACCACGGGGTCCTGTTCATCCAACCCCCCATCGGGAACTGTTCATCCACCCCCCAACAATGCTCACTGTTCATCCAGAGGCAGCATCGATCGGCTTCATTTAGCAGCAGTAGCGAAAGAATCACTCGGCTTCAGTTAATAGCAAGGGATCGATCGATCGCTCAGGTTCAGTAACACGTAGCCTGCAATGCAATCGCTCGGGTTTAGTTAGAGCCCAACGTCTCGCTCGGGTTCAGTTAGAGCCCAATGATGACCCACAAGTATAGGGGATCTATCGTAGTCCTTTCGATAAGTAAGAGTGTCAAGCCCAACGAGGAGCAGAAGGAAATGATAAGCGGTTTCCAGCAAGGTATTCTCTACAAGTACTGAAATAAGTGGTAACAGATAGTTTTGTGATAGGATAATTTGTAACGAGCAACAAGTAACAAAAGTAAATGAGGTGCACCAAGGTGGCCCAATCCTTTTTGTAGCAAAGGACAAGCCTAGACAAACTCTTATATAGAGAAAAGTGCTCCCAAGGACACATGGGAATATCATCAAGCTAGTTTTCATCATGCTCATATGATTCGCGTTCGGTACTTTGATAATTTGGTATGTGGCTGGACCAGTGCTTGGGTGCTGCCCTTACTTGGACAAACATCCCACTTATGATTAACCTCTATTGCAAGCATCTGCAACTACAACAAA
This sequence comes from Triticum monococcum, assembly GCA_034509565.1. NCBI lineage: Eukaryota > Viridiplantae > Streptophyta > Magnoliopsida > Poales > Poaceae > Triticum > Triticum monococcum. The sequence continues at coordinate 111,749,278 of CM067847.1, read as the reverse complement.
AGTATTAAGGTAAACCTAACCATAGCATGAAACATATGGATCCAAATCAGCCCCTTACGAAGCAACACATAAACTAGGGTTTAAGCTTCTATCACTCTAGCAACCCATCATCTACTTATTACTTCCCAATGCCTTCCTCTAGTCCCAAACAATGGTGAAGTGTCATGTAGTCGACGTTCACATAACACCACTAGAGGAGAGACAACATACATCTCATCAAAAATATTGAACGAATACCAAATTCACATGACTACTAATAGCAAGACTTCTCCCATGTCCCCAGGAACAAACGTAACTACTCACAAAGCATAAACATGTTCATAATCAGGGGTATTAATATGCATATAGGATCTAAACATATGATCTTCCATCAATTAAACCAACTAGCATCAACTACAAGGAGTAATTAACATTACTAGCAACCTACTAGCACCAATCCTGGACTTGGAGACAAGAATTGGATACAAAAGATGAACTAGGGTTTTGAGAGGAGATGGTGCCGATGAAGATGTTGATGGAGATTGCCCTCTCCCGATGAGAGGAGCGTTGGTGATGACGATGGCGATGATTTCCCCCTCCCGGAGGGAGGTTTCCCCGACAGAGCAGCTCTGCCGGAGCGCTAGATTGGTTGCGCCAAGGTTCCGCCTTGTGGTGGCGGAGTTTCGTCCGAGAAGATGGATCCCTATTTTTTCCCATCAAAAGACTTCATACAGCAGAAGATGGCCACCAGGGGGCCCACGAGGTAGCGGGGCATGCCCAGGGGGGTAGGGCGCGCCCCCCACCCTCGCGGGCAGGGTGTGGCCCCCTTGGTGAACTTCTTCCGCTGAGTATTTTATATATATTTTGAAAATGTCTTCTATGAAGTTTCAGGACTTTTGGAGCTGTGCAGAATAGGTCTCTAATATTTGCTCCTTTTCCATCCCAGAATCCCAGCTGCTGCCATTCTCCCTCTTTATGTAAACCTTGTAAAATAAGAGAGAATAAGTGTAAGTATTGTGACATAATGTGTAATAACAGCCCATAATGCAATAAATATTGATATAAAAGCATGATGCAAAATGGACGTATCAACTCCCCCAAGCTTAGACCTCGCTTGTCCTCAAGAAAAATCCTAAATCGAAAAATATGACCACATGTTTAGAGATAGAGGTGTCGATAAAAATAAAATACGGACATGAGGGCATGATGATCATTCTTAGAACAACAACTTATATAATTTTTATCATACGATCTCTTATGCTAGAGTAATAATTCAATCACAATTTCAAGTATGAATCATAAACTTCGTTGAAAACTAACAAACTATAATCTCAGTCATTGGAGCAATTGTAATTTATCATAACATAGGAAAGAGTCAATGTATAAGAGCTTTTCAGCAAGTCCACATACTCAACTATCATATAATCTTTCACAATTGCTGACACTCACGCAATACTTATGGGTATGGAGTTTTAATCGGACACAGAGAAAGATAGGGGCTTAGTTCATGAAAACTCACATCCAATTAGCCATATATACCAGGATCTTTCCAACATACCGTGCTTGCCAAAGGATAAAATGTAAAAAGGAAGGGTGAAGATCACCATGACTCTTATGCAAGGTAGGAGATAAAATTAAAAGATAGGCCCTTCGCAGAGGGAAGCAGAGGTTGTCATGCGCTTTTATGGTTGGATGCACAAAATCCTAATGCTAAAGAACGTTGAGGGAGTCCTGGATTAGGGGGTCTCCGGACAGCCGGACTATATCCTTTGACCGGACTGTTGGACTATGAAGATACGAGATTGAAGACTTCATCCCGTGTCCGGATGGGACTCTACTTGGCGTGGAAGGCAAGCTAGGCAATATGGATATGTATATCTCCTCCTTTGTAACCAACCTTGTGTAACCCTAGCCCCCTCCGATGTCTATATAAACCGGAGGGTTTTAGTCCGTAGGACAACATTACAATCATACCATAGGCTAGCTTCTAGGGTTTAGCCTCTCCGATCTCTTGGTAGATCAACTCTTGTACTATTCATATTATCAAGAATAATCAAGCAGGACGTAGGGTTTTACCTCCATCAAGAGGGCCCGAACCCTGGGTAAAACATCATGTCCCCGCCTCCTGTTACCATCCGCCTTAGACGCATAGTTCGGGACCCCCTACCCGAGATCCGCCAGTTTTGACACCGACGTTGGTGCTTTCATTGAGAGTTCCTCTGTGTCGTCACCGTTAGGCTTGATGGCTCCTTTGATCATCGATAGCGATGCAGTCTAGGGTGAGACTTTTCTCCCCGGACAGATCTTTGTATTTGGCGGCTTCGCACTACGGGCCAACTTGCTTGGCCATCTGGAGAAGATCGAGAGTTACGCCCCAGGTCAGGTTTGGAAGCTTAAACTACACGGCTGATATCCGCGGAGACTTGATCTTCGACGGATTCGAGCCCCTGCCGAGTATGCCGCACGGTCACGATGAGCATGATTTAACTCTACCATCGGATAGTGTTCAGGAGACCGCACCGGCAACCACTCCGACCCTCAATTCGGAGCCAATTGAGCCATCCATGGACGGGTGGATAGACCCCGCCACGGAGGCCGTATTCTCAGCGGCGATCGAGCCGAATATCGACCTTACCCTTCACGGGAGCCGTGACGCCGAACTACCGGGTTCTTCCCCGGCCATGGACTCCGAACCGCCTACGCCCGTGCCTATCGAATCCGACTAGGCGCCGATCATGGAGTTCACCTACGCAGATATATTTTAGCACTCGCCCTTCGGCGACATACTGAACTCATTAAGGTCTCTCTCCCTATCAGGAGAGTCTGGGCCGAACTATGTTCGGCAGGATTGGGATGCGGATGACGAAGAAATTCGTTGCCCACCCACCACCCACTTAGTAGCCACTGTCGACGATTTGACCGACATGCTCGACTTCGACTCCGAAGACATCGACTGTATGGATGACGATGCAGGAGACAAACAGGAACCACTGCCCACAGGGCACTGGACGCCCACTTCATCATATGATGTATACATGGTGGACAGACCCAAAGAAAACGACGACGAGGAACAGAAGGACGCAGCGAAGGGTTGCTCCCTCGAGAAGCAGTCAAAGCGGCGGCGTAAGTGCCGCTCCAAATCCCGCCTCGGCAGAAACAGTGATCATATAGACCCAGCGATAGAGCAGGGTGAACCATTGCCCGACCAGGGCAACACGGAGAATCAAACCGAACAACCCGACCCCGTCGAAGATACCAGTCTAGACGACATCACACCGGACAGGCACCCGGAGCAACAGAATGCCCATCAAAGGCTGGTTGCCACTGCGAGGGGTCTGAAAAAGCAGAAGCAAAGGCTCAGGGCTGCACAAGACACACTCAAAATCAGATGGAGTGAAGTACTCAACACTGCAGCAAAGTACGACGGTAATCGCCACACCAAGAGCTACCCGAAGCGAAAATTGCTACCTGAATTCAATGAGGAGGCCTTAGATCCCCCGCAATTAAAAAACAAAATGGCCATCCGGTCGGATAGACGACCTCATGACCAACACAGAGCGGCAAATGACGCCGCACATAAGCCAGTATGCGATCCACGCGAGGGCTCGCATCAAAAGGACGGCGCAACCAGATCTATATACGGGCCACACGAGCGCGCTCTAGCATGCAATGCAACACAACAAACATCAGAACACCACGGCACACCCAAATACAGGGGTGTTGCACACCCCCTATGTTTCACCGATGAGGTGCTGGACCATGAATTTCCAGAGGGATTCAAACCCGTAAACATAGAGGCGTATGATGGAACGACAGACCCTGGGGTCTGGATTGAGGACTACATCCTCCATATATCCATATGGCTCAAGGAGACGATCTCCACGCCATCAAGTACTTACCCCTCAAGCTCAAAGGGCCAGCTCGGCACTGGCTTAAAAGCCTCCCCAAAAACTCCATTGGACGCTGGGAAGAGCTCGAAGATGCCTTTCGGGCAAATTTTCAAGGGACCTATGTCCGACCACCGGATGCACACGATTTAAGTCATATAACTCAACAGCCCGGAGAGTCAGCCCGAAAGCTTTGGAACATGTTCCTCACTAAAAAGAACCAAATAGTCGACTGTCCGAACGCCGAAGCCTTAGCGGCTTTCAAGCATAGCGTTCGAGACGAATGGCTTGCCAGACACCTCGGCCAAGAAAAGCCGAGAACAATGGCAGCACTAACAAGCCTCATGACCCGCTTTTGCGCGGGCGAGGACAACTAGTTAGCCCGATGCAGCACCAGCGACCCAAGTACATCCGAAGTCAGGGACAGAAACGGGAAATCACGACGTAGCAAAAACAAGCACCGGAATAAAGAAGACAGCCCGAAGAGCACGACGGTAAACGCCGGATTCAAAAGCTCTCGGCCAGGTCAGCAAAAGCTGCCCTCCAAAGGCAACAGAGACGAACTTTCCAGCCTAAACAAGATTGTGGACCAAATATGTCAGATCCATAGCACCCCCGATAAACCTGCAAATCATACCCATAGAGAATGTTGGGTCTTCAAGTAGTCCGGCAAGCTCAATGCCAAACACAAGGGGCAGGATACACCAAGCGAAGACGAGGACGAGCCTCGCAAGCAAAGCATCGGGGAACAAAAGAAATTCCCACCAGAAGTTAAAACAGTAAACGTGTTACACGTGACAAAGGGGAGAAACAAAGTGGCACTCCTAGAGACACATGTCCTAGGGCCTATCACAGCGGAGTTCTGCCATTGGTCGTCCCAATCGATCACCTTCGACCATCGGGATTACTCAGCAAGTATCCGGCGTGCAGGATGGGCTGCCTTGGTGTTAGACCCGATAATTGACGGATACCACTTCACACGAGTCCTGATGGACGGCGGCAGTAGTTTAAACCTGATATATCAGGACACAGTCTGCAAAATGGGGATAGACCCAACAAAAATTAGCCATAGCAATACTACCTTTAAAGGAGTAACGCCAGGCCCAGAAGCCCATTGCATGGGCTCCCTACTACTAGATGTTATATTCGGCTTCCCCGATAACTTCCGCAGCGAAAATTTAACCTTCCACATCGCTCCATTCCAAAGTGGCTATCAAGCACTACTCAAACGCGAAGCTTTCGCTCACTTTAACGCAATACCGCATTACGCTTCCCTCATGCTTAAGATGCCCGGTCCATGTGGCATCATTACAGTAAATGGAAATATTGAGCGCTCCTTGTGCGTGGAAGACCGTGCGGCTGCCTTGGCAGCCGCACACTAAACGGCCTCACCGACTAAAGCATCTAACAGGTCGTTAAGACCACGAACACGGTTGGACGAGTCCGGTACAGTTATATGTAAGTGATACAGGTTTGATGGCTATACCCCTATTACAATACAAGGGGCTCAACGCACGCGCACAAGTGGCAATCAGGCTCAACTTTACTCATTTTGAACTATATATTGTTTATTTAGTATAACTTACCTTTTGCATGGCAACTTTTCAATTAAGTTCCTCTCTTTTTCAGATGACCATCGTGCTAAACCCGTCCAGAATATGGCACAACGGAGACACATGCGTAGACGTGCAGCAGGGACCCGTTCCAAGGATTCTTTTTAGATTAAGACCCTGCGTAAACCTTTTTTTACTGTCTCTTGTTGATACACATCCCTCGGATTCTCAGTACAATTGAGATGGATGCTGACGTATTGGCATATGGCCATGTTAGACTATTGCACATACCTGGACACCAGGGGCTTATTACAAAGGGCACTGTTTAGGCCCGGTTTACATCATAAAGACCGAATACCTTAGGGAGTGTTCGGCGTCGCGAGTTTGGCCTTATATGCATCAGCTCAGAATCATGTGTTTGGTCAAATGTTGGGTTTGCCCGGCTCCTGTGTTTTGCTGCCTTACGTTCCGCTCTATCGGCTAAGGCGACACCAGGAGAACTACTGCGATTGTGCCCTGGTTCATCCGGACGAGCACCTCAGTAGAGAAAGCCGAAAACTGACTGTCATGATATAGCGTGAGACTGGTCAACCACTCGATGACCTAGCAGAATCTTCGGGATTCCTCCGCTTTAACGAGGGGCCGTTTCCCGGCCAGGCATGTATGCACCCCGAATTCGGATGAGTGTGGAGCCACCAGGGGCTATATAGTAGCCCCACTATCAAACTCCTCTAGCTAAGTGAAAGTGTTAAAGCATTATAGTCCAGTTGCCTAGTTCGCTGCGCTATCACCTCCTTAATGGACCAAGACGTTGGATCAAGTGTGAACATGCGTCTTCTGCGAACACCCCCGCATTATATGCGTGGGGCTGAAGCCGACGACTGCAATCTTTCAGGTTATATACATACATACATAAACGGCCGCACATGAGGCATCATAGCACTTTTGGGCAAAAGTATAAATACAGCCTTGATAAATTCAATAAAACATTGTTTTTACAATGGGGATACATGTCACTCAAACATAATATTCTTCGAGCACTGAGCCTCTATTGAACGAGCGCCTTCAAGAACTTCTTCAAAGTAGTGCTCGGCAGCCACTCGGCCTATGGCCGAACCCTGTGCCGCAACAGTGGTGGCATCCATCTCCACCTAGTATGTTTTGACACGGGCAAGGGCCATCCGCGAGCCTTCTATGCATGTCGACCTCTTCATAGCATCGATGCGTGGCACAGCGCCAAGGAATTGTTGCACTAAGCTAAAGTAGCTATTCGGCCTTGGCCCTCCTGGCCACAAATGATCCACAATGGACCTCATGGCCAGTCCGGATAATCTATGGAGCTCGGCCCAACCGGTCAATCGCTCATTCAGCAGCAGCGGACGGACTGGAGCGTGAAACTGTGACCAGAACAGCTTCTCCACTTCGAGACCTTTCTGATCCTTGAAGTACTCGGCGGCATCAGCAGCGGTGGCAGCCAAATCCATGTATGCGTCTACAGAACTCCATAGCCGGTCCAGAGGAGCATACTTCGGATCTCCGAACTTAGTCCGCAACAAGAAAGGCTTACCAGACACGATATCTGCAGCCTGATTCAGCTCCTCCTTCATCGCTCTAATTTTGGAGCGGGCTTCCTTGGCAGCCACCCGGGCCCTCTCTAGGTCCGTCGCTTTCGCTCGATTTTCCTCTTCAAGAAGCCGGTAATGGTCAACAGCATCTTTTAACTCCATGGTCATCTTGGCAATTTTTTCTTTGCTCTCGCAATGTGTGGCCTGTTCGGCCCTTAACTCTTCGGCCGCCTTTAAAGCGGCTGCATTGCTACTCCTGGCTTGCTCCTTGGCTCGGGCAAGCTCCGCCCGAAGGGTCTCCACGGTGGCCGCTCCATCTGCAGTCACAAACATATTAAAGATACTGGCATTAGGCCGCTCTTATTATGTGACAATCGCCAAAAAAATCACTGACCCTGTGCCTCGTCAAGTCGCTTGTTGACAAGCACGATGTCGGCATCTGCCGCATCCAGCTACCGCTTTAGTTCGGCATACCCATCAGTCCGGCTAGCCACCGGAGCCTCCACCACCTTCACATAAAGGCAGTCTGGTTATTACCTGGGACTATGATCCTCTGTTTGCCGCCGTTTTTGACGACAACCAGAGTCTCAGGGGCTACTATCTACACATGGCACATCTAAAAATGTGCGGTACTTTCAAAAATGTACATCATTTCACGTACCTCAAAACCCGTCAGTAGACTCATAAACGCTTCATGCAGCCCGCTTTCGGCGGACGAAATCCTTTCAATCACCGTACCCATCAATGTGTGGTGCTCTTCTGAGATAGCCACCTTCTCCAGCAGATCCCGCCATACATCCGACCGCACACCAGACGGTGCCGGACTCTTTTGATTGCTCTCTTTGAGAGCCGGATACTGAGGACTTCGGGTGGCCATAGGATTACCTTCTGGCCTTGCCGGATCAGGAGAAGCCCTCCGCGACGACACCTCAGGGTCGCCCGCTTCGTAAGGCGGTGTGGCAGGGGGAGGCGTTTCGCTCTCCATCATCTCCGGAAGAAGATCCCCCGAAGACGAGCTCAGCTGAGAAGGGATAAGATCTGAACTGCAAGATAAATGTTTCGATTATTTTCCTCAGAAATAGAGCAAGATATTTTCATTATTGAATACCCTTTTACTTATAGCTCGGTAGAGGGCTGAACCCCGCACGGACATTGTGCGGCAAGAGTACCCTCCGAGGTAGGTCCCTCTGGCGGAGATTTCTTCTCCCGTTTGGAAACCTTAGTTTCCGGATCTTCAGAGGTAGACCTCTTCCTTCCTCGGGGAGAGAGAATGTCAGATTCTTCCCCTTGGTTATCCTCCCTCACGGAGGCGCTCATTCCCTTGGTTGGAATAGGTAGCTATGGAGGCCCGTTTTCGCCCTCTTTATCCCCCCCTTCATCTTCCTTTGAGGGCACCAGGAAAGGTGCTGGCTCGAGCATCTTTTCTAGCACCGGATTGTCCAAGCCTTCAGGAAGGGGGGCTGAACACCGGATCATCTTCGCCTTTGTTATCTAGTCCTGGTCAAAGAGCGATTCTTCAAAATGATGTCATGATAAATAAAAGGACAGTGTGTTCGGCCATGGGATTACTTACTTGGGTAGCGGTGCGGTTGCTGCTCAGGCCCACGTCCTCGGTAGTGTCCGGACACTCTATTTGGGGTCCGAAGAACGATTTGTACATCTCCTTGTGCGTCATGCCGAGGAAATTCTGAATACTGCACGGTCCTTCCGGGTTGAATTCCCACATGCGGAGGGGCCGACGTTTGCAAGGCTGGACTCGACGGACCAGCATAACTTGCATTACCATAACCAGACTGAAATCTCCCTCGAAGAGATCACAGATACGACTCTGCAGTATTGGCACGTCCTTGGCTGGACCCCAGCTCAGCCCCCTGCTGATCCATGACATCAGTTGTGGTGGAGGGCCCGAGCGAAAGGTGGGGGCAGCTACCCACTTGGCACTTCGGGGAGCTGTGACATAAAACCAATCCCGTTGCCACAATCCGGATACCTCTAGAAAGGAACCCTTTGGCCATGGAGCGTCAGCAATTTTGCTTATTAGAGCACCTTTGCACGCTGCGTACTGCCCCTCGACCATCTTCGGCTTCACATCGAAGGTCTTGAGCCACAGGCCGAAGTGAGGGGTAATGCGGAGGAAGGCCTCACACACGACAATAAATGACGAGATGTGAAGAAGGGAATCTGGGGCCAGATCGTGAAAATCCAGCCCGTAATAGAACATAAGACCCCTAACGAAGGGGTCCAGAGCGAGGCCTAGTCCTCCAAGGAAGTGGGAGACAAACACAACGCTCTCGTTGGGTTCGGGAGTAGGGACGACCTGCCCTCAGACGGGCAGCCTATGCAAAATTTCGGCGGTCAGGTATCTGGCTTCCCTCATCTTCTTGATGTCCTCCTCCGTGACGGAGGAAGGCATCCACTGGCCTTGAAGGATGGATCCGGACATGATTGAAGGTCCGAAGCGCCTGACCTGGGCTTTGGGTGTTAGAACTCGAGGCGGGGGAAGGATTCTATTGAGCACGGGAGGTAAAAAAGTAAAAACCTTGTCCCTTTATAAAGAGGGTGAATATCAAGCGTCCTCCTCGTGGCCGTTTGGGACTTGCCTAAGATCTAGGAGTCCTAGGCACGGTTGGGTTACCCACATCCGTATTAATGAGAATCCCGTGATAAAGGGAACACGATCTCTGCTTTGACAAGACGTGTCAAGAAACCGCCTCGCGTTATGTGTGGGGCTGGTTAAAGAAAAACGGTTCGAATAATTACCGGGCCATGGCATGATGTCATGCTGCCAAAACGTGTCAGCAGATTAGATTTGTGGAAATATTATTCTCTCTACGGTGGTATGTGGAACTTATTTTGCAGGGTCGGACACTATCCTTGCATTCGAACTCTTCCGTGGTGTGTTCGGAGGAGGAACCCGCCTTGCAATGCCGAAGACAACACTGTGCGCCGGACTCATCGTCATGGAAGCCTGGTTCAGGGGCTACTGAGGGAGTCCTGGATTAGGGGGTCTCCGGACAGCCGAACTATATCCTTTGGCCAGACTATTGGACTATGAAGATACGAGATTGAAGACTTCGTCCCGTGTCCGGATGGGACTCTAGTTGGTGTGGAAGGCAAGCTAGGCAATACGGATATGTATATCTCCTCCTTTGTAACTGACCTTGTGTAACCCTAGCCCCCTCCGGTGTCTATATAAACCGGGGGGTTTTAGTCCGTAGGACAACATTACAATCATACCATAGGCTAGCTTCTAGGGTTTAGCCTAGATCAAATCTTCTACTATTCATATTATCAAGAATAATCAAGCAGGACGTAGGGTTTTACCTCCATCAAGAGGGCCCGAACCTGGGTAAAAAATCGTGTCCCCTGCCTCCTGTTACCATCCGCCTTAGACACACAGTTCGGGACCCCCTACCCGAGATCCGCCGGTTTTGACACCGACAAACATCACTTTATATTGCCACTTGTGATATGGACCTTTATTATGCAGTCTGTCGCTTTTATTTCTTCCATATCACACGATCGTATAAAGCTTATTTTCTCCCACACTAATAAGTTATACATATTTAGAGAGCAATTTTTATTGCTTGCACTGATGACAACTTACTTGGAGGATCTTACTCAATCCATAGGTAGGTATGGTGGACTCTTATGGCAAAACTGGTTTAAGGGTATTTGGAAGCACAAGTAGTATCTCTACTTGGTGCAATGAGTTTGGCTAGCATGAGGGGGAAAGGCAAGCTCAACCATGTTGGATGATCCATGACAATATAATTTATCTCAGATGTAAGAAAACATAACCCATTACGTTGTCTTCCTTGTCCAACGTCAACTCTTTAGCATGTCATATTTTAATGAGTGCTCACAATCATAAAAGACGTCCAAGATAGTATATTTATATGTGAAAACCTATCTTTCTTTATTACTTCCAATTAATTGCAACGATGACCAAAACTATGTTTGTCAACTCTCAACAGCTTTTATTCATCATACTCTTTCTATGTGATCTCATTACTATCCATAAGATCCATATGATCTCTTTGTTTCCTTTTTATTCTTTCTCTTTCTTTTATTCACTTAGGATCATGGCAAGATAATCAAGCCCTTGAATCAACACTAATCTTTATTATATATAGCTCATGGACTCGATTACATAGAAGGATCATAAAGCAAAACTCACAACTAGATCATACTAAAAGCTTTTATTCTACTATATCAAGATATTATCAAAAGGATCGAACTAAGAAAAACGGTAAAGATAAAAGTGATGGTGACAGGTGATGTCTACTACACAACCTTCTTCTTGTAGACGTTGTTGGGCCTCCAAGTGCAGAGGTTTGTAGGACAGTAGCAAATTTCCCTCAAGTAGATGACCTAAGGTTTATCAATCCGTAGGAGGCGTAGGATGAAGATGGTTTCTCTCAAGCAACCCTGCAACCAAATAATAAAGAGTCTCTTGTGTCCCCAACACACCCAATACAATGGTAAGTTGTACAGGTGTACTAGTTCGGCGAAGAGATGGTGATACAAGTGGTATATGGATGATAGATATGAGTATTTGTAATCTGAAATTATAAAAACAGCAAGGTAACTAATGGTAAAAGTGAGCGTAAATGGTATTACAATGCTAGGAAATAAGGCCTAGGGTTCATACTTTCGCTAGTGCAAGTTCCCTCAACAATAATAACATAATTGGATCATATAACTATCCCTCAACATGCAACAAAGAGTCACTCCAAAGTCACTAATAGCGGAGAACAAACGAAGAGATTATGGTAGGGTACGAAACCACCTCAAAGTTATTCTTTCCAATCAATCCGTTGGGCTATTCCTATAAGTGTCACAAATAGCCCTAGAGTTCATACTAGAATAACACCTTAAGACACAAATCAACCAAGACCCTAATGTCACCTAGATACTCCAATGTCACCTCAAGTATCCGTGGGTATGATTATACGATATGCATCACACAATCTCAGATTCATCTATTCAACCAACACACAGAACCTCAAAGAGTGCCCCAAAGTTTCTACCGGAGAATCACGATGAAAATGTGTGCCAACCCCTATGCATAGGTTCATGGGCAGAACCCGCAAGTTGATCACCAAACATACATCAAGTGAATCACGTGGTATCCCATTGTCACCACAGATACGCACGGCAAGACATACATCAACTGTTCTCAAATCTTTAAAGACCCAATCCGATAAGATTACTTCAAGGGGAAAACTCAATCCATTACAAGAGAGTAGAGGGGGGAGAAAACATCATAGGATCCAACTATAATAGCAAAGCTCGCGATACATCAAGATAGTACCACCTCAAGAACACGAGAGAGAGAGAGAGAGATCAAACACATAGCTACTGGTACATACCCTCAGCCCCAAGGGAGAACTACTCCCTCCTCGTCATGGAGAGCATCGGGATGATGAAGATGGCCACCGGAGAGGGATTGCCCCCTCCAGCAGGGTGCCGGAACGGGTCTAGATTAGCTTTCGGTGGCTATGGAGGCTTCTGGCGGCGGAACTCCCGATCTATTGTGCTCCCCGATGTTTTTAGGGTATATGGAGATATATAGGCGAAAGAAGTACGTCAGGGGGGCCACGAGGGGCCCACGAGGGTGGAGGGAGCGCCCAGGGGGGGTGGGCGCGCCCCTACCTTGTGGCCTCCTTGAAGCTTCCCTTACATGCACTTCAAGTCTTCTGGGCTTCTTCCCTTCCAAAAATGGATTTCGTGAAGTTTCAGGTTAATTGGACTCCGTTTGGTTTTCCTTTTCTTCAAAACCCTAAAACAAGGTAAAAACAGAAACTGGCGTTGGGCTCTAGGTTAATAGGTTAGTCCCAAAAATCATATAAAATAGCATATAAACACATATAAAACATCCAAGGTTGATAATATAATAGCATGGAACAATAAAAAATTATAGATACGTTAGGGACGTATCAATAGGATACGGGGGCACTCCCCCAAGCTTGGCAGTTGCCAAGGGGAGTGCCCATACCCGATGCTCAATTCTTCTTTGTTGGTGAAGAAGGGGGAGTTGTTGATGCTGGATAGTTGCACATCGAGCGTAGGAGGTCTTCTAACTTGCGGATAATGCCCTTGAGTGCGATGATATGCTCCTTCAACAAAATATTTTCACGTGTGAGATACTTATTTTGTATACGAGCTAGCTCAATCATCTTGAAAGCTTCGATCTCAGTTGGGGTAAGAAGATTGTGATCAGGTTGAAGGATGTCTTCTTTTGCCGGAGCTTGGTCCTCCGTGGCTTCCTTGATCCCTTCATCCTTGTTGATCTCCATGGGTTCTTCCCTCTTCAGCTCTATCTTCATTAGCCAAGCATCATTGCCCTCATGGTTGGAGGAGGAGGGAGACGACATAGTGCCTAGCCTTGACAACCTTGACAGGAAACAGCTCGAAACAAAGACAAGAGATATTTGCGTGATACGGGAAGCAAAACCCCCGTGAGATTATATAATGAATTATTGCTGACCAAAATACGTGTCGTGTACGAAAACGGAGTCCGGAGAGCACACGAGGTGCCCACGAGGTAGGGGGCGCGCCGAGGGGGTAGGGCGTGCCCTCCACCCTCGTGGAGGCCTCGTGTCCTTCCCAGACTGCTTCTTATTTTTCTATTTTTCTAAATATTCCAAAACGGAGAAATATTGCCTTAAAAACTGTTTTGGACTCGGTTTACTTACCGTACCACATACCTATTCCTTTTCGGAGTCTGAAATGTTCCGGAAAGTGCCCTTTATGTATCCCTCCAGGGTTACGGTTTCAATAACATTGGTTTCAACATTTATGGGATTACCTGAGATATAATGTTTGATTCTTTGACCGTTCACCATCTTCGGATTTGTACCTTTGAAGTTGTTAATTTTTATGGCACCGGAATGATAGACCTCCTCGATAATGTAAGGACCTTCCCATTTAGAGAGAAGTTTTCCCGGAAAAAAAATCTTAAACGGGAGTTGTATAGCAATACATAATCACCTACATTAAACTCACGCTTTTGTATCCTTTTATCATGCCATCTTTTAACCTTTTCTTTAAACAACTTGGCATTTTCGTAGGCTTGGGTTCTCCATTCATCGAGTGAGCTAATATCAAATAACCTCTTCTCACTGTCAAGTTTAAAATCATGATTGAGCTCTTTAATAGCCCAATATGCCTTGTGTTCTAGTTCGAGAGGTAAGTGACATGCTTTTCCATAAACCATTTTATACGAACACATACCGATAGGATTTTTATATGCAGTTCTATAGGCCCATAATGCAACATCAAGTTTCTTGGACCAATTCTTTCTAGACCTATTGACAGTCTTTTGCAAAATTAATTTGAGCTCTCTATTACTCAATTCTACTTGACCACTAGAATGTGGGTGATAAGGAGATGCAATTCTATGATTAACATCATATTTAGCAAGCATTTTACAGAAAGCACCATGAATAAAATGTGATCCACCATCAGTCATTAAATATCTAGGGACTCCAAACCTTGGAAAAATAACTTCTTTAAGCATTTTAATAGAAGTGTTATGATCAACACTACTAGTTGGAATAGCTTCTACCCACTTAGTAACGTAATCGACAGCAACTAAAATATGTGTATAACCATTAGAGGAAGGAAAATGTCCCATATAGTCAAAGCCCCAAACATCAAATGGTTCAATAACGAGTGAATAGTTCATGGGCATTTCTTGACGTCTACTAATATTACCAATTCTTTGACATTCATCACAAGATAAGACAAACTTACGTGCATCCTTGAAGAGAGTAGGCCAATAAAACCAGATTGCAATACCTTATGTGCAGTCCTATCTCCAGCATGGTGTCCTCCATAAGCTTCGGAGTGACACTTGTGTAGGATCTGTTCCTATTCATGCTCAGGTACACAACGTCTAATAACACCATCTACTCCTTCTTTATAAAGATGTGGGTCATCCCAAAAGTAGTGCTTCAAATCATAGAAGAACTTTTTCTTTTGCTGGTATGTGAAACTAGGTGGTATAAACTTAGCAACAATGTAATTAGCATAATCAGCATACCATGGAGCAGTATGAGAAGCATTTATAACATTTAATTGCTCATCAGGAAAGCTATCATCAATAGGTAGTGGGTCATCAAGAACATTTTCTAACCTAGACAAGTTGTCTGCAACAGGGTTCTCAACTCTCTTTCTATCAACAATATGTAAGTAAAATTCTTGTAGCAAGAGAACCCATCTAATAAGTCTAGGTTTAGCATCTTTCTTTTCCATAAGACATTTAATAGCAGCATGATCAGTGTGAATAGTTACTTTAGAATCAACAATATAAGGTCTGAACTTATCACAAGCAAATACAACTGCTAAGAATTCTTTTTCACTGGTAGCATAATTTCTTTGAGCATTGTCTAGGGTTTTACTAGCATATTGAATAATATTTAGTTTCTTATCAACTCTTTGCCCTAGAACAACACCTACAACATAATCACTAGCATCACACCTAATTTCAAAGGGTAAATTCCAATCAGGTGGCTGAACAATAGGTGCAGAGATCAATGCTTTCTTAAGTATTTCAAATGCTTCTACACAATCATCATCAAAGACAAATGGTATATCTTTTTGTAATAAATTAGTCAGAGGCCGAGAAATTGAGAAGTCCTTAATGAACCTCCTATAAAAACCGGCGTGACCAAGGAAACTTCTTATACCTTTGATGTCCTTGGGACATGGCATCTTTTCAATAGCATCAACCTTGGCTTTATCAAATTCAATACCTCTTTCAGAAACTTTATGCCCCTAGACAATACCTTCATTAACCATAAAGTGGCACTTTTCCCAATTCAAGACAAGATTAGTTTCTTCACATCTCTGCAAAACTCGATCAAGGTTGCTTAAGCAATCATCAAAAGAAGATCCATAGACGGAGAAATCGTCCATGAAAACCTCACAAATCTTTTCACAAAAGTCAGAGAATATAGCCATCATGCATCTTTGAAAGGTAGCAGGTGCATTACATAAACAAAAAGGCATACGTCTATAAGCAAAAGTACCAAAAGGGCAAGTAAAAGTAGTCTTTGATTGATCCTTAGCTGACACAGGTATTTGAGAGAAACCAGAATAACCATCTAGAAAGCAAAAATGTGTATGTTTAGATAATGTTTCTAGCATTTGATCGATAAAAGGTAAAGGGTAATGATCTTTTTTAGTGGCC
The DNA here is from genome assembly GCA_034509565.1 of Triticum monococcum. Classification (NCBI taxonomy): domain Eukaryota; kingdom Viridiplantae; phylum Streptophyta; class Magnoliopsida; order Poales; family Poaceae; genus Triticum; species Triticum monococcum. The sequence goes on along the minus strand of CM067847.1, from coordinate 111,733,095 downwards.
TTATTTAATTTGCGGAAATCAATTACCATCCTATAACCTGTAATAATTCTTTGAGGAATCAATTCATCTTTATCATTAGGAACGACAGTAATACCTCCCTTCTTAGGGACACAATGGACAGGACTTACCCACTGACTATCAGCAACGGTTAAATTATACCTGCCTCAAGGAGCTTTAGTATTTCCTTTCTTACCACTTCTTTCATTTTAGGGTTCAGCCGTCATTGATGATCACGAACTGGTTTAGCATCTTCTTCCAAATTAATTTTATGTTGACATAGAGTGGGACTAATGCCCTTAAGATCATCAAGAGTATACCCAATAGCAGCACGGTGCTTCTTCAGAGTTTTCAATAATCTCTCTTCATCATGCTCTCAAAGGTTAGCACTAATAATAACAGGATATATCTTTTCTCATCAAGATAAGCATATTTAAGAGTATCAGGTAACAGTTTAAGCTCAAACACGGGATCACCCTTGGGTGGAGGAGGATCCCCTAGGATTTCAACAGGCAAATTGTGTTTCAGAATAGGTTCCTGTTTAAAGAATACTTCATCTATTTCCCTTCTTTCATTCATAAACATATCATTTTCATGGTCTAGCAAATATTGTTCTAAAGGATCACTAGGAGGTACAACAATAGAAGCAAGACCAATAATTTCATCCTTACTAGGTAATTCTTCTTCATGGTGTTGTCTACTAAATTTAGAGAAATTAAATTCATGAGTCATATCATCTAAACTGATAGTAACAACATCCCTTTTGCAATCTATGGTAGCATTAACAGTATTTAAGAAGGGTCTACCAAAAATAATGGGACAAAAGCTATCTTGTGGGGAACCAAGAACAAGAAAATTAGCAGGATATTTAGTTTTCCCACACAAGACTTCAACATCTCTATCAATTCCCATTGGTGAAATAGTATCTCTATTGGCAAGTTTAATTGTAACATCAATATCTTCTAACTCAACAGGTGCAATATCATGCATAATTTCTCTATATAGGCTAATAGGTATTGCACTAGCACTAGCACCCATATCACATAAGCCATGATAACAATGATCACCTATTTTAACAGAAATAACAGGCATGCCTACCACAAGTCTAGGTTTATCTTTAGCACAAGGTTTAGCAATTCTAGCAGTTTCATCACAGAAATAAATAACATGCCCATCAATATCATCAGCCAAGAGATCTTTAACAATAGCAATATCAGGTTCAACTTTAACTTGCTCAGGAGGCGTATAAGTTTTAATATTGCTTTTACGAACCACAGTTGAAGCTTTAGCACGATCCTTTATCCTAAAAGGAAAAGGTGGTTTCTCAACATAAGAAGTAGGAACAATTGGATCATTATAAGTGACAATCTTTTCTTCAACTTTAATAGGTGCAGCTACTTTTACTTCTATGGGAGGATGATATTTAAACCACTTCTCCTTGGGGAGATCAACATAAGTAGCAAAAGATTCACAGAAAGAAGCTACTATCTCAGAGTCAAGTCCATATTTCGTGCTAAATTTACGGAAAACATCGGTATCCATAAAAGATTTAACACAATCAAACCTAGGTGTCATACCTGACTCCTAACCTTTGTCGAGGTCCCAATCTTCAGAGTTACGTTTAATTCTTTCCAATAAATCCCATTTGAATTCAATAGTCTTCATCATAAAAGAGCCAACACAAGAAGTATCAAGCATGGTGCGATTGTTATCAGAAAGCCGAGCATAAATTTTTTGAATAATCATTTCTCTTGAGAGCTCATGATTGGGGCATTAATATAACATTGATTTAAGCCTCCCCCAAGCTTGAGCGATACTTTCTCCTTCGCGAGGCCAAAAATTATATATACAATTGTGATCACGATGAATAAGATGCATAGGATAAAACTTCTGATGAAATTCCAATTTCATTCGTTTGTAATTCCAAGACCCCATATCATCACATAGCCTATACCATGTCGATGCATCTCCCTTCAAAGATAAAGGTAATACCTTCTTCTTAACAACATCTCCAGGTACACCTGCAAGCTTAAATAATCCACAAACTTCATCCACATATATCAGATGCTCACCAGGATGTTTTGTTCCATCTCCTAAAAAAGGATTAGCTAGCAGTTTTTCTATCATACCCGAAGGAATTTCAAAGCAGACATTTTCATTTTCATTTTCATTTTCAGTAGGTTGAGTAGGTTGAGGAGCAACTCTTTGCTCTACTGGTCGGGGTGAAGATACCCCAAACAAGCCCCTCAGAGGATTACTTTCCATAGTAACAAGTGACAGTAAATTTCAGCACACTATATAAATTTTTTCCTTACCAAATTCCACCTACTAGAGGCGCTTCACTCCCCGGCAACGGCGCCAGAAAAGAGTCTTGATGACCCACAAGTATAGGGGATCTATCGTAGTCCTTTCGATAAGTAAGGCTGTCGAACCCAACGAGGAGCAGAAGGAAATGATAAGTGGTTTCCAGCAAGGTATTCTTTGCAAGTACTGAAATAAGTGGTAACTGATAGTTTTGTGATAGGATAATTTGTAACGAGCAACAAGTAACAAAAGTAAATGAGGTGCAACAAGGTGGCCCAATCCTTTTTGTAGCAAAGGACAAGCCTGGACAAACTCTTATATAGAGAAAAGCGCTCCCGAGGACACATGGGAATATCATCAAGCTAGTTTTCATCACGCTCACATGATTCGCGTTCGGTACTTTGATAATTTGGTATGTGGGTGGACCAGTGCTTGGGTGCTGCCCTTACTTGGACAAACATCCCACTTATGATTAACATCTATTGCAAGCATCCGCAACTACAACAAAAGTTAAGGTAAACCTAACCATAGCATGAAACATTTGGATCCAAATCAGCCCCTTACGAAGCAACGCATAAACTAGGGTTTAAGCTTCTGTCACTCTAGCAACCCATCATCTACTTATTACTTCCCAATGCCTTCCTGTAGGCCCAAACAATGGTGAAGTGTCATGTAGTCGACGTTCACATAACACCACTAGAGGAGAGACAACATACATCTCATCAAAAATATTGAACGAATACCAAATTCACATGACTACTAATAGCAAGACTTCTCCCATGTCCCGAGGAACAAACGTAACTACTCACAAAGCATAAACATGTTCATAATCAGAGGGGTATTAATATGCATATAGGATCTGAACATATGATCTTCCACCAATTAAACAAACTAGCATCAACTACAAGGAGTAATTAACACTACTAGCAACCTACTAACACCAATCCCAGACTTGGAGACAAGAATTGGATACAAAAGATGAACTAGGGTTTTGAGAGGAGATGGTGCTGATGAAGACGTTGATGGAGATTGCCCTCTCCTGATGAGAGGAGCGTTGGTGATGACAATGGCGATGATTTCCCCCTCCCGGAGGGAAGTTTCCCCGGTAGAACAGCTCTGCCGGAGCCCTAGATTGGTTCCGCCAAGGTTCCGCCTCGTGGCGGCGGAGTTTCGTTTGAGAAGATGGCTCCCTATTTTTTTCCCATCGAAAGACTTCATATAGCAGAAGATGGCCACCGGAGAGCCACCAGGGGGGCCACGAGGTAGGGGGGCACGCCCAGGGGGGTAGGGCGCGCCCCCACCCTCGTGGGCAGGGTGTGGCCCCCCTGGTGAACTTCTTCCGCTGAGTATTTTTTATATATTCTGAAAACGTCTTTCGTGAAGTTTCAGGACTTTTGGAGCTGTGCAGAATAGGTCTCTAATATTTGCTCCTTTTCCAGCCCAGAATCCCAGCTGCCGGCATTCTCCCTCTTTATGTAAACCTTGTAAAATAAGAAAGAATAGGTGTAAGTATTGTGACATAATGTGTAATAACATCCCATAATGCAATAAATATTGATATAAAAGCATGATGCAAAATGGACGTATCACCCAACGCCTCACACACACACGCGTACGTACGAGAGAAACGCACATCGCTCGGCCCCCGACCACCCACCATAACTGGGAACTTCCTGATATTTTCCTCGCTCTCGCTTCTACCACGGGTTTTTCCGTCATGGACGGCCCAAAGAATGTCATGCAGCTCCGTCTCCGGCCTGCCGAGGATGAAAAGCTCATTTTCTATCATGATTTTTTGTCATAGAAGTAGGAGCCCACCACATCCATGATGATACCGGGTTTTGTCACAACTATCATCATACAAGTGTCATAAGCATGACCGGAAAAAAATTAATTCGACCCAAAATGTCACGGATGTGTCTTTTTTTGTAGTGTTCAGATCTGAAATCATGGCACCCGGGCCCAAAGCGACAAGCATTAAGCATAGCAAAGTCATAGCAACATCAATCTAAGAACATAGTGGATACTAGGGATCAGGCACTAACAAAACTAACTCGATTACATGATGAATCTCATCCAACTCCTCACCGACCAGCGAGCTACGAAGGAATTACTCACTCCCGGTGGGGAGCATCATGGAATTGGCGATGGAGACGGGTTGGTGATGACGAAGAACGAAGACCCAAACGGACTCCAGATCTGCCCTCCTGAGGAAGAACAGGGCTTGGCGGTGGCCTGTCTCGTGGATAGCGATAATTCTTTCTCCCTGATTTTTTTCTCCGAAATAGGAATTTTTAGTGTCAGGGTTGAGGTCTGTGGGGCCACCAGGTGGGTACAACCCACCTGGGAGCGCCAGGAGAGGGGGCGCGCCCTGGTGGGTTTTGCCCACCCAGGGCCCCTCTCCGGTAGGTCTTGGCTCCAGAAATTCTTATATATTATGTAAAAATTCCTCGCAAAGTTTCGTTCCATTTCAAGAACTTTTATTTCTGCACAAAAACAACACCATGGTAGTTCTGCTGAAAACAACGTTAGTCCGGGGTTAGTTTTATTCAAATCATGCAAATTAGAGTCCAAAACAAGAGGAAAAGCATGAGAAAAAGTAGATACGTTGGAGACGTATCAACTCCCCCAAGCTTAAACCTTCGCTTGTCCTCAAGCAATTCAGTTGATAAACTGAAAGTGAGAAAGAAAAACTTTTACGAACTCTTTTGCTCTTGTTTGCATAAATAAGCTTAAAAAGGCACCCAGGTTTTCAGCCATCATTATAACTAACCATGTCTTCAATAATTCTTAAAGATTATAATGACTCATATTAATGACATAATTAGCTAGCGAGCAATAATAAGATATCTCAAATAGCAACACGTTGTCGAAACAACCATGATATAATATGACAATAGTGGTATTTCGCTAGCCCTTTCTGAGACCGCAAAACATAAATGCAGAGCACCTCCAAAGTTCAAGCAGCGACTAAACATTGTAATTCATGGTAGAAAAGATCCAGTCATGATGCACCCAACATTAGCTACACATAATGCATAAATCATGACAACTGTGCTTTACTCAGTTTCTGGCGCTTGTCTTAGAAGTTGATGACACAACATAAAAGTAAATAGAAAGTCCCTTCGCAGAGGGAAGCAATGATTTGCAGAGGTGCCAGAGCTCAATTTTTAAAACATAGATAAATGATATTTTGAGACATGCACCTTTCTCATTCACTTCACGACCATCAGTTATCAACATCTTCCATGCTAAGCACGCTAGTGGCGGTTCCCAAGCAATAAAAGTAAAGGTTTACTCCCTGAGGGAGTCCTGGATTAGGGGGTCTCCGGACAGCCGGACTATCTCCATTGGCTGGACTGATAGACTATGAAGATACAAGATTGAAGACTTCGTCTTGTGTCCGGATGGAACTCTACTTGGCGTGGAAGGCAAGCTAGGCAATACGTATATGGATATCTCCTCCTTTGTAACCGACCTTGTGTAACCCTAACCCTCTCTGGTGTCTATATAAACCGGAGGGCTTTAGTCCATAGGACAACAATGACAACATACAATCATACCGTAGGCTAGCTTCTAGGGTTTAGCTTCTCTGATCTCGTGGTAGATCTACTCTTGTAACACCCATATCTTCAATATTAATCAAGCAGGACGTAGGGTTTTACCTCCATCAAGAGGGCCCGAACCTGGGTAAAACTTCATGTCCATTGCCTCCTGTTACCATCCGGCCTAGATGCACAGTTCGGGAGCCCCTACCCGAGATCCGCCGGTTTTGACACCGACATTAGTGCTTTCATTGAGAGTTCCTCTGTGTCGTCGCTGTTAGGCTTGATGGCTCCTACTATCATCGATAGCGATGCGGTCCAGGGTAAGACTTTTCTCCCTGGACAGATCTTCGTATTCGGCGGCTTTGCACTGTGGGCTAATTCGCTTGGCCATCTGGAGCGGATTGAAAGCCATGCCCTTGGCCATCAGGTCAGATTTGGAAGTTTGAATTACACGGCCAACATTCGTGGGGACTTCATCTTCGACAGATTCGAGCCACAGCCGGGCGCGCCGCATTGTCGCGATGGGTATGACCTAGCTCTGCCGTCGGACGGTACCCCAGAGGCCGCACCCACATCAGCTCCGACCCTTAGCTCGGAGCCAGCTGCGCTAATCGAGGACGGGTGGCTAGACACCACCTCAGGGGCTGCAGTCTCAATGGCGATCGAGCCGAACACTAGCATCATCCTCTATGCAGCCTGTGACTCCAAGGTGCCGGACTCTCCTCCGGACCCTGAACCATCCACGCCCCTGCCAATCGAATCCGACTGGGTGCCGATCATGGAATTCACCGCTGCAGATATCTTTCAGCACTTGCCCTTCGGCGACATTCTGAATTCACTAAGGTCCCTCTCTCTGTCAGGAGAGCCCTGGTCGGATCATGGCCAACAAGACTGGGATGCGGACGATGAAGAAATTCGACGCCCAGCCACCACCCACTTTGTAGCCACTGTCGATGATTTAACCGACATGCTCGACTTCGACTCCGAAGACATCGACGATATGGACGATGATGTAGGAGACGAACATGAACTAGCACCTATAGGGCACTGGAAAGCCACCTCGTCGTAGGACATATACATGGTGGATACACCCAATGAAGGCAACGGCGGCGAGATAGCGGAGGATGACCCCTCCAAGAAGCAACCCAAGCGCCGACGTCAGCGGCGCCACTCTAAGTCCCGCCAAAGCAAAAGTGGTGATACCGTCACAGGAGATAATAACACTCCGGATAGCGCCGAAGACAACGAAAACCCCCTCCAGCAAGAGTTAGATCAGGATGATGAAGGAGCCAGCTCTCCTGAGAGAGCGGTTGGCGGAGAAGAGGAGGATGACAATTACATGCCCCCTCCAAAGACGAGGCAAGCCTCGGCGACGATGAATTCGCCGTACCAGAGGATCCCGTCGAACAAGAGCGCTTCGAGCGCATGCTTATGGCCACGACAAATAGCCTGAAGAAAAAGCAGCAACAGCTTCAAGCTGATCAAGATCTGCTAGCTGACAAATGGACTGAAGTCCTCGCAGCCGAGGAATATAAACTCGAGCGTCCCTCCAAGAGTTACCCAAGGCGCAGGTTACTACCCCGACTGGAGGAAGAAGTGTATGATACGGCTGACCGGCCACCTCGTGGCCGCGATAGAGAGGCATTCCTGCCGAAAGCTCAGCCTCCACCCCAACGCCATCCAAATAAAAAGGCATGGGGGGATACGCCAGACCTACGAGACATATTGGAGGACAAAGCAAAGCACTCAAGATCGATCTACGAATCACGAGGGCGCACCACTCTATGAGATGGTAAACGTCACGCTGGATACAGTAAAAGCAAATCTGGCTGGGCCGAACACAGCGGGCAGGACCCATACGAGCTGCGTCGCGATATAGCCCAATACAGAGGCGCCGCACACCCCTTATGCTTCACAGATGAAGTAATGGAACATCAATTCCCAGAAGGTTTCAAACCTGTAAACATTGAATCATACGACGGCACAACAGATCCCGCAGTATGGATTGAGGACTTCCTCCTCCACTTCCACATGGCCCGCGGTGATGACTTACATGCCATCAAGTACCTCCCACTAAAACTCAAAGGACCAGCACGGCATTGGCTTAATAGCTTGCCAGCGGACTCCATTAGCTGTTGGGAAGATCTGGAAGCCGCATTCCTCGACAACTTTCAGGGCACTTATGTGCGACCACCAGACGCCGATGACTTGAGCCACATAATTCAGCAGCCAGAAGAGTTGGCCAGGAAATTCTGGACTCGGTTCCTTACAAAGACAAACCAAATCATCGACTGTCCGGATGCGGAGGCCTTAGCGACTTTCAAGCACAACATCCGAGACGAGTGGCTAGCCCGGCACCTTGGTCAGGAAAAGCCGAAATCTATGGCAGCCCTCACGACGCTCATGACCCGCTTTTGTGCAGGAGAAGACAGCTGGTTGGCTCGCAGTAACAACATATCAAAGAACCATGGTACCTCAGATACCAAGGACGACAACAGCAGGTCACGTCGCAACAAGCATAAGCGCCGCATTAACAGCGAAAGTACTGAGGATATGACAATCAATGCCGGAGTCAAAGGCTCTAAACCCGGTCAGTGGAAAAAGCCATTCAAACAAAGTACGCCGGGTCCGTCCAGCTTGGACCGTATACTCGATCGCTCATGTCAAATACACGGCACCCCAGACAATCCAGCCAATCACACCAACAGGGATTGTTGGGTGTTCAAGCAGGCCGGCAAGTTAATCGCCGAAAACAAGGACAAGGGTCCGCATAGCGAGGACGAGGAAGAACCCCGGCAGCCGCACACCGGAGGACAGAAGAGGTTTCCCCCGCAAATGTGGACGGTGAACATGATATACGCAACCCACATCCCCAAGAGGGAGCGGAAGTGTGCGCTCAGGGACGTATATGCGCTGGAGCCAGTCGCCCCGAAGTTCAACCCTTGGTCCTTCTGTCCGATCACCTTCGATCGCAGGGACCACCCCACTAGTATCCGTCACGGCGGATTTGCCACACTGGTCCTAGACCCAATCATCGACGGATTTCATCTCACTCGAGTCCTCATGGACGGCGGCAGCAGCCTGAACCTGCTTTATCAGGACACAGTGCGCAAAATGGGTATAGACCCCTCAAGGATCAAACCCACAAAGACGACCTTTAAAGGCGTCATTCTAGGCGTAGATGCCCACTGCACAGGCTTAATTACACTGGAAGTGGTCTTCGGATCCCCGGATAACTTCCGAAGCAAAGAGTTAATCTTCGATATAGTCCCGTTCCGTAGTGGTTATCATGCGCTGCTTGGACGAACCGCATTCACTAGATTCAATGCGGTACCACATTATGCATACCTCAAGCTCAAGATGCCAGGACCTCGCGGAGTTATTACAGTCAATGGAAACACAGAGCGCTCTCTCCGAACAGAGGAGCATACCGCGGCCCTCGCAGCAGAAGCGCAAAGCAGCCTCTCAAGGCAATCTACCAGTTCGGCGTTTCAAAGCCCGGACACCTTCAAGCGTGCTCGGGGCAATCGGCAAATAGACCGCCTGGCGGGATCTGAGCTCGCGTAGCAATACGACGGCCACCTCGATCCCAGCCCAACGACGTTGTTCGTGCCGTGTGTACATAATTACGCATTAAAAATACCATGGGCACAGATGGGGAGGGGGAGGCACAACTACGGCACGCCCCAAAACGCGGCCTAAACCGCACCAGGGGCTTCCCGTTTGGTTATTTTTCTTTTTCTTTCAGGACTTCAATCGCTGGAAACACTGTCCGACAGCTCTATTGCCGAACACATGATACAGCAACCAAGGAGGCCGACAACTACGAAATTCCCAGGTGGATTACAGATTTCATATAATTCCTTAGCTTGCCCTTGGAAGGGACATAGTCCTACTCTTTTGCTCATTACACTATCTGTATCACTCTGCTTTAATGCAATTTTTTAATATACAATGCATGACATTACGACTATTATCGCATTTTTGTTATGTTTATACATATCTATGTGTTCATTAATGACGCCTAGCAACCGTACACTCTGGTACGGCCAATGCACCAGGGGCTTACATACCCAAAATATGGTGTGAAAAGTCCGAACACTTTCACAAGTGCGGCACCCCGAACTTATAGCATTATATTCATCAGCTCTGAATCATGTCTTTGGTCAAATGTTGGGTTTGCCCGGCTCCTATGTTTTGGTACCTTACGTTCCGCTCTATCGGCTAAGGTAGCGCTAGGAGAACTACTGCGATTGTGCCCCGGTTCTACCGGGCCGAGCACCTCAGTAGAGAAAGCTAAAACTGACTGTCATGATAAGGCGAGAGACTGGTCGCTGTTCGGCGAGGTTTTTCTGAAGGAAATATGCCCTAGAGGCAATAATAAAGTTATTATTTATTTCCTTATTTCATGATAAATTTTTATTATTCATGCTAGAATTGTATTAACCTGAAACATAATACATGTGTGAATACATAGACAAACAGAGTGTCACTAGTATGCCTCTACTTGACTAGCTCGTTAATCAAAGATAGTTATGTTTCCTAACCATGAACAAATCGTTGTTATTTGATTAACGGGATCACATCATTAGTTGAATGATCTGATTGACATGACCCATTCCATTAGCTTAGCACCCGATCGTTTAGTATGTTGCTATTGCTTTCTTCATGACTTATACATGTTCCTATGACTATGAGATTATGCAACTCCCGTTTGCCGGAGGAACACTTTGGGTGCTACCAAACGTCACAACGTAACTGGGTGATTATAAAGGAGCATTACATGTGTCTCCAAAGGTACATGTTGGGTTGGCGTATTTCAAGATTAGGATTTGTCACTCCGATTGTCGGAGAGGTATCTCTGGCCCTCTCGATAATGCACATCACATAAGCCTTGCAAGCATTGCAACTAATGAGTTAGTTGCGAGATGATGTATTACGGAACGAGTAAAGAGACTTGCCGGTAATGAGATTGAACTAGGTATTGGATACCGACGATCGAATCTCGGGCAAGTAACATACCGATGACAAAGGGAACAACATATGTTGTTATGCGGTCTCACCGATAAAGATCTTCTTAGAATATGTAGGAGCCAATATGCGCATCCAGGTCCCGCTATTGGTTATTGACCGGAGACGTGTCTCAGTCATGTCTATATCGTTCTCGAACCGTAGGGTCCGCACGCTTAACGTTACGATGACAGTTATTATGAGTTTATGCATTTTGATGTACCAAATTTAGTTCGGAGTCCCGGATGTGATCACGGACATGACGAGGAGTCTCGAAATGGTCGAGACATAATGATTGATATATTGGACGGCTATATTCGGACACCGGAAGTGTTCCCGGTGATTTCGGAGAAAACCGGAGAGCCGGAGGGTTACCGGAACCCCCGGGAGAAGTAATGGGCCATATGGGCCTTAGTGGAGAGAGAGGGGCTGCTAGAGGCGGGCCGCGCGCCTCCTCCCCCCTGGTCTGAATTGGAGTAGGAGAGGGGGGGCGGCGCCCCCCTTTTCCCTCTCCCCCTCCACCTCTTTCCCCCTCCTAGTAGGAGTCCTACTCCTACTAGGAGGAGGACTCCTCCTGGCGCGCCAAACAAGGGCCGGCCGGCCTCCCCCTTGCTCCTTTATATACGGGGGCAGGGGGCACCTTAGAACACACAATTGATCCTCGTGATCGTTCCTTAGCCATGTGCTGTGCCCCTGCCACCATATTCCACCTCGGTCATATCGTTGTAGTGCTTAGGCGAAGCCCTGCGTCGGTAGAACATCATCATCGTCACCATGCCGTTGTGCTGACGGAACTCATCCCCGAAGCTTTGCTGGATCGGAGCCCGGGGAGCGTCATTGAGCTATATGTGTGCTAAGAACTCAGAGGTGCCGGAGTAACGGTGCTTGGATCGGTCGGATCGGGAAGAAGACGTACGACTACTTCCTCTATGTTGTGTTAACGCTTCCGTTGCGATCTACAAGGGTACATAGATCATACTCTCCCCTCTTGTTGCTATGCATCACCATGATCTTGCGTGTGCGTAGGAAATGTTTTGAAATTACTACGTTCCCCAACAGTGGCATCCGAGCCTAGGTTTTATGGTATGATGTTATTTGCACGAGTAGAACACAAGTGAGTTGTGGGCGATATAAGTCATACTGCCTACCAGCATGTCATACTTTGGTTCGGCGGTATTGTTGGACGAGACGACCCGGACCAACATTACGCGTACGCTTACGCGAGACCGGTTCCCCCGATGTGCTTTGCACATAGGTGGCTTGCGGGCAACAGTCTCTCCAACTTTAGTTGAACCAAGTGTGGCTACGCCCGGTCCTTGCGAAGGTTAAAACGGAGTCAAATTGACAAACTATCGTTGTGGTTTTGATGCGTAGGTGACATTGGTTCTTACTTAAGCCCGTAGCAGCCACGTAAAACTTGCAACAACAAAGTAGAGGACGTCTGACTTGTTTTTGCAGGGCATGTTGTGATGTGATATGGTCAAGACATGATGCTAAATTTTATTGTATGAGATGATCATGTTTTGTAACCGAGTTATCGGCAACTGGCAGGAGCCATATGGTTGTCGCTTTATTGTATGCAATGCAATCGCGATGTAATGCTTTACTTTATCACTAAGCGGTAGCGATAGTCGTGGAAGCATAAGATTGGCGAGACGACAATGATGCTACGATGGAGATCAAGGTGTCGCGCCGGTGACGATGGTGATCATGACGGTGCTTCGGAGATGGAGATCACAGGCACAAGATGATGATGGCCATATCATATCACTTATATTGATTGCATGTGATGTTTATCCTTTATGCATCTTATCTTGCTTTGATTGACGGTAGCATTATAAGATGATCTCTCACTAAATTATCAAGAAGTGTTCTCCCCGAGTATGCACCGTTGCCAAAGTTCGTCGTGCCCAGACACCACGTGATGATCGGGTGTGATAAGCTCTACGTCCATCTACAACGGGTGCAAGCCAGTTTTGCATACGCAGAATACTCGGGTTATACTTGATGAGCCTAGCATATGCAGATATGGCCTCGGAACACGGAGGCTGAAAGGTCGAGCGTGAATCATATAGTAGATATGATCAACATAATGATGTTCACCATTGAGGCCTAATGCATTTCACGTGATGATCGGTTATGGTTTAGTTGATTTCGATCACGTGATCACTTAGAAGATTAGAGGGATGTCTATCTAAGTGGGAGTTCTTAAGTAATATGATTAATTGAACTTAAATTTATCACGAACTTAGTCCCTGATAGTATCTTGCTTGTTTATGTTGATTGTAGATAGATGGCTCGTGCTGTTGTTCCATTGAATTTTAATGCGTTCCTTGAGAAAGCAAAGTTGAAAGATGATGGTAGCAATTACACGGACTGGGTCCGTAACTTGAGGATTATCCTCATTGCTGCACAGAAGAATTACGTCATGGAAGCACTGCTGGGTGCCAGGCCTGTTGCTGGAGCAACACCAGATGTTATGAACGTCTGGTAGGGCAAAGCTGATGACTACTCGATAGTTCAGTGTGCCATGCTTTACGGCTTAGAATCGGGACTTCAACGATGTTTTGAACGTCATGGAGCATATGAGATGTTCCAGGAGTTGAGGTTAATATTTCAAGCAAATGCCCGGATTGAGAGATATGAAGTCTCCAATAAATTCTATAGCTGCAAGATGGAGGAGAACAGTTCTGTCAGTGAGCATATACTCAAAATGTCTGGGTATAATAATCACTTGATTCAATTGGGAGTTAATCTTCCAGATGATTGCGTCATTGACAGAATTCTCCAATCACTGCCACCAAGCTACAAGAGCTTCGTGATGAACTATAATATGCAAGGGATGAACAAGACTATTCCCGAGCTCTTCGCAATGCTGAAAGCTGCGGAGGTAGAAATCAAGAAGGAGCATCAAGTCTTGATGGTCAACAAGACAACTAGTTTCAAGAAGGGCAAAGGGAAGAAGAAGGGGAACTTCAAAAAGAACAGCAAGCAAGTTGCTGCTCAAGAGAAGAAACCCAAGTCTGGACCTAAGCCTGAAACTGAGTGCTTCTACTGCAAGCAGACTGGTCACTGGAAGCAGAACTGCCCCAAGTATTTGGCGGATAAGAAGGATGGCAAGGTGAACAAAGGTATATGTGATATACATGTTATTGATGTGTACCTTACTAGAGCTCGCAGTAGCACCTGGGTATTTGATACTGGTTTTGTTGCTAATATTTGCAACTCAAAACAGGGACTACGGATTAAGCGAACACTAGCAAAGGACGAGGTGACGATGCGCGTGGGAAATGGTTCCAAAGTCGATGTGATCGCGGTCGGCACGCCACCTCTACATCTACCTTCGGGATTAGTATTAGACCTAAATAATTGTTATTTGGTGCCAGCGTTGAGCATGAACAATATATCTGGATCTTGCTTAATGTGAGACGGTTATTCATTTAAATCAGAGAATAATGGTTGTTCTATTTATATGAGTAATATCTTTTATGGTCATGCACCTTTGAAGAGTGGTCTATTTTTGATGAATCTCGATAGTAGTGATACACATATTCATAATGTTGAAGCCAAAAGATGCAGAGTTGATAATGATAGTGCAACTTATTTGTGGCACTGCCGTTTAGGTCATATCGGTGTAAAGCGCATGAAGAAACTCCATACTGATGGGCTTTTGGAACCACTTGATTATGAATCACTTGGTACTTGCGAACCGTGCCTCATGGGCAAGATGACTAAAACACCATTCTCCGGTACTATGGAGAGAGCAACAGATTTGTTGGAAATCATACATACAGATGTATGTGGTCCGATGAATATTGAGGCTCGTGGCGGATATTGTTATTTTCTCACCTTCACAGATGATTTAAGCAGATACGGGTATATCTACTTAATGAAACATAAGTCTGAAACATTTGAAAAGTTCAAAGAATTTTAGAGTGAAGTGGAAAATCATCGTAACAAGAAAATAAAGTTTCTACGATCTGATCGTGGAGGAGAATATTTGAGTTACGAGTTTGGTGTACATTTGAAAAATTGTGGAATAGTTTCGCAACTCACGCCACTCGGAACACCACAGCGTAATGGTGTGTCCGAACGTCGTAATCGTACTTTATTCGATATGGTGCAATCTATGATGTCTCTTACAGATTTATCGCTATCGTTTTGGGGCTATGCTCTAGAGACAGCCGCATTCACATTAAATAGGGCACCATCAAAATCCGTTGAGACGACGCCTTATGAACTGTGGTTTGGCAAGAAACCAAAGTTGTCGTTTCTTAAAGTTTGGGGCTGCGATGCTTATGTGAAAAAGCTTCATCCTAATAAGCTCGAACCCAAATCAGAGAAATGTGTCTTCATAGGATACCCAAAGGAGACTGTTGGGTACACCTTCTATCACAGATCCGAAGGCAAGATATTCGTTGCTAAGAATGGATCCTTTCTAGAGAAGGAGTTTCGCTCGAAAGAAGTGAGTGGGAGGAAAGTAGAACTTGACGAGGTAACTGTACCTACTCCCTTATTGGAAAGTAGTACATCACAGAAAACTGTTTCAGTGACACCTACACCAATTAGTGAGGAAGCTAATGATGATGATCATGAAACTTTAGATCAAGATACTACTGAACCTCGTAGATCAACCTGAGTGAGATCCGCGCCAGAGTGGTACGGTAATCCTGTTCTGGAAGTCATGCTACTAGATCATGATGAACCTACGAACTATGAAGAAGTGATGGTGAGCCCAGGTTCCGCAAAATGGCTTGAAGCCATGAAATCTGAGATGGGATCCATGTATGAGAACAAAGTATGGACTTTGGTTGACTTGCCCGCTGATCGGCAAGCAATTGAGAATAAATGGATCTTCAAGAAGAAGACTGACGCTGATGGTATTATTACTGTCTACAAAGCTCGACTTGTCGCAAAAGGTTTTCGACAAGTTCAAGGGGTTGACTACGATGAGACCTTCTCACCCGTAGCGATGCTTAAGTCTGTCCGAATCAAGTTAGCAATTGCTGCATTTTATGATTATGAAATTTGGCAGATGGATGTCAAAACTGCATTCCTGAATGGATTTCTGGAAGAAGAGTTGTATATGATGCAACCAGAAGGTTTTGTCGATCCAAAGGGAGCTAACAAAGTGTGCAAGCTCCAGCGATCCATTTATGGACTGGTGCAAGCCTCTCGGAGTTGGAATAAACGCTTTGATAGTGTGATCAAAGCATTTGGTTTTATACAAACTTTTGGAGAAGCCTGTATTTACAAGAAAGTGAGTGGGAGCTCTGTAGCATTTCTGATATTATATGTAGATGACATATTACTGATTGGAAATGATATAGAATTTCTGGATAGCATAAAGGGATACTTGAATAAGAGTTTTTCAATGAAAGACCTCGGTGAAGCTGCTTACATATTAGGCATTAAAATCTATAGAGATAGATCAAGACGCTTAATTGGACTTTCACAAAGCACATACCTTGACAAAGTTTTGAAAAATTTCAAAATGGATCAAGCAAAGAAAGGGTTCTTGCCTGTGTTACAAGGTGTGAAATTGAGTAAGACTCAAAGCCCGACCACTGTAGAAGATAGAGAGAAAATGAAAGATGTTCCCTATGCTTCAGCCATAGGCTCTATCATGTATGCAATGCTGTGTACCAGACCTGATGTGTGCCTTGCTATAAGCTTAGCAGGGAGGTACCAAAGTAATCCAGGAGTGGATCACTGGACAGCGGTCAAGAACATCCTGAAGTACCTGAAAAGGACCAAGGATATGTTTCTCGTATATGGAGGTGACAAAGAGCTCATCGTAAACAGTTACGTTGATGCAAGCTTTGACACTGATCCCGACGATTCTAAATCGCAAACCGGATATGTGTTTACATTAAACGGTGGAGCTGTCAGTTGGTGCAGTTCTAAACAAAGCGTCATAGCGGGATCTACATGTGAAGCGGAGTACATAGCTGCTTCAGAAGCAGCAAATGAAGGAGTCTGGATGAAGGAGTTCATATCCGATCTAGGTGTCATACCTAGTGCATCGGGTCCAATGAAAATCTTTTGTGACAATACTGGGGCAATTGCCTTAGCAAAGGAATCCAGATTTCACAAGAGAACCAAGCACATTAAGAGACGCTTCAATTCCATCCGGGATCTAGTCCAGGTGGGATACATAGAGATTTGCAAGATACATACGGATCTGAATGTTGCAGACCCGTTGACTAAGCCTCTTCCACGAGCAAAACATAATCAGCACCAAGGCTCCATGGGTGTTAGAATCATTACTGTGTAATCTAGATTATTGACTCTAGTGCAAGTGGGAGACTGAAGGAAATATGCCCTAGAGGCAATAATAAAGTTATTATTTATTTCCTTATTTCATGATAAATGTTTATTATTCATGCTAGAATTGTATTAACCGGAAACATAATACATGTGTGAATACATAGACAAACAGATTGTCACTAGTATGCCTCTACTTGACTAGGTCGTTAATCAAAGATGGTTATGTTTCCTAACCATAAACAAAGAGTTGTTATTTGATTAACGGGATCACATCATTAGTTGAATGATCTGATTGACATGACCCATTCCATTAGCTTAGCACCCGATCGTTTAGTATGTTGCTATTGCTTTCTTCATGACTTATACATGTTCCTATGACTATGAGATTATGCAACTCCAGTTTGCCGGAGGAACACTTTGGGTGCTACCAAACGTCACAACGTAACTGGGTGATTATAAAGGAGCATTACAGGTGTCTCCAAAGGTACATGTTGGGTTGGCGTATTTCGAGATTAGGATTTATCACTCCGATTGTCGGAGAGGTAAATCTGGGCCCTCTCGGTAATGCACATCACATAAGCCTTGCAAGCATTGCAACTAATGAGTTAGTTGCGAGATGATGTATTACGGAACGAGTAAAGAGACTTGCCGGTGACGAGATTGAACTAGGTATTGGATACCGACGATCGAATCTCGGGCAAGTAACATACCGATGACAAAGGGAACAACGTATGTTGTTATGCGGTCTGACCGATAAAGATCTTCGTAGAATATGTAGGAGCCAATATGGGCATCCAGGTCCCGACCGGAGATGTGTCTCGGTCATGTCTACATTGTTCTCGAACCGTAGGGTCCGCACGCTTAACGTTACGATGACAGTTATTATGAGTTTATGCATTTTGATGTACCGAAGTTAGTTCAGAGTCCCGGATGTCATCACGGACATGACGAGGAGTCTCGAAATGGTCGAGACATAAAGATTGATATATTGGACGGCTATATTCGTGAAGGAAATATGCCCTAGAGGCAATAATGAAGTTATTATTTATTTCCTTATATCATGATAAATGATTATTATTCATGCTAGAATTGTATTAACCGGAAACATAATACATGTGTGAATACATAGACAAACAGAGTGTCACTAGTATGCCTCTACTTGACTAGCTCGTTAATCAAAGATGGTTATGTTTCCTAACCATGGACAAAGAGTTGTTATTCGATTAACAAGGTCACATCATTAGTTGAATGATCTGATTGACATGACCCATTCCATTAGCTTAGCACACGATCGTTTAGTATGTTGCTATTGCTTTCTTCATGACTTATACATGTTCCTATGACTATGAGATTATGCAACTCCCGTTTGCCGGAGGAACACTTTGGGTACTGCCAAACGTCACAA
Organism: Triticum monococcum; assembly: GCA_034509565.1. Taxonomy (NCBI): domain Eukaryota; kingdom Viridiplantae; phylum Streptophyta; class Magnoliopsida; order Poales; family Poaceae; genus Triticum; species Triticum monococcum. The sequence goes on along the minus strand of CM067847.1, from coordinate 111,714,561 downwards.
CGTAACTGGGTGATTATAAAGGAGTACTACAGGTGTCTCCAATGGTAGATGTTGGGTTGGCGTATTTCGAGATTAGGGTTTGTCACTCCGAGTGTCGGAGAGGTATCTCTGGGCCCTCTCGGTAATGCACATCACATAAGCCTTGCAAGCACTGCAACTAATATGTTAGTTGTTAGATGATGTATTACGGAACGAGTAAAGAGACTTGCCAGTAACGAGATTGAACTAGGTATTGGATACCGACGATCGAATCTCGGGCAAGTAACATACCGATGACAAAGGGAACAACGTATGTTGTTATGCGGTCTGACCGATAAAGATCTTCATAGAATATGTAGGAGCCAATATGGGCATCCAGGTCCCTCTATTGGTTATTGACCGGAGACATGTCTCGGTCATGTCTGCATTGTTCTCGAACCGTAGGGTCCGCACGCTTAACGTTACGATGACAGTAATTATGAGTTTATGCATTTTGATGTACCGAAGTTAGTTCGGAGTCCCGGATGTGATCACGGACATGACGAGGAGTCTCGAAATGGTCGAGACATAAAGATTGATATATTGGAAGCCTATATTTGGACATCGGAATTGTTCCGGGTGAAATCGGCATTTTACCGGAGTACCGGGGGGGTTACCGGAACCCCCCGGGGGGTTATTGGGCCAACATGGGCCTTAAGGGAGAAGAGGAGAGGAGGCAAGAGGTGGCCGCGCGCCCCTCCCCTTCTAGTCCGAATAGGACAAGGGAAGGGGGGCCGGCGCCCCCCCTTTCCTTCCTCTCTTCCTCCTATTCTCCCCCTTCTCTCCTAGTCCAACTAGGAGTGGGAGTAGGACTCCCCTTGGCGCGCCACACCTTGGCCGGCCGCCTCCTCCCCTTGATCCTTTATATACGGGGGCAGGGGGCACCCCATAGACACACAAGTTGATCCTTGAGATCGTTCCTTAGCCGAGTGCGGTGCCCCTGCCACCAAATTCCACCTCGATCATACCGTTGTAGTGCTTAGGCGAAGCCCTGCGTCGGTAGTACATCAAGATCGTCACCACGCCGTCGTGCTGACGGAACTCTTCCCCGAAGCTTTGCTGGATCGGAGCCCGGGGATCGTCATCGAGCTGTACGTGTGCTAAGAACTCGGAGGTGCCGGAGTAACGGTACTTGGATCGGTCGGATCGGAAGAAGACGTACGACTACTTCCTCTATGTTGTGTGATCGCTTCCGCAGTCGGTCTGCGTTGGTACGTAGACAACACTCTCCCCTCTCGTTGCTGTGCATCACCATGATCTTGCGTGTGCGTAGGAAAATTTTGAAATTACTACGTTTCCCAACAGTGGCATCCGAGCCAGGTTTTATGGTTTGATGTTATTTGCACGAGTAGAACACAAGTGAGTTGTGGGCGATACAAGTCATACTGCCTACCAGCATGTCATACTTTGGTTCGGCGGTATTGTTGGACAAGACGATCCGGACCAACATTATGCGTACTCTTACGCGAGACCGGTTCCCTCGACGTGCTTTGCACATAGATGGCTTGCGGAAGACTGTCTCTCCAACTTTAGTTGAACCAAGTATGGCTACGCCCGGTCCTTGAGAAGGTTAAAACGGAGTCTATTTGACGAACTATCATTGTGGTTTTGATGCGTAGGTGAGATGAGTTCTTACTTAAGCCCGTAGCAGCCACGTAAAACTTGCAACAACAAAGTAGAGGACGTCTAACTTGTTTTTGCAGGGCATGTTGTGATGTGATATGGTCAAGGCATGATGATGATTTTATTGTATGAGATGATCATGTTTTGTAACCAAGTTATCGGCAACTGGCAGGAGCCATATGGTTGTCGCTTTATTGTATGCAATGCAATCGCGATGTAATGCTTAACTTTATTACTAAGCGGTAGTGATAGTCGTGGAAGCATAAGATTGGCGAGACAACAACGATGCTACGATGGAGATCAAGGTGTCGCGCCGGTGACGATGGTGATCATGACGGTGCTTCGGAGATGGAGATCACAGGCACAAGATGATGATGGCCATATCATATCACTTATATTGATTGCATGTGATGTTTATCCTTTATGCATCTTATCTTGCTTTGATTGACGGTAGCATTATAAGATGATCTCTCACTAAATTATCAAGAAGTGTTCTCCCCGAGTATGCACCGTTGCCAAAGTTCGTCGTGCCCAGACACCACGTGATGATCGGGTGTGATAAGCTCTACGTCCATTTACAACGGGTGCAAGCCAGTTTTGCATACGCGGAATACTGAGGTTATACTTGACGAGCCAAGCATATACAGATATGGCCTCGGAACATGGAGACCGAAAGATCGAGCGTGAATCATATAGTAGATATGATCAACATAACGATGTTCACCATTGAAAACTACTCCATCTCACGTGATGATCGGTTATGGTTTAGTTGATTTGGATCACGTGATCACTTAGAGGATTAGAGGGATATCTATCTAAGTGGGATTTCTTAAGTAATATGATTAATTGAACTTAAATTTATCATGAACTTAGTCCTGGTAGTATTTTGCAAATAATGTTGTAGATCAATAGCTCGCGTTGTTGCTTCCCTGTGTTTATTTTGATATGTTCCTAGAGAAAATTGTGTTGAAAGATGTTAGTAGCAATGATGCGGATTGGATCCGTGATCTGAGGTTTATCCTCATTGCTGCACAGAAGAATTATGTCCTTGATGCACCGCTAGGTGACAGACCTATTGCAGGAGCAGATGCAGACGTTATGAACGTTTGGCTAGCTCAATATGATGACTACTTGATAGTTTAGTGCACCATGCTTAACGGCTTAGAATCGGGACTTCAAAGACGTTTTGAACGTCATGGAACATATGAGATGTTCCAGGAGTTGAAGTTAATATTTCAAGCAAATACCCGAGTTGAGAGATATGAAGTCTCCAACAAGTTCTATGGCTAAAAGATGGAGGAGAATCGCTCAACTAGTGAGCATGTGCCCAGATTGTCTGAGTACTACAATCGCTTGAATCAAGTGGGAGTTAATCTTCCAGATAAGATAGTGATTGACAGAATTCTCTAGTCACCATCACCAAGTTAGTAGAACTTCGTGATGAACTATGATATGCAAGGGATAACGGAAACGATTCCCAAGCTCTTCGTGATGCTGAAATTGACGGAGGTAGAAAAACATCAAGTGTTGATGGTTGACAAGACCACTAGTTTGAAGAAAAGGGCAAAAAGGGAAGAAGGGGAATTTCAAGAAGAACGGCAAGCAAGTTGCTGCTCAAGTGAAGAAGCCCAAGTCTGATCCTAAGCCTGAGACTAAGTGCTTATACTGCAAAGGGACTGATCACTGGAAGCGGAACTACCCCAAATGATTTGGCGGATAAGAAGGATGGCAAAGTGAACAAAAGTATATTTGATATACATGTTATTGACGTGTACTTTACTAGTGTTTATAGCAACCCCTTAGTATTTGATACTGGATCAGTTGCTAAGAGTAGTAACTCGAAACAAGAGTTGCAGAATAAACAGAGACTAGTTAAGGGTGAAGTGACGATGTGTGTTGGAAGTAGTTCCAAGATTGATATGATCATCATCGCACACTCCCCTATACTTTCGGGATTAGTGTTGAACCTAAATAAGTGTTATTTGGTTTTTGCGTTGAGCATGAATATGATTTGATCATGTTTATTGCAATACGGTTATTCATTAAAATCAGAGAATAATTGTTGTTCTGTTTACATGAATAAAACCTTCTGTGGTCATACACACCAATGAAAATGGTTCATTGGATCTCGATCGTAGTGATACACATATTCATAATATTGAAACCAAAAGATGCAAAGTTAATAATGATAGTGCAACTTATTTGTGGCACTGCCGTTTAGGTCATATTGGTGTAAAGCGCATGAAGAAGCTCAATGCTGATGGACTTTTGGAATCACTTGATTATGAATCACTTGATTCTTGCGAACCATGCCTTATGGGCAAGATGACTAAAACGCCTTTCTCCGGAACAATGAAGCAAGCAACAAATTTGTTGGAAATCATACATACTGATGTATGTGGTCCGATGAATATTGAGGCTCGCGACAGGTATCATTATTTTCTGATCTTCGCAGATGATTTGAGCAGACATGAGTATATCTACTTGATGAAACATAAGTCTGAAACATTTCAAAAGTTCAAAGAATTTCAGAGTGAAAGTGAAAAATCATCGTGACAAGAAAATAAAGTTTCTACGATCTGATTGCGGAGACAAATATTTGAGTTATGAGTTTGGTCTTCAGTTAAAAACAATGTGAAATAGTTTCACTACTCACGCCATCTGGAACACCACAATGTAATGGTGTGTCCAAACGTCATAACCGTACTTTATTAGATATAGTGCGATCTATGATGTTTCTTACCGATTTACCAATATCATCGTTTTGGGATCATGCATTAGAGACAGCTGCATTCACGTTAAATAGGGCACCATCAAAATCCGTTGAAACGACGCCTTATGAACTATGGTTTGGCAAGAAACCAAAGCTGTCGTTTCTTAAAGTTTGGGGCTGCGATGCTTATGTGAAAAAGCTTCAACCTGATAAGCTCGAACCCAAATCGGAGAAATGTGTCTTCATAGGATATCCAAAGGAAACTATTGGATACACCTTCTATCACAGATCCGAAGGCAAGACTTTTGTTGCTAAGTTCGGAAACTTTCTGGAGAAGGAGTTTCTCTCGAAAGAAGTGAGTGGGAGGAAAGTAGAACTTGACGAGGTAACTGTACCTACTCCCTTATTGGAAAGTAGTACATCACAGAAAACTGTTTCTGTGACACCTACACCAGTTAGTGAGGAAGCTAATGATGATGATCATGAAACTTCAGAACAAGATACTACTGAACCTCGTAGATCAACCAGAGTAAGATTCACGCCAGAGTGGTATGGTAATCCTTTTCTGGAAGTCATGCTACTAGATCATGATGAACCTACGAACTATGAGGAAGCGATGATGAGCCCAGATTCCGCGAAATGGTTTGAGGCCATGAAATCTGAGATATGATCCATGTATGAGAACAAAGTATGGACTTTGATGGATTTGCCCGATGATCGGCAAAACATAGAAAATAAATGGATCTTCAAGAGGAAGACGGACGCTGATAGTAGTGTTACTATCTACAAAGCTAGAATTGTCGAAAAAGGTTTTCGACAAGTTCAAGGTGTTGACTACGATGAGTTTTTCTCACTCGTATCTATGCTTAAGTCTATCCGAATCATGTTAGCAATTGCCGCATTTTATTAAATCTGGCAAATGGATAAACAAAACTGCATTCCTTAATGGATTTATTAAAGAAGAGTTGTATGTGATGCAACTAGAAGGTTTTATCAATCCGAAAGGTGCTAACAAAATGTGCAAGCTCCAGCGATCCATCTGTGGACTGGTGCAAGCATCTCGGAGTTGGAATATACGCTTTGATAAGTTGATCAAAGCATATAGTTTTATACAGACTTGCGGTGAAGCCTGTATTTACGAGAAAGTGAGTGGGAGCACTACAACATTTCTGATAAGTATATGTGAATGACATATTGTTGATCGGAAATAATGTAGAATTGTTCTGTAAAGCATAAAAGGAGTGTTTGAAAGGAGTTTTTCAAAGAAAGACTTCGGTAAAGCTGCTTACATATTGAGCTTCAAGATCTATAGAGATAGATCAAGACGCTTGATAAGTTTTTCAATAAGTACATACCTTGACAAGATTTTGAAGTAGTTCAAAACGGAACAGTCAAAGAAAAAGTTTCTTGCCTGTGTTACAAGGTGTGAAGTTGAGTAAAGACTCAAAGCCCGACCACGGCAGAAGATAGAAAGAGAATGAAAGTCATTCCCTATGCCTCATTCATAGGTTCTATAAAGTATGCCATGCTGTGTACCAGATCTATTGTATACCCTGCACTGATTTGGCAAGGGAGTACAATAGTGATCTAGGAGTAGATCACTGGACAGCGGTCAGAATTATCCTTAGTGAAATAAGGATGTGTTTCTCGATTATGGACATGACAAAAAGGTTCATCGTAAAGGGTTACATCGATGCAAGTTTTTGACACTGATCCAGATGAATCTAAAGTCACAATCTGGATACATATTGAAAGTGGGAGCAATTAGCTAGAGTAGCTCCGTGCAGAGCATTATAGACAAAGAATTTTGCAAAATACTTACGGATCTAAATGTGACAGACCCGTTGACTAAAATTATCTCACAAGCAAAACATGATCATACCTTAGTACTCTTTGGGTGTTAATCACATAGATATGTGAACTAGATTACTGACTCTAGTAAACCCTTTGAGTATTGGTCACATGACGATGTGAACTATGGGTGTTAATCACATGGTGATGTGAACTATTGCTGTTAAATCACATGGCGATTATTGACTCTAGTGCAAGTGGGAGACTGAAGGAAATATGCCCTAGAGGCAATAATAAAGTTATTATTTATTTCCTTATATCATGATAAATGTTTATTATTCATGCTAGAATTGTATTAACCGGAAACATAATACATGTGTGAATACATAGACAAACAGAGTGTCACTAGTATGCCTCTACTTGACTAGCTCGTTAATCAAAGATGGTTATGTTTCCTAACCATGGACAAAGAGTTGTTATTTGATTAACAAGGTCACATCATTAGTTGAATGATCTGATTGACATGACCCATTCCATTAGCTTAGCACACGATCGTTTAGTATGTTGCTATTGCTTTCTTCATGACTTATACATGTTCCTATGACTATGAGATTATGCAACTCCCGTTTGCCGGAGGAACACTTTGGGTACTACCAAACGTCACAACGTAACTGGGTGATTATAAAGGAGTACTATAGGTGTCTCCAATGGTAGATGTTGGGTTGGCGTATTTCGAGATTAGGGTTTGTCACTCCGAGTGTCGGAGAGGTATCTCTGGGCCCTCTCGGTAATGCACATCACATAAGCCTTGCAAGCACTGCAACTAATATGTTAGTTGTTAGATGATGTATTACGTAACGAGTAAAGAGACTTGCCAGTAACGAGATTGAACTAGGTATTGGATACCGACGATCGAATCTCGGGCAAGTAACATACCGATGACAAAGGGAACAACATACGTTGTTATGCGGTCTGACCGATAAAGATCTTTGTAGAATATGTAGGAGCCAATATGGGCATCCAGGTCCCGCTATTGGTTATTGACCGGAGACGTGTCTCGGTCATGTCTGCATTGTTCTCGAACCGTAGGGTCCGCACGCTTAACGTTACGATGACAGTAATTATGAGTTTATGCATTTTGATGTACCGAAGTTAGTTCGGAGTCCCGGATGTGATCACGGACATGACGAGGAGTCTCGAAATGGTCGAGACATAAAGATTGATATATTGGAAGCCTATATTTGGACATCGGAATTGTTCCGGGTGAAATCGGCATTTTACCGGAGTACCGGGGGGGGGGGGGTTACCGGAACCCCCCGGGGGGTTATTGGGCCAACATGGGCCTTAAGGGAGAAGAGGAGAGGAGGCAAGAGGTGGCCGTGCGCCCCTCCCCTTCCTAGTCCGAATAGGACAAGGGAAGGGGGGCCGGCGCCCCCCCTTTCCTTCCTCTCTTCCTCCTATTCTCCCCCTTCTCTCCTAGTCCAACTAGGAGTCCTACTCCCGGTGGGAGTAGGACTCTCCTTGGCGCGCCACACCTTGGCCGGCCGCCTCCTCCCCTTGCTCCTTTATATACAGGGGCAGGGGGCACCCCATAGACACACAAGTTGATCCTTGAGATCGTTCCTTAGCCATGTGCGGTGCCCCCTGCCACCAAATTCCACCTCGATCATACCGTTGTAGTGCTTAGGCGAAGCCCTGCGTCGGTAGTACATCAAGATCGCCACCACGCCGTCGTGCTGACGGAACTCCTCCCCGAAGCTTTGCTGGATCGGAGCCCGGGGATCGTCATCGAGCTGTACGTGTGCTAAGAACTCGGAGGTGCCGGAGTAACGGTACTTGGATCGGTCGGATCGGAAGAAGACGTACGACTACTTCCTCTACGTTGTGTGATCGCTTCCGCAGTCGGTCTGCGTTGGTACGTAGACAACACTCTCCCCTCTCGTTGCTGTGCATCACCATGATCTTGCGTGTGCGTAGGAAAATTTTGAAATTACTATGTTCCCCAACAATTCGGACACCGGAAGTGTTCCGGGTGATTTCGGAGAAAACCGGAGAGCCGGAGGGTTACCGAAACCCCCCGGGAGAAGTAATGGGCCATATGGGCCTTAGTGGAGAGAGAGAGGGGCTGCCAGAGGTGGGCCGCGCGCCTCCTCCCCCTGGTCCGAATTGGACTAGGAGAGGGGGGAGGGGGCGGCGCCCCCCTTTTCCCTCTCCCCCTTCACCTCTTTCCCCCTCCTAGTAGGAGTCCTACTCCTTCTAGGAGGAGGACTCCTCCTGGCGCGCCAAACAAGGGCCGGCCGGCCTCCCCCTTGCTCCTTTATATACGGGGGCAGGGGGGCACCTTAGAACACACAATTGATCCTCGTGATCGTTCCTTAGCCGTGTGCGGTGCCCCCTGCCACCATATTCCACCTCGGTCATATCGTTGTAGTGCTTAGGCGAAGCCCTGCGTCGGTAGAACATCATCATCGTCACCACGCCGTTGTGCTGACGGAACTCATCCCCGAAGCTTTGCTGGATCGGAGCCCGGGGAGCGTCATCGAGTTGTACGTGTGCTAAGAACTCGGAGGTGCCGGAGTAACGGTGCTTGGATCGGTCGGATCAGGAAGAAGACGTACGACTACTTCCTCTACGTTGTGTTAACGCTTCCGCTGCGATCTATAAGGGTACGTAGATCATACTCTCCCCTCTCGTTGCTATGCATCACCATGATCTTGCGTGTGCGTAGGAATTTTTTTTGAAATTACTACGTTCCCCAACATTTTCGAGTCCCTAAAGACTTGTTGGGGAACGTAGTAATTTCAAAATTTTCCTATGCACACGCAAGATCATGGTCATGCATAGCAACGAGAGGGGAGAGTATGATCTACGTACCCTTGTAGATCGACAACGGAAGCGTTGACACAACGTAGAGGAAGTAGTCGTACGTCTTCCCGATCCGACCGATCCAAGCACCGTTACTCCGGCACCTCCGAGTTCTTAGCACACGTACAGCTCGATGACGATCCCCGGGCTCCGAACCAGCAAAGCGTCGGGGAAGAGTTCCGTCAGCATGATGGCGTGGTGACGATGATGATGTTCTACCGGCGCTGGGCTTCGCCTAAGCGCTGCAACGATATGACCGAGGTGGAATATGGTGGAGGGGGGCACCGCACATGGCTAAGGAACGATCACGAGGATCAACTTGTGTGTCTATGGGGTGCCCCTTGCCTCAGTATATAAAGGATGGAGGAGGAGGAGGCCGGCTAAGGCTTGGTGCGGCCAGGATGTGGAGTCCTACTAGGACTCCAAGTCCTAGTAGGAGTCCACCAAGAGGGGAGGAAGGGAGAAGGAAGTGGAGGAGAAGGAAAGGTGGCCGGCCCCCTTTTCCCTAGTCCAATTCGGACCAGAGGGGAGGGGGGGCGCAGCAGCCCCTTGGCCCTTTCTTCTCTTCCCACTAAAGCCCATCAAGGCCCATTGCTTCTCCCGTAACTACCCGGTACTCCGAAAAATACCCGAATCACTCGGAACCTTTCCGACATCCGAATATAGTCGTCCAATATATCAATCTTTATGTCTCGACCATTTCGAGACTCCTCGTCATGTCCCCGATCTCATCCGGGACTCCGAACTCCTTCGGTACATCAAAACTCATAAACTCATAATATAACTGTCATCGAAACCTTAAGCGTGCGGACCCTACAGTTCGAGAACAATGTAGACATGACCGAGACACGTCTCCGGTCAATAACCAATAGCGGGACCTGGATGCCCATATTGGCTCCTACATATTCTACGAAGATCTTTATCGGTCAGACCGCATAACAACATACGTTGTTCCCTTTGTCATCAGTATGTTACTTGCCCGAGATTCGATCGTCGGTATCCAATACCTAGTTCAATATCGTTACCGGCAAGTCTCTTTACTCGTTCTGTAATACATCATCTCACAACTAACATATTAGTTGTAATGCTTGCAAGGCTTATGTGATGTGCATTACTGAGAGGGCCCAGAGATACCTCTCCGACAATCGGAGTGACAAATCCTAATCTCGAAATACGCCAACCCAACATGTACCTTTGGAGACACATGTAGAGCTCCTTTATAATCACCCAGTTACGTTGTGACATTTGGTAGCACACAAAGTGTTCCTCCGGCAAACGGGAGTTGCATAATCTCATAGTCATAGGAACATGTATAAGTCATGAAGAAAGCAATAGCAACATACTAGACGATCGGGTGCTAAGCTAATGGAATGGGTCATGTCAATCAGATCATTCACCTAATGATGTGATCCCGTTAATCAAATAACAACTCTTTGTCCATGGTTAGGAAACATAACCATCTTTGATTAATGAGCTAGTCAAGTAGAGCCATACTAGTGACACTCTGTTTGTCTATGTATTCACACATGTATTATGTTTCCGGTTAATACAATTCTAGCATGAATAATAAACATTTATCATGATATAAGTAAATAAATAATAACTTTATTATTGCCTCTAGGGCATATTTCCTTCAGTCTCCCACTTGCACTAGAGTCAATAATCTAGTTCACATCGCCATGTGATTTAACAGCAATAGTTCACATCACCATGTGATTAACACCCATAGTTCACATCGATATGTGATCAACACCCAAAGGGTTTACTAGAGTGAGTAATCTAGTTCACATCGCTATGTGATTAACACCTAAAGAGTACTAAGGTGTGATCATGTTTTGCTTGTGAGATAATTTTTAGTCAACGGGTCTGTCACATACAGATCTATAAGTATTTTGCGAATTCTATGTCTACAATGCTCTGCACGGAGCTACTCTAGCTAATTGCTCCCACTTTCAATATGTATCTAGATCAAGACTTAGAGTCATCCAGATCTGTGTCAAAACTTGCATCGACGTAACCTTTTACGACGAACCTTTTGTCACCTCCATAATCGAGAAATATTTCCTTATTCCACTAAGGATAATTTTGACCAATGTCCAGTGATCTACTCTTAGATCACTATTGTACTCCCTTGCTTAACACAGTGTAGGGTATACAATAGATCTGGTACACATCATGGCATTCTTTATAGAACCTATGGCTGAGGCATAGGGAATGACTTTCATTCTCTTTCTATCTTCTGCCATGGTCGGGCTTTGAGTCTTACTCAATTTCATACCTTGTAACACAGCCAAGAACTCTTTCTTTGACTGTTCCATTTTTGAACTACTTCAAAATATTGTCAAGGTATGTACTCATTGAAAAAACTTATCAAGCGTCTTGATCTATCTCTATAGATTTTGATGCTTAATATGTAAGCAGCTTCACCGAGGTCTTTCTTTTGAAAAACTTCTTTAAAAACACTCCTTTATGCTTTGCAGAATAATTCTACATTATTTCCGATCAACAATATGTCATTCACATATACTTATCAGAAATGCTGTAGTGCTCCCACTCACTTTCTTGTAAATACAGGCTTCACCGCAAGTCTGTATAAAACTACATGCTTTGATCATACTATCAAAGCGTTTATTCCAACTCCGAGAGGCTTGCACCAGTCCATAAATGGATCGCTGGAGCTTGCACACTTTGTTAGCTCCCTTTGGATCGACAAAAACTTCTGGTTGCATCATATACAACTCTTCTTCCAGAAATCCATTCAGGAATGCAGTTTTGTTTATCCATTTGCCAGATTTCATAAAATGCGGCAATTTGCTAACATGATTCGGACAAACTTAAGCATAGATACGAGAGAGAAACTCTCATCGTAGTCAACACCTTGAACTTGTCGAAAAACCTTTTGCGACAATTCTAGCTTTGTAGATAGTAACACTACTATCAATGTCCATCTTCCTCTTGAAGATCCATTTAATCTCAATGGCTTGCCGATCATTGGGCAAGTCAATCAAAGTCCATACTTTGTTCTCATACATGGATCTCATCTCAGATTTCATGGCCTCAAGCCATTTTGCGAAATCTGGGCTCACCATCGCTTCTTCATAGTTTGTAGGTTCATCATGATCTAGTAGCATGACTTCCAGAACAGGATTGCCGTACCACACTGGTGCGGATCTTACTCTGGTTGATCAACGAGGTTCAGTAGTAACTTGATCTGTAGTTTCATGATCATCATCATCAACTTCCTCACTAATTGGTGTAGGTGTCACAGAAACCGGTTTCTGTGATGAACTACTTTCCAATAAGGGAGCATGTATAGTTACCTCATCAAGTTCTACTTTCCTCCCACTCACTTCTTTCGAGAGAAACTCCTTCTCTAGAAAGTATCCATTCTCAGCAACGAATATTTTGCCTTTGGATCTGTGATAGAAGGTGTACCCAACATTTTCTTTAGGGTATCCTATGAAGACGCACTTTTCCGATTTGGGTTTGAGTTTATCAGGATGAAACTTTTTCACATAAGCATCACAACCCCAAACTTTAAGAAACGACAACTTTGGTTTCTTGCCAAATAACAGTTCATAAGGCGTCGTCTCAACGGATTTTAATGGTGCCCTATTTAACGTGAATGTAGCTGTCTCTAATGCATGACCCCAAAACGATAGTGGTAGATCGGTAAGATACATCATAGATTGCACTATATCTAATAAAGTACGGTTATGACGTTCGGACACACCATTATGTTGTGGTGTTTCAGGTGGCGTGAGTAGTGAAACTATTTCACATTGTTTTAACTGAAGACCAAACTCGTAACTCAAATATTTTACCTCTGCGATCATATCGTAGAAACTTTTATTTTCTTGTCACGATGATTTTCCACTTCACTCTGAAATTCTTTGAACTGTTCAAATGTTTCAGACTTATGTTTCATCAATTAGATATCCCCATATCTGCTCAAATCATCTTGTGAAGGTCAGAAAATAATGATACCTGCTGTAAGCCTTAATATTCATCGGACCACATACATCAGTATGTATGATTTCCAACAAATCTATTGCTTGCTTCATTATTCCGGAGAACGGCGTTTCAGTCATCTTGCCCATAAGGCATGGTTCGCAAGAATCAAGTGATTCATAATCAAGTGATTCCAAAATCCCATCAGCATGGAGTTTCTTCATGCGCTTTACACCAATATGACCTAAACGGCAGTGCCACAAATAAGTTGCACTATCATTATTAACTTCACATCTTTTGGTTTCAATATTATGAATATGTGTATCACTAAGATCGAGATCCAATGAACTATTTTCATTGGGTGTGTAACCATATAAGGTTTTATTCATGTAAACAGAACAACAATTTATTCTTTTACTTAAATGAATAACCGTATTACAATAAACATGATCAAATCATATCCATGCTCAACGCAAACACCAAATAACACTTATTTAGGTTCAACACTAATCCCGAAAGTATAGGGAGTGTCCGATGATGATCATATCAATCTTGGAACCACTTCCAACACACATCGTCACTTCACCCTTAACTAGTCTCTGTTCATTCTGCAACTCCCGTTTCGAGTTACTACTCTTAGCAACTGAACTAGTATCAAATACTGAGGGGTTGCTATAAACACTAGTAAAGTACACATCAATAACATGTATATCAAATATACTTATGTTCACTTTGCCATCCTTTTTATCCGCCAATCACTTGGGGTAGTTCTGCTTCCAGTGACCAATCCCTTTGCAGTAGAAGCACTTAGTCTCAGGCTTAGGATCAGACTTGGGCTTCTTCACTTGAGCAGCAACTTGATTGTCGTTCTTCTTGAAGTTCTCCTTCTTCCCTTTGCCCTTTTCTTGAAACTAGTGGTCTTGCCAACCATCAACACTTGATGTTTTTCTTGATTTCTACCTTCGTTGATTTCAGCATCACGAAGAGCTTGGGAGTTGTTTCCGTTATCCCTTGCATATTATAGTTCATCACGAAGTTCTACTAACTTGGTGATGGTGACTAGAGAATTCTGTCAATCACTGTCTTATATGGAAGATTAACTCCCACTTGATTCAAGCGATTGTAGTACCCAGACAATCTGAGCACATGCTCACAACTTGAGCGATTCTCCTGCATCTTTTAGCTATAGAACTTGTTGGAGACTTCATATCTCTCAACTCGGGTATTTGCTTGAAATATTAACTTCAACTCCTGGAACATCTCATATGGTCCATGACGTTCAAAACGTTTTTGAAGTCCCGATTCTAAGCCATTAAGCATGGTGCACTAAACTATCAAGTAGTCATCATATTGAGCTAGCCAAACGTTCATAACGTCTGCATCTGCTCCTGCAATAGGTCTGTCACCTAGCGGTGCATCAAGGACATAATTTTTCTGTGTAGCAATGAGGATAAACCTCAGATCACGGATCCAATCCGCATCATTGCTACTAACATCTTTCAACACAATTTTCTCTAGGAACATATCAAAATAAACACAGGGAAGCAACAACGCGAGCTATTGATCTACAACATAATTTGCAAAATACTACCAGGACTAAGTTCATGATAAATTTAAGTTCAATTTAATCATATTACTTAAGAACTCCCACTTAGATAGACATCCCTCTAATCCTCTAAGTGATCACGTGATCCAAATCAACTAAACCATGTCCGATCATCACGTGAGATGGAGTAGTTTCATTGGTGAACATCACTATGTTGATCATATCTACTATATGATTCACGCTCGACCTTTCGGTCTCCGTGTTTCGAGGCCATATCTGTATATGCTTGGCTCGTCAAGTATAACCTGAGTATTCCGCGTGTGCAACTGTTTTGCACCCGTTGTATTTGAACGTAGAGCCTATCACACCTGATCATCATGTGGTGTCTCAGCACGAAGAACTTTCGCAACGGTGCATACTCAGGGAGAACACTTCTTGATAATTTAGTGAGAGATCATCTTATAATGCTACCGTCAATCAAAGCAAGATAAGATGCATAAAAGATAAACATCACATGCAATCAATATAAGTGATATGATATGGCCATCATCATCTTGTGCTTGTGATCTCCATCTCCGAAGCACCGTCATGATCACCATCGTCACCGGCGCGACACCTTGATCTCCATCGTAGCATCGTTGTCGTCTCGCCAATCTTATGCTTCTACGACTACCGCTACCGCTTAGTGATAAAGTAAAGCATTACAGGGCGATTGCATTGCATACAATAAAGCGACAACCATATGGCTCCTGCCAGTTGCCGATAACTCGGTTACAAAACATGATCATCTCATACAATAAAATTTAGCATCATGTCTTGACCATATCACATCACAACATGCCCTGCAAAAACAAGTTAGACGTCCTCTACTTTGTTGTTGCAAGTTTTACGTGGCTGCTACAGGCTTAAGCAAGAACCAATCTTACCTACGCATCAAAACCACAATGATAGTTTGTCAAGTTGGTGCTGTTTTAAACTTCGCAAGGACCGGGCGTAGCCACACTCGGTTCAACTAAAGTTGGAGAAACTGTCACCCGCAAGCCACCTCTGTGCAAAGCACGTCGGGAGAACCGGTCTCGCGTAAGCGTACGCGTAATGTTGGTTCGGGCCGCTTCGTCCAACAATACCGCCGAACCAAAGTATGACATGCTGGTAAGCAGTATGACTTATATCGCCCACAACTCACTTGTGTTCTACTCGTGCATATAACATCAAACCATAAAACCTAGGCTCGGATGCCACTGTTGGGGAACGTAGTAATTTCAAAATTTTCCTACGCACATGCAAGATCATGGTGATGCATAGAAACGAGAGGGTAGAGTATGATCTACGTACCCTTTTAGATCGACAACGGAAGCGTTGACACAACATAGAGGAAGTAGTCATACATTGTCGGTGTACTAGAGTAGGGGTACCCTAGTATCCCGAACTTGTGCACGGGCAGTCGCAGCATCCCGCGGCAAGGCTTGCCGGGTGACCGCCAAAGTCCTCCGTGGTTCTTCTGGAGCCATTCAAGAACAAAGTATTCAAGCCAAGGAGACAAGACCCCGGCAGGAGGAGCTTGCCGGGAAGGCCAACCAAGGCATCTCAAGGAACTTGCCGCGACGCGCCACGCGTCCCAGCAAGGCCCGGTGAGCGGCAAGCTCCCGGATGCGACAAGACAACGACCGCGGCAAGGCGCTTGTCGCGGCAAGCCTCCACTCTATACCTGCGCTCCAGCACATCCGCCAACGTGTCGCTCTGGGACCCTTCCAGGCGTACGTGGCGGGAGGCTGTGCAGCAAGCGGTACACGGTGGCAAGCGGCGCTGACAAGATTGCCATCGTGGCGAGCGGTGGCGTCCCTGGCGGTCCCTTTTGCACTATTTGGGCGACACAGACGGGCATTTAATGCCCTTGTCCCCTGCCGTCAGGGTTAGGGATGATACACTGTAGTAGGCGGCGGTACCAACCGCAACATCTTTCCGTTTTTACCCTTGTCTACGTTGGCACCTGTCGGTGACCCCTTGAGCATATAAAAGGAGGCCCGTGCACAACGTAGAGGAGGGGGCCAGTTAGAAGAGAACTCTCACGCTCGGTCTCGTTAGCCGCTGGTATGTACTGTAGCACTAAGCGCTCCCGAGCAAGAACTCAATACAAACCACAAAGCAGGAGTAGGGTTTTACGCATCCGTGCGGCCCGAACCTGGGTAAACTGATCGCGTGCTTCGCCTCGGTCTGCTCTTCGTGCAATCTCCGCCCCCTGCCGAACCAAAAGGGGCTCGGTCCGCCGGTCCCATAGGTGTTCATGGATTAGCACCCCCGACATCTCTGGCGCGGGCGATCTTGGCCTTCGGGGCGGAGAGTGCACAGTGGTTGCACCCTCACCGGTCTTGTCGCCACCGGCTCGTGCCTGGCTGACTTGCCGCGGCTGCGATGTACTCGGCTGCCATGGATTATCGCCGTTGGCGAAGCCGGTGAGACTCTGAATGGTGACCCTCCAGTCGTCGATCTTGTCTGCCGCTGGAGGGTAGTCTAGGAGCAGTTGAGCTCGCGCCAAAGCTTCTGCTGTAGTGGCGGGCGGAGGCGGCGAACGGTGCGAGGAGCGGGATATGCTTGGACTTCTAACCATGTTAGAAGGAGCAGTATCTCGTCCAGGCGACCGTGCCCCGCTCGCGCCAGCATGTTGGCGTGCATGCTGGTCTTGAGCGCTCCGAGATCCACCAGCTCAATCTTGGTCCAGCAAACGTATGGTACCATGAGTATCATAACGCTGCCGGTCCCGCGCCTCCTGGGATGGGCGCGGTGCATGTACGGACACCGAGGTCTTGGAGTGCGCCCGGTCGTTGTGGGAGCCGACTGCGCCGCCGATGAGCAGCGCAGCCTTGTCCTTGGACCTGGCAGCACCGTGAGCTCCCTCATCGACGCCCGTTCTTCCGCCGGTGTCTACCCCACCAGCCGTTTGCTCCGGCGATGGTGGGTTCGGCGCGGACGGAGCAGCTGCCTCCGAAGCCTTCTTCTTCGGCGGCATGTCTCTGTTGCTCTTCAACTTCAGCCCGCTCGAGGAGGAAGGCCTTCTGCTCCTCGACAAGTTGCGCCCGCTCCTCTGCCAGGGACCGGAGAGCTTCCTGGTTGTGACCCCGGAGCTCCTCCGCGCGCTTCTCGATATCCGCTCCCGCCTTCGTGACAAGCGCCTCGCGGGATTCCAGCTTGGCTTGCCATGTACGAGCTGCTCGCTACCAGCAAGCTTTGCGCCGCTACCATAGCCACAAAGTTAACGCCAGAAGTCTCGAGGAAGGCGACCTTGTTCTTCAACGTGTTCAGTCCACCAAAAATTCCAACAAGTTGACGCCGAAGTGGGAAGGCCCTTACCGGGTGAAACGAGTCACTAGGCCTGGCGCCGTCCGCCTTGAAACCGAAGATGGCATTCCAATGAGCAACTCCTGGAACATTGAGCATCTTCGTAAGTTTTACCCGTAAGGCGCGGTTGCCGGAACCTGTTCTGGCAACCACCTTTTGTACAAGTCTTGCCGCTGTTGCATGTAATCTTTTGTACAAAGCCGGGCGCAGATCCCGTGCATAAAGTTCATGTGCTCCGCACATCTTGTCAATTTCATGCTCTTTATTTTTTCGCATGTATTATCTGACACTTTGTGCAACACTTACACCCGGTAAGCAACAACGAGCCATAAGGCTCCCTATCTTTATTTTCTCCTCTTTCTTTTTTCTCAAGGAAAGGAAGGTTCCCTCGCCCACAAGTTTGCTGGGGGGGAAGGGAGAAGATAATGGTATGGACCAGGCGTCGTTCAAGAAAGTTTCGCCTTGCCGGGAAGCAAACGATAGAAAAGCTAAGTTGCCAAAGTTTGAGCAATCAGATTTTTTAAATTTTTAAGTTATCTTCCTTGAACGACCGTGCTTTGTATGGAAAACCTGTGCGCGGAAGAACCAACTCATAGCTAGTTGCGCCCTTACTTTGTTTCGAGTCCGCTCAACAACTTAAGTAAGCTGCGACTAGTTGCGACAAGGTTTCTTGTCGGTAGGGGCACCGCCAGCAGGCTGCTGACGTCCCGCACTCAGCGCTCGCGGCCAAGGTGCCTGCGCCAGCAAGTTCCCTAAAAGCGTAGGGCAAGAACATACAAAGGAAGGAATCAAGTAAAGGAGATAGCATTGCAATCATTACCCGAAATAGAGTTATATTACAAGATAGCTTGTCGCGGCTCTAACAGATTATTCTCATAACATGAAGAGCAGCGACAAGAAAAGAAGAAAATAGGCGGCCTAGTCTACGCGATCGCCCTCAACCCTCTTGATCCCGCTCACCTTGTGCACAATGGGTGCGACAAGGGTCTTGAGCGCCTCCAGATCAGCATCCGGCGGCAAGGTCCTAAGGACGTTGGTGAGGTTGAGGCCCGGGTTGCGGAAGGCCACCTTCACCAACACCTTTTGAAGAGCTCCCGCGCAGATCTTGCGCGACTCATCGGCCAGCTGCTTTGGGATCCTCTCCCGGAGTCGCCGGAGGGCCGTCGCCACGCCTTTGAAGAACGAGGTGAGCTTGGCGCTGGGTTGGAGGTTCTCGTCGGAGGGATACCCGAGATCCTCCATCCCCAGCTACGCCAGCTCCCTGTCAATGTCTGCGGCAACATCCACGAGACCCTCCGTCCAGTGCTCCACATTCTCCCGGAAAGTGCTCTGGGCGGCAGCAGCACTTGCCAGCAGCGCCTTGCCGGCCTTGACTTCCTCCTTCAGGGCCGTCTCCTGCTCCTTGGCACCGTCCAGCGTCTTGGTCAA
Organism: Triticum monococcum; assembly: GCA_034509565.1. Taxonomy (NCBI): domain Eukaryota; kingdom Viridiplantae; phylum Streptophyta; class Magnoliopsida; order Poales; family Poaceae; genus Triticum; species Triticum monococcum. The sequence continues at coordinate 111,695,290 of CM067847.1, read as the reverse complement.
AGTGGTCAGCTTCAACTCAAGATCTGCGTTGGAGTCCTTGGTGGCGCTAAGCTCCTGGCCCTTCTCGGAGAGACGGGCCTGCAGCTCCGAATAGCTGTGGGCGTCCTTCTCCCGCTCACGCTTGAGCGCGGCAAGCTCTTCACCGCTCGCCTTGAGATTGGCCTCCAGCTGCGCCACCTTCGCCTCCAGCTCCTTCTTGGCAGCCTCGGCAGCTGTGGCAGCATCCTCTGCTTGCTTGAGGGCTCCGCCAAATGTTTGCTCGCGCGCGGCAAGCTCCTCCTCGTGGCTGTCAAGATTGACCTTCCGCTGCACCAGCTCGCCCTCCTGCGCAGACAGCTTTTCAACGGCAAGCCTCTGTTGCTCTTCAACTTCAGCCCGCTCGAGGAGGAAGGCCTTTCGCTCCTCGAAAAGTTGCGCCTGCTCCTCTGCCAGGGACCGGAGAGCTTCCTGGTTGTGACCCCGGAGCTCCTCCGCGCGCTTCTCGATATCCGCTCCCGCCTTCGCGACAAGCGCCTCGCGGGATTCCAGCTTGGCTTGCCGGGCGCGGTAGAGCGACACCAGCTTCCGCAGCAGCCGCTCCTCCTCAGGCTCGCTGCTGCTACTGCAGCTCGGCGCGTCAACCAGCGCCAGCCCAGCGGAGGCGAGCACCTCTCCATCAAAGTTCTCTCCTTCGACCGGCGCCCTGGAGCTTGACGCCCAGGGGAGGTTGATGAAGATGCCATCGCCGGCCTTCAGGTAGACGCCTGGCTGGGGCTCTTCGGATCCTGACGCTGCAGCGGCGGCGGAGGGATCGGCGGTCGGTGTAGCGCCTGGCGCTCCTGCGGCCTCAGGGTCGTCAATGCGATCGCCAGATCCCCCGCCTGCTTCTGCGGCGGCAGCTTTGGCGGCCTCTGCGCCGGTGGGATCATCAGCGCCGACTGCTTCCTCGGCGGCAGCGGCGTCATCGGCGGCAACCTCGGTCTCCATCGGCTCCGCAGCAAATGGATCTGACAGCCGGAAAAGGGAGAAAAGTCAAGCAAATATCCAAAAAAAAGAAGATCAAAAGAAGAAGAACCCAAGGGAAGTTCTGAAGCGAGAAGATTACCTGTGCCAGGTTCTGCAGTCGTGGTCTCCGCCGTCGGGGGGCCGCTGGTGCTGTCCCTGGCCGGAGAATCCTCCCTTGCCGGAGAGCTCTCCCTTGCCGGAGACTTCTCCCTTGCCGGAGAGCTCTCCCTTGCCGGGGACCTCTCCCTTGCCGGAGGACTCTCCCTCGGCATTTCGGGGGCGGCCTCCGGGCACTCCTGGTGGGGCTGCTCTGCTCCTGCACAAGTCAACAGTCAGATATCAGCAAAGAAAGAGATTCCAAGCGCACCCAATAGCGGAGAGCGAACCATATACTTACGCTAGGGGCTGCTCTGGAGAACGGTTGCCGGGTCCGGCAAGGTTGTCTCGGACGTCCCCCCTGCTGTCGCGGTGGGTTCGTCCTCGATGACGATCACCGGGACCTTGGCTCTCTTTGCTGCTCTCTGAGCTAGAGTCCTAAAAAGGAATAAGTTCAGAGTAAATCAAATGAGATACAAGACAAAACAACAAGGATTGAAGAACTACAAGTACAACAAGAGAATCTTACTCTTCTTCTTCTTCCTCGTCGGAGCTGAACGCGGAGAAGTCCAAGTCTGGCTCACGTCCGGCGCGAGAAGGTGGAGGAGTAGTTTCCCTTGGCCGCTTGGCGGGAACAGTGGCGGTGGTCTGAGACGACCCCGCTCCGGCTGCCGCCGCGGCACGAGAAACGGCAGGAGCAGAAGCGGCGGTCCGGATGGACCCCGCTCCAGTTGCCGCAGCAGCATGAGGCGCTCCCGCGGCAACAGTGCTTGCCGCGGTGGAGCGTGTCGCGCGGCGCGGCGACTGTCGACTCGCCCGCCACCTCGCCACATCCCCGGCCTTGCGGAGACACCTTCTTGGTGGAGATGGGGGCTCTGCTTGCGGCGAGCTGTCTGAGGATGAAGAGGAAGAGGAGTTGATCTCCAACGAGCCGCTCGTATCCTCGGCGGGCTCGCTCGACTCGACGTCATGCCCAGCAAGCTCTTTCTTGCTGGCAGGCTCCTCTCGCCCGGCAAGCTCCTCTCACTCGGCACGGCTTGCCGCCTCTGCTGCCTCTGCCTCCTCCACGGTGAATCCAAACTCGCCCGCAGCCGCGGCTGCCGCCGCCTCTTCCAACCTGGTGGCGATGCGTTTCAACTCCGCATCAGTGGTGTCGCGAGTGAGGCCATTCTTATTGTCGGGGCGGACCGGCACTTCTACCAGGCCGTCAAAGAACTCCTACACGATGTCGTCTGCAGGCTCTTGCCAGGTTGGGACAATTCCATGCGAGTCGCATAGCAGCATCACTGCCCGGATGCGGTCGAGCGCGGAATTGTTGCACAGCGGAACGACGCCCTGCGGCAACCTGAACACTTCAGGATGCTCAGGGTCGTACTTGAACAGCTCCTGGAGCATCGCGTTGAGCTCCAGAACGGTGAAGTTGTAGTTGAGGCCCGGACGCAGCCTCATGATATCCGCCGCATTCTGGAATTCCCAGGCGGGTCTCCTCCGTTCCTGCAAGGAGGCAATGCGGCAGCGAAGAAAATCTGCGCCAACAGCACCTACAGTAAGCCCGGCAAGCCTGAGGCGTTGGATCCGGGTGATGGCAATCTTCAGCCTATCGTCTTCCGGGGCCACGTCGCTCCAATCACTGCCGCATGCTGCTGGGGCTTGGCGTCGGGTGGTAAACGGCTGCGGGTTCTCCTCGACAATCCAGCACCAGTCTGCTCTCCATTCCTCCCACTTGCCGCGGAACTCGCCCTCCAGATAAGAGTCCTTCTTGCCGGCCCTTGAGATCCAGGTGATTCCGCCGGATAAAGGCTCTCCTCTCTCTACTCGAGGCATAAAGAAGTGGCGAAAAAGGGCTACGTTGGGATGGACTCCGACAAAGTTTTCGCAAAGATGTGCGAAAACTGCCATGGTCAGAACAACATTGGGGGTGAAATCAAGGAGGCAGAACCCGTAGGTGTTCATGATATCACAGAAAAACTCCGAGAAAGGCGGGCAGAGCCCGCAGTAGAAGAACACGGCGAAGAAGGGATATCCATTTGGAGCCATTTTCCAAGCGGAGGCTGGGAGTACCTTCGTGCTCGGATGCGCTCGCGTCTCCATCGACCAGAAGAGGTAGTAGTACTCCCTGAGCTCCTTTGCGGCGAGCTTGGGGGGGGAAGATTACCCGCTCCTTTCGCAGCGCCGCAAGCCGCTGCGCCTCGGTCGACTTCACAGCCTTCCCCTTGTCGGCTTTCGGAGCCATGGCGGAAGTGGTGGAGGAGGTCGACGGCATTGGTGGTGCTGGTGGCGATGGGGGGCAGGGCGTTGCTCTCTCTCTCTCTCTCTCAGCTTTAGGAGGACGGAGGAGCGGCGGAGGTTTCCGAGATTGGAGTAGCAACTGGCGAACGGGCACACTACCCCTGTTTCCCCTGCTTATAAAGAGGGAGGGGGCGAACGTTTCGCCTTTCCGAATAAAGAAACCACCCACGATCTCTCCCACGACGCTGCATTCGACGCGTGCCGTTCGGGGAGGGCGCGGTGGATACGGAGTGAGATACGGCGTAACCCAGGCCGCACGTGCCCGTGCCCTGTTTTGGGCCTGGCCCAACAGCGCTCGGCACCGTGTATGGCCCAGGCCCGGGGCCTCCTGTCGGTGTACTAGAGTAGGGGTACCCTAGTATCCCGAACTTGTGCGTGGGCAGTCGCAGCATCCCGCGGCAAGGCTTGTCGGGTGACCGCCAAAGTCCTCCGTGGTTCTTCTGGAGCCATTCAAGAACAAAGTATTCAAGCCAAGGAGACAAGGCCCCGGCAGGAGGAGCTTGCCAGGAAGGCCAACCAAGGCATCTCAAGGAACTTGCCCGACGCACCACGCGTCCCGGCAAGGCCTGGTGAGCGGCAAGCTCCCGGACGCGACAAGACAACGACCGCGGCAAGGCGCTTGTCGCGGCAAGCCTCCACTCTATACCTGCGCTCCAGCACATCCGCCAACGTGTCGCTCTGGGACCCTTCCAGGCGTACGTGGCGGGAGGCTGTGCAGCAAGCGGTACACGGTGGCAAGCGGCGCTGACAAGATTGCCATCGTGGCGAGCGGTGGCGTCCCTGGCGGTCCCTTTTGCACTATTTGGGCGACGCAGACGGGCATTTAATGCCCCTGTCCCCTGCCGTCAGGGTTAGGTATGATACACTGTAGTAGGCGGCGGTACCAACCGCAACATCTTTCCGTTTTTACCCTTGTCTACGTTGCCACCTGTCGGTGACCCCTTGAGCATATAAAAGGAGGCCCGTGCGCAACGTAGAGGAGGGGGCTAGTCAGAAGAGAACTCACACGCTCGGTCTCGTTAGCCGCTGGTATGTACTGTAGCACTAAGCGCTCCCGAGCAAGAACTCAATACAAACCACAAAGCAGGAGTAGGGTTTTACGCATCCGTGTGGCCCGAACCTGGGTAAACTGATCGCGTGCTTCGCCTCGATCTGCTCTTCGTGCAATCTCCGCCCCCCTGCCGAACCAAAAGGGGCTCAGTCCGCCGATCCCATAGGTATTCGTGGATTAGCACCCCCGACATACGTCTTCCCGATCCGACCGATCCAAGCACCATTACTCCGGCACCTCTGAGTTCTTAGCACACGTACAGCTCGATGACGATCCCCGGGCTCCGATCCAGCAAAGCGTCGGGGAAGAGTTCCATCAGCACGACGGCGTGGTGACGATGATGATGTTCTACCGGCGCAGGGCTTCGCCTAAGCGCTGCAACGATATGACCGAGGTGGAATATGGTGGAGGGGGGCACCGCACACGGCTAAGGAACGATCACGAGGATCAACTTGTGTGTCTATGGGGTGCCCCTTGCCTCAGTATATAAAGGATGGAGGAGGAGGAGGCCGGGCAAGGCTTGGTGCGGGCAGGATGTGGAGTCCTACTAGGACTCCAAGTCCTAGTAGGAGTCCACCAAGAGGGGAGGAAGGGAGAAGGAAGTGGAGGAGAAGGAAAGGTGGCCGGCCCCCTTTTCCCTAGTCCAATTCGGACCAGAGGGGAGGGGGGGCACAGCAGCCCCTTGGCCCTTTCTCCTCTTCCCACTAAAGCCCATCAAGGCCCATTGCTTCTCCCGTAACTACCCGGTACTCCGAAAAATACCCGAATCACTTGGAACTTTTCCGATGTCCGAATATAGTCGTCCAATATATCGATCTTTATGTCTCGACCATTTCGAGACTCCTCGTCATGTCCCCGATCTCATCCGGGACTCCGAACTCCTTAGGTACATCAAAACTCATAAACTCATAATATAACTGTCATCGAAACCTTAAGCGTGCGGACCCTACGGCTCGAGAACAATGTAGACATGACCGAGACACGCCTCCGGTCAATAACCAATAGCGGGACCTGGATGCCCATATTGGCTCCTACATATTCTACGAAGATCTTTATCGGTCAGACCGCATAACAACATACGTTGTTCCCTTTGTCATCGGTATGTTACTTGCCCGAGATTCGATCGTCGGTATCCAATACCTAGTTCAATCTCATTACCGGCAAGTCTCTTGTTCCGTAATACATCATCTCACAACTAACATATTAGTTGTAATGCTTGCAAGGCTTATGTGATGTGCATTACCGAGAGGGCCCAGAGATACCTCTCCGACAATCAGAGTGACAAATCCTAATCTCGAAATACGCCAACCCAACATGTACCTTTGGAGACACCTGTAGAGCTCCTTTATAATCACCCAGTTACGTTGTGACATTTGGTAGCACACAAAGTGTTCCTCTGGCAAACGGGAGGTTCATAATCTCATAGTCATAGGAACATGTATAAGTCAGGAAGAAAGCAATAGCAACATACTAAACGATCGGGTGCTAAGCTAATGGAATGGGTCATGTCAATCAGATCATTCACCTAATGATGTGATCCCGTTAATCAAATAACTACTCTTTGTCCATGGTTAGGAAACATAACCATGTTTGATTAACGAGCTAGTCAAGTAGAGGCATACTAGTGACACTCTGTTTGTCTATGTATTCACACATGTATTATGTTTCCGGTTAATACAATTCTAGCATGAATAATAAACATTTATCATGATATAAGGAAATAAATAATAACTTTATTATTGCCTCTAGGGCATATTTCCTTCAAGACTTATGCCGCTTAGGGCGAGGGGCCGACTCCGTCCGGCTTACAGGCGTGTATCGTGCCCCGAATTCGGCCTTCCAAATACCAGGGGCTTCGCCGAAATTTAAAATTATAGAATTCTATGGCTAAGTGAGAGTGATAAAGCATTATTAGTCCGGTTGCCTTGTTCGTTGTGCTGAGCACCTCCCTCGAAGGACCCAAACATGGGAACAAGAGTGCTCAGGTTTATCCCGAACACCCCACCACTCGTGGTATGGGGGCAGAAGCCGAGGACTAGCCATCTCTCAAATTGGATAAACAGCCAAACAGAAGGTAATATTTTAAATTCACTCAAGCGTTGCATAGCGCATATGAAACAAGTTTTCATCTCACAGGATAAAAAACGAGCAAGTCTCATTCAAATATTACATTTTGCAAACACTCATCCGCGATAAGACGGGCGCCCGGCAGAACACCCTCGTAGTACATCTCGGGGTGGCGGTGCTCCTTACCCTCCGGCGGCCCCTCCTTGATCAGCTTCATGACGTCTAGCTTGACCCACTGCGTTTTTACACGGGCGAAGGCCCGGCATGCACCTTCAATGCAGACGGATCGCTTGACGACCTCCAGCCGTGGGCAGGCATCCACAAGCCGCCTCACCAGGCCAAATAAGCTGTTCGGAAGGGCATCGCCAGGCCACAACTTCATGGCCTGATCAGCCACCTTATGTAGCTCGGCCATCTGCTTCAGCTGGTCACTCATCGGCACCGGATGTTCGGCCTCAGCATACTGAGACCAAAACTGCTTCTCCGTCGAGCTTCCATCCTCGGCCTGGTAAAATTGTGCGGCATCGGACACACTGCGGGGCAAATCTGCGAATGCTCCTGAAGAGCTCTGGATTCGGGTAAATAATCGGTAAATTACTTTTACAAGCTTGCTTTGCATATAGAAAGCCTTACCCGCCACTATCTTCTTCATCGCGTCGATCTCCTGAAGGGCCTTCTGGGCCTCGGCCTTGGCACTCTTCGCGCTCTCACGGGCCGCGGCAAGCTCAGACTCTCGCGTCTTCAAGTCAAGCTCCAACGCCTCGTGCTTCGTCACGAGAGCCTGGAGCTCTTGCTGCACCTCGCCCACCCGAGCCTCGTGCCTCTCTCGCTCGGTGCGCTCCTGGGCCACCTTCTCTTCGGCTTGGGACAACGCTTGCTTCAGGTTTGCCACCTCGGTCGTGGCCTCTGGCAAACATACAATGATCCTGTCATTTAGCAATCGCGTGCTTTTTCTCATCTATAGACGGGGTATTACTTACCCTTGTTCTCCTTGAGCTACCTCTTAGCAAGGAAGAGCTCTTTTTGGGACCCCTCGAGGGCCTCCTTCAGTACGACGACCTCCGCAGTTAGTGCGGCGGACGCCAGCAGCGAAGCCTGCATATGCATATTGACATACTTATATTAGACTCCTGCGATATTATTTGATCCTCTGTTTGGCTTTTCTTCACGAACACCGAACAAAGCATCAGGGGCTACTGTCTATGCGGTAACACTTCTACTACATTTTAAAACACTTACCTCGAAGCCTATTAGAAGGCTAGTACATGCTTCAGTCAATCCGCTCTTGGCGGACTGAACCTTCTGGATCACCGCACTCATGATAGTGCGGTGCTCCTCCACGATGGAAGCGCTGCGAAGCGCTTCCAACATAGTGTCCAGTGCCTCTGGGTGGATAGAGGTCACCGGCACAGGCGTCTCACCCTCCTTAGAAGGGGACCGCCTGCCCGAGCTCGGATCCGTTGGAGGGTCCGGCGCAGTGTTCGGCTGAGGGCCGAACTCGGAGCTCTCGGGGACCCCGTCCCCTCGACTCCCAGAGTCCGGAAGGTCGCCTTGCGGCGCCTCCGGGACTGTCCCCCCTCAATTCGGTGCCTCTTGAGACAGCACCTCGGTGTCGTCGGCTGGATGAGGGGAGGTGGCCATCGGGACTGGATCGCTATCCATGTCCGATGCACCCAGGGAGCCGTCCGAGGATACCTTGATATTGGCTCGGGGTGGCCTGCACAATTGAGTTTGGCGTTAGGGAAAGCAATGTGACAAAGGAATCCTATGGGTTACTTTGGTATCCGAATACTTACAATCTCCCCTGGGGCTTGGCCCTGGGCAACCACTCGTCTTCACTTTCGTCGGCGGCGGTGGAGCTATCTGGAAGGAGTGTCCTTCCCTTCTTGGACCCTCCGGCCTCCCCAGTTGGGGCGGCCGTCCTTTTCTTGTCTCCCCTAGTCGGTGGGGGAGCCTCTTCTTCCTCTTCCTCGTCTTCGGGGGAAGAGTGCGCCGCAGACTCGTCCTACGGTGAGTCCGACGACACCTGGCGTCGGGAACTCTTTCGAGCTTCCTTGGCCTTCTGGGTCTTCTCCGGCACCTTATAAGGGGCCGGAGTCAACATCTTCGCCAGAAGGGCGTCTGTAGGGCCTTTGGGCAAGGGAGCCGGACAGTCGATTTGTCCGGCCATCTTCTGCCGGTCCTGTTAACGGCACGGGAGTTTAGATCCCGCATATGATCAATCTATATAGAAAACAAGTATCTTGTGAAAGGCAAAACAACTTACCGCACTGGCGTGGCGCTTCGCGCTGAATCCGCGATCCTTAGTAATGGGGGGAGGGACCGCGGCGCCCTTGAACAACACCCTCCAGGCATCTTCGTGAGTCGTGTCAAAGAGCCTGTTCAGAGTTCGGTGCTGCGCCGGATTGAACTCCCACAAGGTAAACTCCCGTTGTTGGCACGAGAGTATCCGGCGAACGAGCATAACCTAGACTATGTTGACAAGCTTGAGCTTCTTATCCACCATGTCCTGAATACATGACTGGAGTCCGGTCAGCTCTTTTGAATTACCCCAGGACAGGCCCTTCTCTTTCCAGGAGGTGAGCCGCATGGGGATGCCAGATCGGAACTCGGGGGCCGCTACCCATGCGGGGTCGCGCGGCTCGGTGATATAGAACCAGCCCGATTGCCACCCCTTTATGGTGTCCATGAAGGTGCCCTCGAGCCATGTGATGTTGGGCATCTTGCCCACCATGGCGCCTCCGCACTCCGCCTGGCGGCCGCTCACTACCGAAGTGGGGCTTGATGCGGAGGAAGGCCTCGCACACGACGATGAATGCCGAGATGTTGAGGATGAAGTTCGGGGCCAGATCGTGGAAATCCAGGCCATAATAAAACATGAGTCCCCAGAAAAAGGGATGGAGAGGGAATCCCAGTCCGCGGAGGAAATGGGTGAGGAATACCACCCTCTCATGGGGCTCTGAGGTGGGGATGAGTTGTCCCTCATTTGGGAGCCAGTGCGCGATATCGTCGTGCAGGTATCCGGCTCTCCTTAGTTTCTTGACGCCTCCCTCTGTGACGGAGGAGACCATCCACTTGCCTCCCGCTCCGGACATGGTTGGAGAAGGTTGAGATGGAAGTGAGGACTTGGGCGCTAGAGCTCGAGTGTGCGGGAGCGGATGAGCAGAGGAGGAAGAAGGCGTGGATAGAAAGGTGAATCCTTATCCCTTTATATGGGCGGACAAAATTAAACGTCCCCACTTGCCTAGTAAAACTCGCTTATCCCCCAAGGGCCGCTATTGATGGCGTGGTTGGGTTACCCATGCCCGTATTGATGAGAATCCCGTAATAAGGGGACACGATCTCTGCTTTGACAAGATGTGTCGAAAGACTGCCTCGCGTTATGTGCGGGGCTCGTTAAAAGAAATGGTTTGAATAGTCACCGGGCCATGACATGACATCATGCTATCAAAACAAGCCAGCAAATTAGATCTGCGAAAAAACATTGTTCTCTCTACGGTGAAATGTGGGACTTATTTTGCAGGGTCGGACACTATCCTCGTATTCAACTTCTTCTGTAATGTATTCGAAGAAGGAACCCGCCTTGCAATGCCGAAGACAACTGCGCGCCGGACTCGTCGTCATTGAAGCCTGGTTCAGGGGCTACTGAGGGAGGCCTGGATTAGGGGGTCTCCGGACAGCTGGACTATCTCCATTGGCCGGACTGATAGACTATGAAGATACAAGATTGAAGACTTCGTCTTGTGTCCGGTTGGAACTCTACTTGGCATGGAAGGCAAGCTAGGCAATACGTATATGGATATCTCCTCCTTTGTAACCGGCCTTGTGTAACCCTAACCCTCTCCGGTGTCTATATAAAGCGGAGGGCTTTAGTCCGTAGGACAACAATGACAACATACAATCATACCGTAGGTTAGCTTCTAGGGTTTAGCCTCTCTGATCTCATGGTAGATCTACTCTTGTAACACCCATATCTTCAATATTAATCAAGCAGGACGTAGGGTTTTACCTCCATCAAGAGGGCCCGAACCTGGGTAAAACTTCGTGTCCCTTGCCTCCTGTTACCATCCGGCCTAGACGCACAGATCGGGACCCCCTACCCGAGATCCGCCAGTTTTGACACCGACACTCCCCCTCCACCATCAATCACACTCCATGGCTTGTCCAAAACAATGGGTGTTGTCCATACCAACATCAGTCCCGAGGGAGTTTTGTTTAATTATTTGCATTTTTGAGTTCAGGACTGGGAATCCCTATTACCGCCCATTTTCTCGTGCGATGGCGAGTGAATAAACACTCGACCTGAGAATAACCCGCTTAGCATGGAAGATATCGACCACCTCCAGTCGTTCCATGAACGATCCAGGCACACAAAAAGGATAATTTTTTTTGAAGTTTTTAGAGGTGGCACATGCAAATTTACTTAGGTATGGTGGACTCATCTGGAATAACTTTGGGTTCAAGGTTTTTGATGTACAAGCAGAGTTCCCACTTGGTATAGGCGAAGGTTAGCAACTAAGATTGAGAAGCGGCCAGCTAGAGAGCAACAACGATCATAACCATGCATTATGCACAAGTAACATCGGACACTAGCATGAGTAGGATATGAACACCATGAACATAAATATCATAGAGGTTATGTTGGTTTTGATTCAACTACATGCATGAACATGTACCAAGTCAAGCCACTCGAACATTCAAAGGAGGATACCATATCATCATACTACATCACAATCATTTTAACGCTATGTTGATATCCAAGACAAATCATTATCAACTCCCAGCTACTTATGCATGGCATGAGAAACTATAATCTCTAATTGTTATTGCAAACATGTTTAATCATAATGGGCTGAATCATGGATACTAGGTTAAACATATTTGCACAAACAGAACAAGTCGAGTTCATACCAGTTTCTCATTGCCACGGTCAGTTCATCGAATATCGTCATTATTGCCTTTCACTTGCACGACCGAACGATATGAAAATAATAATAGTGCAAGAGTGCCATGGACTAAGCTGGAAACTGCAAAACATTTTATTCGACATGAGAAGACAAGGTAAAATGTGCTCTTTATTAGTTCAACAATTATTCATATGAGAGCCACTCAACATTTTCATCGTGGTCTTCTCCTCGGTAAGACTCGAATAAAAAAGGAAAAGAAATTCAGAGAAACATGATCACCCACAAGTATAGGGGATCACAACAATTTTCGAGGGTAGAGTATTCAACCCAAATTTATTGATTCGACACAAGGGGAGCCAAAGAATATTCTCAAGTATTAGCAGTTGAGTTGTCAATTCAACCACACCTGAAAGACTTAATATCTGCAGCAAAGTATTTAGTAGCAAAGTAGTATGGAAGTAACGGTAACCGTGGCAAAAGTAACAGTAGCAGTTTTTGTAGCAATCGTAACAGTGGCAACGAAAAAGTAACTAAGCCAAGATCAATGTGTGAAAAGCTCGTAGGCAATGGATCAGTGATGGATAATTATGTCGGATGCGATTCCTCATGCAACAGTTATAACATAGGGTGACACGGAACTAGCTCCAGTTCATTAATGTAATGTAGGCATGTATTCTGAATATAGTCATACGTGCTTATGGAAAAGAACTTGAATGTCATCTTTTGTCCTACCCTCTCGTGGCAGCGGGGTCCTATTGGAAACTAAGGGATATTAAGGCCTCCTATTAATAGAGTACTGGACCAAAGCATTAACACTTAGTGAATACATGAACTCCTCAAACTACGGTCATCACCGACAGTGGTCCCGATTATTGTCACTTCGGGGTTGCCGGATCATAACACATAGTAGGTGACTATTGACTTGCAAGATAGGATCAAGAACTCACATATATTCATGAAAACATAATAGGTTCAGATATGAAATCATGGTACTCGGGCCCTAGTGACAAGCATTAAGCATAGCAAAGTCATAGCAACATCAATCTTAGAACATAATGGATACTAGGGATCAAACCCTAAGAAAACTAACTCAATTACATGGTAAATCTCATCGAACCCATCACTGTCCAGCAAGCCTATGATGGGATTACTCAAGCACGGCGGTGAGCATCATGAAATTGGTGATGGAGGATGGTTGATGATGATAATGGCAACGGATTCCCCTCTCTGGAGCCCCGAACGGACTCCAGATCAGCCCTCCCGAGGAAGATTAGGGCTTGGCGGCGGCTCCGTATCATAAAACGCGATGAATCCTTCTCTCTGGCTTTTCCTCCCCGAAAGTGAATATATGGAGTTGGGGTTGAGGTCGGTGGAGTCCCAGGGGGACCACGAGGCAGGGGGGCGCCCCAGGGGGCGCCCTGCACCCTCGTGGACAGGGTGTGGGCCCCCTGATGCTGATTCTTTCGCCAATATTTTTCATTAATTCCAAAACATGTCTTCGTGGATTTTTCAAGTCATTCCGAGAACTTTTATTTCAGCACAAAAGTAACACCATGGCAGTTTTGCTGAAAACCACGTCAGTCCGGGTTAGTTCCATTCAAATCATGCAAGTTAGAGTCTGAAACAAGGGCAAAAGTATTTGGAAAAGTAGATACGTTGGAGATGTATCAAAACACACTGAAGTATTTTTGGAGTTTTTGGTTTTCTTGAACAAGCAAATAAAAAGCAAAAAGGAGAAAAACTATTTACACAGGAAAGCTCCCAACAAGCAAAAGAAGAACAAGGAAATCTTTTTGGGTTTTCTTTTTAATACTACTACTAAGCATGCATAGAAAGTAAATTATTACAACTTTTTTTTGGTTTTTCTAAAGTTTTTCAAACACATAAGAAGAAAGCAAGAAAAATAAATCTAAGCATGGATGATACAATGAAAAAGTGAACACCGACAAATAGAATGATATGTAGACATGAATGTAATGTCGGTGAGAACACGTACACCCCCAAGCTTAGGCTTTTGGCCTAAGTTGGTAATCGGTCAGTAGCCTGGAGGGTAGTAGGGATCCTGAGGAGCATGCATCCACTCATCCCACTGCTGAGGCTCCTCCGCAGCCTCTGCAGCAACGTGAGTGTTCTAGTAGGCAATGATGTCTGCAGGCATAATCCGGTATCCGCCCTGGAAGCAGAATCAAACAAAGCAGGCACATGCAATGGAATAACATCACGAGTTTTAACGCTATAGACCAGGTTGTAAGGAATGGCAATGTCAGGTCGATCATGTGCAAGAAAGTGATGGTGATCCATGGCTACACGGTCTAGGTAAACCTTAGTCAGAGGATACTCATGAAGGCATATCGCAACCTCTAAATGAGCTGCCAATCGAGTGGCAAAACTCCCACCATGTATTTTACCCTGGGATTTATTAAGATGCAGGCGATGAGCCACGATAGCTCCCAAGCTATGCGTGTTGTCGCCATCCAGTGCACGACATAAAACAGCAAGGTCTGGTGAACTAAGTGCACCCACCTTCTCCCTAGCAAGCAAGCATTTAGTAATAAAAAGTGCAAAGTAACAAACAACAAGAAAATAGAAGCCAGCGGTAGTGATGGCTGACACTCCTCTCTCATCACCCACTATCAAATTGCGATAAAAGGCCTCAAACTCGACCGGCCTAGGCTCAGCCAAGCTCCCATCAGACGGGATCATGCATATGTCACAAAACTCAGTAAGTGGTATCTGATGGTTTTCAACATATAAATCAAAGCTCACTTTAGGAGGACTATTTCTAGGCAAGAAAGTAAAGCTCTGAACAAAGATATTTGTGAGGATTTGGTGCTGGTCACACTCATCTGCGATGAAGTCGGTGAGGCCGGCATTAGCAATATATTGCATGAACTCCGGAAGAATTCCAGCCTCTTGCAGGAACGGGGTGTGCGGCCATTCGCACGGCCGTACCTCCGCCAACCTCTGAGGGTGGAGATCACCGTCAGAAGACTCCCTAATAACACCCTTGGAGTTCTTCTTAGAGCCAAACTTCCTGAAGATATTCAGGTCCGCGTACAATTTTTCCTATGAACAAAAATCTGAATTTTTAGTCCACAAAATTTTCTCAACAAAATATCACAAAATTGATAGCAACTACTCATAGGGATACATAGAAGCCATAGCAAGCATTCAAACTACTTAGAACACTAAGAATTCAACATGCAAGCACATCTATAGCAGCACCAAGAGTAGCTAATTATTCAGAGTATAAACCATTAAAACAAAAACTAATTAGAAAAATGGTGGAGTCACATACCAAGAAACAATCCCCCAAAACAGTTTCGGAAACGGAGCTTCGAGCAAAGAGATCAAAATCCGCGGGTTCGAGCTCAAGAACATGGGAGAGAGAGCAATGGAGATTTTTTTCTGGAGGCAAGTGATGATGTGGGATGAAGAGGTAAGTGAAGGGGCCCACGTGGGGACCACAATCCACCAGGGCACGCCTAGGCGGGTTGTGCCCACCTGGTGCACCTCCCTCTGGTATTATATGCACCAAAAAATCATATAAAATTTGCAGGGCATTCTGAGAAATTTTATTTTTGGGTCATTTTTTTATTGTTCGGGAAAATCAGAAAACAGACAAAACATGGCATTTTATTTTATTTAACTAATAAAAACAAAAAACAAAAAGTAGGGACAGAAAATAGTGCTTACTAAATTCATCAACTTCATACCGCTCAAAAATGATCCATTAATAAGGTTGATCTGGTCTTATTAACAACCACTTTCGATTAGCATGAAACCGAAGAACTTTCGTAAATCACTAAGTTACCTTAATGGGGATTTGCATTTCCCCAACAATAAGCATTTCATTTTTATTGATAGTAGGTAGAGGTATTTGAAAACTTCCAATAGTGATTGTCGGAGATTTTTCAATAACATTAATACCATTCACTTGGAATTGTTTCTTCGGAAAGTGCATCGTATGCTCATTACCATTGATATGAAAAGTGACCTTGCTTTTATTGTAGTCAATAACAGCCCGTGTATTATTCAAGAAGGGTCTACCAAGGATAATCGACATGTCGTCGTCCTCGGGCATCTCAAGTATAACAAAGTCAGTCAAAATAGTAACATTAGCAACAACAACGGGCACATCCTCACAGATACTGCTACCTCTTGAGCTTGCATTGGTTTTCCTCGAAGAGGAAGGGATGATGCAGCAAAGTAGCGTAAGTATTTCCCTCAGTTTTTGAGAACCAAGGTATCAATCCAGTAGGAGGCCAAACTCAAGTCCCTCGTACCTGCACAAAACGATAGCTACTCACAACCAACGCGATTATGGGTTGTCAATCCCTTCATGGTCACTTACGAGAGTGAGATCTGATAGATATAATATTTTTGGTATAAAGATGCAAAGTAAAAAGTAAAGGAAAAGTAAAAAAGCAAAGCAAGATTAAAGTGATGGAGATTGATATGATGAGAATAGACCCGGGGGCCATAGGTTTCACTAGTGGCTTCTCTCAAGAGCATAAGTATTCTACGGTGGGTGAACAAATTACTGTTGAGCAATTGACAGAATTGAGCATAGTTATGAGAATATCTAGGCATGATCATGTATATAGGCATCACATCCGTGACAAGTACACTGAAACGATTCTGCATCTACTACTATTACTCCACTCATCGAACGCTATCCAGCATGCATCTAGAGTATTAAGTTAAAAACAGAGTAACGCCTTAAGCAAGATGGCATGATGTAGAGAGATAAATTCATGCAATATGAAATAAACCCCATCTTGTTATCCTCGATGGCAGCGATGCAATACGTGCCTTGCTGCCCCTTCTATCACTGGGAAAGGACACCGCAAGATCAAACCCAAAGCTAAGCACTTCTCCCATGGCAAGAACTACCAATCTAGTTGGCCAAACCAAACGGATAATTCAAAGAGACTTGCAAAGATAACCAATCATACATAAAAGAATTCAGAGAAGATTCAAATATTATTCATAGATAGACTTGATCATAAACCCACAATTCATCGGTCTCAACAAACACACCGCAAAAAGAAGATTACATCGAATAGATCTCCACAATAGAGGGGGAGAACTTTGTATTGAGATCCAAAAAGAGAGAAGAAGCCATCTAGCTACTAACTATGGACCCGAAGGTCTGAGGTAAACTACTCACACTTCATCGTAGAGGCTATGATGATGTAGAAACCCTCCGTGATGACGGCCCTCTCCGGCGGAGCTCCGGAACAGGCCCCAAGATGGGATCTCGTGGATACAGAAAGTTGCGGCGGTGGAATTAGGTTTTTGGCTCCTCTTCTGTTTGTTTGGGGGTACGTATGTATATATAGGAGGAAGAAGTACGTCAGTGGAGCATCGAGGGGCCCACGAGGCAGGGGCGCGCCCTAGGGGGGCGCCCCCACCCTCATGACTACCTCTCTGATGCCTTGGCGTAGGGTCCAAGTCTCCTGGATCACGTTCGGTGAGAAAATCACGTTCCCGAAGGTTTCATTCCGTTTGGACTCCGTTTGATATTCCGTTTCTTCGAAACACTGAAATAGGCAAAAAAAGAGCAATTCTGGGCTGGGCCTCCGGTTAATAGGTTAGTCCCAAGAATAATATAAAAGTGGAAAATAAAGCCCAATATAGTCCAAAACAGTTAATAATATAGCATGGAGCAATCAAAAATTATAGATACGTTGGAGACGTATCAGGCATCCCCAAGCTTAATTCCTGCTCGTCCTCGAGTGGGTAAATAATAAAAAGAGAATTTTTTATGCCGAGTGCTACTTGGCATAATTTCAATGCAAATCTTCTTAATTATGATATGAATATTCAGATTCGAAAGATTCAAGACAAAAGTTTATATTGACATAAAAATAATAATACTTCAAGCATACTAACAAAGCAATTATGTCTTCTCAAAATAACATGGCCAAAGAAAGTTATCCCTACAAAATCATATAGTCTGGCTATGCTCTATCTTCACCACACAAAGTATTTAAATCATGCACAACCCTGATGACAAGCCAAGCAATTGTTTCATACTCTAACTTTTTCAAAACTTTTTCAATCTTCACGCAATACATGAGCGTGAGCCATGGATATAGCACTATAGGTGGAATAGAATAGTGGTTGTGGAGAAGACAAAAAGGAGAAGATAGTCTCACATCAACTAGGCGTATCAACGAGCTATGGAGATGCCCATCAATAGATATCAATGTGAGTGAGTAGGGATTGCCATGCAACAGATGCACTAGAGCTATAAGTATATGAAAGCTCAAAAAGAAACTAAGTGGGTGTGCATCCAACTTGCTTGCTCATGAAGACCTAGGGAAATTTGAGGAAGCCCATCATTGGAATATACAAGCCAGGTTCTATAATATAAAATTCCCACTAGTATATGAAAGTGATAAGATGAGAGACTCTACTATGAAGATCACGGTGCTACTTTGAAGCACAAGTGTGGTAAAAGGATAGTAACATTGTCCCTTCTCTCTTTTTCTCTCATTTTTTTATTTGGGCCTTTTCTCCTTTTTTATGGCCTATTTTTATTTGGGCTTCTTTAGCCTTTTTTTACTTATTTATTTTATTTTTCGTCCGGAGTCTCATCCCGACTTATGGGGGAATCATAGTCTCCATCATTATTTCCTCACTGGGACAATGCTCTAATAATGATGATCATCACACTTTTATTTTTCTTACAACTCAACAATTACAATTCAATACTTAGAACAAAATATGACTCTATATGAATGCCTCTGGCGGTGTACCGGGATATGCAATATGACAATGATGGAGTGTGTCATAATAAACGGAATGGTTGAAAGTTGCATGGAAATATATCTCGGAATGGCTATGGAAATGCCATAATAGGTAGGTATGGTGGCTGTTTTGAGGAAGGTATATGGTGGGTGTATGATACCGGCGAAAGGTGCGTGGTATTAGAGAGGCTAGCAAAGGTGGAAGGGTGAGAGTGCGTATAATCCATGGACTCAACATTAGTCATAAAGAACTCATATACTTATTGCAAAAGTCTAGAAGTTATCAAAGCAAATTATTACGCACATGCTCCTAGGGGGATAGATTGGTAGCAAAAGACCATCGCTCATCCCCGACCGCCACTCATAAGGAAGACAATCAATAAATAAATCATGCTCCGACTTCATCACATAACGGTTCACCATACGTGCATGCTACGGGAATCACAAACTTTAACACAAGTATTCTTTAAATTCACAACTAATCAACTAGCATGACTTCAATATCATCACCTCCATATCTCAAAACAATTATCATGCTTCAATCTTTTCTTAGTATTCAACACACTCAAAAGAAAGTTTCACAAATCTTGAATACCAAGCATATTATTATTAAGCAAATTACCATGCTATTAAGAGACTCTCAAAATAATTTAAGTGAAGCATGAGAGATCAATAGTTTCTTTAAAACAAATCCACCACCGTGCTCTAAAAGATCGAAGTGAAGCACATAGAGCAAAATTATAATGCTCAAAAGATATAAGTGAAGCATATAGAGTATTCTATCAAATTTTAATTCATGTATGGCTCTCTCAAAAGGTGTGTACAGCAAGGATGATTGTGGCATACTAAGACACAAAGACACAAATAATACAAAACGCTCCAAGCAAAACACATATCATGTTGGTGAATAAAAATATAGCTCCAAGTAAATTACCGATGGAAGTGGACGAAAGAGGGGATGCCTTCCGGGGCATCCCCAAGCTTTGACTTCTTGGTGTCCTTGGATTATCTTGGGGGTGCCATGGGCATCCCCAAGCTTAGGCTCTTGCCACTCCTTGTTCCATAATCCTGTTGGGAACGTAGTAATTTCAAAAAAATTCCTACACACACGCAAGATCATGGTGATGCATAGCAATGAGAGGGGAGAGTGTTGTCTATGTACCCTTGTAGACTGTTCGCAGAAGCGTTATATCAACGCGGTTGATGTAGTCGTACATCTTCACGATCCGACCGATCCAAGTACCGAAAGCACGGCACCTCCGAGTTCTGCACACGTTCGGCTCGGTGATGTCCTCGCCTTCTCGATCCAGCAAGAGGGGCGAAGTAGTAGATGGGTTCTGGCAGCACGACGGCGTGGTGACGGTGTTGGTGAAGAACAATCTCCGCCGGGCTTCGCCAAAGCACTACAAAACTATGACGGAGGATAAACTAGAGGAGACGGGGTAGCCGGCACACGGCTTGGTGTTTCTTCATGTGTCTTTGGTGCTAGTCCTACCCCTCTATTTATATGTTGAGCCCTGGGGTCGAAACTTGGAGTAAAAGCCTCCTCAAAGTCTGTTTCACCCGAAAGGCAAGAGTCCTTCTCGGACTCCAGGGCTAGACGCCAGGGTTCCCGGCGTCTACCCCTTAGATTCCAGGGTTCCGAGCGTCTAGCCTCTGGTCTCCGCAAAACTTCCTTTTGCACTTTCCAAAAGCCTCATGGGCTTTCCCCTTTGGCCCAGATAAAGTGTTCTCGTGCCCAAACATTTCGGGAAACATCCGAAACCCCTTCCGGTGAATTCCGGAAACCTTCCGGAGATCAAACACTACTATCCACATATCAATCTTTACTTTCGGACCATTCCGGAGTTCCTCGTCGTATCTGTGATCTCATCCAAAACTCCGAACAACATTCGGTCACCAACATACATAACTCATAGTAGTATATCGTCAACGAATGTTAAGCGTGCGGACCCTACGGGTTTGAGAACTATGTAGACATGACCGAGAAACCTCTCTTGTCAATAACCAATAGCGGGACCTGGATGCCCATATTGGCTCCTACATATTCTACGAAGATCTTTATTGGTCAGACCGCATAACAACATACGTTGTTCCCTTTGTCATCGGTATGTTACTTGCCCGAGAATCGATCGTTGGTATCTCAATACCTAGTTCAATCTCGTTACCGGCAAGTCTCTTTACTCATTCCGTAATACATCATCCCGCAACTAACTAATTAGTTGCAATGCTTGCAAGGCTTATAGTGATGTGCATTACCGAGTGGGCCCAGAGATACCTCTCCGACAATCGAAGTGACAAATCCTAATCTCGAAATACGCCAACCCAACAAGTACCTTTGGAGACAGTTGTAGAGCACCTTGATAATCACCCAGTTACGTTGTGACGTTTGGTGGCACACAAAGTGTTCCTCCGGTAAATGGGAGTTGCATAATCTCATAGTCATAGGAACATGTATAAGTCATGAAGAAAGCAATAGCAACAAACTAAACGATCAAGTGCTATGCTAACAGAATGGGTCAAGTCAATCACATCATTATCCTAATGATGTGATCCCGTTAATCAAATGACAACTCATGTCTATGGTTAGGAAACATAACCATCTTTGATCAACGAGCTAGTCAAATAGAGGCATACTAGTGACACTCTGTTTGTCTATGTATTCACACATGTATTATGTTTCCGGTTAATACAATTCTAGCATGAATAATAAACATTTATCATGATATAAGTAAATAAATAATAACTTTATTATTGCCTCTAGGGCATATTTCCTTCAAATCCATCAAAAGAATTCACCCAAAACTTGAAACCTTCACAACACAAAACTTAAAGTAGAAAACTCGTGAGCTCCGTTAGCGAAAGAAAACAAAAGACCACTTAAAGGTACTGTAATGAACTCATTCTTTATTTATATTGGTGTTAAACCTACTGTATTCCAACTTCTATATGTATTATAAACTATTTTACTAGCCATAGATTCATCAAAATAAGCAAACAACACACGAAAAACAGAATATGTCAAAAACAGAACAGTCTGTAGTAATCTGTAGCTAGCACAAGATCTGGAACCCCAAAAATTCTAAAATAAATTGCTGGACGTGAGTAATTTATATATTAATCATCTGCAAAAATAATTAACTAAATAGCACTCTTCAAATAAAAAATGACAGCAGTTCTCGTGAGCGCTAAAGTTTCTTGTTTTACAGCAAGTTCAACAAGACTTTCCCCAAGTCTTCCCAACGGTTCTACTTGGCACAAACACTAATTAAACACAAAAAACACAACCAAAACAAAGGCTAAATAATTTATTTATTAATAAACAGGATCAAAAAGCAAGGAATAAAAATAAAATTGGGTTGCCTCCCAACAAGCGCTATCGTTTAACGCCCCTAGCTAGGCATAAAAGCGAGGATAGATCTAGGTATTGCCATCTTTGGTAGGCAATCCATAAGTGGCTCCCATAATAGTTTCATATGGAAATTTTATTTTATTTCTTGTAAAATGTTCCATGCCCTTTTTAATGGAAATTGGAATCTAATATTCCCTTCCTTCATATCAATAATCGCACCAACCGTTCTAAGGAAAGGTCTACCAAGAATAATAGGGCAAGAAGGATTGCAATCTATATCAAGAACAATGAAATCTACGGGCACATAATTTCTATTTCCAACAATAATAACATCATTAGTCCTTCCGA
The DNA here is from genome assembly GCA_034509565.1 of Triticum monococcum. Lineage (NCBI taxonomy): Eukaryota > Viridiplantae > Streptophyta > Magnoliopsida > Poales > Poaceae > Triticum > Triticum monococcum. The sequence goes on along the minus strand of CM067847.1, from coordinate 111,673,438 downwards.
TAGGTTTCTTAATAGTGGAATCCGCAAGATGCAAGTTTAGAGAGCAATCATCAAAATTACGGAAATCTAGCAAATCACACAAAGTCTTGGGAACAGTAGAGACACTAGCACCCAAATCACACAAAGCATAAAAATCATGATCTTTAATTTTAATTTTAATAGTTGGTTCCCACTCATCATAGAGTTTTCTAGGGATAGAAACTTTCAACTCAAGTTTTTCTTCATAAGATTGCATCAAGGCATCAACAATATGTTCGGTGAAGGCTTTATGTTGACTATAAGCATCTGGAGAATTTAGCACGGATTGCAACAAGGAAATACAATTAATTAAAGAACAACTTTCATAATTAAATTCCTTGAAATCCAATATAGTGGGTTTAGCAACATCTAGATTTTTATTTCTTTCAATCCCACATTCATCAATTTCATCATAAAGATCTGAATACTCCGAATTTTTAGAACGCCTTCTAGGTAAAGGAAGATCATATTCAGTTTCATCAAGATTCATATTGCAAAACAAAGATTTAATAGGTGACACATCAATAACTTTTATATCTTCTTCTTGATTCTCATAGGAATTGGAAGAACACGCTTTAATAAAGGCATCTTTGGAAGCACGCATCCTAGCGGTTCTTTCCTTGCACTCATCAATGGAAATTCTCATGGCTTTGAGAGACTCATTGATATCATGCTTAGGAGGAATAGATCTAATATTTAAAGAATCAATCTCAAGATAACTTCTATCAATGTTCCTAGCCAAATCATCAACTTTAAGCAATTTCTCTTCAAGCAAAGCATTAAAATTCTTTTGTGAATTCATAAACTCTTTAACATTATTCTCAAATTCAGAGGGCATCTTATTATAATTTCCATAAGGGTTGTTGTAGGAATTCCCATAATTATTAGAAGGATTACTAGGATATGGCCTAGGATTAAAATTCCCTCTATAAGCGTTGTTACCAAAATTATTCCTACCAACAAAATTCACATCCATAGATTCATTGTTATTCTCAATCAAACTAGACAAAGGCATATCATTAGGATCAAAAGAAACACTCTTAGTAGCAAATAATTTCATAAGTTCATCCATCTTTCCACTCAAAACATTGATTTCTTCTATCGCATGCACTTTTTTATTAGAAGATTTTTCAGTATGCCATTGAGAATAATTAACCATAATATTATCTAGGAGTTTAGTAGCATCTCCTAAAGTGATTTCCATAAAAGTGCCTCCTGTGGCCGAATCTAAAAGATTTCTAGAAGCAAAATTCAATCCGGCATAAAATTTTTGTATAATCATCCACAAATTCAAACCATGAGTAGGGCAATTACGTATCATTAATTTCATTCTCTCCCAAGCTTGTGCAACATGTTCATGATCAAGTTGCTTAAAGTTCATAACATCATTTCTAAGAGAGATGATCTTAGCGGGAGGGAAATACTTAGAGATAAAAGCATCTTTGCACTTGTTCCAAGAATCAATACTATTTTTAGGCAAAGACGAAAACCAAGCTTCAGCACGATCTCTAAGCAAAAAGGAAATAGCTTCAATTTAACGACATCATTATTGACATCTTTTTTCTTTTGCATATCACATAAATCAACGAAGCTATTCAGATGAGTAGCGGCATCTTCACTAGGAAGGCCGGCGAATTGATCTTTCACAACAAGATTCAACAAAGCAGTATTAATTTCACAAGATTCATCATCGGTAAGAGGAGAAATCGGAGTGCTAAGGAAATCATTATTATTGGTATTGGTGAAGTCACACAATTTAGTATTATCTTGAGCCATCGCGACAAACAAGCAATCTAACACACGAGCAAACAAGAGCAAACGGGCAAAAGAGGCAAATAGAGAGGGAGGATAGAGAGAGAGGGCGAATAAAACGGCAAGGGTGAAGTGGGGGAGAGGAAAACGAGAGGCAAATGGCAAATAATGTAATGCGAGAGATAGGGATTGTGATGGGTACTTGGTATGTTGACTTTTTGCGTAGACTCCCCGGCAACGGTGCCAGAAATCCTTCTTGCTACCTCTTGAGCTTGCGTTGGTTTTCCCCGAAGAGGAAGGGACGATGCAGCAAAGTAGCGTAAGTATTTCCCCTCAGTTTTTGAGAACCAAGGTATCAATCCAGTAGGAGGCCACGCTCAAGTCCCTCGCACCTGCACAAAACGATAGCTACTCGCAACCAACGCGATTAGGGGTTGTCAATCCCTTCACGGTCACTTACGAGAGTGAGATCTGATAGATATAATATTTTTAGTATTTTTGGTATAAAGATGCAAAGTAAAAAGTAAAGGCAAAGTAAAAAAGCAAAGCAAGATTAAAGTGATGGAGATTGATATGATGAGAATAGACCCGGGGGCCATAGGTTTCACTAGTGGCTTCTCTCAAGAGCATAAGTATTCTACGGTGGGTGAATAAATTACTGTTGAGCAATTGACATAATTGAGCATAGTTACGAGAATATCTAGGCATGATCATGTATATAGGCATCACGTCCGTGACAAGTAGACCGGAACAATTCTGCATCTACTACTATTACTCCACTCATTGACCGCTATCCAGCATGCATCTAGAGTATTAAGTTAAAACAGAGTAACGCCTTAAGCAAGAAGACATGATGTAGAGAGATAAATTCATGCAATATGAAATAAACCCCATCTTGTTATCCTCGATGGCAACGATGCAATACGTGCCTTATTGCCCCTTCTGTCACTGGGAAAGGACACCGTAAGATCGAACACAAAGCTAAGCACTTCTCCCATGGCAAGAACTACCAATCTAGTTGGCCAAACCAAATGGATAATTCGAAGAGACTTGCAAAGATAACCAATCATACATAAAAGAATTCAGAGAAGATTCAAATATTATTCATAGATAGACTTGATCATAAACCCACAATTCATCGGTCTCAACAAACACACCGCAAAACAAAGATTACATCGAATAGATCTCCACAAGAGAGGGGGAGAACTTTGTATTGAGATCCAAAAAGAGAGAAGAAGCCATCTAGCTACTAACTATGGGCCCGAAGGTCTGAGGTAAACTACTCACACTTCATTGGAGAGGCTATGATGATGTAGATGCCCTCTGTGATGACGACCCTCTCTGGCGGAGCTCCGGAACAGGCCCCAAGATGGGATCTCGTGGATACAGAAAGTTGCGGTGGTGGAATTAGCTTTTTTTGCTCCTCTTCTGTTCGTTTGGGGGTACGTATGTATATATAGGAGGAAGAAGTACATCGGTGGAGCATCGAGGGGCCCATGAGGCAGGGGGGCGCGCCCTAGGGGGGCGCCCCCACCCTCGTGACCACTTCTCTGATGCCTTGGCGTAGGGTCCAAGTCTCCTGGATCACGTTTGGTGAGAAAATCACGTTCCCGAAGGTTCCATTCCGTTTGGACTCCGTTTGATATTCCGTTTCTTCGAAACACTGAAATAGGCAAAAAAACAGCAATTCTGGGCTGGGCCTCCGGTTAATAGGTTAGTCCCAAAAATAATATAAAAGTGGAAAATAAAGCCCAATATTGTCCAAAACAGTAAATAATATAGCATGGAGCAATCAAAAATTATAGATACGTTGGAGACGTATCAGATACCGATAGGTATGGAAGTTGATTTATCAGCCATTTGCAAAGATATTTCAGTAGGTGTGAGTTTATTCAAGTCAAGTCTTTTATATAAAGAGACAGGCATAACACTAACACCAGCTCCTAAATCACACAAAGCAGTTTTCACATAATTCTTTTTGATAGAGCAAGGTATAGTTGGTATTCCCGGATCTCCAAGTTTTTTAGGCACTCCATCTTTAAAAGTATAATTAGCAAGCATAGTGGAGATTTGAGCTTCCGGTATTTTTCTTTTGTTTGTGATGATGTCTTTCATATACTTTGCATAAGGAGGCATTTTCAAGATATCAGTCAAGCGAGTACAAAAAAAAAGACTGGCCTCGGCATTTCAGCAAAGCGTTCAAATTCTTCATCATCATTCTTTTTAGTTGACTTAGGTGTAAAAGGCATAGGTTTTTGAACCCACGGTTCTCTTTCTTTACCGTGTTTTCTAGCACTGAAGTCTCTTTTATCATACCTTTTATTCTTAGGTTGTGGGTTATCAAGATCAACAGGTGGTTCTATCTCCACATCATTATCTGGTTCTTTATCATTTGGTTGAGTGTCTTAATGAACCTCATCATTATCTTTTTCATTATCACTAGGTGAGTGTTCATTACCAGATTGAGTTTCGGCATCAGAGATAGAAATTTTCATTATCAGGAGGTTTTCCTATTTCAGGTTCACTAGAAGTGTGCAAAGTCCTATCATTTTTATTTTCCTTTTTCTTTTTATAAGGACTAGGTGCACTAGTGTTAGCTCTTTGTGAATCTTGTTCAACTCTTTTTGTGTGTCCCTCGGGATAAATTGGTTCCTGAGTCATTTTACCTCCTCTAGTTGCAACTCTAACAGCAAAGTCATGCATATTATGATTCATTTCATCAAGAAATTCTCTTTGTGATTTAGCAACTTGTTATAACTGAGTTTGGACCATAGAAGCATGTTTTCCAACACCTCTAACATATAAATAACAAGTCACTCAAGCGAGCAATCATATCAGGACTGAGATATAATATACCCCTCTTCTTCGGAGTGGGTTTAGGTGGTGGTTCAAGAAGAGTCCGATCATCATATTTTTTCAATATATTATTCAATAATTCTTCAGCTTGTCCAACCGTTCGTTCACTGAAAACACAACCAGCACAACTATCTAGGAAGTCCCTAGAAGCATCGGTTAGCCCATTATAGAAGATATCAACTATTTCATTTTGCTTAAGAGGATGATCAGGCAAAGCCTCCCCCAAGCTTGTGGGAGACTCTCTTCTTTAGTTTGCACAAAGTTAAATATTTCCTGTAAGGCAGCTTGTTTCTTATGAGCAGGAAAATATTTTTCAGAGGAGTAATAAATCATATCCTGGGGACTACGCACACAACCAGGAGCAAGAGTATTGTACCAAGCTTTAGCATCACCCTTTAATGAGAAATGAAATAATTTGAGAATAAAGTAATAGCGAATTTTCTCATCATGAGTAAAAAGGGTAGCTATATCATTCAAATTAGTAAGATGTGCCACAACAGTTTCAGTTTCATAACCATGGAAAGGATTAGATTCAGCCAAAGTAATTATCTCTGGGTCGATAGAGAAATCATAATCCTTATCATCAATAAAGATAGGTGAGGTAGCAAACTTAGGATCACATTTCATTCTAGCATTCAGAGATTTTTCTTTATACTTTTATAGTAATTTCTATAGATCATCTCTATCCTTACAAGCAAGAATATCTCTAGTTGGCTCTTCACTCATAACATAACCTTCCGGTACCTAGGATATTCATATCTACGAAGGCTAGTTGTAATAGGTGTTTCAGGAGATTCAGTTTCAAGCTCATCATCAGAATCAACAACATCATGTTGTATTACTCTAGCAATTTGTTTATCAAGAAATTCACCAAGTGGCACATCATCATTATCAAGCAAGGTACTAGCATCATCATAAGCATTATCCAAAGCAGAAGTAGCATCATCAATAACTTGCGACATATCAGAATTAATAGCATGTGGTGGTGTTGCAAGTTTACTTATAACATAAGGTGAATCTAAAGCAGAACTGCATGGCAGTTCCTTACCTCCCCTCGTCTTTGAGAGAAATATCTTAGTCTTAGCATCCTTCAGATTCTTCATAGTGATAATATGATAATAATACCAAGTGACTCAACAAATATAGCTATGCTCCCCGGCAACGGTGCCAGAAAAAGGTCTTGATAACCCACAAGTATAGGGGATCGCAACAGTTTTCGAGGGTAGAGTATTCAACCCAAATTTATAGATTCGGCACAAGGGAGCCAAAGAATATTTGAAGGTATTAGCGGCTGAGTTGTCAATTCAACCACACCTGGAGATTAATTATCTGCAGCAAAGTGATCAGTAGCAGTTTGATAGTTTTGATCGTAGTGACAGTAGCAATGGTAACAGTAACGGTGATAGCAGTAATTTTGTAGCAAGTGTAACAGTGGTGATAGCAGTAGTAACTTAGCAGAAATAATATAAATAAATTCGTAGGCATTGGATCGGTGACCTGTTGGATGATATTCATCATGTGATAGTTATAACCTAGGGCGATATGGCACTAGCTCAAGTTCATCGATATAATGTAGGCATTTATTCCGTAAATAGTCGTACATGCTTTATTAAAAGAACTTGCATGACATCTTTTGTCCTACCCTCCCGTGGCAGCGGGGTCCATATTGGAAACTAAGGGATATTAAGGCCTCCTTTAATAGAGAACCGGAACAAAGCATTAACACATAGTGAATACATGAACTCCTCAAACTACGGTCATCACCAAGAGTGGGCCCGATTGTTGTCACTCCGGGGTTGTCGGATCATAACATGTAGTAGGTGACTATAACTTGCAAGATCAGATCTAGAACATGGATATAATGGTGATAACATAAATGGTTCATATCTGAAATCATGGCACCCAGGCCCAAAGTGACAAGCATTAAGCAGAGCAAAGTCATAGCAACATCAATCTAAGAACATAGTGGATACTAGGGATCAGGCCCTAACAAGAATAACTCAATTACATGATGAATCTCATCCAACTCCTCACCGACCAGCGAGTCTATGAAGGAATTACTCACTCCCGGTGGGGAGCATCATGGAATTGGCGATGGAGATGGGTTGGTGATGACGAAGAACGAAGATCCCCCTCTCCGGAGCCCCAAACAAACTCTGGATCTGCCCTCCTGAGGAAGAACAGGGCTTGGCAGTGGCTCCATCTTGTGGATTGCGATAATTCTTTCTTCCTGATTTTTTCTCCGAAAATGGGAATTTTTAGTGTCAGGGTTGAGGTCTGCGCGGCCACCAGGTGGGTACAACCCACCTGGGCGCGCCAGGAGAGGGGGGCGCGCCCTGGTGGGTTGTGCCCACCCAGGGGCCCCTCTCCGGTAGGTCTTGGCTCCAGAAATTCTTATATATTATATTATATAAAAATTCCCCGCAAAGTTCCGTTCCATTCCGAGAACTTTTATTTCTGCACAAAAACAACACCATCATAGTTCTGCTGAAAACAGTGCCAGTCTAGGGTCAGTTTCATTCAAATCATGCAAATTAGAGTCCAAAACAAGAGGAAAAGCGTGAGAAAAAGTAGATACGTTGGAGACGTATCACCAGTATCAAATACCCAGGCGCTACTACGAGCATTAGTACGGTACACATCAATAACATGTATATCAAATATACCTTTCACTTTGCCATCCTTCTTATCCGCCAAATACTTGGGGCAGTTCTGCTTCCAGTGACCAGTCCCTTTGCAGTAGAAGCACTCAGTGTCAGGCTTAGGTACAGACTTGGGCTTCTTCACTTGAGCAGCAACTTGCTTGCCGTTCTTCTTGAAGTTCCCCTTCTTCCCTATACCCCTTTTCTTGAAACTGGTGGTCTTGTTAACCATCAAGACTTGATGCTCCTTCTTGATTTCTACCTCCGCAGCCTTTAGCATTACGAAGAGCTCGGGAATTGTCTTATCCATCCCTTGCATATTATAGTTCATCACGAAGCTTTTGTAGCTTGGTGGCAGTGATTGAAGAACTCTGTCAACGACACTATCAACATGAAGATTAACTCCCAGTTGAGTCAAGTGGTTCTTGTACCCAGACATTCTGAGTATATGTTCACTGAAAGAACTATTCTCCTCCATCTTGCAACTATACAACTTATTGGAGACTTCATATCTCTCAATCTGGGCATTTGCTTGAAATATTAACTTCAACTCTTGGAACATCTCATATGCTCCATGACGTTCAAAACGTCGTTGAAGTCCCGGTTCTAAGCCGTAAAGCATGGCACACTGAACTATCAAGTAGTCATCAGCTTTGCTCTGCCAGACGTTCATAACGTTTGGAGTTGCTCCTGCAACGGGTTTGGCACCTAGCGGTGCTTCCAGGACGTAATTCTTCTGTGCAGCAATGAGGATAATCCTCAAGTTATGGACCCAGTCCGTGTAGTTGCTACCATCATCTTTCAACTTAGCTTTCTCTAGGAACACATTAAAATTCAAGGGAACGGTAGCACGGGCCATTGATCTACAACAACATAGACATGCAAAATACTATCAGGTACTAAGTTCATGCTAAATTAAAGTTCAATTAATCATATTACTTAAGAACTCCCACTTAGATAGACATCTCTCTAGTCATCTAAATGATCACGTGATCCATATCAACTAAACCATGTCCGATCATCACGTGAGATGGAGTAGTTTCCAATGGTGAACGTCACTATGTTGATCATATCTACTATATGACGTTCGACCTTTCGGTCAGTCTTCCGAGGCCATGTCTGCATATGCGGCTTGTCAAGTTTAACCCGAGTATTCTGCGTGTGCAAAACTGGCTTGCACCTATTGTATGTGAACGTAGAGCTTATCACACCCGATCATCACGTGGTTGAAGGAAATATGCCCTAGAGGCAATAATAAAGTTATTATTTATTTCCTTACATCATGATAAATGTTTATTATTCATGCTAGAATTGTATTAACCGGAAACATAATACATGTGTGAATACATAGACCAACAGAGTGTCACTAGTATGCCTCTACTTGACTAGCTCGTTAATCAAAGATGGTTATGTTTCCTAACCATGAACAAGGAGTTGTTATTTGATTAACGAGGTCACATCATTAGTAGAATGATCTGATTGACATGACCCATTCCATTAGCTTAGCACCCGATCGTTTAGTATGTTGCTATTGCTTTCTTCATGACTTATACATGTTCCTATAACTATGAGATTATGCAACTCCCGTTTACCGGAGGAACACTTTGGGTACTACCAAACGTCACAACGTAACTGGGTGATTATAAAGGAGTACTACAGGTGTCTCCAATGGTAGATGTTGGGTTGGCGTATTTCGAGATTAGGGTTTGTCACTCCGATTGTCGGAGAGGTATCTCTGGGCCCTCTCGGTAATGCACATCACATAAGCCTTGCAAGCACCGCAACTAATAAGTTAGTTGTGAGATGATGTATTACGGAACGAGTAAAGAGACTTGCTGGTAACGAGATTGAACTAGGTATTGGATACCGACGATCGAATCTCGGGCAAGTAACATACCGATGACAAAGGGAACAACGTATGTTGTTATGCGGTCTGACCGATAAAGATCTTCGTAGAATATGTAGGAGCCAATATGGGCATCCAGGTCCCGCTATTGGTTATTGACCGGAGACGTGTCTCGGTCATGTCTACATTGTTCTCGAACCGTAGGGTCCGCACGCTTAACGTTACGATGATAGTTATTATGAGTTTATGCATTTTGATGTACCGAAGGTTGTTCGGAGTCCCGGATGAGATCACGAACATGACGAGGAGTCTCAAAATGGTCGAGACGTAAAGATTGATATATTGGAAGCCTATGTTTGGGCACCGGAAGTGTTCCGGGTGAAATCGGGATTTTACCGGATTACCGGGAGGGTTACCGGAACCCCCCGGGAGGCAAATGGGCCTATTGGGCCTTAGTGGAAAAGAGAGAAGGGGCAGCCCACAGGCTAGCCGGCCGAACCCCCCTTCCCTAGTCCTATTAGGACTAGGAGAAGGGGCCGGCCCCCCTCTCTTCTCTTTCTCCCGAAGAGTCCTATTAGGAATAGGATTTGAGGGAAGGAGTCCTACTCCCGGTAGGAGTGGGACTCCTCCCCGCGCCTCCCTCCTAGCCGGCCGACCCCCTTGCCCCTGGCCTTTATATACGGGGGCAGGGGCACCCCATAGACACACAACTTGATCCTTGAGATCATTCCTTAGCCGTGTGCGGTGCCCCCTGCCACCAAATTCCACCTCGATCGTACCGTTGTAGTGCTTAGGCGAAGCCCTGCGTCGGTAGTACATCAAGATCGTCATCACGCCGTCGTGCTGACGAAACTCTTCCTCGACGCTTTGCTGGATCGGAGCCCGAGGAACGTCATCGAGCTGAACGTGTGCTAAGAACTCGGAGGTGCCGGAGTAACGGTGCTTGGATCGGTCGGATCGGGAAGAAGACGTACGACTACTTCCTCTATGTTGTGTGATCGCTTCCGCAGTCGGTCTGCGTTGGTACGTAGACAACACTCTCCCCTCTCGTTGCTGTGCATCACCATGATCTTGCGTGTGCGTAGGAAATTTTTTGAAATTACTGCGTTCCCCAACAGTGGCATCCGAGCGTAGGTTTTATGGTTTGATGTTATATGCACGAGTAGAACACAAGTGAGTTGTGGGCGATACAAGTCATACTGCCTACCAGCATGTCATACTTTGGTTCGGCGGTATTGTTGGTTGAGACGATCCGGACCAACCTTACGCGTACTCTTACGCGAGACCGGTTCCCTCGACGTGCTTTGCACATAGATGGCTTGCGGAAGACTGTCTCTCCAACTTTAGTTGAACCAAGTGTGACTACGCCCGGTCCTTGAGAAGGTTAAAACGGAGTCTATTTGACGAACTATCGTTGTGGTTTTGATGCGTAGGTGAGATGAGTTCTTACTTAAGCCCGTAGCAGCCACGTAAAACTTGCAACAACAAAGTAGAGGACGTCTAACTTGTTTTTGCAGGGTATGTTGTGATGTGATATGGTCAAGGCATGATGCTGATTTTATTGTATGAGATGATCATGTTTTGTAACTAAGTTATCGGCAACTGGCAGGAGCCATATGGTTGTCGCTTTATTGTATGCAATGCAATCGCGATGTAATGCTTTACTAGATTACTAAACGGTAGTAATAGTCGTGGAAGCATAAGATTGGCGAGACGACAATGATGCTACGATGGAGATCAAGGTGTCGCGCCGGTGACGATGGTGATCATGACGGTGCTTCGGAGATGGAGATCACAAGCACAAGATGATGATGGCCATATCATATCACTTATATTGATTGCATGTGATGTTTATCCTTTTATGCATCTTATCTTGCTTTGATTGGCGGTAGCATTATAAGATGATCTCTCACTAAATTATCAAGAAGTGTTCTCCCTGAGTATGCACCGTTGCCAAAGTTCGTCGTGCCCAGACACCACGTGATGATCGGGTGTGATAAGCTCTACGTCCATCTACAACGGGTGCAAGCCAGTTTTGCACACGCAGAATACTCAGGTTAAACTTGACGAGCCTAGCATATGCAGATATGGCCTCGGAACACAGAGACCGAAAGGTCGAGCGTGAATCATATAGTAGATATGATCAACATGACGATGTTCACCATTGAAAACTACTCCATCTCACGTGATGATCGGTTATGGTTTAGTTGATTTGGATCACGTGATCACTTAGAGGATTAGAGGGATGTCTATCTAAGTGGGAGTTCCTAAGTAATTTGATTAACTGAACTTAAACTTATCATGAACTTAGTACCTGATAGTATCTTGCTTGTTTATGTTGCTTGTAGATAGATGGCTCGTGCTATTGTTCCGTTGAATTTTAATGCGTTCCTTGAGAAAGCAAAGTTGAAAGATGATGGTAGCAATTACACGGACTGGGTCCGTAACCTGAGGATTATCCTCATTGCTGCACAGAAGAATTACGTCCTGGAAGCACCGCTGGGTGACAGGCCTGCTGCTGGAGCAACACCAGATGTTATGAACGTCTGGCAGAGCAAAGCTGATGACTACTCGATAGTTCAGTGTGCCATGCTTTACGGCTTAGAATCGGGACTTCAACGACGTTTTGAACGTCATGGAGCATATGAGATGTTCCAGGAGTTGAAGTTAATATTTCAAGCAAATGCCCGAATTGAGAGATATGAAGTCTCCAATAAGTTCTATAGCTGTAAGATGGAGGAGAACAGTTCTGTCAGTGAGCATATACTCAAAATGTCTGGGTATAATAATCACTTGATTCAGATGGGAGTTAATCTTCCAGATGATTGCGTCATTGACAGAATTCTCCAATCACTACCACCAAGCTACAAGAGCTTCGTGATGAACTATAATATGCAAGGGATGAACAAGACTATTCCCGAGCTCTTCGCAATGCTGAAAGCTGCGGAGGTAGAAATCAAAAAGGAGCATCAAGTGTTGATGGTTAGCAAGACCACTAGTTTCAAGAAAAAGGGTAAAGGGAAGAAGAAGGGAAACTTCAAGAAGAACAGCAAGCAAGTTGCTGCTCAAGAGAAGAAACCCAAGTCTGGACCTAAGCCTGAAACTGAGTGCTTCTACTGCAAGCAGACTGGACACTGGAAGCGGAACTGCCCCAAGTATTTGGCAGATAAGAAGGATGGCAAAGTGAGCAAAGGTATATGTGATATACATGTTATTGATGTGTACCTTACTAGAGCTCGCAGTAGCACCTGGGTATTTGATACTGGTTCTGTTGCTAATATTTGCAACTCGAAACAGGGACTACGGAATAAGCGGACACTAGCAAAGGACGAGGTGACGATGCGCGTGGGAAACGGTTCCAAAGTCGATGTGATCGCGGTCGGCACGCTACCTCTACATCTACCTTCGGGATTAATATTAGACCTAAATAATTGTTATTTGGTGCCAGCGTTGAGCATGAACATTATATCTGGATCTTGTTTAATGCGAGACGGTTATTCATTTAAATCAGAGAATAATGGTTGTTCTATTTATATGAATAATATCTTTTATGGTCATGCACCTTTGAAGATTGGTCTATTCTTGTTGAATCTCGAAGATAGTAACACACATATTCATAATGTAGAAGCCAAAAGATGCAAAGTTAATAATGATAGTGCAACTTATTTGTGGCACTGCCGTTTAGGTCATATCGGTGTAAAGCGCATGAAGAAACTCCATACTGATGGGCTTTTGGAATCACTTGATTATGAATCACTTGGTACTTGCGAACCGTGCCTCATAGGCAAGATGACTAAAACACCGTTCTCCGGTACTATGGAGAGAGCAACAGATTTGTTGGAAATCATACATACCGATGTATGTGGTCCGATGAATATTGAGGCTCGTGGCGGATATCGTTATTTTCTCACCTTCACAGATGATTTAAGCAGATATGGGTATATCTACTTAATGAAACATAAGTCTGAAACATTTGAAAAGTTCAAGGAATTTCAGAGTGAAGTTGAAAATCATCGTAACAAGAAAATAAAGTTTCTACGATCTGATCGTGGAGGAGAATATTTGAGTTACGAGTTTGGTATACATTTGAAAAATTGTGGAATAGTTTCGCAACTCACGCCACCCGGAACACCACAGCGCAATGGTGTGTCCGAACGTCGTAATCGCACTTTACTAGATATGGTGCGATCTATGATGTCTCTTACTGATTTACCGCTATCGTTTTGGGGTTATGCTTTAGAGACGGCCGCATTCACGTTAAATATGGCACCATCAAAATCCGTTGAGACGACGCCTTATGAACTATGGTTTGGCAAGAAACCAAAGTTGTCATTTCTTAAAGTTTGGGGCTGCGATGCTTATGTGAAAAAGCTTCAACCTGATAAGCTCGAACCCAAAGCGGAGAAATGTGTCTTCATAGGATACCCAAAGGAAACTGTTGGGTATACCTTCTATCACAGATCCGAAGGCAAGACATGAAGGAAATATGCCCTAGAGGCAATAATAAAGTTATTATTTATTTCCTTACATCATGATAAATGTTTATTATTCATGCTAGAATTGTATTAACCGGAAACATAATATATGTGTGAATACATAGACCAACAGAGTGTCACTAGTATGCCTCTACTTGACTAGCTCGTTAATCAAAGATGGTTATGTTTCCTAACCATGAACAAGGAGTTGTTATTTGATTAACGAGGTCACATCATTAGTAGAATGATCTGATTGACATGACCCATTCCATTAGCTTAGCACCCGATCGTTTAGTATGTTGCTATTGCTTTCTTCATGACTTATACATGTTCCTATAACTATGAGATTATGCAACTCCCGTTTACCGGAGGAACACTTTGGGTACTACCAAACGTCACAACGTAACTGGGTGATTATAAAGGAGTACTACAGGTGTCTCCAATGGTAGATGTTGGGTTGGCGTATTTCGAGATTAGGGTTTGTCACTCCGATTGTCGGAGAGGTATCTCTCGGCCCTCTCGGTAATGCACATCACATAAGCCTTGCAAGCACTGCAACTAATAAGTTAGTTGTGCGATGATGTATTATGGAACGAGTAAAGAGACTTGCCGGTAACGAGATTGAACTAGGTATTGGATACCGACGATCGAATCTCGGGCAAGTAACATACCGATGACAAAGGGAACAACGTATGTTGTTATGCGGTCTGACCGATAAAGATCTTCGTAGAATATGTAGGAGCCAATATGGGCATCCAGGTCCCGCTATTGGTTATTGACCGGAGACATGTCTCGGTCATGTCTACATTGTTCTTGAACCGTAGGGTCCGCACGCTTAACGTTACGATGACAGTTATTATGAGTTTATGCATTTTGATGTACCGAAGGTTGTTCGGAGTCCCGGATGAGATCATGGACATGACGAGGAGTCTCGAAATGGTCGAGACGTAAAGATTGATATATTGGAAGCCTATGTTTGGGCACCGGAAGTGTTCCGGGTGAAATCGGGATTTTACCGGATTACCGGGAGGGTTACCGGAACCCCCCGGGATGCAAATGGGCCTATTGGGCCTTGGTGGAAAAGAGAGAAGGGGCAGCCCACAGGCTAGCCGGCCGAACCCCCCTTCCCTAGTCCTATTAGGACTAGGAGAAGGGGCCGGCCCCCCTCTCTTCTCTTTCTCCCGAAGAGTCCTACTAGGAATAGGATTTGGGGGAAGGAGTCCTACTCCCGGTAGGAGTGGGACTCCTCCCTGTGCCTCCCTCCTAGCCGGCCGACCCCCTTGCCCCTGGCCTTTATATACGGGGGCAGGGGGCACCCCATAGACACACAACTTGATCCTTGAGATCGTTCCTTAGCCGTGTGCGGTGCCCCCTGCCACCAAATTCCACCTCAATCGTACCGTTGTAGTGCTTAGGCGAAGCCCTGCGTCGGTAGTACATCAAGATCGTCATCACGCCGTCGTGCTGACGGAACTCTTCCTCGACGCTTTGCTAGATCGGAGCCCAAGGAACGTCATCGAGCTGAACGTGTGCTAAGAACTCGGAGGTGCCGGAGTAACGGTGCTTGGATCGGTCGGATCGGGAAGAAGACGTACGACTACTTCCTCTACGTTGTGAGATCGCTTCCGCAGTCGGTCTGCGTTGGTACGTAGACAACACTCTCCCCTCTCGTTGCTGTGCATCACCATGATCTTGCGTGTGCGTAGGAAATTTTTTGAAATTACTGCGTTCCCCAACAGTGGCATCCGAGCCTAGGTTTTATGGTTTGATGTTATATGCACGAGTAGAACACAAGTGAGTTGTGGGCGATACAAGTCATACTGCCTACCAGCATGTCATACTTTGGTTCGGCGGTATTGTTGGTTGAGACGATCCAGACCAACCTTACGCGTACTCTTACGCGAGACCGGTTCCCTCGACGTGCTTTGCACATAGATGGCTTGCGGAAGACTGTCTCTCCAACTTTAGTTGAACCAAGTGTGACTACGCCCGGTCCTTGAGAAGGTTAAAACGGAGTCTATTTGACGAACTATCGTTGTGGTTTTGATGGGTAGGTGAGATGAGTTCTTACTTAAGCCCGTAGCAGCCACGTAAAACTTGCAACAAACAAAGTAGAGGACGTCTAACTTGTTTTTGCAGGGTATGTTGTGATGTGATATGGTCAAGGCATGATGCTGATTTTATTGTATGAGATGATCATGTTTTGTAACTAAGTTATCGGCAACTGGCAGGAGCCATATGGTTGTCGCTTTATTGTATGCAATGCAATCGCGATGTAATGCTTTACTAGATTACTAAACGGTAGTAATAGTCGTGGAAGCATAAGATTGGCGAGACGACAATGATGCTACGATGGAGATCAAGGTGTCGCGCCGGTGACGATGGTGATCATGACGGTGCTTCGGAGATGGAGATCACAAGCACAAGATGATGATGGCCATATCATATCACTTATATTGATTGCATGTGATGTTTATCCTTTTATGCATCTTATCTTGCTTTGATTGACGGTAGCATTATAAGATGATCTCTCACTAAATTATCAAGAAGTGTTCTCCCTAAGTATGCACCGTTGCCAAAGTTCGTCGTGCCCAGACACCACGTGATGATCGGGTGTGATAAGCTCTACGTCCATCTACAACGGGTGCAAGCCAGTTTTGCACACGCAGAATACTCAGGTTAAACTTGACGAGCCTAGCATATGCAGATATGGCCTTGGAACACAGAGACCGAAAGGTCGAGCGTGAATCATATAGTAGATATGATCAACATGACGATGTTCACCATTGAAAACTACTCCATCTCACGTGATGATCGGTTATGGTTTAGTTGATTTGGATCACGTGATCACTTAGAGGATTAGAGGGATGTCTATCTAAGTGGGAGCTCCTAAGTAATTTGATTAACTGAACTTAAACTTATCATGAACTTAGTACCTGATAGTATCTTGCTTGTTTATGTTGCTTGTAGATAGATGGCTCGTGCTATTGTTCCGTTGAATTTTAATGCGTTCCTTGAGAAAGCAAAGTTGAAAGATGATGGTAGGAATTACACGGACTGGGTCCGTAACCTGAGGATTATCCTCATTGCTGCACAGAAGAATTACGTCCTGGAAGCACCGCTGGGTGACAGGCCTGCTGCTGGAGCAACGCTAGATATTATGAACGCTTGGCAGAGCAAAGCTGATGACTACTCGATAGTTCAGTGTGCCATGCTTTACGGCTTAGAATCGGGACTTCAACGACGTTTTGAACGTCATGGAGCATATGAGATGTTCCAGGAGTTGAAGTTAATATTTCAAGCAAATGCCCGAATTGAGAGATATGAAGTCTCCAATAAGTTCTATAGCTGTAAGATGGAGGAGAACAGTTCTGTCAGTGAGCATATACTCAAGATGTCTGGGTATAATAATCACTTGATTCAGATGGGAGTTAATCTTCCAGATGACTGCGTCATTGACAGAATTCTCCAATCACTGCCACCAAGCTACAAGAGCTTCGTGATGAACTATAATATGCAAGGGATGAACAAGACTATTCCCGAGCTCTTCGCAATGCTAAAAGCTGCGGAGGTAGAAATCAAGAAGGAGCATCAAGTGTTGATGGTTAACAAAACCACTAGTTTCAAGAAAAAGGGCAAAGGGAAGAAGAAGGGAAACTTTAAGAAGAACAGTAAGCAAGTTGCTGCTCAAGAGAAGAAACCCAAGTCTGGACCTAAGCCTGAAACTGAGTGCTTCTACTGCAAGCAGACTGGTCACTGGAAGCGGAACTGCCCCAAGTATTTGGCGGATAAGAAGGATGGCAAAGTGAGCAAAGGTATATGTGATATACATGTTATTGATGTGTACCTTACTAGAGCTCGCAGTAGCACCTGGGTATTTGATACTGGTTCTGTTGCTAATATTTGCAACTCGAAACAGGGACTACGGAATAAACGGACACTAGCAAAGGACGAGGTGACGATGCGCGTGGGAAACGGTTCCAAAGTCGATGTGATCGCGGTCGGCACGCTACCTCTACATCTACCGTCGGGATTAATATTAGACCTAAATAATTGTTATTTAGTGCCAGCGTTAAGCATGAACATTATATCTGGATCTTGTTTAATGCGAAACGGTTATTCATTTAAATCAGAGAATAATGGTTGTTCTATTTATATGAATAATATCTTTTATGGTCATGCACCTTTGAAGAGTGGTCTATTCTTGTTGAATCTCGAAGATAGTAACACACATATTCATAATGTAGAAGCCAAAAGATGCAAAGTTAATAATGATAGTGCAACTTATTTGTGGCACTGCCGTTTAGGTCATATCGGTGTAAAGCGCATGAAGAAACTCCATACTGATGGGCTTTTAGAATCACTTGATTATGAATCACTTGGTACTTGCGAACCGTGCCTCATAGGCAAGATGACTAAAACACCGTTCTCCGGTACTATGGAGAGAGCAACAGATTTGTTGGAAATCATACATACCGATGTATGTGGTCCGATGAATATTGAGGCTCGCGGCGGATATCGTTATTTTCTCACCTTCACAGATGATTTAAGCAGATATGGGTATATCTACTTAATGAAACATAAGTCTGAAACATTTGAAAAGTTCAAGGAATTTCAGAGTGAAGTTGAAAATCATCGTAACAAGAAAATAAAATTTCTACGATCTGATCGTGGAGGAGAATATTTGAGTTACGAGTTTGGTGTACATTTGAAAAATTGTGGAATAGTTTCGCAACTCACGCCACCCGGAACACCACAGCGTAATGGTGTGTCCGAACGTCGTAATCATACTTTACTAGATATGGTACGATCTATGATGTCTCTTACTGAATTACCGCTATCGTTTTGGGGTTATGCTTTAGAGACGGCCGCATTCACGTTAAATAGGGCACCATCAAAATCCGTTGAGACGACGCCTTATGAACTATGGTTTGGCAAGAAACCGAAGTTGTCGTTTCTTAAAGTTTGGGGCTGCGATGCTTATGTGAAAAAGCTTCAACCTGATAAGCTCGAACCCAAAGCGGAGAAATGTGTCTTCATAGGATACCCAAAGGAAACTGTTGGGTATACCTTCTATCACAGATCCGAAGGCAAGACATTCGTTGCTAAGAATGGATCATTTCTAGAGAAGGAGTTTCTCTCGAAAGAAGTGAGTGGGAGGAAAGTACAACTTGACGAGGTAACTGTACCTGCTCCCTTATTGGAAAATAGTACATCACAGAAAACTGTTTCTGCGACACCTATGCCAATCAGTGAAGAAGCTAATGATGATGATCATGAAGCTTCAGAACAAGATACTACTGAACCATGTAAATCAACCAGAATGAGATCCGCACCAGAGTGGTACGGTAATCCAGTTCTGGAAGTCATGATGCTAGATCATGATGAACCTACGAACTATTAAGAAGCGATGGTGAGCCCAGATTCCGCAAAGTGGCTTGAGGCCATGAAATCTGAGATGGGATCCATGTATGAGAACAAAGTATGGACTTTGGTTGACTTGCCTGATGATCGGCAAGCAATTGAGAATAAATGGATCTTCAAGAAAAAGACTGACGCTGACGGTAATGTTACTGTCTATAAAGCTCGACTTGTCGCAAAAGGTTTTCGACAAGTTCAAGGGGTTGACTACGATGAGACTTTCTCACCCGTAGCGATGCTTAAGTCCGTCAGAATTATGTTAGCAATTGCCGCATTTTATGATTATGAAATATGGCAGATGGATGTCAAAACTGCATTCCTGAATGGATTTCTGGAAGAAGAGTTGTATATGGTACAACCAGAAGGTTTTGTCGATCCAAAAGGAGCTAACAAAGTATGCAAACTCCAGCGATCCATTTATGGACTGGTGCAAGCATCTCGGAGTTGGAATAAACGCTTTGATAGTGTGATCAAAGCATTTGGCTTTATACGGACTTTTGGAGAAGCCTGTATTTACAAGAAAGTGAGTGGGAGCTCTGTAGCATTTCTGATATTATATGTGGATGACATATTGCTAATTGGAAATGATATAGAATTTCTGGATAGCATAAAGGGATACTTGAATAAAAGTTTTTCGATGAAAGACCTCGGGGAAGCCGCATACATATTAGGCATAAAGATCTATAGAGATAGATCAAAACGCTTAATTGGACTTTCACAATGCACATACCTTGACAAAATTTTGAAGAAGTTCAAGATGGATCAAGCAAAGAAAGGGTTCTTGCCTGTGCTACAAGGTGTGAAGTTGAGTAAGACTCAATGCCCGACCACTGCAGAAGATAGAGAGAAAATGAAAGATGTTCCCTATGCTTCAGCCATAGGCTCTATCATGTATGCAATGTTGTGTACCAGACCTGATGTGTGCCTTGCTATAAGTTTAGCAGGGAGGTACCAAAGTAATCCTGGTATGGATCACTGGACAGCGGTCAAGAACATCCTGAAATACCTGAAAAGGACTAAGGATATGTTTCTCGTATATGGAGGTGACAAAGAGCTCACCGTAAGAGGTTACGTTGATGCAAGCTTTGACACTGATCCGGACGATTCTAAATCGCAAACCGGATACGTGTTTACTTTAAACGGTGGAGCTGTCAGTTGGTGCAGTTCTAAACAAAGCGTCGTAGCGGGATCTACATGTGAAGCAGAGTACATAGCTGCTTCGGAAGCAGCAAACGAAGGAGTCTGGATGAAGGAGTTCATATCCGATCTAGGTGTCATACCTAGTGCATCGGGTCCAATGAAAATCTTCTGTGACAATACTGGTGCAATTGCCTTGGCAAAGGAATCCAGATTTCACAAAAGAACCAAACACATCAAGAGACGCTTCAACTCCATCCGGGATTTAGTCCAGGTGGGAGACATAGAGATTTGCAAGATACATACGGATCTGAATGTTGCAGACCCGTTGACTAAGCCTCTTCCACGAGCAAAACATGATCAGCACCAAGGCTCCATGGGTGTTAGAATCATTACTGTGTAATCTAGATTATTGACTCTAGTGCAAGTGGGAGACTGAAGGAAATATGCCCTAGAGGCAATAATAAAGTTATTATTTATTTCCTTACATCATGATAAATGTTTATTATTCATGCTAGAATTGTATTAACCGGAAACATAATACATGTGTGAATACATAGACCAACAGAGTGTCACTAGTATGCCTCTACTTGACTAGCTCGTTAATCAAAGATGGTTATGTTTCCTAACCATGAACAAGGAGTTGTTATTTGATTAACGAGGTCACATCATTAGTAGAATGATCTGATTGACATGACCCATTCCATTAGCTTAGCACCCGATCGTTTAGTATGTTACTATTGCTTTCTTCATGACTTATACATGTTCCTATAACTATGAGATTATGCAACTCCCGTTTACCGGAGGAACACTTTGGGTACTACCAAACGTCACAACGTAACTGGGTGATTATAAAGGAGTACTACAGGTGTCTCCAATGGTAGATGTTGGGTTGGCGTATTTCGAGATTAGGGTTTGTCACTCCGATTGTCGGAGAGGTATCTCTGGGCCCTCTCGGTAATGCACATCACATAAGCCTTGCAAGCACTGCAACTAATAAGTTAGTTGTGAGATGATGTATTACGGAACGAGTAAAGAGACTTGCCGGTAACGAGATTGAACTAGGTATTGGATACCGACGATCGAATCTCGGGCAAGTAACATACCGATGACAAAGGGAACAACGTATGTTGTTATGCGGTCTGACCGATAAAGATCTTCGTAGAATATGTAGGAGCCAATATGGGCATCCAGGTCCCGCTATTGGTTATTGACCGGAGACGTGTCTCGGTCATGTCTACATTGTTCTCGAACCGTAGGGTCCGCACGCTTAACGTTACGATGACAGTTATTATGAGTTTATGCATTTTGATGTACCGAAGGTTGTGCGGAGTCCCGGATGAGATCACGGACATGACGAGGAGTCTCGAAATGGTCGAGACGTAAAAATTGATATATTGGAAGCCTATGTTTGGGCACCGGAAGTGTTCCGGGTGAAATCAGGATTTTACCGGATTACCGGGAGGGTTACCGGAACCCCCCGGGAGGCAAATGGGCCTATTGGGCCTTAGTGGAAAAGAGAGAAGGGGCAGCCCACAGGCTAGCCGGCCGAACCCCCCTTCCCTAGTCCTATTAGGACTAGGAGAAGGGGCCGGCCCCCCTCTCTTCTCTTTCTCCCGAAGAGTCCTATTAGGAATAGGATTTGAGGGAAGGAGTCCTACTCCCGGTAGGAGTGGGACTCCTCCCTGCGCCTCCCTCCTAGCCGGCCGACCCCCTTGCCCCTGGCCTTTATATACGGGGGCAGGGGGCACCCCATAGACACACAACTTGATCCTTGAGATCGTTCCTTAGCCGTGTGCGGTGCCCCCTGCCACCAAATTCCACCTCGATCGTACCGTTGTAGTGCTTAGGCGAAGCCCTGCGTCGGTAGTACATCAAGATCGTCATCACGCCGTCGTGCTGACGAAACTCTTCCTCGACGCTTTGCTGGATCGGAGCCCGAGGAACGTCATCGAGCTAAACATGTGCTAAGAACTCGGAGGTGCCGGAGTAACGGTGCTTGGATCGGTCGGATCAGGAAGAAGACGTACGACTACTTCCTCTACGTTGTGTGATCGCTTCCGCAGTCGGTCTGCGTTGGTACGTAGACAACACTCTCCCCTCTCGTTGCTGTGCATCACCATGATCTTGCGTGTGCGTAGGAAATTTTTTGAAATTACTGCGTTCCCCAACAGTGGTGTCTCAGCACAACGAAGTGTAGCAATGGTGCATACTCAGGGAGAACACTTATACCTTTAAATTTAGTGAGAGATCATCTTATAATGCTACTGCCGTACTAAGCAAAATAAGATGCATAAAAGATAAACATCACATGCAATCAAAATAAGTGAAGGTACCGCCGTACGGCGGTAGCATTATAAGATGACCCCTCATTGAATTTCAAGGTACAAGTGTTCCCCCTAAGTATGCACCGTTGCTACACTTCATCGTACCAAGACACCACATAATGATCGGGTGTGATAAGCTCTACGTTCACATACAATGGGTGCAAGCCAGTTTTGCACGTGCAGAATACTCGGGTTAAACTTGACGAGCCTAGCATATGCAGATATGGCCTCGGAACACTGAGACCGAAAAGTCGAACGTGAATCATATAGTATATATGATCAACATAGTGATGTTCACCATTGAAAACTACTCCATCTCACGTGATGATTGGACATGGTTTAGTTGATATGGATCATGTGATCATTTAGATGACTAGAGAGATGTCTATCTAAGTGGGAGTTCTTAAGTAATATGATTAATTAAACTTTAATTTATCATGAACTTAATACCTGATAGTATTTGCATGTCTATGTTGTTGTAGATCAATGGCATGTGCTACCGTTCCCTTGAATTTTAATGCGTGCCTAGAGAAAACTAATTTGAAAGATGATCGGTCAAAACGTGAAGAAGTTCGAATACATCAACCGCGTTGTCAAATGCTTCCGCTTTTGGTCTACGAGAGTACGTGGACACACTCTCCCCTCTCGTTGCTATGCATCTCCTAGTTAGATCTTGCGTGATCATAGGAATTTTTTTTGAATTACTACGTTCCCCGACAATACCTTCCCTCCCTTGTATTGCTTTCTGTCTCCGGCCATGGCGACATGAGTGGCTACGGGCTGAAGGCACTGCTCTTAGGCGAGGTGCTTAGAGGAATGGATGAGCTCTAGGCGCGAGGAGGAAGAAGTCCAGGAAGATGGAAGTGTGAAACTTTTCCAACAAGGACACAAGGTTTTTACCCCCAATTTCGGGCTCTCCAAGAAGATAATACCCTAGGTCATGCTCTGATTGTATTATTGAGTCAGGTGTATAAAGTACAAGTTTTCTACCACAAGTTTGTAATGTGTCTTTTACGAGCCTAGCCTCTCGTTTATTTATATACGGGGAAGGGGGTTCCTAGGGTTATAGGGACCTGGTCGGTTACGTACAAGGAGACATGATTCTTCACGAGTACAACGTCTTGGAGAATACCCCAAGTCTTCTGAATCTTACCTATAATCATCATCGGTCGCTCAAAGTAGCCCAGGATAGAACCGACATGGGTGTCGTCAACCCGCCCCACCAAGACGGGAGTCGATATGGTGAGAGACCCCCTAGACAGGACACTACCAATAGTCACTCAATCGATCTTCAAGTTTGGCCGCACCTCGGTTTATTTGAACTATTCTTCTTCTTTGAACGCCAATCTTGAAACTGGTTCACTGAAAGCATCCCCACTCGATCTGCAGTCTATTGTCGAGCTACCTTCGAAGTGCCTTAAACCACCTCGGTTCTGACAAGTGTCGTGAAAGTTTGGTATGTGCTTCTCATCGAAAATGTTTCCATGCAGCTGGTCCATGGGCGCAAAGTATTCTCGCGCATCGGGGTGATGGTCGTCTGGTCTAGTTTTGACAACAGAGACCGGTCTTATCCATAGGCCCACCTAGCTACGTGGCCTCTTTTCCCGGCCCGATCTTTGAAATAAGCTGAATTGAGGAAATAGAAAAATTTACGAACTTTTTTCAACTTTTTAAATTTGAAAAGGGCTCATGGATTTGAAAAAGTTCACAAATATGGGGAAAATCGTGAGCTTGAAAAAAAGTTCATGATTTAAGAAAGTAGTTCCTGAATTTGCAAGAAGAGTTCAAAAATTTGAAAAAGAACTGAATTTAAAAAATGGTTCATGAATTTGAAAACAAATTGAATTTGAAAAAGTTCACTAATTTAAGAAAAAAGTTCACAAATTTGAATGGAAAAGTTCAAAAATTTGGAAAAGTAAATTTTTTGCGAAGTTTGGTGATGTATTAGGTGAAAACGCACATTCAGTGAAAATCTGGAAACTATTGTTCTGGGGCATGAGATCGGCAACATACGGTGACAGATCACAGGTGGGATTGCCTACAGATCCACTTAAGAGTGTTTTGCAGATAACCCCTCTCTCCTTAATTGTAGGCAAATTATTTGGGAGGTCCTGTGTCGTTTCTTCTCGACCCGTCTGTTTCTACTAGCACACGTGCCTATGCGTTGCAACGAAGATAAAATTGAGATGTCCATCAAAACACCCATCAACACATTATGATGGGGTAGGGATGCACATGCCGAGTATAGAAGAAATACAAATCATGCTTTAATGTCAGTTATTACGCGGCATGAATGCGTGAGGACCAAATAAAGAGGAGCAGTTACTTGGATTTGTCTGTTTCGCTTTAACCATGACAACCAACATTTGATTGAATGGTTAGGAGGGCAGTGGTACCCCAATCCAACCACCCCAGGTATGACACTTTGGGGTCTCATTAAGGCAAAATAATTTTTAATTGGAAGCGACGTTCTTGTAGATAGTGAGGTACTTGTGATGACTTCGTCAATTTCAAAATCTGCTGGTGTTGTCGCTCGGTGCTTATAGGGGTATGATATGCATGTGTATGTTCATAGGACTGACTGTATGTACGTGTTTATGAGTGTCGGTATCTGTACTATGTTTAAAAAAAAGTTTGACTTAAACCTTTAAATGCATTAATTTAATATGCCCGTGCATTGCAGCGGTAGAAAAACTCATCACACATTTCTTGTGACTCATTAATGTTCCAACGTTTTATGTTTGATACCGCCGTTGATGATGGTAGTATGATTTTTAGTGTCCCAATTTATAAAAATTGACGAAGTTGCATTTATGTCCTCTGACAAAGTCTTATTTAGCTTTCCACTATCATCGGGTGAAAGAGTAGTGGTGGGTCGAAATGGGATTGTTTCTATAGATTTTATTATATTCGAGCGCAAGTAGTGTTTTACTACATTCATTTTTTTTGTAGAATGTTGATTGTTTGGTTTACAAGATTATCTTCCTTTTATTTTTGCACTACCTGAACTTGATCCAAAGTCTGAAACATAAACATTTCACATACACAACAGGGGATGTTGGTCTAAAACAAATAAACAGAACCGCACGCACACATCTTCCCGTTCCCCACTGTCAATAAAAAAATGCCCTATCTTTCTCATGAGTAAAAAGCCTCTGGCGGACAGTAAACACGATCGAGCGGTGCCATGTACACAACCCATCATGGTTGAGCGGCGCCACATACACACACCTCTAGCCCAATAATCATAGGAGAAGCACAAGTACAACTTTTTAAGTACATGTTACGATTCAAGATGCATGCCCATCTAAGGCCGAAACATAAATCTTCATGTAAGCACAATGCGAATCATGAGATCACATGATAAGAACTTCGTACCAAAGCCTCATTGTGTGAAATCCTTGATCACGACAAAAAGAGAAACACCTCATTCAATTTAAGATTTTGTAAGTTGAAAGGCAACAGATAGTAAATGTGTCTGTGCGTTGCATCCGAATAACAAAAATCATCGCATGTTTCAAGTGATGATGGAGTATATAGTTGACCAAGCTGCATTGATGTCCTCCAACAATGACTCCTTCAGCTGCGCACAATCATCGGATGGAAGAGTGGTGTTTGGAATTTTTATGGGAAACACTTTCTCTCATCCGACTGATTCCTCTGACAAAGTCTTATTTAGCTTTCCACTATCATCGGGTGAAAGAGTAGTGGTGGGTCGAAATGGGATTGTTTCTATAGATTTTATTATATTCGAGCGCAAGTAGTGTTTTACTACATTCATTTTTTTTGTAGAATGTTGATTGTTTGGTTTACAAGATTATCTTCCTTTTATTTTTGCACTACCTGAACTTGATCCAAAGTCTGAAACATAAACATTTCACATACACAACAGGGGATGTTGGTCTAAAACAAATAAACAGAACCGCACGCACACATCTTCCCGTTCCCCACTGTCAATAAAAAAATGCCCTATATTTCTCATGAGTAAAAAGCCTCTGGCGGACAGTAAACACGATCGAGCGGTGCCATGTACACAACCCATCATGGTTGAGCGGCGCCACATACACACACACCTCTAGCCCAATAATCATAGGAGAAGCACAAGTACAACTTTTTAAGTACATGTTACGATTCAAGATGCATGCCCATCTAAGGCCGAAACATAAATCTTCATGTAAGCACAATGTGAATCATGAGATCACATGATAAGAACTTCGTACCAAAGCCTCATTGTGTGAAATCCTTGATCACGACAAAAAGAGAAACACCTCATTCAATTTAAGATTTTGTAAGTTGAAAGGCAACAGATAGTAAATGTGTCTGTGCGTTGCATCCGAATAACAAAAATCATCGCATGTTTCAAGTGATGATGGAGTATATAGTTGACCAAGCTGCATTGATGTCCTCCAACAATGACTCCTTCAGCTGCGCACAATCATCGGATGGAAGAGTGGTGTTTGGAATTTTTATGGGAAACACTTTCTCTCATCCGACTGATTCCTTGCTGGTGCAAACCGCCTCGCACATCGTCCGATCGAGCGAGATCATGCGGCTCCTATCATCGCGCGCGAGCAACCAGGGACGCAGGCCCGCCCAGGCGGCCAGGCCGTTCAGCTCTCCTTTTTTTCTATCACTTGGTGCTAACCAGCGTCCTGACGCGACGCTCCTGACGGCGATGAGTCAGCGAAACGGGAGGACACGACTTTGACGGCCACAACAATGCTTCAACGACTAGGGCGACGAGGCATTGCCATGACGGTGTTGACGACCGCAACCATGCAACCCACAAATCCCCAGCTTCCACGTTGGTGCAAGTTGCACACACGTATTTAAACTGGCATTATGGAATCCATTGAAGCGAGGTGGTACTAAGATTAAAAAACAAACTTGTTCGGTTGGTTGTAGCCCTACAGATTACATGAGAGGTCGTGAGGTCGATCCTTCCTGCAGACAAAACACGCGCTAATAAATTTTCACCTCCCAGTGTAGGTGGGCCGGTGGCCCTCCGAGAGAAAAAAAGGGTAAACGCTTTGGGCCTGTAGGCTCTTCTCAGAAGAAAAAGGCCACACGCGTCTTTGACTTACAATCAGAATTAGATTAGTATCATCTTGGATATACAAAATAATACGGTCGAGCGTATTCCAAAAAAAAAATACGGGCAAAATGAACGGATGACGGACGGATGAAAAACGAACGAAATTATGATGATAAGAAGCAATAACCCTTTTATTAGTAGGTACTAAAAGAACGCCCGTACGTTATAACGGGGTCACATTAACTTTAAGAATTCAATATTAATATTCTCATACATATCAAGTTGCATTGGTGACCTTTTTTACCATCAAATCCTCACACACACACTTTCTCCCTCCCTCTTCCTCACTCTTCCTCCCCTTTCTCTCTAACACACACATATCCATCTTATTGGATACGGGACCATAATCCATCTATTTCATACACACGGGAGTGCATAACAATATGGATTATATGTATTATATTTGCCACCATAACTGAGAATATTAATTTCATGTAAATCTGCCAGCCACAACTCCAAAAATACGCGAAGGAGGTAGCCCAGGTCGGCGTCAGCGCCGTCCGGCACGGGCCACGGGCCCGCTTCCAAGTGCGTCTGTGCGCCGGGTCCTTCAACTGCCGCTTCCACCGCACCAACTCCCAGGGCCACCGCCACGGCCACGGCCAGGGAAGCCACCCTTCTTCGCCCCCTTCACCAGCCGCGGCCAACGCGGTGCCGCGGCACCCGGCCTCGCCGTTCTCGTCCTCCGGCACCGTCGCGACCCAGTGATGTAGCCCAAGCATCGGCATCGAGAATCAAGAACGCTCGACAACGAAGAGGGAAGGAAAGATCATATACATCTCTACTCCTAGTGGAGCAGTTGGTAGCCTGGTACTCCGGTTTTATTTCGTCCCACCTCCCACCACTCCGTACTACTGGTTTTTTATCTATCTACAAATCTCCCCTCCCACTGGTTTAAGCCGGTTATCAATTTTTGGTAATGCAATAAAAGTCATACGGGAATAAATCATATCACGGTTGGCAGTTAATCTCAAACCTGCCAAGAGATTTGGTAACAGAATAAATTAAAAAGGAATGCTCCTATACATAAGGATGGTAATCTCCATCGCATACCATTTACTCCAGAATCAATCGCATTAATAATCTCCATCGCATAAATAATTGCTCCAAAATCAATCATAATCATAATCTACATCGCATAATTAACTTCTTCCTATGACCACCTCGCTCCACCAATCCCACCTGCCGTTTTCTACCATCACGATCGATTCTCTCGCGTCCTCTCCTGCACGCACAAAAATATAGGCCCAGCCTCGACCGTGGGCTGGGACTCATCCGCCGCGCACCACCTGCTCTGCAACGACGCCCAACGCAACCTCTTCTTTGATGCCCCCGCGCACCCCTCACTGCCGCCACCGACGCCCTGCGCGTTCGCCTCTACGGCCTCGATGATTGCACCTGCTTTCGTGACGTCCTCGCGCTCAAGCGCCGCCGGCGCATCCACGCCTGCGTCAGCCATGCCGAGGAGGTTGAGGAGCCCCTCGAGCCGGCCCTCGCCCTCGCCTACGTCAACGACCCCGCCCATCTTGGCGGGGTCGATTCCCCCATCGCCCGACTCACCTCCGACGAGTGTGGCGTCGGTGGGTACGCCGCGTCGTTTGTATGCTTGGCAGGTTCCAGAACACCCCGCGACGTGTATGAGGCTGCTAAGCTTGACCATGGCGAGGGGCTCGTGCTCGAGCTCGACGAGACGCAATTCGATCTCGGAACCAACTACGAACTGGATGGTGAGACTGCAGAGCAGGCAGGGGGCGCGACGAAGATGGAAGTGGCGGCAGTTCAAGCTTGTCGCTGCCGAAGACCCTAGAGAGGTGCGTGAAGAGACCTGGTTAGATTTGTTGGGCCCCACTGGTAGATGCTCCATGTCTCCTCCTCTGGTTCCTTGTGCATTATTGGGTTGTCTTAATTTTCAGTCTGGAACACATAGCCGTGAATTTTTTTGATTAATATTGATGTCATCGTTACATATTGGTACCGGGTAGATTTGATGTATTATCGTTAAGCTCTCACGACCAGACCTGGTTTTACAGATGTTTAGCGCACCGGTTCCTGTTCATTTACAACACAGCCATACGATCTATCTCTACTCATAATGGACGACTTGGTTGAATAGTCCCCCCCCACTTTCAACCGGTTTATTTTCAACCGGTTTTTTCCATCAAATTACCCCCACCCCCACGCCCACCCACCAAAACGCGCCCAGCGGACCGGCGAGAGATCCGTTGATTTGGCTAAGGTAGGAAAGAATCTATTATTTATTTGCTAAAGCAAATTACATTAATGGAAGAGATCCGTTGATTTGGCTAAGTTAGGAAAGAATCTATTCTTTGTTTCCTAAAGAAAAATTGCATTAATGAGAGAGATCCGTTGATTTGGCTAAGGTAGGAAAGAATCTATTATTTGTTTCCTAAAGCAAATTGCATTAATGGGAGAGATCCGTTGATTTGGCTAAGGTAGGAAAGAATCTATTATTTGTCTGCTAAAGCAAATTGCATTAATGGAAGAGATCCGTTGATTTGGCTAAGGTAGGAAAGAATCTATTCTTTGTTTCCTAAAGAAAAATTGCATTAATGAGAGAGATCCATTGATTTGGCTAAGGTAGGAAAGAATCTATTATTTGTTTCCTAAAGCAAATTGCATTAATGGGAGAGATCCGTTGATTTGGCTAAGGTAGGAAAGAATCTATTATTTGTTTGCTAAAGCAAATTGCATTAATGAAAGAGATTCGTTGATTTGGCTAAGGTATGAAAGAATCTGTTATTTGTTTCCTAAAGAAAATTGCATTAATGAGAAAGATCCGTCGATTTGGCTAAGGTAGGAAAGAATCTATTATTTGTTTCCTAAAGCAAATTGCATTAATGGGAGAGATCCGTTGATTTGGCTAAGGTAGGAAAGAATCTATTATTTGTTTGCTAAAGCAAATTGCATTAATGAAAGAGATCTGTTGATTTGGCTAAGGTAGGAAAGAATCTATTATTTGTTTCCTAAAGAAAATTGCATTAATGAGAGAGATTTGTTGATTTGGTTAAGGTAGGCGGTTTTTGTGAAGTTCCAACGCACAACTACACAAACATCAGTGACATAGAAAACCACCGCCTCCTCCTCCGCGCCACCGCCTACTCTATTTTTCCCGTCTGTGTGGCGACCTGAAATGGAAGGCGGTGGATCTGGGATGCGCCTGGTTCCACAAGACGTCAGGCGTAAGGAAGGATGGAAAACCACCGGCTGGATGGCCAAGGGTGGCCCATTGAAGGTTTGAAACCTTCTATAGCGTAATTTTATGCAACCTGCATGAAGATTGTAGGACCTATCCATGTGGTCGTTCCATCGGCAACAAGTACGTATTGGATAGCACATAATTTGAAATTCTTGACGGAGTTGACTGACCATGACTTTGACTCTCACAATGTTGCATGTTCTTCGGAGTTGACTGGTGGCGTTTTTAGGTTATTACTACCATGAAGATGAGAGGAACATCGAGAAAAATCCTTTCCCTAACAAATGGATGGGAGGAATATCTTGGTCTATGATTTCATGATGAATAGGACCCTGAGAAAGCAGTGGATGATGCCCCGTTGATTCTCTTTGAATTCGGCTACTGTGGGAATGTGTATAGTCAGGCTTGGAGTGAGCGCTCCATGCATGTGTGTCAGTGGCACTCAGAGATTGGTTGTGCCGCTCTTGTGAGGGTGTGTGGGAGTGATGTGCTCGAGACACGCCAATCTCGTGAGCAGGTGCGGAGATGAGTTGCACAAGAGAAACATTGATGGAATGAACCCAAACCTTTATTTTTTTTTCTAATATGAATTATCCTTCCTTCTTAGAAAAACATGTTTTGAGTAAAGTTATCTTTACTGTAGACATATATTAACAATTAATCAAGTATCAACATCATTGCATGCTTATTGTGTGGAATGTGTGTCCCAATGTTGACAGAAGATATAAAAAGATTGTCTTGAAATTATTATTTTCTTGGAAAGATATTGCCCTGAATTCTCATTTCTCATCAGAAATTTAGTATCCATTTTCATTGATCTTATTTGCAACATGTACAAGTCAGTAATAATCTAAGGGGGTGCCCTACCGGAGAAGATTATGATAGTTGGACAAGAAACTTGGTACTGTCGTGCAAGGTAGAGGTAGGAGAAATAGGAGATAAAAGCATGCATGGTGGGAGAAGGAAGTCGAGTGTCGCGTGGTAGCTCAGACATGGAGTGTGGAAGAAAGACAATGACGAGATGTATGTACCTACTAGATCATGACCATGAGATATCATCTCATAAAAATGGCCTTTGACTCTCATGTCACATGAATTTTTTCTTTGTGTATATATATTTGTTAGTCCGTGGCAACGCACGGACACTTAGCTAGTGTCATTAGAAAGGGAGTTTATTTACTGCTCCCTCGATGTATTGTTTCCTTTATTTGAAGATTGATTATCATCCGTGAGTTAAGGTAAGGTTAATATGATTGAGGGATTTTTTTGAAAATCAAATATTTGTTTTCTAATTAATGTGATTGAGTGATTTAAGGTTAATTAATTTAGATTTGATCTTTAGAGTTGTTCATGATTGATTCTACATTACTAAATAACTTGCGTCGGTATGGAAAGTTCTGATCTGTTCAAATTTCTTCCGTTGTGTGAGAGGATTACGCGAAAATAAACCGATGAAGTAGGGGAAGGGGACGAATAAAATCTACGAAAAAAAAACCAGCAAAGATGGGAGAAGGTACCAAAAAAATTCATGAAAAATGAGACAAAAAACCTAAAAGCGAGATTACCAACTGCTTCGTTAAGAGTAGATTTGCAACGGGCTGTCGTCGCCGATGAAAGCTCCTGCCGCCACTGCCGCATGGGGCTGCACCTCCGCCGCCGCCGCTCGATGGCAAACGTCATATCTTAACGCCACAGGAAGATTTCCTTGAGGGCCGAGGAGGAGGGCGAGCCGGTCGCCGACTTTAGAGTGAACGACGCCACTAAATCGACGCGGCGCAGTTCTGCCGTGCTCACTCATTGAATGCGTACAAGTTAAGAAGCTTTTATTCAGAAATTTCATCTCGTGTGCATTTCCATATATATCCAACCGGTTCACAAAGACCCAAAATAGAGAATCGGAAATTCAACTTTCACGGCACCAAACATCGACAGATTGCAGGACAAGAGCATGGCTCGCACGAGATTTTAAAGAGCAAACAAATTCAGTTCAAAACAGAAAATTAATCATCCAGGTGGGCAGAGACATGCCTGTCGAGCCGCCGTTGCATCGGGCAGCGGATCCGTTCTCGCATCAACGTCGGCGACCAACTCACCCTTCTCTCTCGAGGGCAACTCCCTGCAGCGGCGGGGTTCGCCATCGAGTGGCATCGGCGGCATAGCTCCATGTGAAAGTGTCGGCGGCCACGGCGGTGGCATCAGCTCAGCTCCTAACGGCGGCCACATCTTCCATTAGCCGCGACGGCGCCCTATGGAATAGAAACGAACAGCCACTGACCGAAGGAAGACGATGCAGGACCTCTAGATAATTTGCCTATAAATAAGGAGAATGGGGTTATCTGCAAAACACTCTTAAGTGGATCTGGAGGCAATCCCGCCTGTGATCTATCACCGTCCATTGCTGATCTCACGCCCCAGAACAGTAGTTTCCAGATTTTCACTGAATGTGTGTTTTCACTTGATACATCGGCCTTTTGCGAAATTAAAATGTAGAAAAAAAGGGGAAAAAGAAAGGGAAAATGAAAAAAAGAGACCAAAAAACCGGCCTAAAAAAAGACAGAAACAAAACAAAAAAAAGAATTGGTCGAAAAAAAGCATGAAGAACCAGACTAACGCTACGGTATTAAATGGGCTGGCCCGTTTCGGTCGGGTGTATGCGTCCAATTTGAAAAGAGTTCATGAATCTGCTGTTCGTCATTTGTTCGGCTCCTCAGGCCCAAGAGGCTGGACGGCCAGGGGGCAGCCCTGGAGAGTGCTCGGAAGAAAAGGACAGGAAAAGCAGCTAGCCACGAACAAGGCAACGCTCTCTTGTCCACCGCACCAAAGACAAAACCCTAGCTCAATCCCGCCCCTACCCCCACTCCCCCAGATTCTTCCTGCGTGCCGGTTCCATGGCGCTGCGCTCTCCCTCTAACACTCCACGGTGCCGGTGCCATGATCTGGAGCCCCGTGATTCGCCGCCGACGGACTCTCGGCTTCCCAGCTACCAGGTTACAGTTCCACTCTCGTTTCCATCGATCCACCTATGTACGATGCCTGCAATTCGCTGTGTGACAGCCTTTTTTTTTTAAGACTGTAACAGCCTTGTTCTAACGTTTATCACCAATTTAACCAGCAGAACCCCATCAAACGGTACTTATGCTAACAAATCAAATTATATGATGCGCCTTAGCCTTTCCCCAAACAATAATAACAGAGATATAAGTTTTCCTAGTTCAGACCCTTGTTAGAACTTAGGAGAGAGTTTCTGTAATTTGAAGCAATAATGCTGAATATTGTCACTGAAATGTGCACAATAAGTGCCGGATTGAGGAAGCCTATCTTAGATTTATCTGCTAAATTTGTTACTTTTACTTGCTTGAAAAGTGGTGATAATTAGTTTTTACTGAAGCAGTTTCTAGTGGTCGGGCCCCTGGCCCTGCCGCTGACCCTTCTCGCACATTGACTATGTAGGCACGTAGCAGAGATATGCTGAACGATATATGGGCGTTTGATTTACTTGGAGGGAAGAAGAGTATTCCATCCTTATTTTTTATTTTCCCTTAGTGACTTTTTGTTGTTGTCGAAATGTAAATTGGACCACTATTGTATATCTTCTAGTATATCAATGTATATGTTCTACTGTACGTTGTTAAAGCATTTCCTATAACCACTCCCATATAGTCAGTATTGATAGCTTTAGACATAAGTTTTGAAAGTTTGATAGTATGGATTCTAGAAGGACTATTGTTAGCCATGCAATGCATACTCTCTCATTGACAGCCACTAACATGCATGAATAGCTGCTTTAACTCTTGTATCATTATATCAATTATAAATTTATAATTATCTAATTATTAATCTTACCAGGGTGGATCCAGCAATGGAGCCAAAGCTGATGTTGCTAGGAAGAAGGATGTTGACCATTTGTTGGCAAAATTAGAGAAGGAGGGAGTGGAGATAGATGGCAACATAGCTAGTATTATTGATGATGAGATAGCTAGAATTATAGCTGAAGCTGAGAGGTAATTAATTGGAGGCGCTACACCTTTTTTTTGAAATGATGTTCATCGCTACAACTTATTTGGTTTGTACTCAAATGAAACGATCCTAATTAATAGTCATGTGTTATGCACATCCTTTTGATAGGGAGAACATAAATGAAGAAAAAAGGAAGAGGATTCAAGCACTGCTCACTATTGCAGGTGTTGTTGTTGGTTTCATCGTGGGTGTGAAATGTGAAATAGATAAATACCGTAAGGCATTTGACAAGATATATGGAAGACCCTGTAGGTAATCTTAGGAAAACACTGTTGGCTAACTATGGTATGCAAAACCTAAACTTTTGTTTCATGCTATAGTGTCGTTTTTGGCATGTATAATGTAACTCCTATTTGGTAACACCGCTTAGCTGTTCTAAGTTGCGTGGAGTAGGTGCTGTAAGTATTGCATGCGGGTCAATTAATGTTTGGTAATTGTGTGCGGTGATTATCTATGGACCGTTGTATGAAATGATCCGTGATATGACAATCTTCCGTTTTCATGAATATGAAATTTTTGTTCTTACTATGAGCCAATGACTGGCGTGTTGGTTGACACCTATGTGACCAGTGATCAAATCCCCACAGCAACACCCTTTTAAGAGATGAATGTGTGGCCACACAAGGAATGACCAGGTCAGAAATGATGATATACGAGATAGAGTTGGGGTAGCACCGATTGAAGAGAAGCTTGTCCAACATCATCTGAGATGGTTTGGGTATATTCAACACAGGCCTCCAGAAGCTCCATCACATAGCGAAACGCTGAAGCATGCTGATAATGTAAGAGAGCCGGGATAGATCGAACTTGACATGGGAGAAATCCATAAAGAGATTGAAGGACGGAGTATCAACAAAGAACTAGCCATGAACAAGGGTGCGTGGAAGCTTGCTATCCATATACCAGAACCATGAGTTGGTTACGAGATCTTATGGCTTTCACTTCTAGCATACACCAACTTGTTTGAGACTAAATGCTATTGTTATTGTTGTTGTTGTTGTACTATGAGCCAATGACCATTTTGTAGTAGAATCACCAAACAACACACAATAACATATTTAGCAGAATGGCCTATGTGAGGCCAATGTTCTACTACCACACATGTATGCAACTAGACCCACACAATTCTCTAGGACTACTAAAATATTACGGTAAGTCAATAACCTAATCGTATTATTTATTAAAAAAACTAATCATATTATTTGATATCCATGTTAACAATTGATTAAGTTTGTTTGCTTGCCTGTGTTTTTTCTTTATGGTTTAAGGGGTTTTCAACTTCCATTCAACACACTCTTTCCTTGTCGTGTCCGCTCCGTATTCGCACCATGTTCGTT
The DNA here is from genome assembly GCA_034509565.1 of Triticum monococcum. Lineage (NCBI taxonomy): Eukaryota > Viridiplantae > Streptophyta > Magnoliopsida > Poales > Poaceae > Triticum > Triticum monococcum. Next base: position 111,637,298 of record CM067847.1, on the reverse strand, counting down.
TTCGGTATTATCTATTTTTCATATTCACTTTCGGGATTTTTGTATTCATTTCCGCTTTTGCCAGTTTTGTCTATTTTTGCTCTATTTTCATCCTTACTATCGAGACTGTGAAATGAGGATTTCGGGCTTTAATTGCGGAAGCTACGCGAGAGGAGTGAAAAGGGGACCGAGCAGGATTCAATCCTAGATCCTCTTGGTTAAAGCGTGGTGCTGCTAGCCACTTAGTACTCATCGATTTCGTGTTAGACTACTAGGGGGCGACCTACTTGAACAAAACGACTCGGGTTTCCTCATGCTTTCCATGGTTTGTCTTTGTTTCTTTCTTCGTTTTTAATTGTTTTTTTCCTTTTTCTTTGTTTTCTTTGTTTCTTTTCGGTTTTCAATTGCTTTTTTCTTTTCTTGATTTTCCTTTGGTTTTGTTTCTTTCTTTCTCGTTTTTCATCTGTTTTCTTTTGTTTTCCCTCGGCACTGTTTTTCTACATATTTTTGTTATATATCTAATACATTTGTCTAACACACATTTAACATTTTTCAAATACATGATCAATATTTTTCTATACACATTGAGCATTTTTTATATGCTTGATTAACATTTTGCAGATACTTCTTCAACATTTTCTCAAATGCTTGGTTAACATTTTGATGTACATGATCAAGAACTTTCATCATTTTTAATACATGGTCATCATTTTTTATACACATTTAACATTTTTTAAATGCTTGCTTAATATTTTTTTAAATACTTGTTAATATTTTTAAAATGCTTAATTAACATTTTATATATACCTGATCATGTTTTTATCATTTTTTAATAAATAGTCAACATTTTTATATACACATTTAACATATTTTAAATGCTTGATTATCATTTTTCTAATACTTGTTCAACATATTTTCAAATGCTTTATTAATATATTTTAAAAAAAATTATAATTTTGACATGGTCAACATTTTTATATACATATATGCATTTCTAAAATTCTTGATTAATTTTTTTCAAATACTTGATCAACACTTCTACAAATGCTTTATTAACATTTTTCAAAGGCAAGTTTAACATTTTTTGAATACATGGTCAAACAAATTTTTATACACATTTAACATTTCTCAAATACAAGTTTAACATGTTTTGGATTTATATGGTCAAATATTTTCTATACACATTTACAAAATTTCAAATACAAGTTAACATTTTTCGAACACTTGCTCAACATTGTTTTCAAATGCTTGGATTAACATCATATAAATACACGGTCTACATTATTTCTATATATACATTTGACGTTGTATTTTTTTAGTACATATGAGAAACATTTTTTTCTATACACATTAAACATTTTGTAAATGCTTGATCAACATTTTTTGAAATTTTCATGTAAAGTAGTCTTCATAATATAGAATATATGGAAATCTTTTCCTATATATATATATATATATAATAATAATAATAAAGCACGGGTTGAGTCTCTCGGGTTCACCGTCATAATACGCTTTTTCCCATGAATTTACGCTTTCAGTTTTTTTTCTTCAACACATCTATATTTACTTTCGCTATATTCGAGGTGGTATTAAAATTCGTTTTTTCCTTCCCGATCGATTGCTTGTACGAGCAACGCCGTGCTGCTGTGGGCCTTTTCTCTTATGGGCCGAGAGCGAGGCCGTGTTGCTATGAGATTTCGTTTACCAGTAAAAAAAGAGAGCACACATGGATATTAGGCATGAAGTAGTCCCACCTTGCTTCCTTAGACTGACGAAGACGACGGCGAGCGGCCTCGCGGCACCGGCACTCCCGCATGGAGGTGAGGAAGAGGGTGGTGGTGGCGGTGCGACGACGTCCGTGCTGGTGGTGGCGACGGCGCGGCGGCAACATGGCAGGGCTCCCTGCGTGCGTGCTCCTACTCATGTTCAAGTGAAAAAGAAAGAACTGGGAGGAAGAAGGAGAGAGGATCTATCTGGGAGGAAGAAGGATAGAGGAGGGAGGAGGCTGAGAAGATAAGGTTGAAGGAATAGACATCGGTGTGTGTGGCCAAACAATGCGCGCCGGTTGATGGAATCGTTGTCGTCTACAGCTGATATGCATGCACGCATCCCTCCTGAGCTTTTCTCGCCGTGCATGCATTTTGTTTGCTTTTGCGAATTTACATGCACACACTTGCCGGGTTTGGTTCAACTTTTTTTCTTTTATAGGTTGGATTTGCACCTATTTGTGTTATCATTTTTCTGCTTTCTAAACTGCCACTAATAAAAAAAGAGTCAAACGTCAAGCACATTAGTGCCGGTTTGTATTTGAGCCGGCACTAATGTATACATTAGTGCCGGTTCCAACGGCTAGCCGGGCCTCCATCATTAGTACCGGTTCGTGGCGAACCTTTAGCACCGGTTCGTGCCACGAACCGGTACTAATGAGAGTGGTGGCAGGATGTTGTCAGAATGGGGCCCCTCCAGCCCCTTTAGTATCGATTCTTGGCATAAACCGGTACTAAAGGTCGTCTTACATAAACCTTTCGTCCACCCGAGCTCGCTCTGTTCTTCCCCTTTCCCCTCTCCTCTCTGTTCTTCCCCTCTTCCTCTCGAGCTCATCACACATTTTGCCCAAAATTTGTCAAGATTTGAAGGCCCCCATCCATTCAAATGATCACAAAGGTTAGCAACTTTGTCCTTTCATCTCTCATTGCTAGATTAGCTCTTGCAATGCTTTATATAATGATTAATTTGTGAGTTTAGTAATTTGGGAGGATATATATATATATATATATATATATATATATATATATATATATGTGTGTGTGTGTGTGTGTGTGTGTGTGTGTGTGTGCGCGCGCTAGTATTTGATTTATATGCAATTTGAGGTCAAAAATAACACTTAGTTTGCATATGTAGGTGTGGTTTACTTAGTGCCTTCTAAATCTCCATCGTAGCCACCGTCGATCGCCCGCACCGTCCTATCGCCGGCACCACCTTATGATGAGCCTCTTGTTCATGAAATTTTATATAAAAATTGATGTTTGTGTGATTTGGATATATAGTTACTCGTATAATTATCTTACCCGTACGTTGTTTGTTATACATATAGTGCCATGGTTTTGATATCCGTCCCCGTCGGCCCTAGTCCTTGTTATCATTCGAATGTGGTATGCATATTCTCTTTTAAAACTAGTTGCATTTTGTGTTTATGACAAATTATGCCCATCAAGTTGACATAGAAATTTTTTCTAGGAGGTATGTGAACCGGAAATTCCAACCGACCCTATTGCCGAGAGGTTAAATTTAGTTGAAAGAGAAAACGAGTACTTGAAAGAAAAGTTGAAAAGAATTGAGGGGGAGAAGATGGAATTGGAGTTGCATGTTGCCGATGTCGTCGATGATCACAAGATCAAGATGGAGAAAATAAGCTTGAAGATTAGAAAGATTAGAAAATATGCCATCGATAGTGAGGCTTGGTATCATTATGCTGTTGGATCCATTGTTACCTTAGTTGCGATCTTGATCATATTTGTTGTTGCATTTAAATGCTTTAGTTAGAGAGTTATTTGTTTGTTGCATTTAAGTGTTGTATGAACTTTATGTATGAACTTGTATTAATTGTATGAACTTGTATTAATTTGGTCTATTCGGTGTTGTGTAATGAAGATGAGTCGACAATGGATGTACGATGACCGATGCTCTCCCCAGTTCGTTGAGGGCGTGCATACTTTTCTGCTTGCGGCTGAGGCAAACAAGCGGGCGGATGGTTTTATGCCTTGTCCATGTGCTCGCTGTAAGAATGGTCATAATTACTCTACGTCAAGAACCATTCACGTCCACCTGTTTAAGTCCGGTTTCATGCCCCATTATAATATTTGGACCAAGCACGGAGAAAGAGGGGTTATGATGGAAGACAATGAAGAAGAAGAGGACGACGACAGCTATCCTGGCCATGGGTTCCCTGAATACGATGATACAACAATGGGGGAAGAAGCTGAGCCGGTAATGCGGGAAGAAGCTGAGCCGGCAATGCGGGAAGAAGCTGAAGAAGAGGCATCAGATGAGCCCGTTGATGATCTAGGTCGGGCCATTGCCGATGCAAAGAGAAATTGCGCAAGTGATTTGGAGAAGAAGAAGTTGCAGCGCATGTTAGAGGATCACAAAAAATGGTTGTACCCGAATTGCGTAGGTGACAAGAAAAAACTGGGAACCACACTGGAATTGCTGCAATGGAAGGCAGAGAATGGTGTATCTGACAAGGGATTTGGAAAGTTGCTGGTAATGATAAAGGATATGCTTCCAAAGGACAACGAATTGCCCGAGAGTACGTACGAAGCAAAGAAGGCTGTCTGCCCTCTAGGGTTAGAGGTGCAGAAGATACATGCATGCCCTAATGATTGCATCCTCTATCGCGGTGAGTACGAGGATTTGAACGCTTGCCCGGTATGTGGTGCATTGCGCTATAAGATCTGCCGCGATGACCCTGGTGATGTCGAGGGCCGGCGCCCCAGGAAGAAGATTCCTGCCAAGGTGATGTAGTATGCTCCTATAATACCACGGTTGAAACGTTTGTGGCAAAACAAAGAGCATGCCAAGGCGATGCGATGGCACAGAGAAGACCGTAAGAAAGACGAAAAGTTGAGAGTACCCGCTGATGGGTCGCAGTGGAGAAAAATCGAAAGAAAGTACGGGAAGGAGTTTGCAGATGACGCAAGGAGCGTATGGTTTGGTCTAAGCGCAGATGGCATTAATCCTTTTGGGGAGCAGAGCAGCAACCATAGCACCTGGCCTGTGACTCTATGTTTGTATAACCTTCCTCCTTGGTTGTGCATGAAGCGGAAGTTCATTATGATGCCAGTGCTCATCCAAGGCCCTAAGCAACCCGGCAACGACATTGATGTGTACCTAAGGCCATTAGTTGAAGAACTCTTACAACTGTGGAATGGAACAGGTGTACGTGCGTGGGATGAGCACATGGGGGAAGAATTTGACCTAAAGGCATTGTTGTTCGTGACCATCAATGATTGGCCTGCTCTCAGTAACCTTTCGGGACAGACAAACAAGGGATACCGCGCATGCACGCACTGTTTGGACGATACCGACAGTATATATTTGGCTAATAAGAATGTGTACCTGGGACATCGTCAATTTCTTCCGAGTAGGCATCCCGTAAGAAAGAAAGGCAAGCATTTCAAAGGTGAGGCGGATCACGGGCCGAAGCCTCGCCACCGTACTGGTGCTGATGTACATGATATGGTCAAGGATTTGAAGGTGGTCTTTGGAAAGGGTCCTGGTGAACAACCTGTTCCGAATGACGCTGACGGACGCTCACCCATGTGGAAGAAGAAATCTATATTTTGGGACCTGCCCTATTGGAAAGACCTCGAGGTCCGCTCCGCAATCGACGTGATGCACGCGACGAAGAATCTTTGTGTGACCCTGCTTGGCTTCTTGGGCGTGTATGGGAAGACAAAAGATACACCTGAGGCACGGGAGGACCAGCAACGTATGCACGGAAAAGACGGCATACATCAAGGTCATGCAAGCTACGCTCTTACCAAAGAAGAGAAGGAAATCTTCTTTGAATGCCTGCTCAGTATTAAGGTACCGTCTGGCTTCTTGTCGAATATAAAGGGAATAATAAATATGGCAGAGAAAAAGTTTCAGAACCTAAAGTCTCATGACTGCCACGTGATTATGACGCAACTGCTTCCGGTTGCATTGCGGGGGCTTCTGAAGGAAATATGCCCTAGAGGCAATAATAAAGTTATTATTTATTTCCTTATATCATGATAAATATTTATTATTCATACTAGAATTGTATTAACCGGAAACATAATACATGTGTGAATACATAGACAAACAGAGTGTCACTAGTATGCCTCTACTTGACTAGCTCGTTAATCAAAGATGGTTATGTTTCCTAACCATGGACAAAAGAGTTGTTATTTGATTAACGAGGTCACATCATTAGTTGAATGATCTGATTGACATGATCCATTCCATTAGCTTAGCACACGATCGTTTAGTATGTTGCTATTGCTTTCTTCATGACTTATACATGTTCCTATGACTATGAGATTATGCAACTCCCGTTTGCCGGAGGAACACTTTGGGTGCTACCAAACGTCACAACGTAACTGGGTGATTATAAAGGAGTACTACAGGTGTCTCCAAAGGTAGATGTTGGGTTGGCGTATTTCGAGATTAGGATTTGTCACTCCGATTGTCAGAGAGGTATCTCTGGGCCCTCTCGGTAATGCACATCACTTAAGCCTTGCAAGCATTGCAACTAATGAGTTAGTTGCGGGATGATGTATTACGGAACGAGTAAAGAGACTTGCCAGTAACGAGATTGAACTAGGTATTGGATACCGACGATCGAATCTCGGGCAAGTAACATACCGATGACAAAGGGAACAACGTATGTTGTTATGCGGTCTGACCGATAAAGATCTTCGTAGAATATGTAGGAGCCAATATGGGCATCCAGGTCCCGCTATTGGTTATTGACCGGAGACGTGTCTCGGTCATGTCTACATTGTTCTCGAACCGTAGGGTCCGCACGCTTAAGGTTTCGATGACAGTTGTATTATGAGTTTATGAGTTTTGATGTACCGAAGGAGTTCGGAGTCCCGGATGAGATCGGGGACACGACGAGGAGTCTCGAAATGGTCGAGACGTAAAGATTGATATATTGGACGACTATATTCGAACATCGGAAAGGTTCCGAGTGATTCGGGTATTTTTCGAAGTACCGGGTAGTTACGGGAGAAGTAATGGGCCTTGATGGGCTTTAGTGGGAAGAGGAAAAGGCTGCTACGCCCCCCCTCCCCTTTGGTCCGAATTGGACTAGGGAAAAGGGGGCCGGCCACCTTTCCTACTCCTCCTATTCCTTCTCCTTTCCTCCCCTCTTGGTGGACTCCTACTAGGACTTGGAGTCCTAGTAGGACTCCCTATCCTGGCCGCACCTTTGCCTTGGCCGGCCTCCTCCTCCTCCATCCTTTATATACAGGGACAGGGGGCACCCCATAGACACACAAGTTGATCCTTGAGATCGTTCCTTAGCCGTGTGCGGTGCCCCCTGCCACCAAATTCCACCTCGATCATACCGCTGCAGTGCTTAGGCGAAGCCCTGCGTCGGTAGTACATCAAGATCGTCACCACGCCGTCGTGCTGACGAAACTCTTCCTCGACGCTTTGCTGGATCGGAGCCCGAGGATCGTCATCGAGCTGAACGTGTGCTAAGAACTCGGAGGTGCCGGAGTAACGGTGCTTGGATCGGTCGGATCGGGAAGAAGACGTACGACTACTTCCTCTATGTTGTGTGATCGCTTCCGCAGTCGGTCTGCGTTGGTACGTAGATAACACTCTCCCCCTCGTTGCTATGCATCACCATGATCTTGCGTGTGCATAGGAATTTTATTGAAATTACTATGTTCCCCAACAGTGGCATCCGAGCCTAGGTTTTATGGTTTGATGTTATATGCACGAGTAGAACACAAGTGAGTTGTGGGCGATATAAGTCATACTGCCTACCAGCATGTCATACTTTGGTTCGGCGGTATTGTTGGATGAAGCGGCCCGGACCGACATTATGCGTACGCTTACGCGAGACCGGTTTCCCCGACGTGCTTTGCACATAGGTGACTTGCGGGTGACTGTTTCTCCAACTTTAGTTGAACCGAGTGTGGCTACGCCCGGTCCTTGCGAAGGTTAAAACGGAGTCTATTTGACAAACTATCATTATGGTTTTGATGCGTAAGTGAGATTGGTTCTTGCTTAAGCCCGTAGCAGCCACGTAAAACTTGCAACAACAAAGTAGAGGACGTCTAACTTGTTTTTGCAGGGCATGTTGTGATATGATATTGTCAAGACGTGATGAGATATAAGTTGTTGTATGAGATGATCATGTTTTGTTGAAGTTATCGGCAACTGGCAAAAGCCTTATGGTTGTCTCTTTATTGCATAAGATGCAAGCGCCAAATAATTGCTTTACTTTATCGCTATGCGATAGCAATAGTTGCAAGAGCAATAGTTGGCGAGACGACCGTGTGACGACACATTGATATAGATCAAGATGATGGAGATCATGGTGTCATGCCGGTGATGACAGAGATCATGACAGTACTTTGGAGATGGAGATCAAAGAAGCAAGATGATGATGGCCATATCATGTCACATATTTTGATTGCATATGATGTTTATCTTTTATACATCTTATTTTTGCTTTGATTGACAGTAGCATTATAAGATGTTCTCTCACTAAATTATCAAGAAGTGTTCTCCCTGAGTATGCACCGTTGCGAAAGTTCTTCGTGCTGAGACACCACGTGATGATCGGGTGTGATAGGTTCTACGTTCAAATACAACGGGTGCAAAACAGTTGCACACGCGGAATACTCAGGTTATACTTGACGAGCCAAGCATATACAGATACGGCCTCGGAACACAGAGACCGAAAGGTCGAGCGTGAATCATATAGTAGATATGATCAACATAACGATGTTCACCATTGAAAACTACTCCATCTCACGTGATGATCGGTTATGGTTTAGTTGATTTGGATCACGTGATCACTTAGAGGATTAGAGGGATGTCTACCTAAGTGGGAGTTCTTAAGTAATATGATTAAATTGAACTTAAATTTATCATGAACTTAGTCCTGGTAGTATTTTGCAAATTATGTTGTAGATCAATAGCTCGCGTTGTTGCTTCCCTGTGTTTATTTTTGATATGTTCCTAGAGAAAATTGTGTTGAAAGATGTTAGTAGCAATGATGCGGATTGGATCCGTGATCTGAGGTTTATCCTCATTGCTGCACAGAAGAATTATGTCCTTGATGCACCGCTAGGTGACAGACCTATTGCGGAGCAGATGCAGACGTTATGAACGTTTGGCTAGCTCAATATGATGACTACTTGATAGTTTAGTACACCATGCTTAATGGCTTAGAATCGGGACTTCAAAGACGTTTTGAACGTCATGGACCATATGAGATGTTCCAGGAGTTGAAGTTAATATTTCAAGCAAATACCCGAGTTGAGAGATATGAAGTCTCCAACAAGTTCTATAGCTAAAAGATGGAGGAGAATCGCTCAACTAGTGAGCATGTGCTCAGATTGTCTGGGTACTACAATCGCTTGAATCAAGTGGGAGTTAATCTTCCAGATAAGATAGTGATTGACAGAATTCTCTAGTCACCATCACCAAGTTAGTAGAACTTCGTGATGAACTATAATATGCAAGGGATAACGGAAACAACTCCCAAGCTCTTCGTGATGCTGAAATCAACGAAGGTAGAAATCAAGAAAAACATCAAGTGTTGATGGTTGACAAGACCACTAGTTTCAAGAAAAGGGCAAAGGGAAGAAGGGGAACTTCAAGAAGAACGGCAAGCAAGTTGCTGCTCAAGTGAAGAAGCCCAAGTCTGATCCTAAGCCTGAGACTAAGTGCTTCTACTGCAAAGGGACTGGTCACTGGAAGCGGAACTACCCCATGTATTTGGCGGATAAGAAGGATGGCAAAGTGAACAAAAGTATATTTGATATACATGTTATTGATGTGTGCTTTACTAGTGTTTATAGCAACCCCTCCGTATTTGATATTGGTTCAGTTGCTAAGAGTAGTAACTCGAAACAGGAGTTGCAGAATAAACAGAGACTAGTTAAGGGTGAAGTGACGATATGTGTAGGAAGTAGTTCCAAGATTGATATGATCATCATCGCACACTCCCCTTTACTTTCGGGATTAGTGTTGAACTTAAATAAGTGTTATTTGGTTTTTGCGTTGAGCATGAATATGATTTGATCATGTTTATTGCAATACGGTTATTCATTAAAGTCAGAGAATAATTGTTGTTCTATTTACATGAATAAAACCTTCGATGGTCATACACCCAATGAAACAAGTTCGTTGGATCTCGATCGTAGTAATACACATAATCATAATATTGAAACCAAAAGATGCAAAGTTAATAATGATAGTGCAAATTGTTTGTGGCACTGCTGTTTAGGTCATATTGGTGTAAAGCACATGAAGAAACTCGATGCTGATGGGTTTTTGGAATCACTTGATTATGAATCAGTTGATGCTTGCGAACCATGCCTCATGGGCAAGATGACTAAGACTCTGTTCTTCGGAACAATGGAGCGAGCAACAGATTTGTTGGAAATCATACATACTGATGTATGTGGTCCGATGAATATTGAGGCTCGCGACAGGTATCATTATTTTCTGATCTTCACAGATGATTTGAGCAGATATGAGTATATCTACTTGATGAAACATAAGTCTGAAACATTTGAAAAGTTCAAAGAATTTCAGAGTGAAGTGAAAAATCATCGTAACAAGAAAATAAAGTTCCTATGATCTGATCGTAGAGAAGAGTATTTGAGTTACGAGTTTGGCCTTCAGTTAAAAACAATGTGAAATAGTTTCACTACTCACGCCACCTGGAACACCACAGCATAATGGTGTGTCCGAACGTCATAACCGTACTTTATTGGATATAGTGCAATCTATGATGTTTCTTACCGAATTACCACTATCGTTTTTGGGGTCATGCATTAGAGACAGCTGCATTCACGTTAAAAAAAGGGGCACCATCTATATCCGTCGAGACGACGCCTTATGAACTATGGTTTGGCAAAAAACCAAAGTTGTCGTTTCTTGAAGTTTGGGGTTGCGATGCTTATATGAAAAAGTTTCATCCTGATAAGCTCAAACTCAAATCGGAGAAGTACGTCTTCATAGGATATCCAAAGGAAACTATTGGATATACCTTCTATCACAGATCCGAAGGCAAGACTTTTGTTGCTAAAATTCGGAAACTTTCTGGAGAAGGAGTTTCTCTCGAAAGAAGTGAGTGGGAGGAAAGTAGAACTTGACGAAGTAACTGTACCTGCTCCCTTATTGGAAAGTAGTACATCACAAAAAACTGTTTCTGTGACACCTACACCAGTTTGTGAGGAAGCTAATGATGATGATCATGAAAACTTCAGAACAAGATACTACTGAACCTCGTAGATCAACCAGAGTAAGATCCGCGCCAGAGTGGTACGGTAATCCTGTTCTGGAGGTCATGTTACTTGACCATGACGAACCTATGAACTATGAGGAAGCGATGATGAGCCTAGATTCCGCGAAATGGTTTGATGCCATGAAATCTGAGATATGATCCATGTATAAGAACAAAGTTTGGACTTTGGTTGACTTGCCCGATGATCGGCAGGCAATTAAGAATAAATGGATCTTCAAGAGGAAGACGGACGCTGATAGTAGTGTTACTATCTACAAAGCTAGAATTGTCGCAAAAGGTTTTTCGACAAGTTCAAGGTGTTGACTACGATGAGAGCTTCTCACTCGTATCTATGCTTGAGTCTGTCCGAATCATGTTAGTAATTGCCGCATTTTATGAAATCTGGCAAATGGTTAAACAAAACTGCATTCCTTAATGGATTTATTAAAGAAGAGTTGTATATGATGCAACAGAAGGTTTTGTCAATCCGAAAGGTGCTAACAAAATGTGCAAGCTCCAGCGATCCATCTGTGGACTGGTGCAAGCATCTCGGAGTTGGAATATACGCTTTGATGAGTTGATCAAAGCATATAGTTTTATACAGACTTGCGGTGAAGCCTGTATTTACAATAAAGTGAGTGGGAGCACTACAACATTTCTGATAAGTATATGTGAATGACATATTGTTGATCGGAAATAATGTAGAATTATTCTGTAAAGCATAAAGGAGTGTTTGAAAGGAGTTTTTCAAAGAAAGACTTCGGTGAAGCTGCTTACATATTGAGCTTCAAGATCTATAGAGATAGATCAAGATGCTTGATAAGTTTTTTCAATTAGTACATACCTTGACAAGATTTTGAAGTAGTTCAAAATGTAGCAGTCAAAGAAAGAGTTCTTGCCTGTATTATAAGGTGTGAAGTTGAGTAAGACTCAAAGCCCGACCACGGCAGAAGATAGAAAGAGAATGAAAGACATTCCCTATGCCTTGGCCATAGGTTCTATAAAGTATGTCATGCTGTATACCAGATCTATTGTATACCCTGCACTGATTTGGCAAGGGAGTACAATAGTGATCTAGGAGTAGATCACTGGACAGCGGTCAGAATTATCCTTAGCGAAATAAGGATGTGTTTCTCGATTATGGACGTGACAAAAAGGTTCGTCGTAAAGGGTTACATCGATGCAAGTTTTTGACACTGATCCAGATGAATCTAAAGTCACAATCTGGATACATATTGAAAGTGGGAGCAATTAGCTAGAGTAGCTCCGTGCAGAGCATTATAGACAAAGAATTTTGCAAAATACTTACGGATCTGAATGTGAGAGACCCGTTGACTAAAATTATCTCACAAGCAAAAACATGATCACACCTTAGTACTCTTTGGGTGTTAATCACATAGAGATGTGAACTAGATTACTGACTCTAGTAAACCCTTTGAGTGTTGGTCACATGACGATGTGAACTATGGGTGTTAATCACATGGTGATGTGAACTATTGCTGCTAAATCACATGGCGATGTGAACTAGATTATTGACTCTAGTGCAAGTGGGAGACTGAAGGAAATATGCCCTAGAGGCAATAATAAAGTTATTATTTATTTCCTTATATCATGATAAATGTTTATTATTCATGCTAGAATTGTATTAACCGGAAACATAATACATGTGTGAATACATAGACAAACAGAGTGTCACTAGTATGCCTCTACTTGACTAGCTCGTTAATCAAAGATGGTTATGTTTCCTAACCATGGACAAAAGAGTTGTTATTTGATTAACGAGGTCACATCATTAGTTGAATGATCTGATTGACATGACCCATTCCATTAGCTTAGCACACGATCGTTTAGTATGTTGCTATTGCTTTCTTCATGACTTATACATGTTCCTATGACTATGAGATTATGCAACTCCCGTTTGCCGGAGGAACACTTTGGGTGCTACCAAACGTCACAACGTAACTGGGTGATTATAAAGGAGTACTACAGGTGTCTCCAAAGGTAGATGTTGGGTTGGCGTATTTCGAGATTAGGATTTGTCACTCCGATTGTCGGAGAGGTATCTCTGGGCCCTCTCGGTAATGCACATCACTTAAGCCTTGCAAGCATTGCAACTAATGAGTTAGTTGCGGGATGATGTATTACGGAACGAGTAAAGAGACTTGCCAATAACGAGATTGAACTAGGTATTGGATACCGACGATCGAATCTCGGGCAAGTAACATACCGATGACAAAGGGAACAACGTATGTTGTTATGCGGTCTGACCGATAAAGATCTTCGTAGAATATGTAGGAGCCAATATGGGCATCTAGGTCCCGCTATTGGTTATTGACCGGAGACGTGTCTCGGTCATGTCTACATTGTTCTCGAACCGTAGGGTCCGCACGTTTAAGGTTTCGATGACAGTTGTATTATGAGTTTATGAGTTTTGATGTACCGAAGGAGTTCGGAGTCCCGGATGAGATCGGGGACATGACGAGGAGTCTCGAAATGGTCGAGACGTAAAGATCGATATATTGGACAACTATATTCGGACATCAGAAAGGTTCTGAGTGATTCGGGTATTTTTCGGAGTACCGGGTAGTTACGGGAGAAGTAATGGGCCTTGATGGGCTTTAGTGGGAAGAGGAAAAGGCTGCTACGCCCCCCCTCCCCTTTGGTCCGAATTGGACTAGGGAAAAGGGGGCCGGCCACCTTTCCTAGTCCTCCTATTCCTTCTCCCTTCCTCCCCTCTTGGTGGACTCCTACTAGGACTTGGAGTCCTAGTAGGACTCCCTATCCTGGCCGCACCTTTGCCTTGGCCGGCCTCCTCCTCCTCCATCCTTTATATACAGGGGCAGGGGGCACCCCATAGACACACAAGTTGATCCTTGAGATCGTTCCTTAGCCGTGTGCGGTGCCCCCTGCCACCAAATTCCACCTCGATCATACCGTTGCAGTGCTTAGGCGAAGCCCTGCGTCGGCAGTACATCAAGATCGTCACCACGCCGTCGTGCTGACGAAACTCTTCCTCGACGCTTTGCTGGATCGGAGCCCGAGGATCGTCATCGAGCTGAACGTGTGCTAAGAACTCTGAGGTGCCGGAGTAACGGTGCTTGGATCGGTCGGATCGGGAAGAAGACGTACGACTACTTCCTCTACGTTGTGTGATCGCTTCCGCAGTCGGTCTGCGTTGGTACGTAGATAACACTCTCCCCCTCGTTGCTATGCATCACCATGATCTTGCGTGTGCGTAGGAATTTTTTGAAATTACTATGTTCCCCAACAGCTTCTACCGGAAAACGTTCGATTAGCCATTGTGAAGCTATGTGCATTTCTCAATGCAATCTCTCAGAAGGTAATCGATCCAGAAATCATACCAAGGTTACAGAATGATTTGGTGTAATGTCTTGTCAGTTTCGAGTTGGTGTTCCCACCATCCTTCTTCAACATCATGACGCACGTCCTAGTTCACCTATGCGAAGAGATTAACGTTTTGGGTCCTGTATTTCTACACAATATGTTCCCCTTTGAGAGGTTCATGGGAGTCTTAAAGAAATATGTTCATAATCGTGCTAGGCCAGAAGGAAGCATCTCCAAGGGCCGTCAAAATGAGGAGGTCATTGAGTTTTGTATTGACTTTATTCCTAACCTTAAGCCGATTGGTGTTCCTGAATCGCAGCATAAGGGCAGACTGGATGGAAAAGGCACGCTAGGAGGGGAACAAATAATATGTATGGACGGACATTCTCTCACTGAAGCACACTACACAGTTCTACAGAATTCCGCCTTGGTGGCTCCGTATATGGATGAACACAAGAATTTGCTACGCTCCAAACACCCGGAGCGGTCTGATGACTGGATTACACGTGAACAAACCAGGAGTTTTGCCAGCTGGTTGCAAGCACGTACCATGCATGACACCTCTATTGAAGATGACCTGTACTTGCTGTCCCAGTTACCTTCTTCGAATATAATGACTTTCAAAGGGTACGAGATAAATGGTAATACATTTTACACGATCGCCCAAGATAAGAAGAGCACCAACCAAAACAGTGGTGTCCACTTTGATGCAGAAACCAAGACGGGAAAGGAAATATATTATGGTTATATACAGGACATATGGGAACTTGACTATCGACGTGGTTTGAAGGTCCCTTTGTTTCGGTGCAAATGGGTCAATATGACACGAGGCGGGGTAACGGAAGACCCGCAGTACGGAATGACAACAGTGGATCTCAACAATCTTGCGTATGCAGACGAACCATTCGTCCTAGCCAATGATGTGGCACAGGTTTTCTATGTGAAGGACATGTCTACCAAGCCAAGAAAAAGAAAAGATAAGGAAGCGAATGCATCGTACGATGAGCCAAAGCGGCACATAGTTCTTTCTGGGAAGAGAAACATCGTGGGAGTGGATGACAAGACAGACAAGTCAGAAGATTATGAAAAGTTTGATGAAATTGCTCCATTCATAGTGAATATTGACCCGAGCATCCCGTTAAATGATGAAGATTTTCCATGGCTACGACACAAAGGGACACACGCGAAGAAAAAGTTTCACACCCAAAGATCTGGGATGTGATCGGCTTAACTATCATCACTTTCTTCTGTGTTTTACACCCAGGAGGGAA